>CM028340.1:28491250-29237500 GCA_016647705.1 Eucommia ulmoides | reverse complement strand
CGAGTTTGGGTTTCGATTTTACCTTTGTGGCAATGGGAACATCATCTCTTTTTTTTTGGGGGTTCGGTTTTGGACTTTGACACAACCCCTTCGTCCTTTCTCTCATTTGGTCTTCATAAATTAGAAGAGCTTGAATTTTGAAATGACCGAGTTCCTTTCCTTTTAAGCTGTCATTCCACTTTTATGGCCATGTGAACCATGTCCTCCAACTTCACGTAATGTTGCAACTCCACCACGTTGGCAATGTCCCGATTCATTCCATTCAAGAACCTAGCCATGGTAGCTTCTCTATCTTCCTCGATATTAGCCCAAATCATAGCGACCTCCATCTCCTTGTAGTAATCATCCACGCTCCAATAGCCTTACGTAAGGCTTTGTAATTTCTGATACAAGTCCCTATAGTTGTGACTAGGGATAAACCGCCTTCTCATGATGGCCTTCATTTCCGCCCACGTCACGATAGGCCTCTCATGGTTCTTTCTCATGGTATCACAAGTTGATCCCACCATATTATAGCATAGTCAATAAACTCAATCACAGCGAGTTTTACCTTTTTTTCCTCGGAGTAGTTGTGGCACTCAAATATCAACTCCACCTTCTTCTCCCACTCCAAGTATGCTTCAAGATCGTTTTTCCCTTGGAATGAGGGTATCTTCACCTTGATGCTTCCCAAGTTATTATCAATCCGCTCCCCATGTCTATCTCATCTATTCCAATGTCCACTCCCAAATCTGCCCAAGCTTGCATTAAAGGCACGATCGTCTTTATCTAGGTCATCCACATAATCATCTTCATACTCGAACCGAGATTGATTCTTCTCTCTTCATTGCACATTAGGAGCTCTCGTTGGCTGTCCCTTTTGTGCGCTAGACACAACTTTGTCAAGTCGCTCATGCACTTCATCAAACCACAAGTTCAACTGTTGAAACTTTTGCTCCAAGGACTTGTAGAAAATTTTTGCGTCCATTATGTCCATCCTTTCACGTGTTTCATCGGACGAGCCTTTGTTTGTTTCTCGAAACATGTTTAGTAACCTGCAAAACAAAGTTAGCAAACTTCAAAAACACTCCCTCACGTGTTTGCACTCAAACTATGTCACACCACTCGTATATCACTCAATTTCGGCTTTTACCCTCTTATAAGCTCACACTCTCTTGTCTTTTTCCACTCTTTAGTTCCCTCCTTTAGTTTTTTATTGAATTTAACCAATCTCAATCAGAAATTTCCTTGTGGCAATCCAAACTCAACAATTTGATTCACTAAGAATGAGATTTTGGGAACGAAACAAAGGAAACAAGAAGAGCACAAAGAAAATTTTATGGAATAGAATAAGAAGAAATTATTCTCAATTTTTGTTTGGGGGGGGCTGCTGAATTTTCTCTTCTTTTTTTTTTTGTTTTTTTTTTTCTGTTTCTGTTTCTTTTTTCTTTTCTTTTTTGTTTCTGTTTTTTTTTTTTTGAAAAGCCGCAACTTTAAATCGAGATTTGAAGAAGTACAATATTTAAACGAAAAATATGATAAGAACAAAGATGCACCGCGTTTTTTTTTCTTCAAGATTGGAGCAAAATTGAATTTGAACAAAAAGAAAAAAAAAACGCAATAGATCTGATGATATAATTTGGTTAAGAAAAATAAATTATGAAGGAATAGATACGAATGAACGAAAAAAAAAATGATAGATGAAACCTGATTTAGACCTTACTCTGATTATCAAATGATACGAACCTCACCAAGGATTAGTGAGACCCGAAACCAACTTAGGGTTTCTTCGTGAAGATCGAAATTAAATCAGATTTTTGAACGAACTAAAAATACAGAAATTGAAAGATAGATTACCTTGACCCAACGTTTATGAACGAAACGCGAACCAATGGTATAATGATCTTGACCCAATAATTATAATGAATCACAAACCAAAGATATAAGTTTGAACACCACAAGAAACTCTTGATAAGTTCAGGAAAAGTTCTCTGAAGAACTAAAGAGAAAACTCTCACAATTTTATTAATAAAAAATAATCTATCCTTCCTCATGGGATACAACTTTCTTAAATAGGTAATGAATAGTGCGGTGAACGTGCTCGTGAATAGTGCGGCTACAATACAAAAAAAAAAAAAAAAAAAAATCCTAGAGAAACAAGTAAACCCTACTCCTAATCTAAAAAGGAAAAGGCTAATTTGGCAATCATGCCTTACAAATTATCAAATAAATAACCTAAATTAAAATTAAAATATAAATAAATAAAATAAATATGCTGAGAATTTCGTGGTCCTCAAGCCTGGGTCCATTTGAGTTCATGTCTAAACTCATTCACTTGCTTTGATGAGATAGATTAGGCCTTGATCGTCATTTGGGCCTAATTTGGGCTTCATTGTTTTCGATTCAGCCGAAAGCTCTTAAATTAGCCCATTAAGCACTTCTTTGATCTTCTTGGATCTTGCCCTAGTAATGGGCTCAACCGGGACATGCAATGTGTCCTTTGATGTTGCTTGTTGGTTCTCATTAAATGGAGATCTGTTTTTGCGGCTGCAAACGAATTTGGGGATGAAATGAAGTTGAGAGGTATTTTGGTCAGGAATTGGCAGAAGGAGTTCTTGGTGAAAACAAAAAAACACACTTGGGTTGGATCGATACATCAAATTGCAAAATAGGATCTACCGGTTCGTGCCCCTTAAATTTATGAAAATTAAAATTAAAATAAAATATAATTTAAAAAATTATGGACATTAAATTTACGAAAAATTTAGAAATAATATATACGATATTAAGTTTAGTAATTTAGAAATAATATATAAGATATGATAGAGAAAATATAATATATGCAAATTATGCACATTAATTTTACAATATTATAGAAATAATATATGGACATTAAATTTAGTAAAACTATTTAAATTAAATAAGAAAATAATATGTAAGAGAAAAATATAATATACATAAGTTATGGGCAGTAAAATTACGAAAATTATAAAACTAATATATGGACATCAAATTTAGTAATAATATAAATTTATAGAAATTATGAAAATAATAATTAAAATTAGTAATAATACAAAATTATTAAATTTATGAAAAATATAGAAATAATATATAGATATTGAATTTAGTAATAATACTATGATATTAAATTTACGAAAATTAAATGGAAACAAGTAATATAAAAAATAATATATAGACATTAAATTTAGTAAAATTACCAAAATTTTACGTAAATTAAATTAAAGAAAATAGAAAAAAAAAGGAAATATAATTTACAAAAATTATGAACATTAAATTTAGTAATAATGCTAAAACATTTTTCTACAACTTATACATAAAAGAAATAATATAAAGGAGAAATATAATATACGAAAATTGTGAATACTAAATTTACAAAAATTATAGAAATAATATATGAATATTAAATGTAGTAATAATACAAAAATATTAAATTTACAAAAAAGTGAATTAAAGAAATAATATAAAAAAATACAATATACGAAAATTAGGGACAAGAAACTTATAAAAAATTATAGAAATAATATATGCATATTAAATTTAATAATAATACTAAAACATTAAATTTACGAAAATTAAATCAAAAAAATAATATAAAAGAATAAATATAATACATAGAAATTTTGGAAATTAAATTTAGAAAAATCATAGAAATAAGATATGGACATTAAATTTACGGAAATTAAATTAAGAAAATAATACAAAATAGGAAATATAACATATGAACATTATGAACATTAAATTTACAGAAATTATAGATTAAACATATGCACATTAAATGTAATAGTAATACTGAAACTTTAAATTTACGAAAACTAAATTATAGAAATAATAGAAAATAAGAAATATAATATATATAATCTATGGACATTAAATTTACAAAAATTATAAAATAATATATGAATATTAAATTAGTAATAATACTAACATATTAAATTTCTAAAAATTAAATTAAGTAAATAATATAAAAAAAATATAATATATGAAAATTACGGACATTAAATTTACGAAAATTATAGATATAATATATGAATATTAAATTTAGTAGCTAAAATATTAAATTTATGAAAATTAAATTAAAAAGTTTATATAAAAAGATAAATGTAATATACTAAAATTATGGACGTTAAATTTAAGAAAATTATAGAAATAATATATGGACATTAAATTCAGTAATAATACTAATACATTGAATTTATAAAAATTAAATTGAAGATAAATATTAAATTAAGTTCAATTTTTTTAACATCCATATTTTTAGGCACTGGTCACACGTCAGTGTATATATATATATATATATATATATATATATATATATATTAGATTATTTGAAAAAATGATTGCAAAATATTAATAATATCTCATATGAAAAATATTCAAAATTTACTACTTTTTAACATACACAACTGCTATTTTTTTTTTTTAAACAAAAAAAAAAATTATCAAAATATAATTTTTTAACTAGAAAATATAATTCAAGCTACACATATGACACTATACTTATATATGAAAATAATACGATAACACTAAACATCAATATTTCAATAACAAAATATTAAACATGCATAAAAACTTATAAAATAAATAAAAGAAATGAAAAAAAAAAAAAAAAAACTATTTTAAGTTTAAATACTAAACAAATCCATTTAATCGTAACAACCGAACAAGTCAACCGCTATGTTGTCTCCAAAATATTTCAACCACACGAAAGCATGAACATTTAACTAAAAAATCAACCAAATTGCCGTAAAAATGCAATTTTCCCTAAATCAGCAATTACTATCCAACTTTAGAAACCAAAAGAAAGAAAGTTCTGACAAAAGGTGCACCCCAAAGACATGTTGAATTCAACTAAATTCTCAAGAAAATGGTTTTTTCTCACTTGACCAATTTATTGCACATCAAGGATAGTGCTCAAACAACACACACTAGACTAAACCGATAAAAGGTGCATCCCAAGGACATGTTGAATTCAACTGGTTTTCTCAACAAAATGCCCTCTCATTTGACCAAATATGTTGCACAACAAGGACAGTTCCCCCCAAAAAAATAAAAAAAATAAAAATAAAAATAAAAGAAATTAGAGTGAATTCATACCCTAAATTTAAATTAAAAAAAAAAAAAGGTAAAATTGAGCAAGAAATCAAATAGATACAGAAAAAAGAAGAAGAAAGACAAGCAGACAAATGATACTTGTCATATATAACATTAGACATAAATGCAAGCTCTTTTGAGATGAAAATATGTGCTTCAAGTATCGAGAGGAAAGCTGGAACCTCCAAGTTGGCTTCTTCCTTCTCCACCCCTGTGGGAAGAAAAAAAGACAAAAAATGAAAATAGAAACAATTAAGCCAGTGAGCCAGTTTAATCTGCTGAAACAATCAGATTTACATGGGGTGTGCTTATACTGGATGAATCACAATCAGATGAATGACAAACAGAATTGGAGAACGAAGCTTACTTACTTGGATCGATGAATCACAAACAACGACAGCTGAGAAACAAAGCTTGCTTACTTGGAATGAAGCTGAGAAACAAAGGCAACATGGTGACGGCTGATAAATGAAGGCAACGATGGCTGAGAAACGACGACAAGGCGGGGATGGCTGAGAAATGAAGCAACGAAAGTTGAGAAACAAAGCAACGAAGCAGCGATGCTGGAGATTTGAGAAACAAAGTGACTAGGGCTGAGATTTGAGAAATGAAGCGATCAATCGGCTATGGCTGAGATCTGAGAAATGAATGGGCTGATTGGAAGTTGGGCAGAATGGAATGGGCTGGTTTCAAGCCGTGAACTATGGAATTCCATTATATTGACTTTCATTTCAATGGACTCAAATCTTTTATTCCATTGGATAACCAAACAATACAATTTGAATCGAGGGTGGAATAATGATTCAACCAAATGAGAGTAAAGGTAAAGAAAATAAGAGATTATAACATAAAAGTATCATTTGATAAAGAAATGTTTTTAAGTCGGCCTCTCCAATTAAAAAAAGATGGCATCTGAGTACACCTGTCTATCCAAGAATTTCCCTTGTTTTATGTTCTTTTTTGTTTTTGCAAAAAACTAAAATATTAAAATTGGAGCAGTTAAATGGGAATATAATCCATGAAATAACAAACCTTGTAAAGGTTGGACATCATCCCGAGCAACAGAATAGCCTACTTCCCCTTTGTTGTGATGCATTTCGTAGCCTCATACGAGCTTGTCGCGAAGGGGCAGCTCTTGCTACTCTCTTTGCTGCAGGAAAATTAAATAGTTAACTGCAAAACTGAAGTTGCCGTCGAAACTTTTAGATACAATAAAAAGGAATAATGATTGGTGTAGCATCTTGTACGATCACCTTGTTAACTAGTGACTTCTGGTCATAAATAATAACAAAAAGCTAGAATTTCCTCGATGCAATGGAACTTGTTAGTGTCACCAATGTGAAGTAGACTTAAAAAAATGACCGAGTTCAGTCCAGGGTGATGAGTATAATATTACCTATTTCATAGAATAGCTCATTTACGTTCTGCGCAGTTTTTGCAGAAGTTTCAAAAAAGGGCAAACCATTTTCATTAGCGTACTGCTCCCCTTCCTGCAATGATTATTCAAAAAAAATGTGGAATTGTTTATTCAGCAACTTCAGCTAACTTTCAAAAGTGTACCAAAAAACTGAACGGGAGAAGGGAAAAAGCTAATGAGACAGATTTTAAGGAGTTATTTTGTCATTTGATAAGGCAGCTTCATCACCAAAGCAGAAAGCAAAATCCTAAAAAAAGGCAGCGGATAAAGTGCTGTGGCAATGCATATAAAGATAGATGTGGGACTTTGTTGTAAGATAGGGGGCAAGGAAGTGAACAAGAAAAAGAGGGAGAAAAGGCTCGGTTAAAATAGGTGGAAACATCAAATCCGTTTGCCTAGAAAATGTAAAGCTGGTAGCTTAAGATTTAATAGTAGAGCAATCAAATACTTGATGTACGAATGTACCTAGGTAGTGTTTGGTTGTATTAAATGGGAGGCTTGAAAAAAAATTGGAGCCTTGGAATTTGAATTTGAAATGAACACATGCAAAACATGAAAGTTTACATTCATTCATTCCCAACTTTGTGCTTAAGCGCTACATTGATGCATGCATTCGTTACAATCTATGTCAATGCAAATGCTAAAGCAATCTAAAGATGTCTCACCATCATTTGCAAAACTGACATAAAAAATTATCTACATGTAAGCAGATGGAAAGGAGCTCCAACCACCCTGCGGTAGTGTTGAGTTGGTCAAATTTATACAACAGTGAGTTTACTGAGAAACTCAAGCTTTGTCACCATAACGAAGTCTATTTCTTAGTTCTACGTAAATATAAGAAAAACAGAACGTACCTCACTCTTCACCTCTCCTCTTGTATCCAAGTCGACCTTGTTTGCCACTAAGACCATCACTAAATGTGGATTTCCTACAATTTCATAAAAATGAAATTAAGGCCTATTTCAATCACGCTAAAGGTTATTGTATTAATAAGGTTTAGAAGTGTTAAGATAATTGAAAAGTGGGAGAATATGAATCATATATTGATATATGTAAAAAACAAATTACAGAATACAGCAATATGTATACATATTTATAGGGGAAGTGGGGGTTAGGGTTTTGCCTTAATAGGTCACGTGGGCCAAGCTAATATAATACATTGACATCCTCCCTCAAACTCAAGACGGTAAGTGGGAGGTGAACTTGAATTTGGAAACCAGAGAGTGAAAGCGTCTGGGTGGATGAACCTTAGTGAAAATGTCGGTTGTCTGATCGGCTGAACTGACGGATTGTAGACGAACTGTATTCCGAAGAATGTGATGACGGATGAAGTGATAATCAGTCTCGATATGTTTTGTACGCTCGTGGAAGACATCATTGTGAACGATCTGAATAGCACTCATGTTGTCACAGTGAAGAGTAATGGCAGTAGGAGAAGATATGCCCATGTCAGCGATTAGCCATCGAAGCCAGAGAAGTTCTTGAGTGGCATCAGTCATAGCACGATATTCAGCTTCAGTACTAGAGTGAGCAACCACAGTTTGTTTCTTACTACACCAGGAAATAAGAGAATTACCCAAAAAGAAACAGTAACCAATGGTTGAACGTCTGTCGGTAGGGTCTCCGGCCCAATCGGCATTAGAATAAGCTTGTAAGATGGGAGCAGACTGAGCTGAGAAATGAATCCCATGAAATAAAGTACCCTTGACATACCAAAGAATGCGAAGAACAACTGAGTAATGGGTGGTTCGAGGAGCGGACAAGAACTGGATGACATGATGAACGGCATAAGCAATGTTAGGGCGGATGATAGTAAGATATACAAAACTTTTAATCAATTGACGATATAGAGCGGTATCCTGAAGAGGTGAACCATCGAGGAGAGTAAGTCTGACGTTCGGCTCGAGAGGAGTAGTAACAGTGGTTGAGTCAGTGATCCCAGCCTTGGAAAGAAAATCCGAGGCATATTTGGCTTGAGAGAGAAAATATCCATCAGAACTAGATAAAACTTCGAGGATAAGAAAATAGGTGAGCACGCCAAGATCTTTCATCTCGAATTAGCCACTGAGAAACTTTTTAAGTTCAGAAATACCATGTAGATCATCTCCAGTAATAATCATATCATCCACGTACAGTAAGAAAATAATAATACCGTTAGCAGCATGGCAAATAAATAGAGCCGAATCATGAGTACTTGGTGTGAACCCAAACTGATGAATGGTAGTGCTGAATTTGGCAAACCAGGCACGTGGAGCTTGTTTCAAACTATATAGGACACGACGAAGGCAACAAACTTTATTTCGGGGGGGCATCCAGGCTAAGAGAGGTATGCATATAGACTTCCTCAAGAAGATCCCCATTGAGAAATTCATTTTTGACATCTATTTGAAACATGTCCATCTTCGAATGGTGGCGACGGCAAGGAGTGTACGGACAGATGTGAGCCTCGCCGCGGGAGCAAATGTCTCTTCATAGTCAATGCCATATTCCTGAGCAAATCCCTTGGCAACAAGTCGGGTTTTATATCGTTCAACAGATCCATCAGAAAGTGCCTTGATCTTAAACACCCATTTGCACCCAATGGGACTTTTTCCAGGAGACAGATCAACAATATCCTAGGTATGAGTTTGGGCTAGGGCCTGAAGTTCTTCATCTATTGTTTTCTGCTAAATAGGATTAGTACTAGCTTCCTTATAGGATTGAGGCTCATGCAGATGAAGTATAGTGGAAAAATAATGATAATCAACAAGATAAGAAAGACGGTGAGTTACCATGGTAGATCTGCGGGAGTGATATGGAGGATGGCTCTCAGAGAGAGTCGATGCAGACTCATCAGACATAGAAGCATCCTCGGGCACGATCGATTGAGTCGGATGGGTGAGGTTAGTTGATGGTTCTGGAGCGGGAGCTGGGTCTGGAGAAGTAGGATCAGCTGGTGGTTTTGGAACGGAATGGGTGATATCAATTGGTGATTCTGAGGTGAACTCAACAGTACCTGAAATTGGATGCTCAGGAAATAACTCAATAGATAGATCAATAAAAAATCTGGAGTTAGTAATGGTTGACATGTCAAATGACCGTAAGGAAGAAAACATTTGATGTTCCCAAAAAATGACATGACGAGAGATACGAAGGATTTTAGAAATAGGATCTCAGCACCGATACCCCTTATATTCAATACCATATCCAATGAAACAACACAAGTGAGCCCTTGGTTGCAATTTATTATGTTCATGTGGTTTAAGAAGAACAAAACAAGCACAAACAAAGACTCTAAGTTCAAGGTAATCAGGAGGTTTACCGAAAAGGTGCTCGAATGGGGACTGATTTTGGATTGTGACAGAAGGTACATGGTTGATTGTGTACACTGCGGTTAAGGCAGCGTCACCCCAGAAACATTCAGGACATGATGACGAAATGGGTAGAGCACGAACGGTGTCAAGAATATGTCTATGTTTGCGTTCGGCTCGTCCATTTTGTTAGGAGGTTCCAAGGCACGAGCGGTGGGTAGGGGTGTGCACGAATCGGATCGGGCGGGTTTCTGTGGAAATGGTTGGCCGATTCGCAAGTTTCGGGTTAATGAAAATGTGTCCCGACATCGACCGAAATGATCGGGTTTGGTTGATGAACCACCCAAACAATTGCGGATTGGTATTTCGAGCGGGTCGGTGATCACCGATAATCAAACTCACAAACAAATGAATCGAAATCAAAAACAAAGAAAATTAAAAACATACACAAGCTTGAAGTTTCGGATCTACCAGTAGTAAAAAACGAAATAAAAAACATACTCACAAACGAAATTAAAAGTACAATCGAGAAGCATTGTCAATCTAACTGATGTCGTCATCTTCGAACATGATGTAGATTAGTAGATGCTGTCGTCTTTAATCTCGAAATCGAAACATGAAGTAGATCGAGCGAATGTTCCTTGCCCAATCAAATCGAATTAAAGGCAGGAAGCTTCGAAGGCAACACGAATCGAATCAAAGGCATCAAGCTTCGGTGATGATAGATGAGAGTGGAGACAGAGAGCAGAAAGAGGAGAACTTGAGAAGAGAAGCGGGATGCGGCTAGGGTTTCATTTGGCATAAGGTGTATATATAGTATATAAAACGACGTCGATTTACCTTCGGATCGGATCGGGTGTAGTCCGATCCGCATGTTGGAGACCCGCCCACCGATCCGGACTATTCGGGCTGGCTTCTTTGTGGGCCAATTCTAAATTAACAATTCTATTTCTCAGCGGATCGAGCCTATTTCGTGCGGGTTCGGATCGGCCCATCGGTTTTCGAGCTTTTTGCACACCCCTAGCGGTAGGGGAGCGTGCCATTTTTGTGAAATAGGTTTAGAAAAACACGGTCTTTATATTTCATTGCATTATTTGAACGAAAAACTTTGATATTCCGAGAGAATTGAGTTTGAACCATAAAAGAAAAATCAGAATATATTTGAAAGAGTTCAAATATGCTTTTCATAAGAAACAACCACGTATAACGAGAATAATCATCCACAAATATAACAAAATAGCGAGCACCACCCTTTGATGCATGAGGAGAAGGCCTCCAAACATCAGAATGTACTAAATCAAAATGTGCTAGTAAAATAGACTGACTCTCATTAAAAGATAAAGTTGATTGTTTTGCAAGTTGACAATAAATACAATGAAAAGACTCATGCTGAAATGAACCTAACTAACCACTAGAAATAAGATAACGTAGATGACTGAATGAAATGTGACCTAATCGAGAGTGCCACAATTCCACGGGTGAAAGTATTGGGATGGATGCAGCTGATTGGTTTGATGATGATGAGAATGGGACTTAGAAAGTGAGTGAGCTTAAAGAGGCATCCAACTTTACGGCCGATTCCAAGGAGTTTTCTTGTCTGAGAGTCCTGCACACGACAACCAATAGAAGAAAAATGCAAGTCAAGTCCAAGATCACATTGTTGTCCAACAGATATAAGCTTAAGCGTAAGATTAGGGACCAAATATATGTCAGAGAGAGATAAATGAGAACTGTCAACATGTCTAGTGTGGCTGACCAACATATTTGATCCATTGGCAGTAAGAATAGTAGGTGCATGCTTATCACGGATTTTAGAGAAAAAGATAAAGGCATCAAAAGTCATGTGATTGTAACAACCAGAATCAAAATACCATCGAGATGTACCTAGTATAGCTGACATGGCTATATTGGTACCAGTTTTATTTAGAGCCTCGGTAAAAGCGGTGCAGAAATCGCTCCAATCAGGTGTAGAGCTGTATGAAGTTAGAGTAGCATCAGTGGCTACAACAGAAATATTCTTTGGCTTGGAATATAACCGATTGCGAGAGCCTCGATAGCGATATTGGTTCCCATGGGACGGATTTCCAGATGGAAGTTTAGGGCAGTCTATAAGATAGTGACTAGGTTCTCTGCAAACTTTACATAGGCGAGAAGAACATTTGAGCAATTCATACCCTTGTGAATGACAATACCTGTAGTATAAGGGCATCTGGGATGGGATGGCCTTGGCAACTGTTGTGGTAAGAGCAACTAGTGCTGTAGGAGCAACTAGTACTGCAAAGGTAACATTTGTATGAGATCTTTGTAATATGGAAATACGTGTTTCGTCACTGAGTAGATCAGAAAAGACGTCGTTTAGAGAAGGTATCGTGCCCTGGTATAGGATTGAAGCTCGTACAGGCTCAAATTCCTCTCTCAAGCCTGTCAAGAATTGTATAATACGTGTCTCAGTTTGATACTTTCCATGAACATTGGCATCTTTTGTGCATTCCCAAGTTGGCTCAATGACGGCCAACTGGTTCCATACGACAGTCATCTGAGATAGGAAACTGTTGATAGTTTTCCCAGGTTCTTGGCGTATGCTATGAAGGGTGGAAAGAAGACAATACGGATTTGAGATGTCTACCCTGGTGTAGCAGTGCTGGAGAAGATCCCAAACTTCTTTGGTTATATGGAGTGTACCAAATTGAAGTTTGATCTCTGGAATAATGGTGGCACGAAACCATGTGAGAATCTGGTGATTTTTGTTATCCCAGTCCTCTAGACGGTCAATATATTTGTCAGCATTTTCGTCGTCCTTCTTCTTAGGTTCAGTAATATCTCTAGTCACGTAACGCCACAATTTTCGTCCATGGAAGAAATCAGACATTTCTTGAACCCACACAACATAATTAGATTTATCCAGAACAGTAGTAATAACCCATGGTAAATTCGATTCAGCCATAGGCGCAAAGAAGGGGGTGAACCGGTGTTGAAACCACAAAAATATAAAAGGAAGTATGTTCTGTGAGACTTAAATCACAAAACAGAGGCTGGAAACATAATCAAAAGGTCGAAAAACTCTAGGAACCGGTCCAAGTTTGCATAAAATCGGTTCAAAAATGCCTGAACCAATCAAAGAAATCAACTTGGAGAAAACCGACGACGTAGCGGTCAACTGGAGACGTGGCGGTCAACGAATGACGTGACACTGACGTGGTACTAACATGGCAATGAGGTGGAGCTGATGTGGTGTTTGGGGCTGACGTGGCAGTGTGCATGTTAGATCTGTGGGCCAACAATTGGTACCAGAACTAATTTAGCTTGATAAGCTTAACATCCTAACTAAAACAATCACATGGAACATCACATAAACACACTACCTAAGGGAAAATATATGTATTGTCCTCTATTGTTTATAGGTGATAATTATGTATTCTGGAAGGTCAAAATGGCTGCTTCATTACAAGCAACTAACTATGAAGTTTGGTTGGTTATTGAAGATGGTTCTTATATTCCCAAAGTTAATGGTGTTGTGAAGAAGAAAGAAAATCACGATTCGGATGAACACGCCAAGCATCAAATAAAGTTGTAGAATGTCAGGATAGCAGGCAAAGGCACGACGTCCGACAGAGATGTTCCCAAAAGGAATGAAAAGGAACATGCAAATAGCAAAGGAGGAAGCTCAAACTATGTAAAGAATATATTAACAAACTTTGAATCAAGATCGGGTTGGCTCCTAGAGACTACCCTTCCAGGACTACGCATGTCAATCTTGAGGATTTTGCATGAGATCAAGTCCTCCAAAAAGTGATCTGGCCTGCTCGGATCACTTCAAATCCAAACCAAAAAAATGAAAGAAAACACAGTAATTACACAAGGACCACAGGCACGACACCAATGACTGTCGGCATCTAAAAATGAAGATCAAGAGGTTACTTGAACATGGTTACCTTAGAGGATACATTCAAGAGTAGCACATGGAAAGAAAAAAAGAAGAGAAAGATTGAGGAGCTGATGATCGTGACAAAAGAAGGAAACATGATGGTCGAAGCAAGACTAGAGATGTGATCTATATGATACATACTAGCGAGCTAGATACCAAAGAATCCAATCATGCTAAAAAGATGAGAATACGAGAGACAATGCTAGAGTGAAACATGAGAGAAGTTCTGGCAATAATACTCAACGTTGCTAGGGTGTAGGTCATCCGAGCTGATCAAGTGGCCTCAAGGGAATGTCTCGCTATTGCAAAGGAAATAAAAAATCCCAATAACAACCATAGAGTTGGCATGAAGGCGTGCCACACCATAATGTGGGCGAAAAGGTAGACAAATTTAGAGAACACCCAAGCTTGATCTAATCAACAGAACAGATTGAAGAAGTTCTCTTTGAACAAGAAGAGAAGAAATTGAGGATCAGGATGCGCTTAGTCCTTCTGATAATCAGCAACTCATCACTTTACTTTAGCGAAGATTGGATGTCTTTGCTTAAGCGGTGAAATATATGAAGGGTATAAGTCCTGAGGTGGTAGCGTACCGCCTAGATATTTTTAGATCCTACAAGCTAGTACAACAATAAAGAAGAATTTTTTGCACGGAAAAGGATGAAGTAATCGAAGCTGAAATGAAGTGCCTGCTCGGCATCAGACATATTCAGGAAGTCACCTACCCTAAATGGATAGCTAATCCAGTAATGGTCAAGAAATAAACAAGAAGTGGAGAATGTGCGTTGATTTCACCGATCTGAACTAGGCTTGACCTAAAGATTGTTATCCTATGTCTTGGATAGACCAGATGGTGGATGCAAAGGCAGGGCATGAGCTACTCAGCTTGATGGGAGCTTACTCTCTGGTTATTACCAGATCAAGATGGAGCCACGAGAAAAAGTTTTATCATACCAAGGGGCACATACTGTTACACAGTTTCCGTTTGGACTATGAAAATAATATGACAATATTAAACATTAATATTTCAATAACCAAATATTAAACCTGCATAAAAACTTATAAATAATTTATCAATTAATTTATAGTAAAGAAGACAATAAGATTTCAGGTAATTTATATGTTAATTTATAAATTATTAATAGTATAAGTTTTCATAAATTAACTTATAAGTTTTTATAAATAATTTATAAGTAAATTTGTAACTTATATTATTATAAAGGAAATTAATTGTTATCTTTATTATAAATTAATTATTTTTTTATTGTAATAATTTATAGTAGATGAAGGGAATGGGTTGATTGAGAGTTGGACTTAAGGTAATGGGTTGAAGAGGGGTTTAGTGGATTTTTTTTTATTCCAAGGGCTATGTTGATTCCAGCCATGAACTATGGAATACCATTCCATTTATTTTCATTCTAATGGAATCAATTTTTTTATTTAATTGGATAACCAAACAATAAAATCGAAATCGATGATGGAATGACAATTTTATTCCACCCCAATTCCGCGACAAGTATTTACATAAAAAATGGACAGAATAAGAAGAAATAACATGAAATTATGATGGGAAATTTCTTAACAGGAATATAATCTTTACCATTATGTGAATATGCTTTTATTCTCACACGAAAAAAAATATGTTGTTTTATGTGTTACCTACCTTGTCTTTGTAATTCTTGAACCCACTTTTTGGCTCGTTCAAATGACTCCTGAAGACAAGAGATCAATCGTGTCAGTAGGTTTTCTAATTAATAAAAAAGTAAGTTCTAATGATGTGCTACGTTTCTTAATAGTTGAGTCTAAAAATATCTAACAAGTTTTGTCCTCGTGATATTGAGAAAAGAAAAAAAAAAATCCCTCGGATCTATTCATCCTATTTCATTTTTTTTGGTCATATACAACTAGTTAATACTAGAGATTCTCTAAGTTATCCAATAAAACAACAAGGACGTTCATGGACAGAAAATATATCTACTCCACCCAAAATGAGAATGGGCTAGTAGGCAACATTCATAGGTGACAACGCAAGTGCCTTGATTACGAGTACTTGATTGGACATGAAAGCTTCGTCAAATAGAGACCACCTCTTGTGCGAATCTGTGTCAATTCCTTTGAGTTTCATTCTTGTGAATTTAATTCATCGACCGGTTTGGAGGTTGGTGTGGTAATGGAGCTCTCTATTCATTGACACGTGGTGAGGGTGAAATGACCTCACATCAATAGATAAAAAGTTAAACAAGAAGGTTGTTCATGATTAGAATCAAATAATACGTGTGAACTAATCCTATTTAATATATATTGGCTTCCATACGTCACGTTTATGCATAAACTCTGAAATCGGTACAGGCCTCTCTCTCTCTTTCTATCTATCTATCTATATATCTATCTATCTATCTATCTATCTATACCTCTTTTATACACCAAAATAACTTATTTCTTTAACGGGAGTAACAAGGAGTTCAAATATTTTTTTTATTCATCATTCATAACAAGAGATCAATCGTGTGTCAGTACGTTTTCCAATTAATAAAAATGTAAGTTCTAATGACGCTCTACGTTTCTTAACAGTTGAGTCTCAAAATATCTAACAAGTTTTGTCCTCGTGATACTGAGAAAAGAAAAAAAAAATCCCTCGGATCTATTTGTCCTATTTCATTTTTTTTCAGTCATATACAACTAGTTAGTACTAGATATTTTGTAA
Organism: Eucommia ulmoides; assembly: GCA_016647705.1. Taxonomy (NCBI): domain Eukaryota; kingdom Viridiplantae; phylum Streptophyta; class Magnoliopsida; order Garryales; family Eucommiaceae; genus Eucommia; species Eucommia ulmoides. The sequence continues at coordinate 29,221,073 of CM028340.1, read as the reverse complement.
GTTATCCAATAAAACAACAAAGATCTTCATGGATAGAAAAAATATCTGCTCCGCCCAAAATGAGAATGGGCTAGCAGGCGACATTCATAGGCGACAACGCAACTGTCTTGATTACGAGTACTTGATTGGACGTGAAAGCTCTGTCAAATAAAGACTACCTCTTGTGCAGATCCGCGTCAATTCCTTTGAGTTTCATTCTTGTGAATTTAATTCGTCGACCGGTCTTGTGGTTGGTGTGGTGATGGAGCTCTCTATTCATTAACACATGGTGAGGGTGAAATGACCTCACATCAATAGATAAAAAGTTAAACAAGAAGGTTGTTCATGATTAGGATCAAATAATACGTGTGAACTAATCCTATTTAATATATATTGGCTTCCATACGTCACGTTTATGCATAAACTCTGAAATCGGTACAAGCCTCTCTCTCTCTCTCTCTCTCTCTCTCTCTTTCTATCTATCTATCTATATATCTATCTATCTATATATACCTCTTTTATACACCAAAATAACTTATTTCTTTAACGGGAGTAACAAGGAGTTCAAATATTTTTTTTTTATTCATCATTCATAACAAGAGATCAATCGTGTGTCAGTACGTTTTCCAATTAATAAAAATGTAAGTTCTAATGACGCTCTACGTTTCTTAATAGTTGAGTCTCAAAATATCTAACAAGTTTTGTCCTCGTGATACTGAGAAAAGAAAAAAAAATCCCTCGGATCTATTTGTCCTATTTCATTTTTTTCAGTCATATACAACTAGTTAGTACTAGATATTTTGTAAGTTATCCAATAAAACAACAAAGATCTTCATGGATAGAAAAAATATCTGCTCCGCCCAAAATGAGAATGGGCTAGCAGGCGACATTCATAGGCGACAACGCAACTGTCTTGATTACGAGTACTTGATTGGACGTGAAAGCTCTGTCAAATAAAGACTACCTCTTGTGCAGATCCACGTCAATTCCTTTGAGTTTCATTCTTGTGAATTTAATTCGTCGACCGGTCTTGTGGTTGGTGTGGTGATGGAGCTCTCTATTCATTAACACATGGTGAGGGTGAAATGACCTCACATCAATAGATAAAAAGTTAAACAAGAAGGTTGTTCATGATTAGGATCAAATAATACGTGTGAACTAATCCTATTTAATATATATTGGCTTCCATACGTCACGTTTATGCATAAACTCTGAAATCGGTACAAGCCTCTCTCTCTCTCTCTCTCTCTCTCTCTTTCTATCTATCTATCTATATATCTATCTATCTATATATACCTCTTTTATACACCAAAATAACTTATTTCTTTAACGGGAGTAACAAGGAGTTCAAATATTTTTTTTTTATTCATCATTCATAACAAGAGATCAATCGTGTGTCAGTACGTTTTCCAATTAATAAAAATGTAAGTTCTAATGACGCTCTACGTTTCTTAACAGTTGAGTCTCAAAATATCTAACAAGTTTTGTCCTCGTGATACTGAGAAAAGAAAAAAAAATCCCTCGGATCTATTTGTCCTATTTCATTTTTTTCAGTCATATACAACTAGTTAGTACTAGATATTTTGTAAGTTATCCAATAAAACAACAACGATCTTCATGGATAGAAAAAATATCTGCTCCGCCCAAAATGAGAATGGGCTGGCAGGCAATATTCATAGGCGACAACGCAACTGTCTTGATTACGAGTACTTGATTGGACGTGAAAGCTCTGTCAAATAAAGACTACCTCTTGTGCAGATCCGTGTCAATTCCTTTGAGTTTCATTCTTGTGAATTTAATTCGTGGACCGGTCTTGTGGTTGGTGTGGTGATGGAGCTCTCTATTCATTGACACGTGGTGAGGGTGAAATAACCTCACATCAATAGATAAAAAGTTATACAAGCAGGTTGTTCATGATTAAGATCAAATAATACATGTGAACTAATCCTATTTAATATATATTGGCTTCCATACGTCACGTTTATGCATAAACTCTGAAATCGGTACAGGCCTCTCTCTCTCTCTATCTATCTATCTATCTATCTATCTATCTATCTATCTATCTATCTATATATATATATATATATATATATATATACCTCTTTTATACACCAAAATAACTTATTTCTTTAACGGGAGTAATAAGGAGTTCAAATATTTTTTTTATTCATCATTCATATTCCTGAATCATTCATTAGAATCCCCAACCAGATTGACCTAGAGGGTTAATCAAGCAGATGTAAACAAAAAAAAAAAAAAACAATTAGAGCAAAGGTGGTTAGACTACGAGCACATCAATCTTACTCCCATCGAGAAAGATTGCGTCGCCGTGGTATGGGCAGGACAGAAGTTGCGACACCACTTTTTTGCTTACCCCGCGATCCTCTTCCCACGCATGGATCCTGTTACTTAGTATCATCAATAGGTCAGAAAAATTATCTAAAAATGCCTAATTTAGACATTTGTACCCTGTCAAAGTAAGGAACCATGGCATATATGTTTGGAATAGCTTCTATTTTTAGAGAGTTGAAAACGTACTACTTTGTTGAAAAATTCTACTTTAGAGACATGTTGGGATTTGCAAGGTCTAGGTGCAACTAATGCCACTGCTGGTACACATTTTAGATCCATGACTATGGGTGTCACCGTTGGAGCTAACACGACGTCTCTTTCAAAGATGTGGTACAAGTTCCCTTGGATGAATTCAACAAGCTCGTGTAGAAGGTTAATCTTCTTGAGAGGCACCCTTTCAAAGGCCTTCACCGAAAAATAGTCTTTCGTTAAGGGAAGTGTCCTATGGTTGTGATCGACTAGGCTAAGGGACATACGTTATAGGAACGAACCTTGTCCGAGATTAAAGTTACGTTAGGAGACCAGAGATGATAGCAAGGATTCAAAGCATTGAACTGAAAGATGTGACTACTCCGCTTCTGATCTAGGCAAGGGTTCGAGGGAAGCTATTGGAGATGATGTGGATTCAGTTACAGATAGAGATTCAGGAGGATCAGGATAGGGTAGCTCGCTCTTAAAAAAGGCAAACAACCCACACCTTTTGGCAAAACCTCTCTTCCCGATATCTTAGGACTCCTCCCAAACTTTCTTGGCCATGGATATGGGATGATCTAAAACTTCAATGAAGCCCTTCATACTTCAATCCAATCAATTGATCGATCAAGAGGCCAATCTCTATTTTTTGGGCTGGTAGCGAAAAGAAAGTTCTCGTTTTTTCTTAAACAAACTTTGGATCAACTTGCGAATTTGTGGCACCGTAGTTGAATCATTACCACTAGCACAATGTGTGACTTCTTTTCCATCTTCCTATCACGGTCTCTCACTAAGCAAATCAAACAATAGAGGGTAAGATCTTTGACTAGTCAAGCTTCAAATTGATCCCAATTTTGAAGGTAAGGCGGCCGACCTTCTCCTCTGGCCAAGTAGATCACAACCTCCAGCCAAGCGTAGCCTCTTCTGAGAAAATCTCAACCTCGAGCATGTCTCCTCCAAAGCAACTCATCTCTGAGCTCACTAGTGTGCTCCAAAATGTTGACTAGTGTGCTCGACAATGTTGACTAGTCTCTTCTTGGGGCTCATGGGCCCTTTAAGAAGCTTCTAATCCTTTCTATAAATAGCAGACACATTTATTACTTCAGGTATTAGGAGTTTACTATATTTACTATGGTTACTCTAGCTTCTCTCAGGACTTATTTTTATGCTAGAGAAACTTCGCCTCCTTCAAGTTTCATGTGCAGGTTGCAGTTGACAGCTTCGAGCCACCTCAACTAATTTATCTTCATCCATTAAAGTCTATTTTTAGGCATCAAAAGAGTGGTGCAATCTATGGGAATGCTATTAAAAGCCATCCTCATCTTATATATATTTCACAACTCTCGTCTCATTTTTCTGCCCATATCCAAGATAGTTCCTAGCAAATTAGATGGTGTCAAAGTCTAGGATGAGAAGAGCTCAACCCCTATCAGAGCTAAAGGTGACTTGCGTCCGAGCTGATCGGAATGTTAACCCCAAGGATGTGAATCCCTAAAGAGAATTTTGATGATAACAATATATTTGTGGTTTCCATATTTAATGTGGTTGTTGAGCATGTTTAGACAAGTACAAGATAAAGCAAAACAACCACAAGGAATGATAAAGATGATGATCTATGAAGACGATAAAGGTCAATCAAAGAAAGAATAAAAAGATGGATCAAATAAAGATAAACTCAAGAATGATGAGTCAAATGAAGATAAAAGAAAGATGTTGAAGACTAAAGATGAAGACAAAAGACTCAAAAGCATGGGTGATATGAAATAAATATTGTTGTATACTCAAAAATAAGGCAATACTCTATTCCTACAGTGTTGTTCAAATTGACTCTTTCAGGATGCACTTACACATATCACTTGTATACTAATGTGCCATATTGAATTGTGATATACACGTGTTTTAAGTCTTTAATAATGTATAATATTGAATGGAAAAGATAAAACGAAGAAAGGAATCGAAATAAGAAAAATATTAGGCTAGAAATTCAAAATGAGATAGAACCGGTCGACCAAATAGAATAGCCGGTCAACTAATCACACCAATAGGCTAATGAAAAAAGATAAAAGCCTTAACCGATCGACCAAAACTCAAGAATTGGTCAATCGATTACACCAGTAGGCTAGATCCTTGAAGTAATTGAGCATTTAGTCAACTGATGAACACCTACCGGTCAACCGATTACACTAGTAGTTTCAAAACCAAAAGGTTATAAACAATAGGTCAATCGACCCTTAGAGCCATTTGATCGATTACATCAGTAGGTTGTCCAGAACACTTGATTATGAATATAGATCAACCGATTCCCTTCATTAGTCAACCGATTTACGAGACTATTTAATACATTGAGCAAAATTCGAGATTTGATCTTGAAATGAACACGATTTTGATACAAACATGTTTATAACGTGAATTAAATATTTTTATCTTTGATTTGAATCAATTTAATCAAATTACAAGATAAATTTTCGGGGCCAAATCTTTGATCTAAAAGTTACCATTTTTCTATCCTAAATTGTAGTCGTTTTCACTGCACATGTCTTCCAATGGCTATATGCTCAAATTAAGCTCAATTAGAGTGTCGTAATTCATTTATATCATCTAATTGATAGTTCCTAATGTTCATGTTATTAAATTACAATGGATTCGTACCAATTTGTTCATATTAGAGCACTATATAAGAGAAAGAACTCTACTATGTTTCGCACAAGAAACACAAGTGAAATACACAATAAATTCCTCTAATTGTTCACACCTTATATATTCTTAAAGCTTCATTCTTGTGTGAATAACAGTTTTAATGCTAAATTATGTTATATAGTGTTGAAATTAATACTACATTGTGAAAAATAGTAAGACTGTGTGAGATCTACCAAACTGAGCATTTAAACGGAAATTATTCTTTCGATTGGTGATCTATTTGATGAATTGAGCTAAGGAACAACTTCCCCACGGTAACGCTTCATTATATAAATCTTCAATCACACTGTTGAGTTCGATCGAAATTGCATTGTACTTATTTTCACTTCTTTTCTCTTGTGTGTATATCTAGAATTGTTTAGCTTGTATATCTTACTTATGGATCACTTTTCTTGAAATTGTGATAACGAATTGGATTATCATACTTGTGCTTTCTAAAAAAATTATCTATCCTAGTGAAATCTAGACATTCGTGAAAACCTATAAGAGCTTTTCTAATATCAATCTAAAATGGTTTTCAACTTAATTACGAAATTCGTTGGAATTGGTATATTGTTGGACACAGGAAGAACTCGTATCGCATGAGAGATTAAGTTACTCATCAAGATCTTAAATCCCATACATATCAATCCAATAAGAGGTAAGCTAATTTAATATTTTCACTAAGCTTTTATAAAGTGTTAGTTTATATTGAAAATCATCATTGCTCATACTTGTGAAAGGATCATTCATAGACTATTTGTGATTTATTAAAATAATTAATTCCTTCATAAATCATGTGATCTTCATCTATACATCTATATACATGATTACTAGTGCATGTACTTCATTGTTACATCATTGTAGACGCACTTCAATTAGCACCTATCAAGAGTCTATATAGGGTGTATTGAGATTGTAGGTGATCGATAGAAGCTCCAAGTGATAAACTCATTAAATTCTAACAAGATAAAACTTCATACTGTGAGGATGTGAATTAAAGCTTAGACCGGGGTGTTGGTCTAAGAGAGATAGTTATAGGTAGGCATAAATGTAGTTTGTCTCGTGAGAGAGTAATAAAACATAAATGTATTGTGTCCTGTGAAAGATTTGTGATAAAGTATAAGTGCACCCTACCTTTTGAAAGAGTAGCAAGGCATAAACGTAGATTATCTTACGAGAGTGTAAAAGTTTGGTCTTCAACAAGTAATAAGATCCGAATTATAGTGGAATAGAAATCCCTGAAGGAGCTCGGGGAGTAGACGTAGGTAAGAAGGAGGCCTACCAGACTACTATAAATCGTTTTGTCTCTTGTCTCTTATTCTATCTCTCGTGTTTGCTTGTTTGTACTTACTTTATTATTATATTGCACTTGTCTAATACTTTGATCACAATTAAATAATTGTTAAGTATCGAGTAAAAGAAAAAAAAAAAATTAAATTCGGATAGAGTTATTTGCGAATACCCACGAAAGCTTACCCTACAAAAGGCAAGAATATACTCAGCACAGATTTTACCTAGATCCTCAAAATCTCAGGTAATTAGAGCTCAACCGGTAGGCTAAGCAAAGTTAAACCTGACTTACCTCGATCCTAACTGCAAGTCGACCCTGCAAAAGGCAAGAGCCTCCTCGACACTAATTGCCTAGTTCCTTAAAGTCCCAGACAAGCAGACTTCAACCCCCGACCAAACAAAGCTCGCTCACGGCAAACCTAAGCTGAACCTCCTGCCAAACAGGAATTACACTCCAGCCGAGCTAAAGGTAACTTTCATCAAGCTCAATGCATGTCAGATATATGGGCCCTAAAAAACTCAAAGTCTATTTGGAAAAAAAGTGCATCTTTCTTAAAAGTGTCGGACGAGCATACCTCAACCTCCGGGTCGAACAAAGATCAACAACCTACAGCAGAACAGAGCTCCCTCTATGGTAGATTAGACCTCTATCTCCGGCCGAACAGAGTTTACCGCGGAGAAGAGCCCAAACTTTCAGCAGAGCTAAAGATTACTTGCTTTACCGCAATCCGACCCTGTGAAATGAAAGAACCTAATCGGCGTAGATTGCCTAGTTATACGAAGTCCCAAACAAATCGCAACCTTCATGACCACTGCCTCCTTATAACATGCTAAATTGCCCGAACATAGGCTATGGGCCTCTTGATCCTCCATAAAAAGAGTCGTCTCCATGAAAGTTGGGATATGACAGTTCCCACGAAGAGTAGCCAACTGGGCCACAGTTAGGTGACTCCCGTAATCCTCAATGGGATCCTGTTGGTGCCTTTGAGAAAAAGGTCTAGGAACAGGTTAAAGAGGAGGAACACCCCCATCCTGAACAAGGGGCACGGGGTAAGGGACTTCTTCCCGAGCATCCGAGGGTTCGACGACACCATAAAGGTCGAGCATAACAAAAGGACCGACCCATTGCAAGCTCGAAAAGTTGAGCTGGCTTGGCTAGAGTCTCAACTTCATCTTCAGGATCAAGACCAAACTAACTGGTCATGTTGAGTGAACCACGCTTCTTAGTAATCGTAATAAAATATGACCAAACCAATGAAAAAAGAAGAGACAGGAGGAAACAGAGATTGTGGGAAAACGAAAAAAAGAAAGAAATGTAAGAGAAAAAAAGAGGAGGATACCACCAAACTGCAAACTACACGGATACAATTGAATGAAATGAAAAATTGAGGAGAATGGATGGAACATAAGTGTAAAGTCGTACCAGAGTTGGGAAGAACAAGTACTGAAACAGAGGACAATCGCCGAAGACTCAAAAATTGAGAAGTGCATGAAAACTCAAAAATTTGCAGAAGGGCCCCAATGTAGGGGACCTTCTGCTTAAATATGGATAGTTTCCTGGCAGGGAATTTACGTCATCACCGTGTAGGTGAAGGGACACCCAAACTTTGGGAGTGAATATCGAAACCCCGCATTTTTTTAAATTTTTGACTGTGTGCTAAATCCAAGACAATACGGCTAACCAACTTCTACACGAGAACAATTCTTTGAATCTCGGTCGATTTACTTGTAGGGTTATCCCAAATTTATATGAAAAAAATAAATTTATTTCAAAAATGGTACAGTTTTCCTTTTTTTTTTTTTTTTTTTTTTTTACTATTTTCCATTCATACCAAATAATTTTTTTCTTTTTCTATTTTCCATCTTATATTCATTTTCATTTTTTTATCTATTATTTTTCCATCACCATAAAACCATCAGAAACTGACTTTCAGAATATCAACATAAACCCACCATGCTTGTGACGTCGTAAACTACAACGGCAGCAGCTGCACCTCGGTAGTACATCGGAGCTAAGCTATGATACCGTTCTTGTCCTGCTGTGTCCCATATATCAAATTTTATGGTGACGTCATTTAATGATAAAACTTGAGTGAAGAACGCTGCTCCAATTGTTGATTCCTGCAAATCATACCAATTTCAAGTCCTACAAGTTGAACATGTCAAAAAGATGAAAACAAAAACAAAAACAAAAAGCAAGAAATCAAGACCTGGTATTCATAAAATTGGCCTTTGATAAATCTCAATACCAAACTGGTTTTCCCTGTTCCCATGTCCCCAAGCAGTACCTGGGAAACCCATAAATATACCACGAAGAAAAAGGAAAAAGCAAGAGTATGATCTTTCAGTCGCCACTGCTAGAATAAAAGGAAATGTACTTGAACCCATCAAATTTAAATGTTGATCAAAGCTCAATCAAGGGAAATGTTTCTATCAGACCAGAATAGTAATGAGAACGCCGGAGTAAGGAAAAAAATAATAAAGGAAAAAAAAAGGGAAGTAGTTTACTACGGCTCCCCCAAGGCCCAAACACTTTTTATTAATTCATTCTTATATTCACGTGGCCATTTAAATTTAGAGAAAAACTCAATGGGCATATCATAATTGTTTATTATATAATAATATTTATATCCTCACTCATTATTACTACAGCAACATTAGCATTCCCTATTCATTACGTTGTTATAAACATTATTATTGGACAACAATATTTGTATTCCATATTTATTATGTTGCTGTTGAAATAGTGAAAGAACATGTATTTAGATTTATCATATATAATAAATATAGTGAAAGAACATGTATTTAGGTTTATCATATATAACAAATATATATAAGTAGTGTTTTCTTAATATAGAATTGCAAGTAGTGTCCTATTTTTATTTTTATTGTAAAAGTGGATTTCTTTTTTTTAAATTTTTCCAACAAAAAAACCTATAATGGGGAGAAGAAAATGCCAAAATGATTACGTCCAGCGTTTGAGAACAAAAGCAAATTATTTACTGAAGCTCCTCCAGTCAAAATAAAGGGCCAAATAGTACATCAAACTTATACCTATTGTCTGACTGGATATAATCCTATTAAGTTGGTTGAGTTCAAAATTTATCCCGTTTATTACCAAAGTTTTGCAAACTTACCGAAGCAATAGACAGTTAACAATTCAACACCAGGTTCTATTGATTATCTAAACAACTCGACATCCTAACTATTAGAACAATTGAGAGACAAGATAGTGAGAGAACGTGTGAGAATTCTAACATGATATCTGAGTCAATTCTTCTCCGCCCTGTTCCTATTAAAATTTTCCCAACCTTAATCTTTTTAGGTCTTCCGTCGTGCCACTACCATCTTGTTTTCATCATTCAACACCCCAACATCGTATTCATCATCACCATCAGACTCGATTCGTCAAAACGAGTTCGATGATGCAAAAATCACTGTCACCAAGGTTCACATGCGCCTCCACGCTTCACCTCAAGTCACCACAGATCCACGGCATCTGTTGACCACTCTAGGCCTCACCGCCTGGTAGGGCGTGAAATACGCCGCTACTTACACTTGCAAGTGTACAAGGTCTAAATTTTAGTATAGTGTGATCGTGAAAGATCGGGGTATCGTATCCATAGGGATTGGTGTCATTACTATCGAATACCGCGTTTATCGTGACCTAATTTTATTTAGGCGAAAAACAAATGTAATTAATTAATTAAACGAATACTAATATAACCTAAATTAATTACACTAATATGCTAATATGTTTTAGGGTGAAGAATTGCTTAGAGATTAACATGTCTACAAATACATGTTCGATCTCGATTTACTCACGTTTACGGTGTTCGACCTATTTGACAATCTCGGTACGTAAACTCCACTGCCACCTCTTCCGAGTGTAAGACGGGGGAAATACATGACTTTGAGTCAATGAAGGAGTCCCCCTCAATGTCTTAATGACCCTACGTCACATGAGTCTCGTCCAGCGTCATTGATTACACACAATCCAACTCCCTCCCGGGTTATTGAATCATCGCGTTGTATTTACCCTATCGACAATCTTCGTTCTAAAACTCCCTCGCCACCTCTCCCGAGTGTAAGACGAGGGATATAACGCAACTTTGTATCAACGAAGAAGTCCCCCTCAACGTCTTAACGACCCTGGGTCGCGTGAGTCTTGCCCCAACGTCATCGATTGTCCACGATTCAAACCCCGACCGGATTATAGAATCGTGGCGTTTATTTACCCTAATCCGAATCTGGGATTTGTCAAAACCCCGTATTCTCCATTTACCATTCTAAGCATAATAAACAAACAATACGATAAACACAATCAAACTACGAAGAACAAACATAAACGCAACACCGAAATTATCCAAACAAACATATTTATAAATATACCATTAATCCTTACTACAATCCATATTTAACTCGTGGCCTTAGCCGCATAAACATATATATCAAGCTAAACATGCTCACATGATTCTAAGATAAAGAAATAAGGAAAAACAATTGAAGAACTTAGCCTCGTCTAAAGATAAACCGCTAAGAACGCTCAACAATCGATTCGCCGTCTTCTCCATTTCGGGATGTGAGCTCCATCTCTAAAACTCCTAAATATACCCTTAGATATAGCCTAAGAGGCTCAAAAATGCAAAAGAGCAAGAGAGAATGGAGAAGGGGGAGGAGATAGGGTATTTATAGCTAAAATATCCTAAAAATATCTAAACATATCTCAAGACTGTGCAGGGGATTTCCGCCTAGGCAGTGGATTCTTCGCCTAGGCGGAGTTAGGTCGGTTCGGCTAATCGCCTAGGCGGTGGATGTGGAAAAACATTATGTTGGATTTTCGCCTAGGCGGTGGATTTCTCCGCCTAGGCGATCGGCTGTCAATAGTCCATCTTCGTTTTCTACTGGATTTCCGCCTAGGCGAAGGAATCTTCGCCTACGCGGTGGTCCGTTAGTAATATTTTGCTCTTTTCTCAGCTTCTTCACCGCTTAGGCGGTGGGCCTGTTTCATATTTTAGCCTCCGAGCTTGTTTATCCACTGTAACTTCGACTCGCTTTGGTTCGATCTCATTGTTTTTGCTCCAATTTTCTATTTTTTTGCCTCCACACACCTAATTTATACAAAAAGTATGAAAACTAATTAAAACACATAAAAATAACTATAAACGTACTCGAAAACTAACAAATTCGGATTGGAAATACGTAGGTAATTTATACCTATCACTGCCGCTCCAATATCAACACTCATCAAACCATCAGTTTCGTCTTGAAGAGACGATTCCAACGCCAACAAACTTATCACAATAGGAGTTTCAACGCACTTCCATGCGCCACCAACAGTCCCACCACCGCCACCACTTTCATTGACTCCTACAGGATTAAATATGAACCAAAATTCATTATACAACATACCATAAGAAACGTCTCGTCGAGGCGATTCCAACGACATCAAAATCACCTCTAGAAGACGCCGGACACGCCCTCATGTGCCATCCAAAGATTCTGTCGCTCAATCGCTATCTGACCACACGCCGCCAGACCAGTTCATAGTTTTCTATTGACCGATTCTTCTGTTTTTGGACCGGTTTTGAAGATCTAACACTGGTTCTTGGCTAATTTCAGTATTCCGTATCCATCGGTGACCTCCGTTTACTCAAATTCGAATAATACAATATAGTTCCTTTTATATTGTTGATTCGGTTCATTACGGTGGTTTAACCAGTTTAAAAGTTCATCAATTGGTTTTTCACGATTATAGACCGCTTCTTGACTAATTTTGGCATTCTAAATCCATTCGTAGCCTCCGTTTGATCAAATTTGGATCACACAGTATAGTTCTGAATCCATCTGTGACCTCCGTTCTTCATGATTATATATTGATTCTTGGCTAATTTTAACAACTTATCGCTCAATTGCAGTGTAATTAGAGTAGAACTTTGATGTAATGATAGTAGAACATGAACTCAATGTATTCAGAGTAGAAGTATGAAGTCAGATGAAACGATTTATTCATATACATATCGAAAATGAAATTGAATCACAGGGAAGGCATGCATATATAATGTGTTTGTGAGATATGGGACGACATACCCACCAGCTTGGCTTGTACGTTTTTGTTGCTGGTTCTCGCCATTGGAATTGATTTCGACGCAATTCGATCGGTTATGGAAATCGGAGAGAGTTAACTCGGGAAAGAGAAATCAATAGAGAGAAAAAAAACAGCTGAAAACGAAATGCGAAAGAAGAGGCATCGTAAGAGGAAGTGCAGGTTAGTTGGTGAAGAAGAAGAAGAACGTTAGGTTGTAATTATTTTGTTGACCGGTAAGTGTGTTTGGTTACGTACAATCTCACACTTCTTTTTTGTATTTTTGAGATTTTTGTACTTGTTAGCTGCCGCCTACCCCCTCCTTATTTGTTTTTAAATTGGGGTCTCAAATTTTTCATCGTCTCCATTAAGTATGTCATTATTTAATATTTTATATCATATGTGTTGATTATTCCATTTTAACACGAATTTTTTTATGATAAATATGTTCAGACCAATTTATACGTACCTCGACTAATCATTTTACAGATAATTTTAAAGACACACTCCTCTATATCGGCCTAATGCATTCAGTATTAAATTATTAATTAAATAAAAAGACAAACAAAAAAAAGAGTTAGAAAAAATTTAAAATTCAACTTTTAGAGTGTGCTTAAAGATAGTCAAACCCTAATGATAATGCTATCAAATTCACCATCTCTCAACTATCACTTTCTTTTGTGCTTTGTATTTTAAATGGGTTGGACTGGACAAAAAAAAAATATAATTAATTTTTTTTTTTACGAAGTACACAAAATTATCCTTTTATTTTAATTTTAATTTAATTTTTTTAAGAATGTTCCATCTAAAAATTAGATAAAAAAATTAATTTCATCAATTTTAAAACATATTTTGTTAATTTAAAACGGAAAAAATAGTTTTCAATTTTATTCAAAAGTAAAAATAAGGAAGTATACTAATTTTTATAGAGAAAAATAAATTGATAATTAGATAAATAGATGGAATAAAAGACAATTTACCCCCCTTTTTAATTTTGCAATAGCACTACGAGCAACGGGAAAAAGGTTAGGCATAGCCATAGGGTAATTATTAGGCTAGGTGGAAATTGAAATTTCATGGAATAATTTGAAAGTATCCCTAAATTTAAAAACCTCGTATGAAAATTTACCATGAACTAATGAGGGAAAAAATTGAGGAAACCGATAAAAGCAAAGCTGAATAACAAGCTAAAAAAATCTGAGAAAGAATGTTTTAATGAGGTTCAAGAATATCTCTTTCAAGTTTCTTACATTTTTATTTTTTATTTTTTTATATATCAAATAATAATTGGTCTAACTCATTAATTTAATTTGTTTTCTAATTAATACACAAGTAAATAGTTAAGTTTCTTAATTCACATTATAAAATTATTTAAAAAATAAATGTGATTGAAAAAGTATTTTTACCCAAAAAGAAATCAAATACTATATAAATTAATTAAATTAAATTTGTATATTTCAAGCCTTTTGTTGAATTCTTTTATATATATATATATTTTGTACATCAAATAATGATCGCCTAACTCAATTTTTTCTCCTCTTTATTTTAGTTAATTTAATTTTTGTTTCTAATTAATATACAAGTAAATAATTAAGTTTCTTAATCCACATTTTAAATTATTTAAAAAATAAGTGTGATTGAAAAAGTAGTTTTACCCAAAAAGAAATTAAATACTATACAAAATTAATTGAATTAAAATTTGTTAGACTTGCAAAAATTGATAAAATTAATCTTAATTTATGGTTATTTATTTGTTATTTTATAGTATATTAATAAAAGTTAATTTGTAGAAATATTATTTCACTTTTATGATTATTTATGTAATTTTTAATAATATATTTTTTTCAATTTTTATAAAACGCCATTACTTAATAAAATTTATATATCCGTTCTCAATATTGTTACCAAAATAACCAAATAATATGTATGTATTTATGATTCAATATAAATAATTTATTATAATTTTTTGTAGACCCAGGCATAAATTAGTTAAAAAAAATGAAAAACAAATTAGTAGGGGTATGTGGAAGCTAACAAGGACTTTTTGTTGTGGACCTACCACCCTCACCCCTTCTTGTACCACCCTCTCTGTTCTATTTAACTTTTCTCATTTGCACCCAAAAACTCTTGCCCATTGCCACCACTCCTCAACCGTCATCGCCATTGTAGAGTAATAACATGAGAGATGGTGGATTTAAGTGTTGTACTAGAATCCCAAAAGACTGCACCTGTATATAGTGAGAGCTCACGGCCATAGGTCATCAACAAAGCCACTATGATTAAACCGTCTTCTCCGACTCCTACTTCCTGAAAAAAACACTCCGGCGACACTTTCAGCTACTGATTTTTCTCGATCGGTGTTTTCTATGCAACCGGAAACTATTGCCCGGCAAAGTTATCTACATGCACAACCGCTTGAGCAACAACTTGCTCGCAGAAATCCTCCGTCCAGATGATTTCTCTCTAAAAATTAAGCAAATGAGACCCGGGGTTAACAACCCCGGGTTCGAGCAAAATTTCAACCATACCCAGGGTTCACAATCCTGGGTTTAACAATAAAATTAAAATTAAAAAATAAAATAAAAAAATTGCGAATCGTATACCCGGGGTTGACAACCTCGGGTTTAGGGGGCTTTTTTTCACCTATACCCGGGATTCGTAATCTCGGGTTTCAATACTCAAGGTTAGTAACCCCGAGTTATAATTGTTTCGTAAAAAATATAAAATCAATTAATTTTAAGAAAATAAATAATAAAAAAGTAATTTTGAGGTAAACAACTCTACTTAACACGATTTAGATAATTCATAGTTTAATGTATTCAGATAATTCATAGTTTAATATATTCAGAGTTTAATGTACTCAAGTTAAAAAAAAAAAAAAAAATTATCAGCAAAAAAAATATTATTTTTAAGAATCTCGTACTCCATTTGGTATATAAAAGGAATAATCTATATCTATTCTAATCATTAAAACCGGAAGCTCTTATCCAAAATGAATGAAAGCTCTTCCTTGTTATTTTCTTGAATTATGTGAGTTTGTCTCTTTTTTAGTTTTAATTTAATAAATTTAAATAGATTTAAGTGGAATTTTAGTGACACGAATATTTTTTAGTTTTCACTTAATATTTTGATAATAATTATCATCCACTTTAAATTCTTTACACATTAATTTCTTCATCAACTCTTTGTTTTCCTAATAAATGTAGCTATATTTATATATGTGGATATTTACTGGTTATTTCTTCTGTTATTTTGTCTAAAATCACAAATCTCTCGTATCATTTGTTAAATATTGATCATCTACGATCATTTTTGGTCACACTATTTACGTCCCCTATAGGTTAAAAATTAGTAAATATATTTTTATTGAAATGACAATTTTATCCTTAATTTAAAAATAATTAAATAATTAAAATATAAGATACTTAAATATCCTTTCAAGTTTTTTTGTTATATTTTTCTCTTTTTCTTTTTATAATAACACCCCTACTTAAAAAAATGTATATATTTTTCACTCCTTTCCTTTTTAACAAATTAAAAAAAAATGATGGGTGAGTAGTGACAGTGGGTGGGTTGGGGATAAATATATATATTTTTTAAATTAGAAAAAAAAAAATACATTTTTAAAAATAAGGAGTTAGTGAATTTTGAAAATATAAAAGAATAAAAAATATATTATTATTTTTTAAATAAGAGAAGGGCATTTATGGTTTTTTTTTTTTTCAAAAAAATGGTTCAAAGGGGTTGAGTGGTGATATTTTTCAAATGATAAGGTTTGTGATTTTAGACAAAATTACGAGGGAGAGAAATGATAAATACCCTAATATATGTGTACACAAGCATGTATATTCTGATGTATGCCACAATTGTTAGAGAAAAATGATTTTAGACTATTTAGAGTATAATTATTATTATGTGACTTAATTATTGGTTGAGATATTTTTATATATCAATATGTTACTCTTAGTATGAAGAACTTGAAATATTAATTTGTCTAAAATCATTAAGATGTGATTGAGAAATTATCTTTGAATGTAATCCCATGAAATTTATTGAAGTATGTAAAATAAGTAATCTCACATTGGTCATAAAAAACACTTAAACCACTTGTTGGCCCAGTAGAATACCCAAGAGAGGAGGTGAATTGAGTAATTAAAAATAATCAGAACAAAACTCAATAAATCAAATAATTAATTTTATGTCTAAATTAATTATTATCTTTATAACACAGCGGAATTAATCAATCAACTAGGTGCACACACAAACTATAAAAAACAGACAAATTAAGAAAGCAACACACTAAAGATTTATACTGATTCACAAATATACTCTTAGCTAATCCAGTCCCCCGAGATCCACGGAGGTCACACCCATTAAAACCAAGATTCCTTTAAAGGTAGGAACCAAACCCGCACACTGATTCTTTTACAGGCTCATAATCAACTTTTACAATTTCCTTTTCAAAGACTAAGGAATAACCTCTACTTTTTACAAGTTAAAGAATTACCTAATTCTTTTTAACACTTAATCTCAAAAATCAAAACCTCACCAAAACACTCCAAATATCTTTTTACCCGGTAAGGATTGAACCGTTACAAAATCACTCACAAACATGTAATTCTTATCCAGGAAGAATCACTACCTCAATCTCTTTACAAGAAGAGATTGAAACCCAACTACCCTTAATTAAATATCCCCAATCATATTTAACCCGTCATAACCCACCAATACAAAAATTAATAAGTAAATTTCACTCGGAACTTCTACCACCCTAGATATAGATAAACTCAATTAATATCCCAATTAGTGATAGAATTATGTGAGATGCAGAAATCTGATTTTAACAATATATGGGTAGCAAATTGAAGCACGTAATCAGATTCAAGAAATTATTTGAAAGAATATTTTCTTTAAAAAATCAAAAACAATTTCTAAGATCAATTTCCAAAATACAATAATAAACAAGTAATAATTAATATGGAAAGATCTCACCTGGAATCCACAGAATTAATGATGAAAACAATGTAGCTTCAATTCCGGTATCAACACAAATTGATCGCAGTTGATTATCACAATCACTCTCTTAGAACAACTCACAGTATCGAAGAATGATAACTCTTATAAACGCTCTCTCAAAAAGATATAGATTGATTTTTTCTCTTAAAATAATTAGAATGATTAAACTCTTTTAGAAAATTCGCAGGTCTATATAAGGGCACATGTAATCAGCCTCCTAACGGCTAGTTTACAAGTGTCATAACAATAAAATACTCTAATAGACCTTTTATAATATGAGGACTTCATTTAGGTTCAATTTCACTTAATAACAACTTTTAAAATACTCAATTAAATCCCCAAAATATTTCTCAATTAAAACAAATAAGTTTAGAATTCATTTTATGTACCAAATTAAGAAACTTTAATAATTAATGAACCATATTGAAAGGATTTAATTTCTATATGAACCATATGTTAAATGTTAAGAATATCTCTAAAATCTCTCTCAAATCTTAACAAAAAATGGCTACTTTTGGATTTAAAATCGGATTAACCAATATCTAGAAACTGCGCGTCCAGTCGACTGCCCAGTCGACTGAAGGATACTGGAAGTAGCTCATGCACTTTATCGGTGGACTCCTCAGTCGACTCGCAAATTCAGAGAGTTTGCCAAGATTCCATCAATCGATCGCTCTATCAACTCGCAGATTCAGAGAGTTTGCCAATCTTATATCGGTCGACCTCTCAGTCGACTCGTAGATTCAGAGAGTTCATCTTCTTTCTCTGGTCGACTCCTCAGTCGACTCTCCCCTATTGAATCTCTTCTCTGATCTCTTTTTTAACTTACTTTCTTTTACAATTTTACCCCATTTATCCATATTTATAAATAAACTCTACTAATACTCTTATATTTTATTTTAGTCATTCAAAAATATTTCTTTTTGATTCACACAGGAGCAAATAAATATACTCAACCAAAACACACATAAAAGATAAAATTCATTTTGTGCCGTGTGTATGTTCCTAAATGCGATATTAAGAGTTTATATTTACCTGGATTGTTTTCCCTAATTTCTTCAAACTCTTAATACCTCTTCATAATTTTGATATCTTCATTTAGCATCCATTCACTTTGACATCTTCATTATTGGAACTTTAAATCACTGAAACACTTTATCAAACATTAGTTTCACCAAAACATCAATATTTAATTGTTCATCAAAATATTGGGATCAACAATTTCCCCATTTTTTATAATGACAATTAACTTTGATATTTTCTTTAAAAATAAAATATAACTACGCTTTCCCTGAATCCGAGGACGGGTTATTTAACTTATTTAAACATTATAATGAAGATTTTAATAATTCACAATTTAAAAATACTCAATAAAGCATAATTTTTTAAATTTCTCCCTTTTGATTAAAACACACAGTTTTAGAATTCTCCCCCTAAATAAAACATCACTCCCCTAAATGAAACGTCACTCATTTCTCCCCATTTGTCATCTTCAGAAAACAATTTAGGTAGGGAAGGAGAAAACAACAAATATGTAAGTCACTCTAGGCAAACATCATTATGCCTAGCCATTCCCAAACCACAAATGATTTTCACAAACTGATCTTCTGCTAGTGGTTTGGTAAAGACATCAGCAAACTGGTCGGAGATATCAATATACTCAATAATAATATTCATTTTCTGAATGTGATCACGAATAAAGTGATGTCTAATCTCTATGTGCTTAGTTCGTGAGTGTTGTGTAGGATTCTTACTCAGACATATAACACTTTTATTATCACAAAAGATCGGGACCTCATCCATACAAACTCTAAAATCATTTAACTGTTACTTAATATATAAAATTTAAGCACAACAGTTACCAGCTGCCATATATTCAGCCTCAATAGTGGATAAGGCTATCGAATTCTGTTTCTTACTTGACCAAGAAACCAAAACATATCCTAACAAATGACATGATTCGCTTGTGCTTTTTCGCTCAACTTTGCAATCGAAAAAATCAGCGTCAGAGTAACTTACCAATTTAAAATCACTCCCCCTAGGATACCATAATCCTAGGTCAGTCGTCCCCTTTAAATAACAAAAAATTCGCTTAACAGCAGTCAAGTGTGATTCTTTAGGACAAGACTGAAATCTAGTACAAAGACAAACACTATACATAATATCAAGTCTACTAGCAGTTAAATACAACAAGCTACCAATCATATCTCGATACATCTTTTCATTAACGCTTTTGCTCGTATCGTCTTTTTCAATTTTTGTAGCCGTTACCATGGGAGTTTTGTACTCTTTAGCTCATTCCAAACCATATTTCTTTAATAGCTCCTTGGTGTATTTAGCCTGGTTCACAAATATTCCTTCTTTGGTTTGCTTAATATGCAATCGAAGAAAGAAATTCAATTCTCCCATCATACTCATTTCAAATTCAACCTGCATTATCTTAACAAACTCTTGGCAAAGATCCTCATTAGTAGATCCAAAAATGATATCATCAACATATACTTGTACTAATAGAATATTAGACTCAATTTGCTTTACAAATAGTGTTATTTCACAAATACCCCTTCAAAAATCATTTTCGATCAAATATTTGCTAAGCCTCTCATACTAAGCTCTCGGAGCTTGTTTGAGCCCATACAAAGCCTTGTGAAATTTAAATACATGATCAGAAAATTTGTCACTTTCAAATCCCGAGGGTTGTTCCACATAAACTTCTTTAGCTAGAAAGTCATTTAGAAATGCACTATTTACATCCATTTGGTATAGCTTAAAATTACGTGAATATGCAAAGGCGAGTAGCATTCTAATTGCTTCTAGTCTAGCAACAAGAGCATAAGTTTCATCATAATCAATTTTTTCCTCTTGATTATAACCCTGTTCTACTAATCTTGCTTTATTTCTATTTACCATACCAGATTCATCATTTTTGTTTCTAAATACCCATTTAGCACCAATAACTGGATGAAAATCCGGTCTCGGAACAAGACACCATACTTTGTTCCGCTCAAATTGAACTAATTCTTCTTGCATTGCAGAAATCCAAGATTCATCAATTAGTGCCTCATTCATATTTTTAGGCTCAATTTGAGATAAGAAAACAAGATTAATTATATCCCTAAGATAAGATCGAGTACTTACACCTTTTTCGAAATTACCAATGATTTCTTTAATTGAATGCCCTGATACTTTCTTTATAGCTCTTGGTAAAGTCGAATCCTTCTCCTTAGGATCCTCATCTTCTTGAGACTCCTTTGTTGCATTATTACCTTGGTTTTGGTTATTTAAGATACCTACATCATTATCATCCAAAATCTTTCTCGACAAGTATGGATCAGCTTCTTAAAAAACGACATGCGTAGTTTCTTCTACTACTAAAGTACATTTATTATAAACTCCATAAGCCTTATTGTTAGTAGCATATCCAAGGAAAATTCCATAATCGGATTTAGCATCAAATTTACTAAGATTATCCTTATCATTCAAAATAAAACATTTGCATCCAAAGACTTTAAAATATAATATATTTAGAGTCTTACCATTCCAGATTTCATATGGGATTTTGTTAAACCTTCTACGAATTGATACTCGATTTACCACGCGACAAACAGTACTTATTGCTTCGGCCCAGAAGTAGGTTGGTAAACGATTTTCATTTAGCATTGTTCTGGCCATATCTTGAAGTGTTCTGTTCTTTCTCTATACAACACCATTTTGTTGCGGTGTTCTTGGTGCAGAAAAGTTGTGAGCATAACCATACTCATCACAGTAACTTATCACTTCATCATTCTTAAATTCTCTTTCTCTGTCACTAAAAATGTTAATAATAGAACATTGCTTCTTATTTTGAACACGTTTACAAAATTTAGCAAGAACGGAAGTAACTTCACTTTTCTTAACAAGAAAGTATACCCAGGTAAGTCTAGAATAATCATCAACAATAACAAATGCATAGAACTTACCACCAAAACTAGCAACAGAGTTAGGCCCAAATAAATCAAGATGTAGTAATTCAAGACATCGAGACGTGGACGTGTGTATCTTTTTTTTAAATGATGATCTAACTTGCTTGCCTAATTGACATGCATCACATACTTTATCTTTCACATATTTCAAATCAGGTAGGCCATGTACAAGACTCTTCTTAGATAAGTTAGAAATTAACTCCATACTAGCATGCCCAAGTCTTCTATGCCATAACCAACTATTCTCAGATAAAGCATTCAAACAAGATAAATTTTGAGAATTAAAACATCAAAAGAGCAAATATAAACATTCTCAAAATGTGATGCAATTAACAAAATACTACTATCATGACTATTCTTAATAACGCATCTATCATGATCAAATATAACATTGTATCCCTTGTCACACAGTTGACTAATACTAAGTAAATTATGTTTAAGTCCATCAACTAATAACACATCTTTAATCATAGTAGTACCATTACCGATATTACCTATATCGATAATTTTACCCTTTGCGTTATCTCCGAAAGTCACATGACCTCCATCTTTAGGTGTCAAAGATGTAAATTTACTTTTATCTCCCGTCATGTGTCGAGAACAACCACTATCCAGGAACCATTTGTCCTTGCTTATTGATGCTTTTATAATAACTTGCAAGGAGCACCTCAAATAGTTCCTAAGTGGTGCCCAGCCTACGTGGGTCCGATCTTGTTAGTCGGGACAATTTTTGTTCCTTTCGGAACCCAAACTTGTCTATAGTTAGATAGTTTTGCAAAACATCTTCGAATAGTATGCCCCACAACGTTACATTTAAAACATCTAATAAGATCCTTGATTTCATAAAATAATTTATGAAAGCGTTTTTGTTTAATATTTTTCTGAAATCCAACACAGGCCTTATCAAAAACTCCACGTAAACTTCCAAAAAGTATTTTCAAATTGTTTTCACCGCCGGTAAATTTGAGAACAACTGATTGCAAATCCATCAATTTAGATTTCAACTCATTGTTTTCAAATTCATAATCCTTACTTGTTTAATTTAATTATACTTTGAAGGGCATTTATTTTTTAACACTGGTTTTTATAATCATGTGAAAGTTCTTGATAAACATCAAATAATTCATCAAAATTTGAAGGACAAGAACTTGAACAATCGATTATCTCACCACCAGTGGCCATTAAAGCAAGCATTGATGAATCCTCACTATTTGATTCTTCCGAGCCACTTGAATCAGTATCATCCCAAGTGGCCTTCATCGATTTCTTATTACTCTTTTTTGCTTTCTTTTTTTTTTTTTTTCTTTTTCTTCTTCTCATTTTCTTTATCCTTCTTCGGTTCGGGGCAATCATTTTGAAAATGACCGATTTTACGACAGTTGTAGCATTCCACTTTGGACATATTGAGATTTCTTTTCCCACGAAATGTACTCCGAGTCATTCTTCTAAAATTATTTGTGAGAAGTAATACATTCTACTCTTGCTCACTATCAAGGCTTTCATCATCACTGTCATTTTCTTCTTCAATTTTTTTAACTTTTAGTGTCAAGGATTTTTTCTTACTATTTTTGGTATCATCCTCGTAGCCTTTGATAGCCGATTCATGAGTCATCAAATTACCAATTAGATCATCGATGTCGTATTTGCCAAGATCTTTGGCTTCCTCGATTGCCATCACTTTTGACTCCTATATTTTCGTCAAGGACCTTAGAACCTTTCGTACTCTATCCTCCATGGAGTATGGTTTTTCGAGTTGATTCATACTATTGCATATATTATTGAGACGAGTGTACATCTCATGAATCGATTCATTTTCCTCCATTCTGAACAGCTCAAATTTTCTCATAAGCGCATTGGTTTTTGACTGTTGCACTTGACTTGTCCCTTCATGGGTGACTTGTAGCTTATCCCATATCTCCTTTGCGGACTTATAACCTGAAACTCTAGAATACTCATTAGCATCTAAAGAACAAAAGAGAATATTGATAACTTGAGAATTAATCAAGAGTTTTTGCTTATCGGAAGCAGTGAGTTATTCCTTCTTCTTCTCAACTCCATTTTCTATTGGAATAAATGGACCATCCTCGATTCTTAGCCACACGTCATAATTTGTAGCCTGAAGAAAGGCTATCATCTTGTCTTTCCAAAACAAGTAACTTTCACCTGCAAATAAAGGTGGTTGGTACATAGACTGCCCCTCATCTAGTGTGCCTACTATGTGTACCATGTGATCTTTGTTAGCAAAATATATTCGAGCTAAACCAACTTTGATGTCAATTGTTGGCCCAGTAGAATACCCAAGAGGGGGGTGAATTGGTTAATTAAAAATAATCAAAATAAAACTCAATAAATTAAATAATTAATTTTATGCCTAAATTAATTATTATCATTATAACACAACGGAATTAATCAATTAACTAGGTGCACACATAAACAGCAAAAAATAGACAAATTAAGAAAGCAGCACACCAGAGATTTATACTAGTTCATCAAGCTACTTTTGACTAATTCAGTCCTCCGAGCTCCACGGAGGTCACACCCACTAAAACAAAGATTCCTTTAAAGGTAGGAATCAAACCCGCACACTGATTCTTTTACAGGCTCAGAATCAATTTTTACAATTTCCTTTTCAAATGTTAAGGAATAACCTCTACTTTTTACAAGTTAAAGAATAATCTAATTCTTTTTAACACTTAGGCTCAAAAATCAAAACCTCACCAAAACACTCCAAATATCCTTTTACCCGGTAATGATTGAACCATTACAAAATCACTCACAAACATGCAATTCTTATCCAGGAAGAATCACTACTTCAGTCTCTTTACAGGAAGAGATTGAAACCCAACTACCCTTGATTAAATATCCCCAATCATATTTAACCCGTCACAACCCACTAATACAAAAATTGATAAGTAAATCTCACTCGGAGTTTCTACCATCCTAGATATAGATAAACTCAATTAATATCCCAATTAGTGATAGAATTATGTGAGATACAGAAATCTGATTTTAACAATATATGGGTAGCAAATTAAAGTACGTAATCAAATTCAAGAAATTGTTTGAAAGAATATTTTCTTTAAAAAATCAAAAACAATTTCTAAGATCAATTTCCAAAATACAATAATAAACCAGTAATAATTAATATGGAAAGATCTCACCCGAAATTCACAGAATTAATGATGAAAATAATGTAGCTTCAATTCCGGTATCAGTACAAATTGATCGCAGTTGATTATCGCAATCACTCTCTTAGAACAACTCACAGTATCGAAGAATGATAACTCTTATAAACGCTCTCTCAAAAAGATATAGATTGATTTTTTCTCTTAAAATAATTAGAATGATTAAGCTCTCTTAGAAAATTCGCAGGTCTATATAAGGGCACATGTAATCAGCCTCCTAACGGCTAATTTACAAGTGTCATGACAATAAAATACTCTTATAGACCCTTTATAATATGAGGACTTCATTTAGGTTCAATTTCACTTAATAACAACTTTTAAAACACTCAATTAAATCCCCAAAATATTTCTCAATTAAAACAAATAAGTATAGAATTCATTTTATGTACCAAATTAAGAAACTTTAATAATTAATTAACCATATTGAAATGATTTAATTTGTATATGAACCATATGTCAAATGTTAAGAATATCCCTAAAATCTCTCTCAAATCTTAACAAAAAACGGCTACTTTTGGATTTAAAATCGGATTAACCAATATCTAGAAACTACGCGTCCAGTTGACTGCCCAGTTGACTGAATGATACTAGAAGTAGCCCATGCACTTTACCGGTGGATTCCTCAGTCGACTCGCAAATTCAGAGAGTTTGCCAAGATTCCATCGATCGATCGCTCTATCAACTTGCAGATTCAGAGAGTTTGCCAAGCTTATATCGATCGACCTCTTAATCGACTCGCAGATTTAGAGAGTTCATCTTCTTTCTCTGGTCAACTCCTCAGTCGAATCTCCCCTATTGAATCTCTTCTCTGATCTCGTTTTTAACTTACTTTCTGTTACAATTTTACCCCATTTATCCATATTTATAAATAAAGTCCACTAATACTCTTATATTTTATTTTAGTCATTCAAAAATATTTCTTTTTGATTCACATAGGAGCAAATAAATATACTCAACCAAAACACACATAAAAGATAAAATTTATTTAGTGTCGTATGTGTGTTCCTAAATGGAATATTAAGAGTTTATATTTACCTGGATTGTTTTCCCTAATTTCTTCAAATTCTTAATACTTCTTCATCATCTTGATATCTTCATTTAGTATTCATTCATTTTGACATCTTCATTATTGAAACTTTAAATCACTGAAACACTTGATCAAACATTAGTTCCACCAAAATATCAATACTTAATTGTTCATCAAAATCTTGGGATCAACACCACTTTTATAATTTATTTTGGATTGCGGACCCAGGTCGAGTCATGGGTCATGGATTTGGATTTGCACTTGGTTTGATCCAAGTAGAGATAATTCTTTCTAGAATTTTTTTAAAATTAATTCTAGCAATTTTCCTAATCAAATAAGACTTGTTTTTACATATTTGTAACTCATTTCTAATAAGGAGTTACATGTGATTAATTCTTAGTGGCCTTGAAGTGTTATTAGTGACCCTTAAAATGTTCTTAATTGTTTTAAAGTGAGACTTTTGGTGTGTTAGAGTTACTTATCTGTTACTCCATAAATAGAGAAATTTGCATTATCATTTAGACATGAAAACTTAGGATATCTTATATCACATATACACTTTGAGTCTATGTTAGGTTATTCTTGAGAGAAAGTTGAACACTTGTTTTATTCATTGGATCCTTTGATTTCAAGTGCTAGTCTCAGAAGATTGTGATTGCTGTGTCTTGGGAAACAAATACCTGAGTAACCTTGAGCACCTAGGAGGCAAAATTTACTTTAAGGAAATATCGTTAAACTATAGTCTCGATCGATATAAAATTCTGATATTATCATCGGTAAATAATTGTAAATATAATCTTATTTATTTACTGATTTTATGTATTTTAATTTATTATTGAATATGATTTTATAATGTTTGTTAATGTTATAGAATATTCTCTGTCATATATTTTATGTTCTAAAATATTTACTGTCACGGATTTCTAAATATTTGTTGTAAGCTATTTTACAATATGTAATATTTGATGTAAGTTACATTCAACAATATATTTCACAATGAGTTTATTTTTATTGTTTATGAGTATTAATTCATTGTAAATATATTTGTGACATATTTAAAAAAATTATTGAAAATAATATTAATTAATATTTAATTATATTAATTAAAATTAATATTTTTACCATTATTTCCAATAATCTTAAAGCAAATCCTCATTGGTGTTATTACTAAATGATACATGTCAAGATGGTATATATGGTCGTAACATTTTATTTTCTTTATATATGTGTTTTTCATATTGTTATGATAAATATTTCATGTTAGAAATTTTACAATTGACTATTTATACTTACGTGATGCATAAATTATTATTATTATTATTATTATTATTATTAAATAGATGAATTTGAATAACATTTTCTTGTATTATATCTTTGACATATTGTTGTTTGATTATATTTTTGATGATTCAAAATATTAAGATATTTTATTTTGGGACAAATTACAATGTTGGTTAATGTATTTGCACGCGTTTTTCTATTTGGCCGTTCAATTTATTTTTTTGTCAAAGTGATCCTCATATTTGCACACGATTTTTTAAGTGGCCCTTCTCTTAAAAAAAAAAAAAAAAAAAGGTTAACTATAGTGGTTTTTTGTCATGTGACTTGCATATGCAACCTTGAGGGATAAAAAGGTAATTTTATTTTTATTTTTTCTTTTTCCTTCCCCCATTTTTTTTTCCTTTTTCTTTTTTCTTTTCTTTTTCTTTTTCATGAAGGAGGGGAGCGATGGGTTTTTGAGGGAAGATCAAATTGATCTGAAGAGCTTGGATGAGCAGCTCGAGAGACACCTCAACAGGGGAGTTCTTTACATAATAATTTTTTTTTTTTAAAACAAAATTACTGACAACACGCGATTTTCAACTTAATTAGCAAGATCGAGCATCCCGGCGTTGTGAACGCCGGGACCATTTCTATTTATTTATTTTATTTTATTTTTGGTCCCGGCGTTCAGAATGCGGGAACCAAAAAAAATTATTTTATTGGCTTAGTCCCGGCGTTGTGAACACGGGGACCACGCCCCTTTATTTTTTTTTTTCTGGTTTTGGCAACATATAGGAGAGAGAGAGCACAGAGAAAGAGAGAGAGAGAGAGGAGAGAGAGCATCGAACTCATTTGAGTTTTAAAAATTTAAATATTATTTTACACAATATATCCCTAAAGTTTGACATTATTTCATTTTAAATATTTTTTTATTTTTTATTTTTAATTTCTTTTTTTTTTTTAAAACTATTTTTGTTCGTTGATTTTAATTTATTTGATTGTTGCAATATGGTGATGGCGTAGATCTCGGTCCCATTTCCATAGAGATGGTTAGGGTTGCATGCAAAGATTGTGGAACTGTTATGGCAACGGTACTTTCCTTTGTGGGAGAGGCGACTTTAACCGCCTTTGGAGCGAGAGCCTGATGGCGCTCGTACCCTAGGAGGAGTGACCCGGGTCGGGTATTGGACATGGGGCGTTCAACCGACTGATTCTAGAGTTCTCGAGCCGGTCGTATGTTCGAGGACATGTGGCGCCCTTATACATTTTGACCGAATTTTTCCTCATCAACTTTTTTTTTTAAGCAGGGCTGAGCCCAGGGCTAAGAAGGGATTTGGAAATAGTTTTCAACCAGCAGTTGACGCGCCTCAGTTGGCAACATATAGGAGAGAGAGAGCACAGAGAAAGAGAGAGAGAGAGAGAGGAGAGAGAGCATCGAACTCATTTGAGTTTTAAAAATTTAAATATTATTTTACACAATATATCCCTAAAGTTTGACATTATTTCATTTTAAATATTTTTTTATTTTTTATTTTTAATTTCTTTTTTTTTTTTAAAACTATTTTTGTTCGTTGATTTTAATTTATTTGATTGTTGCAATATGGTGATGGCGTAGATCTCGGTCCCATTTCCATAGAGATGGTTAGGATTGCATGCAAAGATTGTGGAACTGTTATGGCAACGGTACTTTCCTTTGTGGGAGAGGCGACTTTAACCGCCTTTGGAGCGAGAGCCTGATGGCGCTCGTACCCTAGGAGGAGTGACCCGGGTCGGGTATTGGACATGGGGCGTTCAACCGACTGATTCTAGAGTTCTCGAGCCGGTCGTATGTTCGAGGACATGTGGCGCCCTTATACATTTTGACCGAATTTTTCCTCATCAACTTTTTTTTTTAAGCAGGGCTGAGCCCAGGGCTAAGAAGGGATTTGGAAATAGTTTTCAACCAGCAGTTGACGCGCCTCAGTTGGTAGTTAGTACTCCACCAGCTGCTTCATTGCCCCAAGCACAAAGATAAACCCTAACATTGACTTGTTACTACTTGAACCGCCTGGTCTTAATGACTAGACAATTCAATTCAATTCAATTCAAATGTACGTTTTCCTCTATCAAAAATAAAAACTAAACTAAAAACACCAGAAACGCCAAAAACGGTGGACGATTAATAGCCAAAATATATAATCGAAGCCCTAAAATGCGAATTAGGGTAGAGCTAACAGGTCAAAAGTTAAGATCTAACTACCCTAAAGCTTTTAACGGTTGAAACTTTTTACATGGAATTTGTTCACCATGAACGAGAGGTGCAAGGAGACCCCGAAGTTGAAGAAGATATACAATTATTACTATTTGATTCACTTCCGGAAGTTCTGAGACACCGAGCGTCTCTCAGAGAAACCGAACACGCCTCCGCCGGCAGCTTCTTCATCGGCGTCAAGGGAACAGATGAAGTACTAGAAGCCTCCGATTTACCTTCGTACTCATCGTCGCCGGAGGAATACCCGCCGTTTTCCAGGCCAGATGGAGAAGAATCCGGCGTCTTGAATGGGGTGTTGGCCAATCGGGTCGGGCGTCCGGATCCATTGTCGTAAATCGGGTTGGAAATGTAAACGAAGTGCTCTGAGCCAACATCACTACCTCCGGCGTCGGGGACACCGGCAGAAGAACAGGGCAGAGAAATCGGCAAAAACCCATTCAGATGAGATGACGAGTCGAGAAATTTGGGAAGCTGAGAGCTTCGATTTTCGATGTCGAAGTTGTCGTCGTCGGAAATTGCAGGGAAGAAGAAACTCCTTGGAGCGTGACGAAGAACTCCATGAGCGTAGAAACTGCGGAGAGATGATGGGGAGACAGTTGTTGATTGGTCATGAGATTGGTGGGCGTGAGCCTGAGAGGAGGAATTGGTGGTGGTGGCGGTGCTGGAGGCGGCGACGGTGGAGATGGGTTCATTAGGCTCCCCGAGTTGGCGGCGACGGCGAAATAAAAGAGCGCAGTAGAGCTCAGCTAGTAGGAAAAGGAGTAGCCCTAAGACAATGGCGAGGGTGACCACCATTACTAGCGTCGCTCCCATTACCACCTTGGATGACCCCTTTATCTTTCTCTCTCCTCTGGAGGTCAAAAGGGGCGCACTGTAATCTATGGTAATGCGACTGGGGAAGGTAATTTTGGCGGGAAGGAGAAGAGAATCTTCGAACGGAGGTGGGGTTAAGAAGGTCAATTTGGTCATTAAAATGGAAGCCTAACTTTATATAAGTGCTACTTATACACCTGGTATAATTCCTTGGTATAGAATTTTATTTTAATAATTTAATAATTGTATTAGTTGGTATACAATTTACAGTCAGTTTGTTCGTATAATTTAATAATTATTAAGATTTAAAAAAAAAAAAACATAAGAGCCACCTTTACAATTTTATTTCAAACAATTACCTAATTTTATACCTTAAAATCTATACACAGTATAACAAATTTTTAAATCTTTATTTAGATCAATTAGATTTAATCCATATCTATTTATTCCCATAAATTAACTGATAACAGAATAGTCAACTCAACAAACAGAGAATAAATTGATTAGATTGTCATGCATATTACATTTATCATTCACACTATTTATATAAATTTTTTGTATAAATAATATAATGAAATCAGAGTTTTATATATGAGGAAATGATGAATGTAAAAATACTGACGTTATGTTTTCTGTAGATTTTGCATTAAATTCTGTTGTGATTTCTTTCTCTCATTCATCTCAATATAAGCTCCATAAATTACGTTCGATATTACAATCAAGCTAAATAAATCAATAAATATGTAAATAATAATATATAATAAAAATCATTATTATTATTTATTGTTATTTCAAAACAATTGATATATTGTTAATTTAAAAAACCAAAAAAAAAACACTAAATGTAAAAGGAAAAACTATATCAAACGTGGATCACATGCACATGCACCTGGACAAAATGCTAATCATCCACCACGTGTCCACCACAATAAAATTTTCGACAACTTTGAGTTGATTAACGATGGTCTATCGATATTTTAAATAAATATAATTTTTTTTGAATAAATTATGTTCAAAACACTTTATAATACTTTTTATAACACTAAAAACAGATGAGTGAATGAATTTTAAAAAATCGCCAAAGTTGATTAGATGAGCTGTTTCGATAACGACAAATTTTTTTCGACAATTTGGAATTAACAAAAAATTTCATGTCCGTAACATAAATAAACTAATTTTTTTGTATATAAACTATACTCATAATACTACAAAACAAAATTTAGAACACTAAAAACGGATTAGTGAATAATTTTTAAATAATCGTCAAAATTGATCAAATGAGTTGTTTCGATGACGATACAATTTTTTTGAAAACTTTGAGTTAACGAAAAATAGTCGTCTATCCGTAACAGAAATGATCCTAATTTTTTTGCGTACAAACTACGTTCATAACGCTAAATAATAAAATCGAGAATATCAAAAATGAATTAATGAATAATTTTTAAATAATGATTATTGTCACAATATTTTATTGCTATTCAACGTTTCAAAAAAACTATATTGCTCATCAATGTTTGGATGGACATAACTTTACCCTCGGTGGTCTGTTAGGGGCGATTTTTTTTTTTTAAAAGTTGGGTCTGATCTGAGTCATTACTCTGACTTTTGAAGATTTCAATTTTACCAACGGGATAAGACGTACATTCGCGACGAAGATTACAAATTTATTCACCCAACACTTCAAATCCAAAATTGAAGGTGAAAATGGATTTTATTTGAAAAAATACTCGACCAAACCGCCTATGACTATTTGCCACGCTTAGATCTCGAAAAAAATACCTGAAATCAAAAAAAAAAAATTGCCCCAAACGGACCACCGAGCGCAAAATTATGTCCATTGAAACTTTTTCTATTATTTTACATAAGTTTTCTCTTCTCTCAACATCATATATTCCCTTATCCGTTTTTTGTGTTCTCGATTTTATTATTTAGCGTTATGAACGTAGTTTGTATACAAAAAAATCAAGTTCATTTCTGTTGCGGATAGACGACTATTTTTTGTTAACTCAAAATTTTCAAAAAAACTGCATTATCATCGAAACAACTCATCCGACCAATTTTGACGATTATTTAAAAATTATTCACTAGTCCGTTTTTAGTGTTCTAAATTTTGTTTTGTAGTGTTATGAGTAGAATTTATATACAAAAAAATTTAGTTCATTTCTGTTACGGACATACAATTTTTTGTTAATTCTAAATTGTCGAAAAAATTTCGCCGTTATCGAAACAACTCATCTGGTCAACTTTGGTAATTTTTTAAAATTCATCAACTTGTCTGTTTTTAATATTGTAAAAAGTATTATGGAGTGTTTTGAATGTAATTATGCAAAAAAAAAATTAGATTTATTTAAAATATCGATAAACTACCGTTAATCAACTCAAAATTGTCGAAACTTTTAAAAATTTATTGGGCCAAAACGTTTTTTTTTTTTTTTTTTTTAGGGGGCTATACCCGGGGTTTAGTACCCCCGGCCAGGTATAAGCCCATAAACAAAAAAAAAAATTGGTATACCCGAGGTTCCAAACCCCGGGTATACGACCGGTCCCACGAACCCGGGGATCACATCTCTGGGTAACACTAGTTCCGTAAATAAGTTGAAATCGATGCAATTTCAGTAATTTTATTTTTAAAAAAATACTAAAAGCATAAAGAACTCTGAATAGTATGTTGTGCATTGGGAATAACAAATATATTATAACCGTCTATTCTTAAAAATCAATAAAAAAAAATGTCATATTCCTTTAAGCAATAATTAATTTTACATATATTCCTAAAATGAGAAAGGGAAAAATCAAGTGTAAGTTTTATTTTTTTATGAGAACATTTTCGTATATTACATCTATATGCATTCATTCTAAATTGCAATAAATATGCTAATATCTGCTTCTTCATACTTAAACAGTCTATCAGATCAAAATGCAACCGAGAATGAGTAGAATAGAATCAGAAATTAAAAGAAAATTGCTCCTAAATTCCAAAATATAACATATATTAGACAAAATCAAAACAAACACTATGAACAAACAGACATTAAACAGATCTAAAATGTTAATTAGAATCAAAATACTATGAGCAAACAAACCCAAAACACTATGAACAAAGAAACGTTAATCCAAACAAACACTATGAACAATCAGAACTAGAATCAAAACAAAATCAAAAGCGAAATGTTCCCAGATTTTCTAAGAACAAACACCAACAAAAAACACCATGAAGCACTAACCCTAATTAGAATCGAACACTAACCTTCAATCTAGACAAACAAGCATTAAACAATAATCGATTAAGAAATTAGAATCAAATGACACCGAGGTCGCGAACGATAAAGAAGAGACGAATCACAAATCTCTCTCGAATTATCCCAAAACTATCACTATTCATAGTTCATTTCTTTGAAAATAACAAAATTTATCAAATTTTGGCTAACAAAAAGCAAAGGGTTCATGTCTTATGCATTCTACTATCATGGAGTAAAGACAGATAGAGAGAACAAGAAAGAAAACCTCATCTCATATCAGTACCTCAAAATGTTGAAGGTTAAAATGGAATAAAAAAGTAAGATTGATTTATTCTCAAACTTCTATGAGTAATGGATTATCTGGTGCATATATAATCAAAACAGACAAAAAGTAAATGGACACCCCAAATTGAAACAAAGATCTATAAAAGTACCTATTGGAACTACCAATCACATTACTTTGAAAAGAAAAAACCAAATTAGAATGTAGAACATGACATAAGTTAAAATGACTTTATAATCATCAATCTTTAATCTATACAGTTTGAAATGATTTACATATTTACACCACAGCAAGTGTAATTTGGAACGTGATTTGTGTAGACAATGAGAAGACTAAATGATTTAACCAATCAAAATTGCAGAGAAATTAAAAAAATATATATATAGAGAGAGAAATAAAATAAAAACCTGATTTCACCTAATATTACTTGCACATGATAGTGGCGATGAACAAAAATTGAAGAGGAAGGGATATAGTAGTGGCAGTAGGTTTCAGATTTGAAATTTAAAAAAAAAAAATCACACAGACATAAAAAAACAGAAACTTAGAGAGAGAGATTACGTGTACAAAGGGAGATCGCATTGAATAAGAGATCGTGCCAGAGAGTGTTTTAGAGTTAGAAATGGCCTTAGGAAATAATAAAATGGTTGGATATGGAACCGATTTATGCTCACGTTGTTTATGCTAGATCTAGCTTGATCTGGAATCGAAGCTCACCTGGCTCGATCTGGAATGTTTGCCGTCCCGATTCTCTCAACGTCAATTGTCCAAACATCACTCAGCATATGATGTAGCCAAAAATCTCCACTAACCTGCAAAACTGAAAAGCTCAAGGGACACCGGTGTGTTTTTGGTTAAAGAACTTCCTACGTAAGAATAAGTTAGTCTATTTATGGTATGAGCAAAAGAATTGAATGAATGTGATACTTTTACCTTTTTATAGACCTCTTGGATCATGGCCGATTGATATGGTTGAAGAAGGTTTTCACACGATCCGTTGTTATTTAGTTGGGGTCAGCTTTGAACTTGGTGCAGCATAGGAGCGTGTGGGATTTGACTGGGTTTGGTTCTTTGGCCTCCCACTTGTTGAGTCCAGGCAATGGATCATCGGTTTAGACTGTTGTCCTAGGTCTGGCTGTATTTAAGCATTGGGCTGCTTTCTTGTGCCTGACCTGAGTGTTGGTTCGAATATGTGAGACAAAAGGTCAACTTCTCCATTCGTTGATCATAGTTCAGTAAGTTTTTTTACATTTCCTTTATTTAATCCTGCGGAGGTTGGTTCGTCATCCACGCCACTTACCGAAGTGGCAACGATAATTGAAGTTCCTCATTTTACCAATTCCCTCGTGAATTGGGGTGATTATGGTTCTATTAATTTCAAGGAAGAGGAATTCCTTACCTTCCAAACTCAGTACAAAATCCCTGATTCAATCACCGTTAGGGTTCTGAATGAGAATGAACATCCTTACTCCACCGAGGAGGATGAGATTTGTCTCTTCGTCTAGATGTTTGAATATAGTCTTAGGACATGTTTGATAACCACTTAATTTTTAAGTGTTGTGAATTTTAAGTGAAAAAAATATTTGAAGGTGGTTTGATAAAATTAAAATTTTAAGTGCTGAATTTTTTGTTTATTTGTTTGTTTGATAAGTGTAAAATTTGAATGCTAAAAATTATTTAATTTACATAATTATAACTACCATTGAATCAAAATAATTTTATTTTGTGTTACATTTTATGCTTTTTGGTTTTGTTTTCTATTTTTTTTTTAGTTTTTTTTGTTTTGGTTTTACTTTACTATTTTGTGTTTTATTTATTATTTTATTACTTGTGATTTTTCTTTTCTTTTTTCGTATTATTTTATGTTTGCTATGTTTTTTTATTTTTTTTATTTTTGGATTCTATTTTTATTTTATTTGATTGTTTCAATTTTTATTGTTTACTTTTTTTCTTTCTTACTTTTTACTTTCTAATTGTTTACTTTTGATTTATTTTCTGTTTTATTTATATATTAAAATAATAGAATATAAGCAAAGTAAAAAAAATGAAAAAAATCAAACTGAAAATAAAAATTTTAAAATTTAATATTAGAAAAAAAATAGAAACTAAAGAAAACTAAAAGAAAAAAAAAATAAAGTTAAGAAAATAATATTTTATAATATTGATCTTAATAAGAATAAATTCATAAAAAAATAATAATATCAGTTCAATTGATTAAAAAAATCTAACAACAATTTTGATATTATTGTTAATAAATAAAAAGATATCTTAAAATAAAGATTTTCATTGAAATGCCCCCCACAAAATTAAGTGAAATGTGTTTTGGTTAATTTTTTACTTATATTTTGACTTATTTTTTAAGTTAACTTAATTAATTAAGTGATTCTAATTGCATTTATCAAACATACTTGATTAAATGCCTAATATAATAAGTTTTAAGTACTTAATTTGATTATCAAATGAATCCTTAGTCTTTTTTTTTTCTTCTTTTCGTCATGAACTCTTTCGTCAATTAGAGATCACCCCCACTTAATTAATCCCAAATGGTTTCCACCAAATAATGTGCGCCCTAGCCCTTTCTCGGGAGAACAAAGTCAGTGCACTTTCCACTGAGATGGTGAGGAGTGTTTGTTCCCTAAAATTTCTTGTTAAAATTTCCTGGGAGAACATAAGAGTCAATTTTGGTGCCAAATTTTGATGTCCCTCTCTTTAATTAAAAAATCTAATCAAAGTAAAGGGAAAAAACTATTCAATTATTGTAAAATAAAAAGTAAAAGTAGATATGGAAAAAAATAATTCAAATATAAAAGAAAATAAAAAAAAAAAAAAAAGGTCAATTGGATCTTTGATGCTTGATGTGATGGACACTTAATGATAGTTAAAAAAAAAATGTCTTGGCATATCACTTTGCATTTAATGCTTGATGGTGATCATTGATGTGATGGGCCCTGATTCGATTGGATTGAAATTGAATCGGCTCAGTTTACCTTGTAACCGATAGTTACATTTCAAGGTTTTCAGTTAACCCTAAGATATTTTGAACAAAATATCTACATGCTTTGAATCATTCCAATCGATGTCATCCCACGATATTTTGAGTAGAGAATATCTTAGGGGTATCTTGGTCTTTTTTATTATCATTTTTGAGTCATTAAATAATGGGTTGAACCCTTGATTCAATGGTCTTTGATGGTTAGTTAAGACAACTTTGATTTGATTGATTTTGAATCGAGTCATTATCCTTAGTTACCTTATGTAACTTGGACTTTGTCATGATATTTCCATGCTTTAATTTAGGTCTTTTGGATTTGTTTATTGAAGGTATTGGATGTAACATGAATAAATGACAATATTTTTAGTGTTAAACAAACGAAACCAGTTATAGTAAATGTTTCAGAGTCAAAGTAGGTAATCGAGGTAAATTGGTGAAATATCTTATAATTGACGGGTAGTAGCTAATTTTTATTCATATTGAAGGTGATTTAATGAAAATCAACCTTTAATAATGTTATTTTAGACCCCCTTAAATTTTATGATTGTCAAGGTTGACCCGAAACTTTAACTTAGCTGGATTTTGTCTAATTTAACAGTTTTCATGTTTTCTTGTGTTTTTATTGTTTTTTCTATATTTTCCAGTGTGATCTAAAATAGAAATTCATTCTCTTTAAACCTCAATTTAAAGTTTATCTAAACTTGTACTTTCAATTCGACATTGACTAGGTAGGACAAAATGCGGTGTCTACACATCTAATCTGGAGAATTAATGGATGAGAGAGTTGCAAGATAGAAGATTAGAAAAAGAATTGAAGAATTGAGTCAGGCAAAGCGATGACGAACGAGGAGTTTGGATAGGCTGCTTTGGTTTCGGAGTTACAAAACGAAAACTGCCGACGGAGAGAAATGAGAAATGATTTATTTAAGAAACCCTAGAACACTATTTATTAGGGGGTGTCAATTGGATCGGGCGTATAGGGTGGGTAAGGATGGATACTCAGTATCCAATTTGATTTTTTTTTTTTTTTTTAAAAAAAAAAGAAAAGAAAAAAAAAGACGAGTTTCACCCGATCTAACCGTTAAAAAATAGCAAACTCGCCTTTTGCGAGTGCGGGTCGGTCGACTATTGCGGGTGGGTCGGTCCTGTGTGATACTTGCACACCCTTAGGGTTTAGGGTTTAGGATTTTCACATATTTTTCAATTAAAGAAGTTCATATAATAGATAATATTTATTCAATTTATATTCTACTTATTTAATCGTCCGATTGGATGCTTCAATTTTCAAATTATATATTGAATTTTGATATGAGTAAAGTAATAAATTTAATAACAATTGAATAACTTAATTTTTATTTTTATTTTATAAATTAACCCCTAATATTTCTATAATAGATAAGGTGATGCGAAGCTCACCAAGAATTAGTGAGACCCGAAATTAACTTAAGGTTTCTTCGCGAAAGATATAACTAAGTTCAGATTTATAACAAAATAAAAATACATAAATTGAAAGATAGATTACCATGACCCAACATTTATGAATGAAATGTGAACCAAAGGTATATAGTAACAAACTTAACCCAATGATTATAAGTAAATCACAAACCGAAGATACAGAGTATGAAATCTACAAGAAATTATTAATAAGTTCAGGAAAAATTCTCTGAAGGACTTAAGAGAAAACTCTCATAATTGTATTAATCAGAGTAATGTGTAAAATTCACAGCCTACATTGCCTCTTCAATAAGCAACCACAAAGTAAAACCTTAGAGCAACAAGAAATCCTAGAAAAACAAGGAATGGAAACAGAAGAAAATGAAACTTCATATCTTATCTTTCACTCCTAGTCTAACAAGGAAAAAGACTCTTAGTCTAAAAGAAAAAAGTCTAATTGGCAATCATGCCTTACAAATCATCAACTAAAATACCTAAATTAAAAATAAATACTAATAAATAAAATAAATAGGCTAAAAATTCGTGGGTCTCATGCCCACCAGACCCATTCAAGTCCACGCTTAAGCCCATTCTCTTGCCTTGATGAGATGAGATTAGGCCTTGATCATTTATTCCTAATTTGGGCTTCACCATTGTAGACTTGGGCCAAGTCTCTTGCGTTAGCCCATTAAGTGCTACTTTAATCTTCTTGGATCTTACCTAGTAATAAGCTCAACTAGAATATGTAGCGGATCCTTTGATGGTGCTTGTTGATTCTCATCATTCTCCCTCTCTTCAAAAGGATTCATCCTCGAATCTTCACCATAATGTTGTTAATAGCTCGACAATCAACCCACATTAGCCAAGTTCCATCCTTCTCAGGCACAAGTAGCACCGATACCACACACGAACTCATGCTTTCTCTTACGTGTCTTTTGGCCATCAACTCATCTACTTGCCTTTGGAGTTCTTTCGTCTCCTCTGGATTACTCTGATAGGTTGGTCGGTTAGAAATTGTTGTACTCGGCACAAAGTCAATTTGATGCTCTATACCTTGAATAGGTGGCAATTCACGAGGCACATCGTCAGGGAACACGTCCTCAAATTCCTGCAACAACGAAACAACAACACTAGGCAAAGATTTGTCAAGTTTGTTAGTACTAAAACTCGCATCTCTGTACAATAGTACAAATATCGGCTGGTTTGCATAAAAAAACACTCTTGATATCACTCGCCTTAGTATAAAAGCTCACTTGTTTTTCTATTTTTCTCTCATGCATAAAAGCTCACTTTTTTTTTCTATTTTTCTCTCATTTTTTTCACTCTCTGTTTTCTTTTCACTATTTTTTCTTTTTTCACTTTCTTTTTTCTCATCTTTTTTTGAACTCTCGATCTCATAAGTTTTTTCAACTCATTCTCTCTTATCAATTTCATTTGATCCTTATACATTTATCTTCGAGTCAATGGCACAAGAATAATGGTTTTTATTGTTTTTGACAAATGAGTGCTTATTCTTGAACCCATCATAAGTAACTTTCCTGCCAAATTGCTATGACCTACCCAACAACATTTGACTCGCATGCATTGGAACAACATCACAAAATACTTTATCCTTGTACTTCGCAATTGAAAAGGAAACTAACACTTATTTATTTATCTGGACCTCCCCACAATCATTCAACCACTACAATTTATAAGGTTTATGGTGTTTCAAGGTAGGTAAATTCAGACCCTGTTTGGTTAGTGTTTTCAACCTAACCCAACCCAAAAAATGAGAATTTATTCTCAAAATCCTAAGGAAATGAGAAACAAAAAAAAAAATATTATTTTTTTTTGTGCCCAAAAAACTCAACCTAGGAAAAAGGACACGCTAAAAAGTTTTTGAAATGTTAATGAGACCCACTGTTCGACTTCTATTGAGCTCACTTTTTTTTTTCTTTGTTCGTCTTCATTTTTCTATTGTCTCCATCGTCGACGTCTTCTCTCTTCTCTAAGCCGGCCATCGTCGTTGCCGAAGTTTCTATGGTTTAAGCTCATTGTCGTCTTTGTCATCTCGCTGCCATCGCCGTCGTCTCTCTATCACCGTCGTTGCTGTCATCGAAATCATAGAGGGATTAGAGATATAGAGAGAGAAATTGTGTTCGTGAACAAAATCGAAACCATAGAAACCAGAAGCAATCCTCTCTATTGCTGCTATTCATCAACGAGCTAGGGTTCATGAACAAAATCGATTTCGTTGTTAACAAAATCGATTTCGTCAACGAAATTGTAGCCGTCAATGAAATCATAGCCGTCAACGAGCTAGGGTTCACAGATCAATTTTATGATTTTGATCGCTCAAATAGTGATTTTGTGATTTTGATTTCGTAAAATCGTAAAATCGTGATTTCGTGATTTTGATTGCTCAAATCGTGATTTCGATCCCAACCCATCAAACAGATCGGGTCCCATATTTCGATTTCGTTACTTGGTTTAAGGTTTCGATTTAGTTCTAAATTTTTTGGCTAATTTTCATGAAATCAATTCTAGGGTTTGTTCTTGATTTGGGGATTTTGGCTGAATTTGGGGGTTTGGTTGAATTTGATGAAATCAATTCTAGAGTTAGTTATTGACTTGAGAATTTTTGGCTAAAACAAGTAAAATCAATTCTAGGATAATATTATTACCAAATGCGATTATATTCCTAATACAAAAAAAATGTCGTTACAAAACGCAATTTTGTTCCCAATAGGAAACAGAATTCTCAACCCATCTCAATCCAACCCATCCCAGTTGGATTGAAAAAAGTGGAAACACTAACCAAACGCCACCTTAGTTTCTCTACTAAAGTAGTGCAAGCCACATTAGTGCAACTTTTCCCATCGATGGTAATACAACGTATCTTATTGTTGACATGACACATAGTATGAAAAATATTCTCCCTTTATTGTTTTATGTTATCTTCTATAACTTGGGCACTTAGAGCACGCTTTGCCACAAGTGACTCTGTCTCTATTGGGTACTCTATATCATCATCACAAGCATGCTCAAGTGGTGGCATCTAGTCATCGTTACTCTCCCTTTCGATTTCCACATCTCCATCAACACATGCTCTCATGGTCATTTTATTTGGCCATTGTGAAGCTATGTGACTTACTCCCACACAACGAAAATATTTAATATCACGGTTACGAGTTTGAGTTTCGATTTTACCTTTGTTGACATTGGGCACATTGTCTCTCCTTTTTGGTGGTTCGGTTTTGGACTTTAAATTTTTCCATTTAAGCCTCCATGAAGTAGAGGAGCCCAAATTTTGAAATAATCGAGTTCCCAATCCGTCTAATTTTTTGTTCCACCTTTATTGCCACATGCACCATATCCTCTAATTCCACGTAGTGTTGCAACTCTACCATTTGGCAAATTTCTGATTCAGCCCATTTAAGAACCTTGCCATTGTAGCTTCTTTATCTTCCACAACATTAGCCCGGATCATTGCAACCTCCATCTCCTTATAGTAATCATCCACACTCCGATAATCTTGAGTAAGACTTTGTAACTTTTGGTACAAGTCCTTATAGTAGTGACTAGGGATAAACCGCCTCTTTATGATGGCCTTAATTTCCACCCACATCTCAATAGGCCTTTCATTGTTTCTTCTCCTGTTCATTACAAGTTGATCCCATCATATTATAGCATAGTCAAGAAACTCAATTATAATAAGTTTTACCTTTTTATGCTTGAAGTAGTTATGACACTCAAAGATCAACTCCACTTTCTTCTCCTACTCCAAGTATACTTCAAGGTTATTTTTTCCTTAGAATGAGGGTATCTTCACTTTAATGCTTCCGAATTTATTATCAATCTGCTTCTCATATATATCTCCACTCTTCCCATAGCCATATCCAAATTTTCCCAAGCTCACATTAGTGACGTGATCATCTTCATATAAGTTAACTCCATCATGATCTTCATATTCATACCACGGCGGATTCCTCTTTCTTCATTACACATTAAGAGCTTTATGTGATTGCCCTTTTTGTGAACTAGGCTCAACATTTTCTAATCGGTCATGCACTTCATCAAACCGTGAGTTCAACTGTTCAAACTTTTTCTCCAAGGCCTTGTAGAAAAGTTTGACGTCCATGAAGTCCATCTTTTCCGGTGCTTCATCGGACGAGCTTTTGTTTGTTTATTTAGACATGTTTAATAACCTGCAAAACAAAGTTAGTAAACCTCACAAACATTCCCTCATGTGTTTCCTTCAAGATTGATGGCATTCACACTTGTGTTTCACTCAAATTTGATTTTTACCCTCTTATGAGTTCACACTCTCTTACATTTTTCATCTCTTTAGTTCACTTTTTGAATTTTTTATTGAACTTAACCAACCTCAATTAAAATTTCTCGTGACAATCGAAACTCAATGATTCGATTAAGTACGAATGAGATTTATGACAAAAGCAAAGTAAACAAGAAGAATACAAAATATAAGCTTATGAAATAGAACGAGAAAAATTTAAATCTCAATATGGCTGCTGGATTTTTTGTTTTCTTTTTCTTTTTTTTTGTACTAAATTTCACTACGTTTTTTTATCCTGTTTCTGTTTTTTTTTTTTTTGAAATAATGAAATTCAACAACCTTTAAAAACGAGATTTGGCCAGAACAAAGGTGCATCATGTTTTTGATAAAGATCTGACCAAATTTGAATAAAAAACACACACACACACACACACACACAATACTTTAAACAAAGTTGGACTAGATTTGACGATATTATTTGGTCAAGAAAAAAAATAGGAATGAATGGATATTGATGAACGAAAAAGAAAAGTATAAATGAAACCTGATTTAAACCTGACTCTGATTACCAAATGATGCGAACTTTACCAAGGATTAGTGAGACGCAAAACTAACTTAAGGTTTCTTTTCAAATGATCAAACTAAATTTAGATTTATAACGAAATAAAAATACAGAAACTAAAAGATAGATTACCTTGACCCAACATTTATGAATAAAACGCGAACCAAAGGTATAGAGTAACAACCTTAACCCAATGATTATAAGTAAATCACGAACCGAATATACAGAATTTAAACGGCACAAGAAATTCTTAATAAGTTCAGGAAAAATTCTCTGAATAACTTAAAAGAAAACTTTTACAATTGTATTAATCAAAATAATGTGTAAAATTCGCAGCTTATATTGCCTCTTAAATAGGCAACCACAAAGGTAAAATCCTAGAGCAACAGGGAAAAGAAACAAAAAAGAAAAAGGAAACTTTCTATCTTGTTTTTCACTTTTAGTCTAACAAGGAAAAGACACTTAGTCTAAAAAGGAAAATTTTAATTGGCAATCGTGTCTTACAATTCATCAACTAAAATACCTAAATTAAAATTAAAAGACTAATAAATAGGCTGAAAATTTGTGGGTCTCATACCCAGCAGGCCCATTCAAGTTTACGCCTAAGCCAATGATCTTGCCTTGATGAGAAGGATTAGGTCTGATCATCCATTGGGCCTAATTTGGACTTCACCATTATAGACTTGGGCCAAGTCTCTTGAGTTAGCCCCATTAAATGCTACTTTGATCTTTTTGGATTTTACTTAGTAATAGATCCAACTGGAACATGTAGCGGATTTTTTGATAGTGCTCATTGATTCTCATCATAATGCCTATTCAATTTATGTTCTACTTATTTAATTGTCCGATTGGACACTTCAAATTTCAAATTGCATATTGAATTTTGATATCAGAAACGTAAGAAATTTAATAACAACTGTATAAGTTATTTTTTTTTTTTTTACAAATTAGCTCTTAATATTTCTAAAGGGGTAATGCCATTAACCTCCTCTGTCATTTTGCACTATACCAGATATCTCCCATGTCATTTTGCAAATACCAGAGACATCCCCTGTCTTTTTCTCAAACACCACTTACCTCCATTATTGATTAAAAAATAATAATTTTTATAATACCAATTTTACCCTTCACTATTTAAAAAATAATTAAATAATAAAAATTAAAATACATATATAACCCTTAAATTTATATATATATATATTCATCACCACCTCCTACCATCACACCAACAGCCACCACCACCTCATACCGTCGCCACCACCCACCACCCGCCGCTCACCATCTCCCACTGCCACCACCACCCTCCGCTGCCTCTTACCGCCACCAATATTTTGATGTAAAAAGACATAAATGCCCTTACAAAAAAATATTTTTATTCTTTTATTTAAAAATAAATAAATTCATTAACGTCCTCTTTATTTTTTAGTTACTCTTTGCACCCATTAAAGTGCAATTTAAGACCAATCCAAAATTTGGGGATAAAAGTACCGATCTTCTTCTCTTCTTGATTTTTTTATTTTATTTTTTTTTTCATTTTGTTAAAAAAAAAAAAGAGTTAAAAAAAATGTATTATTTTTTAATGAAAATGTTAGTGTAAAAAGTAAAGGATGGTGACGTTAGATGGCAGTGGGAGGTGGTGGTGGGTGGCAGCGGTGGGTGGTGGCGGTGGGTGATGGTGAGAGGTAAATATAATTATTTAAAAAGTTAAGGGTAAAAAATATAATCTTAAAAATATAGGGTTGTTAATGAATTTTTTAAAAAATAACCTAAGGGTAATTTTATCCAAAGGGAGGTATGTGGTGTTTGAGAAAAAAAAAGGGTAGGTCTCTGGTATTTGTAAAATGATAGGAGAGGTATCTGATATAGTGTAAAATAATAGGG
The DNA here is from genome assembly GCA_016647705.1 of Eucommia ulmoides. NCBI lineage: Eukaryota > Viridiplantae > Streptophyta > Magnoliopsida > Garryales > Eucommiaceae > Eucommia > Eucommia ulmoides. Next base: position 29,176,309 of record CM028340.1, on the reverse strand, counting down.
GAGATAAATGACATATACCCTATTTCTAAATATTGCATATACCCTATTTCTAAATATGTCATAATTAACAAAGATACCAATAATTTTTTTCTTGCAACTATTTTAAAATTTGTTAATCTAACTTGCAATTTTTCAAATAATTGTTGAAAAGTAATTTGTAATTTTGTCATCCAAACTTATAACTTTTTACCTAAAAACTTGTAACTTTTTTGATGACCGCTACTTAGTATCACAAAACCATCTATGAATTTGAAATTTAACTTTACAAAAGTAATTGGATGACACGTGTGCTGGAAATGGTATAATGTGGCTAGTTGATTGGATATGAATGTCTAGAATTGTTTGAATGCATATTTGAATGTACATATATTCAAATACATTCCAAACTACTAGAATGTATTGATATAAAATCCATATTTATTGAGAGAGTGGAGTGGGAAAAGAAAGAAACAAAAAAAGTGAAAGACAACGGAGAGATGTGAAAGAGAGAGGGTTGGGGCCATGAATTTTTTTTTTTATTCATTTTTTATTTTAAATTTTGACATTAAAACATAGTTTAACTCAAATGATACCCTTTCATTAAAACCAATTTTATCTATTGATATAGTGTAACTCAAGTGATAAGGTTCATTTAAGTTAAAACAGTTAGCGACCTTTGTATGATTAGAAGTTCGAATTTACGAAAAATCACTTGTTGAGAGGGATAACCACGCACCCCGAACGAGATTAGTCTCAAATTGTTTGTGGGTGCGCGGACACTCGTGGGTATGTAAAAAGTATGAAAAAAAAAATTAAAACCAATTTCATATAGATTTTTTTTTTTGATTTGACGAAATTAAAATAACAGTATAACTTTAAGCACACATATATTAAATTAAAAAAATCAGAATCTATTTAGACGCAGGACCAGGAATACAATTTTTCGGTAAAGAAATGAAAAATATTTGAAGATTTGAAATTTATTTGACCCGCTGGTCTCCCTTACTACCTTTGTTTGAGCTGATTGCCATTTGCGAGTAATCGTCGTTGCATCTTTGTATGCATATGATTTGATAAATTTGAGCATCTTCCAAGGCAATCCTGGACGCTATCGATCTGTCGATTGAAGACGAAGAAGCATACATCGGAGATGTTGGACGGATTGTTAGGAAAAGGTTATAGCTCCAAATGGTCAGTTCTTGAAATTCAAATCTGATTTCAGTTAATCTAAGGCTTTAAATCAAGAATCTATGTATCTTGATAGCTATGTAAAAATTGCATTGATGGACTAGCTCACTGTGGTTTGCTTGATTTAGTAAATCGTCGATTAAGGCGACGAGGACTCGAATCGAAGCTTTACGGAGGAGGACGGAGGCGAAGCAGAGGTTTCTTAGAGAAGATCTAGCCAAACTACTTGCTAATGGCCTCGACATCGATGCGTATGGAAGGGTAATAAACTATTAAGTGTTGCTGCTTCTGGCTTTCGGTTAATTGTTTGATTTAGATCGTCATGTTCTCCTGATCTGATTTTCTGATTTTATTTTTTTTGTTCCATTTAGCAGATTTTTTTTTCTTCATTTTTAGGGCGTCCTCGAAGTTCTTTGGTAGCTTAGAGGGGAAAAAAAAGAGCATTCGAGGTTGTGCCATGAATTTTTTATTAATTACAATTTTTTAACAAGAAATCAAAATCCTGTTTGAACCTTCACTCCAGTGAGATTTATAGGATATTAGACTGGGGCATTTACTTCTTCCTCCTGTTTTTTGTTGAAAAACTTCTGAAACAATGTCTGTGTTTGTGCAAGTAGGTGATAACATACGTTAAATATTTCTATTTAAAAAACGCCAAATTTATTACTTGAGCTTTGGAACTATATTATGGATGTTAGACACTATAATTTACGTTGTATTTTGAGGTACCAGTACCACTGAGATAGGGTTCACCTATTTTCTTTAATGATAAAAGTTCTCTCTCATTTTTCACTTGGCTAGTATAGTGTTACCCACTTTCCAATGTTCTATTGTTTTGGTCTTTCTAGGATGTTTCTCAACTCTAAACTGGTGTTTAATCTAGTATTATATTTTTCCCCACTGCTTTCTGAATGCGATCTGGGCCACTGATTCTGGTGCCTTAAATGAATTATTTATATAATTGGTAAAGGACAAACATTTTCATCAAAAACAAATTTTGGGCAGATTCACATTATTATAATTTTTATTTTTATTTAAAAGAAACATAACAGAACTAAGTTTCTAATAGTAACAAAACCTGATTTTTAGTCTGTCAAATGTAAATAATAGTCTAATGGTCTTCTGCTCCTTTTACAAATTCTAGAAGACCTGCGAATTCCAACTGCTAGATAGTGTCAATAGAGTCAATACCCATATAAGATTGAACACCATATTCTTCTATTGGCAACAAAATGTTTTTACTACAATATAATAGCTACACCTAAATATTTTTAAAATTTAGGCTTCATGTAATGATAATAATTTGTAGGACATAGGAGTAAATGACCCTACATAAGTGGGACAAAGGTTTAGTTGTTGTTGTTGTTGTTGTTGTAGGAGTAAATGTATTATTGTGAATAATATAAGGAATCTATTCTTGATATTTTTAAACATTTAAACCGATTACAAATAAAGATTTGTTAAAGAACTAAAGAAAAATGATGAAACACTAAATGCCACAAAACGAAGTAACAATGAAAAAGCAAGACCATAAAATAGTTTGTATAAAGTGAAAGTGAAAATGGTTGAGGATTGTTATACTGATTTGTTTTTTCAACGAGTATGAACAATGAGATGAGATCTTGCTTAGGTCATTACTATGATGGGTACCTACAATTTTTTCGATTTTTTTATTTTGTTTTGAAAAACGAAGATTTTTTTAAAAAATCAAAAGGAGGAGGATGACCCCCTCAAAAAATTACAGAGAATAAACTTTTCTAACATTCGACATGCCAATTCTATCTAGCGTAAAACAGCCTCTGCCTAGGGGAGGCAGATCAGATAAAGCTTCTGACATAACTTCAAGGCCTGCACTGGCTAACTTGGACAATACATCAGCAGTGGAGTTGGCTTCTCTGAAGCAATGTTGGATAGGGAAATCTCCCAAATTCCTGAGATGCTTGATTTCAGAAATGATACAAAAATTCTTGGATTTTCTTTAGAATATATAATGTTGTCAATGTCTCTTAATGGTCCAACAACACACGTTTGAGATATTCTTCAATTTTCTTTCTTAATGCATATATGGACTTCTTCAAAGCTGGTGCAGCTCCAATGCTGGGGGACCAGAGCATGCTGAGAAGCTGCTTTAGGGCAGCACCGGCCTTGCATGTGATATTTCACGATGCCTCTCTGTCATGGTGTTGCAGCATCATGCATTCATATCTTTATTTTCTTGACTTTATTTCAACACTATCCCCACTTGAGCTTATCTCTTCTTCAATTTCCTGGTTCATGTCTTCAATTCAACTTTGCACAGAGCTTGTTCATTGGGACTTGGGGGTTGTAGAGCACTTCATTCATCTTTTGACATGTCAAATTCTCTGAATTGAACCTGTTGGTTGTTTTACAAAGCATAGAAATCTCAATGTTCACTCATTAGTGTATGTAGCTGAGGTTTTCATTATTTCAAAATGTTTGCCTTGTTGAGATTTCTCTTCTTGTTCTTCTTCATCTTCTTCTTTTTGTTCCTCAGTGGTTGGTTTGATCTTAGGTAAGCGATTGTTATCAGTTCTAATGTGGTCTTCTTTCTGTTTGAAGCTTCTTTCATGTTTATAGTTGACCAAGAAAAAGACATGGTTATAATTGATTCATGCAATATTCATCTTCATAATGGAATTATATCATGTCTACGGTCTGAAATGCAACATATAACACATGCTGTTCTATTAAATTCATGGCTCTGACTGATGTATTCTTCTGTGGAGGGCAACAGACTGAAGAGTTTCTTGCTGGACAAAGCCTATTGTCTTGTTATGATTTTATTGAGCATGCTGGTGAATACTTATTGAAGCAGCTTTCGAGCATGCAAAAGCAAAGGTTTGGGCTTCGAATGATGCTATTTGCCATTTAAATTTATGTGATGTTTATGTTTCTTCGGAACCATCGCATCGTGATCTGTCTATTATATTAATATGATTTTATAACACTGCACTGGCGCTTAGTTTCTCATGTGCATATGTATGTTTATGCATTGGCTTGCATGCTGTAAACCAATGAAAGAGGTTGCAATTATACACCATGGTATGGATGTAGCCTTTGTATAACCTAAGTAGGGGAATGAGCTATCAACCATATGGATACATTTTCAACATATGGATCGTGAATGAATAAATGAAGATGTCAAAATATTAAGTATCAGCCAAGAAATCATATGGATGCATTATTAAAAGTCTCAAAAATAATTTAAGTAAAATAGTGGCCTAGAATTATATGGAGGCATGATTTAAATTATGGCACATCAATGAATTGACGTCTATATCAGTACTTTCTTCAATCGGAAAGAAATCATATGGATGCATTATTAAAAATCTCAAAAATAATTTAAGTAAAATAGTGGCCTAGAATTATATGGAGGCATGATTTAAATTATGGCACATCAATGAATTGACGTCGATATCAGTACTTTCTTCAATTGGAAAGATAAATTTCTGTAGAATAGTGAACTAGAAATCTCAATTATGTAATAAATAGAGATAATGGTTAGAAACTCCTAATTAGGCACTCTAATCTATTGTTATACCTATTTTAAATTTTACCTGGCACATAATCCTATATATTTTTCTTTAAAATATGTTTTAGTCCTGCATAATTCTTTAAAGTGTGCTTTAATCCTGTGCTTTTGTAGAGAGCTTGTCTTAAAAGGAAAAAAGCGGGACTGAAACTCAAGCTATTTTGAATTTGGAGATTTTTATTAATTATGCTTGTGTTATAGGAGCTTCAAACAAGAACCCCTTTATAAGTTATTCGAAGTATGGCATGTCAACAAATTTATGTAGATGCAATATTTTCTTTAAAAGTAGAAAAAATAAGTTTCAGTAAGTAGCGGCCTAAAAATTATATGTATACTATTAAAGGGTATTTCTATTATTCCTATATTATTTAGGGTTTTTGTATTGTTTCCTTATTTTTATTATAAAATAGAGGGAGAGACTGACACAATTATAAAGTCATTTCATTTTTTTCTTACTCTCTTTTACTTTAACATGATATCAAGGGCAAGTTCGAATGGGTAATTAATCGAGACCAATCTGTTCTATATACATATTTTTTTTTCTTTTCATTTTTTTTTTCCTTTTCTCTCTCTCCCTGAAAAAAAAGGTATCCAAACCCGTGCCACTGCTACCTGGAGAACAGACCAAACCTAAGCCAAAATACCATCGTCACTGCTGTTGAAGTTTAGATTTAGCCCCACCGCAACCAAATCTCCTTTCGTCAGTCCCCCCAGCCACCATTAGTGCCGTCTCACGTTCCGCCACAACCATTCCAACCATTGAACAACGAAAAACTCTATTGCCGCTGGTCTAAACCTAAGATATCGCCTCGTGGAGACTAGATCATGCCTCGTCGGGCCCCCCACGTTGCTTGTTGGTCCTCTCGAGTCACTGTCGGCCTTGTCGTGACCTCATCTAGGCAACTACTGTGAACCATGGTTTTGAACCCTAGGAGCGAAGTCCCTTATTTTCTTTTCCTTTTTCTTTTTCCTATCTACTTTATACTCTTTCTTTGTTGTTTCTTTGTCATCTGTTTATTTTCCTAACTCTGTCTTAGAGGCTTTCTCTCACCTTGGTTGGATGACCACAATAGAAGAGGAACTACTAGCCTTACATCACAATGATACTTGAGACCTCATCTCGCTTTCGCTTGCCAAAACTGTAGTTGGATATAAATGGTTGTACACAGTCCAAGTTCATTCGAATGGAACCATTGATCGACTCAAACTTTGCTTAGTTGTGGTTTTCATTACTTTGAGATTTTTCTCTCATGGTCAAGCTCGCATATGTTCGCCTGTTAATCTCTCTTGCTGACATATTTTGTTTGCCGTTACATCAATTCGACATCAAGAATGCCTTTTTGAATGGCGATTTAACTGAGGAAGCATACATGGAGCAACCTTTTGGGTTTGATGCTTAAGGGAGTCTGGTTTGGTATGCCGCTTGACAAAATCCATTTATGGTCTTAAGCAGTCTCCACGAGCATGCTTTGGGAGATTCAGAGACAAGGTCACCGAGTTTTGTCTTCTGCATTGTGGAGTCAGTCATTCAGTGTTCTATAGGCATAAAGCAATCGGGACAATATCGTTGATTATGTATGTGGATGACATGGTAATAAATGACCGCGGTAGTATTGAAGAAATCAAAAAGTTTTTGCATGGTAAGTTTCAAACCAAAGATTTGGGTCAGTTGAAGTATTTTTTGGGTATTGAAGTTGCTCGATCTAGTCGAGACATTTATCTTTCTAAGAGGAAATATGTCCTTGATCTGTTGAGCAAAACAAAAATACTAGGAGGTAAACCGATTGACTCTTCTATGGATCCAAACACAAAAATTCTTGCAGATTAGGAAGTACCATTGACAGATTCAACGCAATATGGACGATGAGTTGGGATGTTGAACTACTTGATTATTACAAGACTGGATATCCCATTTGCTGTTAGTGTTATCATCCAATTCATGGATTGTCCACGATTTTGATTGATGTAAGTCCTATAGTCAATCTTGTAACCTTACATTTTGTGATTTTTATTTATAAAACATTTCAATTTTAAGTATCACTGAAAATATATTTTGATATTATTCTTTAATTGTATCAATGTTGCTGTAAATCTTGGATATAAAGTTGAAATGTCGTATCTCATTAATGTGATTAAAAGGCGGAGTCGAAAAACATTTGGTAACTTGTATACTAAATTGTTCCTAGTAGGTATTGGATTGTTGAGAACTGGTTTTTAACTATCATTACTTTGAATCTCAAACCATTAGTATGAGATGGTATAACAACCACGAGGAGACTTCCTAGTGTAGTAAGAGACCCAACGTGACCATTCTTGATATCCTACGTGGTAGCTTCACTTAATATCAAAATAGAATGTTTAAGATATGATTGTATTGTGATCTTTTGACTTGAGGTACTGTATGTTACATGTTTGGCTTGTAATACTTTGATAATACTAAGTGTTGTACTCTAGTCACGGGATTTCAAAAGTATTCATTAGGTATAGTGGGATATATATAGAATGTACGAGTTTGGAAAATAGTATCTATCACTCTCAGCAAAGAGTGACATGTCCTATGTGATTCAATTTAATATAATTTACTCAAGCCTTTAACTAGATTTGTGTGACGATTGAGATGAGACTTCAATGGGTGTTACAAAGAATTATATTATAATCAATGTAAATATGATTGGACTAGGTTTTTTTTTTTACTTTATTCATATTTTGTTCATCCTTTCGGGAAAGTAAAATAGAGAGACCATATAATACGGAAATCATACTTGAGGAGGTTCTCTTGTTGAAATTCTTATAAACTGGATATGATTGTGATATGTGGGTAGACGTGGCTCATAGTCGGAGGAGATGCCTTGGAAAAAGTGTTTTCTTTTGAAAGGGCAAAATCGAAAGTTTTCCAATTTTAATTGATTAATTAATTAGTAAAAGAATTTATTAATTAATTATTTTCACCATCCGGCTTTTGGTATAGACCTAATGGGTCTCATACAATGGAAAATGAAAGCTAGGGAAGTCCTTGAAAAATGCATAGTTAGTAATGCTAAACTTTTTCAAAGTTCGGGGGGCCAAAGTGAAGAGAAGAAAAATAGGTCCAGGGTTTTGGACTTTGGATAGATACCATTTAAGGGGAGACCATTAATGGCCGCCCCCAAGAGAGAATTTGGCCACAATTCCTTGCTTTCTTCCTTCTTTCTTCTTTCTGTGTTTGTTCTATTGATTTGAATATTACTACCAAGTTTGCTGCATGTGGAGCTGTTCGGGATTTTTGTGAAAATTGTAACACTGGTAATCGCAATGAATTCTAAATATGCGTGGTTTGGGTGAGGTATTTGAAGATGGTATTTGATTTCGAGAAGGGATTTGTGAAGTTTACTTTAGAAAATTTCTTCAAAAAATATTACAAATTCCGTTTTCAAATCAAATTCCTTCTTCAAATAACTCATTAAAACACATGCTAAAATTTGTATTGGAAGAAGTCGATAGCAATGCAAGGTATCATCATAGAAAAAAAATCAATAAAATCAATAGGTTGCACGGAGTGAGTGTCGACGAAGATGTCGAGGAGTTTCTTTTTTCTTGAGGGTCAACCACACTGTATTTCAGATAAAAGAAAGGGGTAAAAAAGAGATGCATGGCTTATAACATAATTTGACACTGGTACTTACATTCCACTTTCTCTTCTTTTTACGACCAGCGAATGCCCTGAAGAATGCAGGGAGGCGGTGGCATCTCTAATGTTTGCTGCAGCAAGATTTTCAGACTTACCTGAACTTCGTGATCTCAGGGATATATTTCAGGAGAGATATGGAAATTCTTTAGAGCATTTCGTCAATCCGAAGGTAGTTATCCAAATATTATCACTATTAATAAGATGTTCAAAAGTTTCTTGTTCTCCATCTGAGAAACTTGCTTTCTGGTTGCTAGTTTGTTGACAAATTATCTGCAAGGCCTTCAAAAATGGAGAACAGACTTAATTTACTGCGAGATATAGGATTGGAATTTTCAATAAATTGGGACTCCGAGGGTTTTGAAAAGAGGATGACTAATCCTTCTGCAATTACGCAGGTATGCCATTATAATTTATGAACTCCCATGACTAATGAGATAGGATTTCGAAGGAAGCAAGAAAGTCATGTGGCGTTTGTCTAGTGATTTTGTTCCCAGAAAATTTGGAACAGAAACTAAGATACGGAAAAATCAAAATCCCTCTGTTTTGTTTCCAGACTTTTTAGCATAAATTTATGGAACTAAACGGAAACAGATGTTTTATATTCCCACATTTCTGTTTCTATTCCACGTTTTCTGAAATTTAAACAAAAAAAAAATAAAAAAAATTGATACACAGAGACTAAACAAACGCCAGCTTAGGAGCTTTATGCTCTCTCTTTTTATGATGATCAATTTGCAGGACTCCTGCAACTAGTTTATCAATGAGAACCCATGTCATCTCATTAATGATTGAACGTTTTCCGAATTCCCTATTATTAATTTCCAGGACCAACCTACCAAGTTCAAGCCTCCTCGTACAACTGATGATAGCTACAAGTTACTTAAGGGCAAGGATTCTGTTCCAAGAATTGAGAAAAATGGTGCGTCATCTAAAGAAAGGCATGAGCTTGGTATTAATGGGCACAAGATGCATAGCGGCAGGGAGAGTCATGGCTTGAAAAGAGATGATGTGAATAAACCCAAGTCATACTACACTAGGGAAGAAACTACCCGAAGAGGAAGCAAATTTCACATTCCATACCAAGAAAGACAAGATCTTACTCCCGATAAGCTTGAATTTTCATACCCAAAGGAGGATGCTTCCCTCAAGAAAGTAAGATCAGCCACTTCATCTCATGGTGGATACAATATGCAAATTGAGAGGTCGAGTATTAGCCCTTTACATCGGGTAAAATCAGAATCTGCTTCAAGTCGTGTGGGCAGTGAACAAAACGTTTTTAACTCAACAAGAAACATTCTAGATAATGAAACAGAAGGAGTTAAGTCATATTCCATCAACGCCATCCCCCCACCATACGTTAAACCTAAAAACAACGTTCTACCTCCTCCTTATACAAAGTTGAAAGATGGAAATTTTGGATCCAGTTTAGTATCCACACATGGTGGGGCAGACTCTGATGGATCCACTATTGGCCCTTCACCCCCTTCCAGAGCAGATCGTAATGAAGACGAAGGTCAAGTATTGGTACCCATAAGTGAAAATGGCCATGGATGTGAAAAAGATGAGATACTTCGCAACGATATTCCCTTGCCCAAACCGCGATCAATTAGGAGAAAGCACTCCAAGTCATCATCCAGCAAAGATGAAGTTCGGAATCATGAAGATTATGGAGTCGCAAGGGGAAGTTCCAGTAGCAGGAGAAGGGATCATTTGAAAAAAGGGTTACAAATATTGTTTGACGATGAGCATTCCATAAAAGATGAAGAGGAAAGGATGATTGATAAGCTGTTGCTGCATTACAGCAAGAAACCATCTAATTATGAAGTGGGAAAATTGAGAAAAAAATCTCAAGCTCATCCTTTGCATCAGAAAGGGGCTGCCGAAGCTGGGCAATCATCACACAATGAAAGCAGAGAGGAGCGAAATGTGGAACCAGAAATTGTTCCTCCTCCCACCAGATCTGTTTCTCTTCCCCATGAGGAAACTGGTCAATCAAAGGCGACAAAGATCTTTGCTCGTGCCAATTCTTTTCAGCTGGATAAACAGGCACCACATGTTCATCCCAAGTTACCAGATTACAATGATTTGGCTGCTCGATTTGCATCCCTTAGAGGACGGTAATTGCTGAAAGCAACTGAAATTTCAGAAGATTCTTATCTTCTCGAATTCTTTTATTGTCCGTTTGGGTGAGGTATTTGGAGAAGGTATTTGATGTCAAAAAGGGATTTGTAAAGTTTCCTTAAGAGAAAATTATAAATACCTTCTACAAATTCAGTACCTTCTTCAAATAAGTTACCTGGATTGTGCCCTTGGTGTCTGATCATTTACCCATCAAATTGCTGATGTTGAAAATCCCATTGGATGATGATCTCTTGCCCCTCCGGTGTTTCTTTAAATTGACCATTTTTTTTTTCCAGTTCTAGTTCTTGATTTGCTTGGTGTTCTTTTCCTTGATTGTTACATTGTGATTTTTGCATGTAATCGTCACACAATACATTTGCTGTAGATTTATAAATGAGTTTGTGTTCTTGGGTAATTCCACCTTACGGAAGTTGTTCTGGAAAACATGATTAGCTGTTTAGCCAAGTTTTTTAAAAACCGAATTTGTGTGATGTTGCAGATAGCCTAAAGAAGTCACATTTTGGATGAAATTATGCAAAATTGCTCTTTTTCTTGCCGTGTTTGGGCTTACGTGATTTGAAATAGGTAGACATAGAAGCTGTGACGGGGTGAAATCGTTAGCTTGGTGCCCAAGCAAGGGAAACAATCATCAATCACCAGGTAAAGGGCTAAGGAGAGCCTTTGCCTAAAAGTACCTTCAAGCCTTGCACCTTGCTCAAGCCCTCTTGCTCCCATTTTCCCCTCCTCTACCTTTCCCTTGCATTCTCTACGGGCTGTTGCTCAGATATCATCCAAATTAAATTGGATCCCTATGTCTAGGGACTACTCCAAGTTAGCTAGTGGGTTCTTGCAGAGATTGTAAGATAGTTTCAGGTGATGTAGGTCGCCATGAACGTTGTCATGGCCATGCCATTAGAGAGGCTTTCACATCCCTTCATCTTTGTATTGAACCAGTTAAGGTACTCCCCTAGGGATTAGCCCGTCTCCTATCTGATGGTGAGGATGTGAGTGGTAGACTTTGGTTGTCATCGGGAGCGGTTGAATTGAGACAGAAACAATTGCTTGAGCTGATAGAAAATAGCGATGGATGCAGGGCGGATTCCCTGAAGTCATGTCCTCGTTGTCTTGGTCAAGATGAGCAGGAAGGACTTGCACCTCATCGTGCAAAATACAACTTGGATGTTTATGTGCGAATGGAATATGGATAGGTGGTTAAGGGGGTTAGTGGGTACCTGTCAGCCCCTAACAACGCTGGAGGACCAAATAGCACCGGTTTGGTGCACTTTCCTAACGGACACGGTGCATGTCTCACGGACGGGGTCGTTGGCAAGGAAGGCACCAACTTGGTGCACGTCGGTGGGCTGAGATGTTGTGGCACAACACCGGCGGGTGTTGGACAATGAGGAAGACCTCGGTGCGGTACCAAAGGGGGTTAGTGGGTACCTGTCAGCCCCTAACAACGCTGGAGGACCAAATAGCACCGGTTTGGTGCACTTTCCTAACGGACACGGTGCATGTCTCACGGACGGGGTCGTTGGCAAGGAAGGCACCAACTTGGTGCACGTCGGTGGGCTGAGGTGTTGTGGCACAACACCGGCGGGTGTTGGACAATGAGGAAGACCTCGGTGCGGTACCAAAGCAAGGCGGCACAACGTAGGCGCAACACTACGTTGTGGGCAGAGTCATGCACGGCACATGACGGACTATTGGGAACGGTGTTGTATTTTGGTGCAGAAAATGCATACGGGTTGTTGGGACGTCGTTGGGCGCAATGACGCAAAGAGACAGATCGTGGGCGTAACGACGTGTTTTGGCCATGCAGGCAGTGTGGCAAGACATTGGAGAACATCGTCTGACTATGGGACGAGATGACAATAAGGTAGGCTGTTTGGACGGTGCAAAAATGTTGGACTGGTGGTTACTAGGAAGTTTTGGATAGTTTTCTGTGGCAGTTTTGGTTAGTTTTTAGACAAAAACTAACTCTTGTGGTGCTGACACGTGTCAGGACAGGTGTCGGTTATTTGCCTAAGCAGTTAGGGCTGTCAACTGTTGTCTTCTCGTAAAATTGTCATGTTTTAGTTTGTTTTTAGTTAGTGCATGTTTAGTGGCGGATTTTATAGACCATTGATGTAAATTGGTTCTTTGTAACCTGAGTTAATAATACAAGATTGAGTTTTCCCGTAAACGTTATTGTACCATTGCGTGAGTGCTTTTCTAGTATTGTTTTGGTATATTTTCGGTTGTATTACGTTTCAGGAACGTGTGTGTTTTACATATGGGTCGGTATAATTCCATTGTATAACAGGATATTTACGGGGTGCTAGTTGTCGGTGCAACTAGGCCATGACACAGTTACGATTTTTGCGGTAAAAATTTAACCTATGACAGTGGGTATTAGAGCAGGATGTCTTCTGCGTAGGGCTATAAACGAGCCGAGCCGAACCGAGTAGTAGATGTACAGATTTGTTTATATAAGTTAAAATTTAAACGAGCCGAGCTTTGAACTGACTGTTTGAACACGGCTCGGCTAAAAAAAAAGGTGCTAGAGCGCGAGCTCAAAATATTAAACAAGCTTTTCGAGCTTGAGATCGAATTTTCAACTCAAAAATATCAATTAAAGATATAATTATACAAGCTAAAACATTAAATTATCAACTGATTGACCCTCGTGTTAAAATCTAACACTTTAAAACATCAGCTTATATGACAAAATAAAACACGTCCAAACCCCAACCAAATTTGTCCAAATTCCAAACCAGTACCAAACTATTACAATATACAAATTACAAAAGACAAAAATACATCAAATCATCAATCTCATTAAGAGATGACCAAATAAAACCTATCCAAAAACCAACCCAAACCATTACAACAACAAATGTCTAAACCAGGTCTGTCCAAAGCAGTCCACAAGCAGTCAAACCATTACAACAGCTTCATCCAAACCAGTAGTCCAAATCTATTCACAACACAAACATCACCAAATAAAAAATAAAATAAAAAATACAAAAATAAATATAACATATTGAAATAAGAGAAAATACTACAACCTCATTAAGGTATCATGAACTCTTTGTATCCCGAATCTTCACCCTTCGAAAAAACCAAAAAAATAATAATAATCATAGATATCTTAATTAAAAATATTTTTATGTAATATTATAAAATAGTAAATAATATTTTCACTTACTTTAGATTTTCTGTGGACTTCATGGATCACACGACTCCAATCAGAAGCACAAAGTAATATTAGCATGGTATAACTTAGTTTCTATCTCTTCCAGTAAAGAGATTGAGGTTTGATATTTACCTAAGGTATAAAAATGTTAGGCTACTCTTTTCTTTGCAAAGAGATAAGTGGTAATTCTTCAGTTGTTTACACGATAAATGTTATTTTAAAACTTATTTACTGACAGCGAGTGACTTTTAACTTATTTACACAATCCAAGTTACCCGGGGATTCCGGTATATAAACCCGGGGTTGCCAACCTCGGGTACAAAAAATTCACATTTTTGTATACCCGGTGTTGACAACACCGGGTATACATATATATATATATATATTTTTATTTAAAAAATTAGACCCGGGTTTCATAACCCTGGGTACATTTTGAACAAATTTTTGCAGGTCCCAAAGAGGGAGAGAAAGGGAAAGAAATGGAGGGGGAAGAGAGAGAGGGAGGGAGGAGAGAGAAAGAATCATGCGTGTTAGAGAAAGAGAATCATGTTAGAGAAAGAGAATCATGTGGTGTGGGCCCCCCTCTTTTTCCCATGTGTGTGTGCGCGCGCGCGCCGAGGGAGAGAGAAGAGAGAATGGGGGAGTAGGACCATTTAGTACACATTATTTATTTTATTCTTTAATTTTATTTCCATGTTTCTAGGAATAGGAATGTAAACAAAAATACTAATTAAATCATACCGCATTTATGTTTCTGTTCTTAAAAAAAAAAAAAAAAAAATATAAAAAGAAAAAATCTAAACATCACTTCCTTCTACTCTTAATTAAAGGAAGAAACTCAAATTTCATTCAAAATAATATACATAAAATAACTTAAAAAGAAAAAAATTTAAATTTAATATTAATAATAATAAAAGTAAAATCAAACACCCATAACAATTAAATTTGATTAGTGCTTAAAAAAAATTGTTTCAAAGAAGCAGTAAACGAATAATTTGCCGTAATAAAAAATTATAATTTGCAGTAATAAAAAATTAGTGCTTCGATACATTGTTTCGCTAGACTAATCAATTTTTTTTTTTTTTTAAGATGGAATATGAGATGAGAATTGCTATGTGGATCACTTTATAGTTTTGAGCGTTTGATTTTTGTTAAGCACTAATCAAATTTAATTGTTGTGGGGCCGTAATTTTTTACTTTTATTATCATTTGTAATTTTTACTTTTATTATCATTAATATTAAATTTTAAATTTAATTTTAATTTTTTTTCTTTTTATTATCATTAATATTAATTTTAGATTAAAAAATAAAGAGAAATTAAGTTATTTTATGTATATTATTTTGAATGAAATTTGAGTTTCTTCCTTTAATTAAGAGTAGAAGGAGATGATGTTTACGTTATGATCTATCCTAGACGGGGCTCAGGGGCTTCAAGGCCTTTTTACCGTTTCTCTTTTTCTTATTTTTTTAAGAACAGAAACATAAATGCGGTATGATTTAATTAGTATTTTTGTTTACATTCCTAGAAACATGGAAATAAAATTAAAGAATAAAATAAATAATGTGTACTAAATGGTCCCACTTCCCCCACTCTCTCTCCCTCGACGCACACACACACACACGGGAAAAAGATGGGGCCCCACGCCACATGACTCTCTCTCTCTCTCGGCGCACACACACACATGGGAGAAAGAGGGGGCCCCACACCACATGACTTTCTCTCTCTCTCGGACTTGCAAAAATTTGTTCAAAATGTACCTGGGGTTATGAACCCCGGGTCAACTTTTTAAATAAAAAAATATATATATGTATACTCGGTGTTGTCAACACCGGGTATACAAAAATGTGATTTTTTTGTATCTGGGGTTGGTAATCCCGGATTTATCCCAAGTAATTTGGATTGTGTAAATAAGTTGAAAGTCACTTGTTATTAGTAAATAAGTTTTAAAATAACATTTATTGTGTAAACAACTGAAGAATTACCACCTATCTCTTTACACGGAAAAGAGTAACCTAACATTTTTATACCTTAGGTAAAGATCAAACCTCAATCTCTTTATCGGAAGAGATAAAAACTAAGCTATCCCTGATTAAATATTCCCAATAATATCTAATCCACACACAACTCACTAATTACAATAAATTGATAAGTTTTTTCTCACTCGGAACTTCTACCACCTCAAATTAATTTAAACTCCATTAATGTCCTGAATTTACTAGTGATAAAATTTTACATGAGAAATTTAAAATCTGATTATAAAATATATGAGTAGCACACAAATAAGCACGTAATCAGATTAATACAGAAATCGTTTTAAAAATAATTTTATGCACTTTAAAGTTTAAAAACGATTTCACACAAATATTAAATCCAAACTAATAATAATAATAATAATAATAATAATAATAATAATAATAACTCAAAATATAAAACAACAGTTTGGAAAGATCTCACCAGGATACCACCGAAAGAATAAAAACTAAATCTCCTCGGTCATATGCCGATTCACGACGGAACAGTGAGGATGGTTGAAAGACAATAATTGCTCAGGTTTGTTACCTCGGAGGTCGATCCTCATAAAGGCGCGACCGTACGGGTGACCATATAGAAATGGCCCTCACCAATCACAATTCAATATATTCACACAAATATCAAACTAAAGTTAATAGAGTACAAAATCCCCAACAAAACTTAAAAACAATATGAAAAATAATGCTTTTGATGTATCACACATACTTTTCATAAGTTACAGTTACGTCTTTCAATACATCTTAATTGTTTTAATAAACTAAAAAAGCTATAAACATGTCTTGATATGTATCCAAAAATATCTTAAAAGTATGGTATTAAATACGAATATGTTTAACTTAAGAAATTGTTTGTGGTTTCTAGTCCTTACTCAAAAAAAAAAAAAAAAAAAAAAACCCACTAAAATTTCATATAAACTCCATTAATTTACATAAGCTACATTTCCCCCCACTACTAAGGCCCTGTTTGATTAGTGTTCTGGTTCCAAATTTTTGTTTCTATTCATAAAAAAGCAACCATCGAAAGAAATGCATGGAAACCAAGAAAAATATTTGTTTTTGCTCTTCTCCCAGATTTTTAGAACTAATTTTTGGGAACAAAATAAAAAATTGTTCGTATGGTTCTATTTTTGTTTCAAGTTTTCTATGAATGGAAATAAAAAATTGAGAATAGAAACACAAAACAGAAATACTAAAACAAACGCTACCTAAATTTCTAGACCCAGCAGTGTTGATGGAATAATGTGATGATAACCATACATAATTTAAAGGAATAATGATGTTTAAAATCATAAAATAATCGCGCACGAGATATGTATTTCTAATTATAATTTCAAGACTAGTCTAAAAACTAAAAACTAAAAACTGTATCCCACCATCCGGGATAGAAATTGTTCACAAAAAGGAAAAACCACATGTTCATCAGCTACTCCTCTTTTCGTCAGCTTCTCCACATATTCGCGGAGAAGTCCGGAAAAGACTTCTTTTCGTCGACCCCTTTGAAGGGGAGACCTATGGGGAGGGCGATGAACAAGTGAATTCCACAGTGATTAGGGACATGCCACCGAGCACTACTTCCAGCTGAGGAAGAAAATTGAGGCCCTAATTTGGAGAGGGTTCCTTGGAAACTACATCCGGGAGAGGACAAAGCAGAAGATAAAAGAGATGATCACTGGGGAGGCCAGGGGAGAAAGGGAGATCATAACTGATCACGACAAAGGCCGGAGGATCTAGAAGACGACGATCCCCAAAGAGTGGATGGAGAAAAAAAAATTCACGCATGGAGGGTTCAGCTAACGGGGAGAGAAGGGAGACCTTCTCCTCCCATTAATCTAATAGATTCGAGCAAAACAAAAAAAAACAAGGTTGACGAGAACGTGTACGACGTCAGCACCATCGACGCAGGCTCGTACCACGTCATCTCTGTCAATAAGGATGACCTGAAACTTGTTCACGTGCTCCATGATGAGGCTCTTATGATCATCGTCCTGGTCAACCATAACAAGACTGAGCGGATCCTTATAGATTGAGACAACTTGGACGACATTCTATTCAAAGTTGCCTTCAAGAAAATGAAGATAGACCCCTCCTGCCTTCAACCCACCAAGTCCCCCTTCTTCAGCTTTAGGAGAGACGCCGTCAGCTCGATGGGCTATCAATGTGGGCACCGATCCCTGAACAACCATGGTTTGGGCCAGGCTTGGTAGTGGGCCGTACATCACATTACAACGCGATCATGTATTGGTCTATGGTGGCCACCTAAATGATAATGAGCTCCCCTTACCACGCTCATGAAGTTACACACCAAGGACAAGATTGGCTTGGTGAGGGGTGACCAAGAAATAGTGAGGGCCTGTGCACGAATGGCTGTCGAGAATAAAAAAAAATAGTAGTTAACGGCAGGACTGAGCACCTCGTTCAAGACAACAACCTAGGCCCGTCTCAATTGAGGACCCCAGCGACGGTGAACCTAGTCCCCAGCTAAATGAGGACCTAGTGGTGGTGTCTGTACACTAGACCAACAAGGAGCACACTGTTCGCATAAGCCTGATTGGACACCAAGTTTAGCCAGCGCTCACCGACCTTCTTCCGAGAAACTATGACGCCTTTGAATGGTCACATAATGAGCTCCCTGTGGTGGACCCCAAAGTGGACATGCACCAACTACATGCAAACCTACACCATCCACCCGTCAGGCAAAAACAAAAAAGTTCCACCTAGATTGGTAGGTGATCATTAAGGAGGAAAAAATAAGTTAATCAAGTTCAATGTTGTCGAAGAGGTAAATTTCCCGGACTGGCTCTCCAACATGATCTTGGCACTGAAGGCTAGGACAAGTGTTAGCTATATGTGAACTTCAAGGATCTCAACGACCTATGTAAGATCCTGATTTTTCTTATACGTACACTTTGAGTCGCATTTTAGCACATTCGAAAATAATAGGATGAATGGTGTTATTTATTGTTTAACTAAAAATTTGAGAGGTTAATTTGTAATTTTAAAAATATCAAAATATTCATTGGGTTTAATTAATATCCTAACAAAGATGGAGGGGAGGTGAGTGTAAATTAACTATTTTATATATATAGAGAGAGGCGGTGGAAGAAATGAGCGGAGGAGAAAACGGCCACTTGGCCGGCCCTTTTTTTTTTGTCACACACACACACACACACACACACACACACACATATTGATATATATCCACACCCTCGGGAAGAACGAAGAACAATCGAGAAACGACGAGAGAAAGGAAGAGAGAGAGAGGTCCGACGGTGTGGGCTGTTCTGTCGTTGATCGTGTAGGGTTCGCCGGCGGTGGGTTGCGTATTTTGTCTGTATGTGTGTATGCTTGCTGTGTGTGTGTATGTTCCTCTGTCTGTTTTGGCAAGCGGGTGTGTGTTTTGGTTGATTATTTGTGTGGGTGTGTTTCTTCGGCAGTGGATGCTGCTTTGGTGGTGTGGGATCATCACCGTTAGTTGCCGGTCGATGCATCTGTGTAGGTGTTTGGGAGGTCTGCGTGCTGTGTGTGTGATGTTGTGTGTGCGGGTGTTCAGTAGTATGTATGCGTGTATGCTGTTCGTCGATTTTGTCGCTGGTGATCGTGTGGGTATGCGTATGGTTTGTCGGCGTGGGTGTGTTCCTCCGGTGGGTGTATGGTTGTGTGTGTGTGTATGTGTGTTCAATTGTTACGGTGTGTGTGTGTGTGCCGTCTATCAGTGTGTGTGGACATTCAGAAGAGGGTGATCGGAGTTGGTGAGGAGAGAGAGAAAGAGGGAGAGTGGCGGCTGAGCTCAAAACAAAACAGGAGAGAAAGATGACCACCGACGCAGCGGTGGGAATTCAGTGAAGCAAGAATGGGATCTGTCGCATGTTCGCCGCTGCGGTGCGATTTGTCGCCGCGGCGATGGAAGGTCAAGGAAGCAAAAAATTGAATCCGCAACTTGTTTGCCGCAGCGGAAAGACATTCGCCGCAACGGTAGAGGATCAGTGTGCATAGTAGAGGAAAGGAGGGTGTGCGCCTCGGCTGTGAGGCGTTCGCCGAGACGGTGAGAGTAGGAGCCAAAAAAAAAAATAAATTTTTAAAGAAATCGACAACCGTTTCGGAACGGGTAACGTTTCTCGTTAAATTTTATAATTGTTAAATTAAATTACTAGCATCAAAATGTCGAAATGACGATAATAAATATTGAGACCATTCACATGAATAAATTTCATGTAGTAAACTTTAATGGAGTAATATTAGTCGAATAATAATATTTCATAATAAAATGTGAGAAATGGGAAATTACGGAACTTAGGGCCTGCATTATTTTTACATAAAATATTAATTTAGGCCCTGCCACTATTAGGTTCGCAGGCACCGGAGTAACGGTAGATGGTAGTCAGTAAAAGTTGTTCAGAGCAAATAACCAGGTAAGTGTACTGTCTTCTAGTAAATTTCATAAATCTATTTTCATATATATTATGGAAAAATGTGTTTATTTAAAACGAGAAGAATTTGTAACTTATATGGATCAAGCGGGTTTGAGTGTTTGTGAAATTGTGGATTTAGTTGATTTCAAAAGGGGTGAAAATTGGTTGTGGAAGAAGTCGTTTATTTTTTAGGTGAAAAATAATTTGTTGAATCTAGTTGATTTCAAAAGGGGTGGAAATTGGTTGTGGAAAAAGTCGTTTGTTTGTGAGGTGAAAATTGGTGTTTGGTCTGATTATGCCATAATATTTATCTGTTACGGTAGAGTGGTGATTATCTGCTTGGCATAATTCGGCAAAGTGGCAATTATCTGCTTGGCAGAGTGACGATTATCTGCTTGGCATAGTCCTGCAGAGTGACGATTATCTGCTTGGCATTGTTCGGTAGAGTGGTGATTATTTGCTTGACATAGTTTGGTAGAGTGTTGTGACCCATTAGGAAGGTAAATCCTATGGGTGGTACGGTACCGTTGCAACTCTCGATCGTGAGGTTAAAACGATCCTATGGCTAGTCGGAGGGTGGTGTGGTGTTTTGTCGTATAAGGCAAACTGGTTGGATAAATTTATATATATTATTTTACACTTGATTGGTGTATCCATATATATATATATATATTGGTGTATCTATCATTTTGGTTACTTTACACTATTTGGTTGGATATAGTATTTTGGTGGATTTTTACTATCTGGTTGGGATGTTATAAATATATGAGTTCATTTTTGTGGTGACAGGAAAACGGAATTTTCCATGTGGTATGTGTTTATTATATTATATTGGAATTGGGTGGTTTAAATACAATATTTCTTTACAGCGGTGACAGTTAAAAATTGATTCCAACTATGATGTAAGGTATTATTGTTATATTAATTTATTTCATTGGTGGCAGTGGAACCGGGTACGTGATTGTATAATATTGTATTTTCAAAACATGGTGTTTATTATTTATTGGTTTTGAATTGTAATATTTAAATTCTTATACTTGATCCATACAAATCGTTTTTATTATGAAGACAGTACACCGATAAATTTTTTTAGTTTCAGGTACCGCGGCTAGGAGTTGGTCCACTACTAGCACTAGAGAGAGTCCAAAGGTAGTGTCGTGTTGGAGGTGAGTCGGTCGGACGTGAACCATGGAAGGTTCAAGTATTTTAGTAATTTTGGTTGTGAATATTCGAGACGAGTATATATATTTTACAGTAGCGCGAGTGTATATGTATATATGTCTGATTGGATTCTCGTGGATTGGTCTGATGACGTCAGGTCAGCGTCACGCTTGGCCTCGGGTGCCGGGTGCCCGGGGTGGGGTGTGACATCCTATGCCTAAGATTGACATAGTTTTTGAACCCACCGTAGGCTACGACCTGTTAAAACAATAGGTAGTGTGACATGGCACACTTAAGTTGGATTATTAAACAATATCCCAGATGTGTATAAAACTGCTTTTTAGGCAATATTAAGGGAACTTTGTGTCTTTATTGAAGGGGGCGTACGTATTATTGAAATGAGAGAAGATGATTGTTTGTAGACTAATCTAGAAAAGATGTAATTGGCAATAATTGGCAATATGTTTTAGGTTGACGAGCAATACAAAATGGAATTTTGTTTTATAAAGAATGATGTGTGGGTGACAGCTGAGAACAGTGAATTGTGTTGATAGTTAGTGCGCATAAATATAGTTCGTTTCGTATGAGTAATATGGACTTGTCGGTGGATTGTTCCAAAAAGAAGTTACCTTCCGAATCTTAGATAAATCAAAGTTTGTATTTTTGGGAGATGTAATCATTACCCCAGTCAATTAGATTTTTGGTCTAGGAGGTCAGGAAGTAGTTAAAGAAGAGATATCAGGGATACCTCATGCAGGTGATGTGCACCAGTCAGAACGAAGTTCAGGTGACGGTTCATAATAAATACTCGTCGTCTAGGATTGATGATTGGTTTGACCAACTGCAGAAGACCAGAGTGTTTTTCCAAAATAGATTTCTAATTAGGGTATCACCAGTTAGAGGTTAGAGACAGTGACGTGGTGAAAACGACGATCCGGTCGAGAGTAGAGAAGAGCATGCAGAGTATCTCCAGATTGTGTTGCAGACGTCGTGAGAGAAACAATTGTATGCTAAATTCAATAAACATGAGTTTGGTTGGATCAAGTTGTAATTTTGGGACATGTGATCTTGGGAGATAGTATTCAAGTAAATCCAAAGAAAGTCGAAGTTGTAGTTAAATGGGAAAGACCGAAAAGTGTAACCGAAGTTTGAATTTTTTTGGGGGATTGGCGGGTTATTATCATCGATTGGTGCAGAGATTCTTTGTTATAGCTGTCCTGTTGACTCGATTGCCCCGCAAGAAATCTAAATTTGAGAAGATTGATAAATGTGAGCGTCTGATAGGTGTGAAAAACCTATCTATTTCTAAACCGAATTTGTTAGTTTTCAAGCGTTTTAGTTATATTTAATTGTGTTTTAGTTTGTTTTAGTATAAAACAAGTGAAAGGACGTTAAAGGGGAATAAACAAGTGAAAACGGTGGAAAAACGGTGAACAAAATATGAAAAACAGGATTTTGGTGAATGAAGACCACCGCCTAGGCGAAAAAGAGGCAGAATGTTGGAGTGCTGAAGGGCTGAACCACCGCCTAGGAGAGAAAACCACCACCTAGGCGAGAAAAGATCAGAATGTTATGCCAGCAGCCACCGCCTAGGCAGAGAAACCACCGCCTAGGCGAAGATCCAACATAAACTTAACCGACTTAAGCCACTGCCTAAGTGGTGAAGCACCGCTTAGGTAGTGACACTCTGCGCAGAAATATCTGTTTTCAGATATTTCCAAACCTTGCCTATTAAACTCCTTTCTCCACCAAACCTCAAAAACCCTTAGACGTGAGAGGAGGCCCCGGTTGTTCTTGAGAGCTCTCCTTTCACCTTAGTTAGGTTTAGGTAATTTAGGAAGTAGATTAGATTAGTTTAGGAGGTGTTCTTGGCCAATCCTTGAAGAGCTAGAAGTGGAAGTTCATCAACGGAGAAGAAAAAGCTTGGGATGATTGTTCTTTGGCGAAAGTGGACTACTCCACTTTGAGATTTGGCTTTTCTTCCCTTGTTTCCATCTTTGTATTTAATGTTTATTGTTGATATTTATGATCTTCTCTTTATCTATTGTTGTATTGGTTAAGAACATGTTAGTGTAGTTAGAGATTAGTTAGGGAAATGTGTAGTTGTGTAAATACTCGTTTGGTTTAATATACGTTTCTTTAACGGTTGTTGCTTTTAAGTCTGATCGTGTTTATCATTTGATGACGATCTTAATATGCTTGTTATGGTATTAGGGTTGGATTTGAGAATCTAGGATTTGACACTCGGGAGAGGTAACTCTGGATTCGAATTAGGGTAAACACATTGTTACGACCTAATGACCCGGGAGGGCGTTAGTTAGTGTGAAATTGACGACGTTGGGTCAAGACTCACGTGGCCTAGAGTCCTTAAGACATTGAGGGAGACTTCTTCGTCGACACGAAGTCGCGTATTCCCCCGTCTTACATTTGGAAGAGGTGGCGGAGGAGTTTACGAACCGAGATTATCAGATACCTAAACTCCATTATTGTTAACTAAATGAAATCAAACATGTATTAAGTGAATGAAATCAATCCCTAATTAATCAACTTAGTTAAGATTAACCCACTAATTGTAGTTTAGCTTAGTTTAATTTTAATTCACGTATTTCATCGTCAGGATAACATGAGACTACGTCAATTGCGGTATTCAATTATTCACACTTTTCTCTGTGGGAACGATATCCAATCTTCAAGATCCACTATATTAAAACTTAGACCTCATATACTTGCGAGAGTAAGTAGCGGCGCATTTCGCGCGCTACCAAGTTTCTGATGCCGTTGCCGGGGATTAGTGTGAATTTTATTGAATATTGGAAAAGATAAGCGGTAACGGCCCAAGACTTAAGTTTTAAATAGGAAAAGCAAATGTATCATATTCTAGTCCCGTCAACATACCAAGTTTTTGGCGCTGTTGACGTGGGATTAGTATGAATTTTAAGTTGATATTGCGACTAAGTAATCGAGTGTTAATCCTGACATTTATTTTTGTTTTGTTTTTAATTTTTATTTTTGTTTCATTGTGTTAATGAGATCAAGCGGTGCGAGAAAAGATGAAGAAGATTGGAATTCTTAATTCTCAATCCCGAGATTGAGCTTATTGCAAATGATAAGGACTGAGAGGAGAAGCCGACTTCAAGCCATGATCTCGATCCGACTGGGCATTTGAGCCCAAATTCCTTGTTTATGGGGAATTTTGGTGAAAAATACTTAGTAACATGAAAGTCTAGCTGGGGACGGTAAATCAAGCGCTATTTTTTTTTTTTTGAAATGAAACTCAGGGTATCAAATTACCCGATTTTTGTTACTATTTATTTGATTATTTATTCTTTTTGGAAACCGGCATGGCTTCGGAACGTGTTCGGAAGTGAATTTAGGAGTATGGACGCTTGGGGAAGTATTTTAAGTTTAAAATGTTAAACAAGCGAAGTGAAAACGTTCGGGGTGGAGCTGTATTTTGAAAATTTGAGAAAAACATGAAAGTAGGAACTGCTGGCCCACCGCCTAAGCGGTGAACCACCACTTAGGCGGTAAAAATATAGAGTAGGTGTTTTTCAGCAAAAACGGGCTACCGCCCAAGCGGTGAACCACTGCTTAGGCGGTAAAAATACAGGATGCACCAAATTTTGAAAATACGCTCCACCGCCTTGGCGGATTAGCAGCAGAATAAAATATTTTCATACTGGTGTAATTTCGCTTAGGCTGAAAAATCACCGCCTAGGCGGATTTTTGTCAGAAGGTTTGATTTTAAGGAAAAGGGATCCACAGCCTAAACGGTGAATCCACCGCTTAGGCGATGGACCTTCTACAGTTAAAAAAAACCCATTCGTTCAAAATTGAAATCGCAAGGTTTCTTCCCCAAAATCCTCTACCTTCTCTCTAAAACCTCACTTCCAAACCGTTCCAATACTCAAAAATCATCATTCCATTACCAAAGTAGTCATTTCCATCACGATTCAACCTCCAAGAATTGGATCTCTACCCCTATTTTCGAAAATTTAGGGTTTTGCGTGAACAATGCGATTTCTTCATTCTCTTTCGATTAGACCATTAATTCTCAACAAGTAAGTTTCTTTTACTTTACATTTAGTCTAGTTGTTGAAATTATTGGTTGGTTTGCATGATTATATCAAAGAAATTATTGAATTTTGAAATTTTGCCCAAAACCCCTTAACTCTATTTTTGTGATTCCGAAGTTCCACGGGTTTTTGGTTTAATTCTTGGGGATGAGCATGTTTAATTGGATTGGTTGAGTATGTGAACTAAGATAGGATTCACATTTGTGAAATTTGTTTGAAAAATTCAAATGGGTGTTCGTTTTGGGATGTATGTGTTCTTGACAAAGTGATTAGGGAGGTTTATGTTTTTCACTTGTTCATATATGATGAGGTTGTATTGGGTTTTTGTGATTGTGATTGTAGGAAATACCGAAAAGAGTAGCAAAGAAGAGGGCGAGAAGAGAAGGGTCAAGTTCACACCCTGAGGTGCTGACCGACGTTGACTACGATGCCACCCATTTTGTGTCAAAACAAGCGGAGGAGCACTTCAAAGAACACGAAAAATATCGTGCCTGCATACGTCAACGGGGTTTCAGTCTGATTGAGGATTTTCTGATGAAATTTCAAAATGAAATCCGAAGCCGCCACTGGGAGCAATTCTTTAAATCGCCACCCCCAGGCGAGATTGCTTTGGTCAAAGAATTCTATGCTAATGCTACAGAGGCCATAGATGACCAAGCAAGGGTTCAGAATAAGCCTATCATCTTCAGCCCTGACTTTATTAATCATCTCTTTGGACTGTTGGCACCGGAGTCCCTTGAAAGCCAAGACCCTACTTTGCATAGGGTCATTCAAAAGATCACATCTGGTGAAGTAAAGTGGAAACACCAAGGGCCGAACGTCGCTACCTTTTCGGTGAAATGCCTCAAGCCAATTCCAAAAATTTGGCACCACTTCATTTGCGGAAGCCTCCTACCGACGTCACATCTGTCAGACGTTTCAAAGGACATGGCCTTTTTGATCTATAAAATTCAAACCGGGCAACCAATCAATGTTGGATTCCTGATCTATTCATCGATCATATATGCTACGAAGACAGTAAAGGCTGGGCTCCCATTTCCATCACTATTGATCCATATTTTTCGATTAGCTGACATGACGGTATCCGGAGAAAGCCTGTGCAACCCTATCATTCCACTTAATCTGTCAACGATAAACCGATTGTGGAAGACATGGGCGCAAGAGGCAGCCGAGCCTGAGCCTGAGGAAGGGGAAGAGCCAACAGACGAGACGACGGGACTTTCTAGAGCCGGAGATGAAAACTCCCAAGAGAGGATAAATAACAAGCTTCAGACCATCCTCCAGAACCAATATGAGATCGCTTCTTTCCTGGACCAATTTTTGAGGCAACAAGATCGAGTCCAACGGAAGATTTGGGATGGCCTTGGCCTTGAGATGGACGATTACCCTCCGATGCCATCTGTGCCGCCACATCTGCTCCAGAGACCACACTTTCCTTCCCAAAGTGATGACGGTGATGAATCTTCTTCAGGTGAACAGTAGGGAATAAATCTTATTCCTTAGGTATGTGTTCAACCCATTTTGTTTGCAAGTATGCTATATGTTTATTGGGTTCGCTGATGTTGGAACACTGCCATGTTCAGGCCTTGATGGTATGGAATGGATGATAGTTTAGTTGATGTTCATCCATTTTGATTTTTTGTAGAAAATGATGAACCATTATTAATTTTTTGAACAGAATGCAATTTTTTTTTTTTATGTACAAATCTATGTTTATGTATGTATTTTTTTATGAATGTTTTAGTTTTTAAATTTTTAGTTTAAGTATAGTTTAATTTTTGTTTTTGCATGTTTAGTGTTAGATTAAATTATGTATGTTAGTATTAGATTTAGTTTATAATTGTGTATGTATAAAGCTGTGTTTGCATGTTTAGATGTTGAGTTCATTTGGGTTAAGATCCGATGATGAGAATTATCCCCTAATTGCATATTGAGGTCGGGGGTAATACCTTCCTTGTGTGTTTTGTGTGCTTAACATGTCGATTGGGTAAAAATGATCTCGATCAAAAAATTGCACGACATTTGAACTCAATGTATAATTATCTGAACGATTAGACGTTGATTATTCGATATTAAGCTCATGATAGAAAAGGAGGAAACTAGAACTTGATTTGGGAAAAACTTGAGGCGGAATCCTAGGTAAGGTAATTTCGGAGACATGATTTAGGCCGTTAATTTTTTGCTTGAACTGTTGTAGCTAACCTGAAAATGTTAATGCCTTATTTCCTTTGTTGAAGCCGATAACGTAATCAATTGTGAAAACGTTCAAATACTCCTTTCAATTAAATTTTTCCTAACCCAATGTCGCTAAGCCTAATTTTCAAAATTGAGTGAAATCAAGTGAGCGGTCGGGTTTTTGATAAATTTTTATTGAATCGGTATTAGTGTATTCACTTGTCACTTTCGTATTTCTTTTTGCACGCTCCTAAAATAAGTTTGGGGGGGGGGGGGGGGTGGTGTTTCTATCATTTCTTTTTACATATTCCTAAAATTTTATAAATTCGAATAAGTTTGGGGGTGTGTTTCTCTAATTTCTTTTTGCACTCTCCTAAAACTGTAACAATTCGAATTAATTTAGGAATATGTTATTTAAAAAAAAAAAAGTGAATATAGTTTCATTTTCTTTTCTTTCGATAAGTGAATACCAGGATCTTAATTTCTTATTCAGAGTTGTATTATAAGAATGTGGGGGTCATGAGAGAGGATAGCGACAAGCGATTTTACCTCGGGTATCGATCGATTAAACCGATTTGCTATTTTTTTTCCAGTGATACCCGTGGTCGTTCTCCAAAGCCAAACCAAGCCCTATTGATCTCTGTGAATATACGAACCTACATTAGTGGATAGTAGACTCCAATCAAGCGTATGGTTTTTCTGAATCCTTCAACGGTTTAAGTTATGAGCTTAACGATTGAATAATCCAATCCGATATTTGATTAGTTATACATTTGAGTTCTCACACACACACTTCAAATGGATCTAGAATGGTTTTAATTGATATTGATCGTTGAAATTCTAGAACACCACTTGGAGTGGGTTACTTCCCGAACTTGATTCGATTTGGGGATGTTGAGGGAGGAACAAATTGGTCATTTCGAGTGAACTTTATATTTACATGCATATACTTCTTTCATGTTAGTTTAATTTTTCATTTTTAGTTGGTTAGTTCGTTAGTTAGTTTAGTTTAGTGTTAGTATTTTGCTCGAAAACTAGCAAAATTCTAAGTTTGGGGGTATTGATAGGTGTGAAAAACCTATCTATTTCTAAATCAAATTTGTTAGTTTTCAAGCATTTTAGTTATATTTAATCGTGTTTTAGTTTGTTTTAGTATAAAACAGGTAAAAGGACGTTAAAGGGCAATAAACAAGTGAAAACGGTGGAGAAACAGTGAACAAAATGTGAAAAACAGGATTTCGGTGAATGAAGACCACCGCCTAAGCGGAAAAGAGGCAGAATGTTGGAGTGCTGAAAGGCTGAACCATTGTCTAGGCGAGAAAATATCAGAATGTTATGCCAACAGCCATCGCCTAGGCGGAGAAACCACCGCCTAGGCGAATATCCGACAGAAACTTAAACGACTTAAGCCACCACCTAAGCGGTGAAACACCGCTTAGGTGGTGACACTCTGTGCAGAAATATCTATTTTAAGATATTTTGAAGATATTTCCAAACCTTGCCTATTAAACCCCTTTCTCCACCAAACCTCAAAAACCCTTAGACGTGAGAGGAGGCCCCGGTTGTTCTTGAGAGCTCTCCTTTCACCTTAGTTAGGTTTAGGTAATTTAGGAAGTAGATTAGATTAGTTTAGGAGGTGTTCTTGGTCAATCCTTGAAGAGCTAGAAGTGGAAGTTCATCAACGGAGAAGAAGAAGCTTGGGATGATTGTTCTTTGGCGAAAGTGGACTACTCCACTTTGAGATTTGGCTTTTCTTCCCTTGTTTCCATCTTTGTATTTAATGTTTATTGTTGATATTGATGATCTCCTCTTGATCTAATGTTGTATTGGCTAAGAACATGTTAGTGTAATTAGAGATTAGTTAGGGAAATGTGTAGTTGTGTAAATACTCGTTTGGTTTAATATACGTTTCTTTAACGGTTGTTGCTTTTAAGTCCAATTGTGTTTATCATTTGATGACAATCTTAATATTCTTTTTACGGTATTAGGGTTGGATTTGAGAATATAGGGTTTGACACTCGGGAGAGGTAACCCTGGATTCTAAATAGGGTAAACACATCGTTACGACCTAACGACCCGGGAGGGCGTTAGTTAGTGTGAAATCGATGACGTTGGGTCAAGACTCATGCGGCCTAGAGTCGTTAAGACATTGAGGGAGACTTTTTCGTCGACACGAAGTCGCGTATTCCCTCGTCTTACACTTGGAAGAGGTGACGGAGGAGTTTACGAACCGAGATTGTCGGATACCTAAACTCCATTATTGTTAACTAAACGAAATCAAACATGTATTAAGTGGACGGAATCAATCCCTAATTAATCAACTTAGTTAAGATTAACCCACTAATTGTAGTTTAGCTTAGTTTAATTTTAATTCACGTCTTTCATCGTCAGGATAACATGAGACTACGTCAATTACAGTATTCAATTATTCACACTTTTCTCTGTGGGAACGATATCCGATCTTCAAGATCCACTATATTAAAACTTAGACCTCGTATACTTGCGAGAGTAAGTAGTGGTGCATTTCGCACGCTGTCAAGTTTTTGGCGGCAATTGTGGTTGCCTTGAAGTTTTGGACACATTACCTGTATGGCGAGACTTGTGGGATATACACCGACTACCAGATTTTGAAATATTTGTTTATTCAAAAAGGGCTAAATCGAGGGCAGAGGCTTTGGATAAAATTGATTAAAGACTACAATCGTACCATCCATTATTATCCAAGAAAGACCAATATTGTAGCGGATGCTTTGAGTCGAAAATCGGCAGATTGTGTTGCGCACATTCAGGTTGTTCATACTAATTTATGTGTTGAGTTGAGACTCTTGTGAGTTTAGTGGGCGGTTGGTCAGATGGAAACGTTGTTTGAGATTTTGACTTTGAAACCGACATTGATCGACCGTGTTGTAGAAGTGCAGAAGTCGGATGTCCAATTGGAAAAATATTAAAGATGAAGTGAAAAATGATCATTGAGCTGACTATCGTGTAAAAAATAATGATGAAGTCTTGATGATTGAAAATGGATTGCATATTCCTAATAATGCCCATTTGACGAAAGATACCTTAAAAGAAGTGCATAGTTCAATATACGTAATGCACCCCGGTAGTACCAAAATGTATCGAGATTTGCGTGAGCATTATTGGTAGATCGGAATGGAATGGAAAATTGTAGAATTTGTTACTAGATGTCTTGTTTGTTAGCAAGTTAAGATCGAGCATCAATATTCAGATGGGTTATTGCAGCCTTTACTTATTCCAGAATGGAAAAAGGGAGCATAGCATGATGAATTTAATTTTGGGATTACCTCGTATTCGAAAGGGATATTATTCCATTTAAGTAATTGTAGATAGGCTTACTAAGCCATTTTTTTTTTCCGGTCATAAGACGGTGTATTTTCTTGATAAGTATGCCCAATTGTATATTGACAAGATGGTTAGGTTACATGGTGCACTGGTTTTCATAGTGTCAGATTGAGATCTGAGATTTATTTCGAAGTTCTGGTCGAGTTTCCAAACTGCTTTGGGTGCCAAGTTAAAATTTGGTACCGCTTTTATTTGCAGACTAACGGTCAATCGGGAAGTGCGGTTCAGACGTTGGAGGATATGTTAAGGAGTTGTGTTTTGGAATTTTTTGGTAGCTAGGATGATCATGTGATGCTGATGGAATTTGTTTAAAATAACAGATACCTTTTCAGCGATCAAGGTGGCACCGTATAGAACGCTGTATGAAAAGGATGTAGGACTCCAGTCAAATAGACTGAATTGAGGCAGGAGAACGAAAATTGTTGAGATTTGGACACAACCCGGTGTGGCTATATTTTTAGTGGGAAGTGGATTTTGATAAAAATAACTGCACTATATGTATTGGTCCACTACTAACATTAGGCGGAGTCAACATATGGGGGTCATTGAGATTTCATGAGGAAAGATAATTTGAATTATCCTTGAGTTTATAAGTATTATTGATATAATATTTTACATACGGTGACTATTGACTTTTGTGACATATCAAATTTTTGTAGTTGGAATGTATTTATGTATTTCAATCCATATTTATACATGGTTATATGTTTGTAGCGTTTTTATGTGGATTGAGACGTATTTGAAGCGCGTGGCCTTATCAGGGACTTGATTAAATGTGGAGGCATGAAGGGAATTCTTATAGATAACCCATTTGACGTAATTTGATACGTATTGTTGTGATTTGGTGAGATTTATGTCTTTTGAGGAATATTTATATGATTTTGACGTGATTTGAAACGTATTTATGTGATTTTGACGTATTGCGAAAAATTTATTCGTTAACGTTGGATTGTGGTAATATTTATAAAACGGTTACGACATTATTGAAAATTTTGATATAGAAATTGAGATTGCTGATTTTTGGTCTCACGGGCCAATTCACGTGGAGTTGGGGTTATTTGTTACTTATAATTTGATTGCAAGTATATTGGTTTAAATGTTGAATGGAGATATTATTGCGAATGGGTAGACTGGAAATGTCGGATGAAATGGATAAATGTTGGATATGAAAAAAAAAATAAAAAACTTTACTGAAGTCGTAGATTTGTTGAAAATAAGATAGACCCAACCCACTTAGACTACCGTGATATTTTAAGGATATATTTGTATTTATTATTATTATTTATTGTCATTTTTATTAGAGTAGCCAAGCGGAAGTATTTAGAAACATGAGATTCTTGACAGTTGGTTGTCTGTGTTAGGTGTTACTGACCAAAGTGCACCCTGTTTGTTGGTTGTTAGATATAATGTTGCGATATTGGAATGGAAATTGTTGGTTACAAATTATGGGTGACTTTTGGTTATGAGACCCTACATAGAAAACAATTGTTCTAGAATCAAGTGTGACTAATATGACCATGCGGTGCGATTATGAATTTTTATTGGTTTGACTGAAATTTTAATTTCTATTGTTTTGAACGGAAATTTCAGGACGAAATTTCTTTTAGGGGAGAAGGGTTGTAAGGCCCTGATTTTTCTTATACATACACTTTGAGTCGTATTTGATCACATTCGAAAATAATAGGGTGAATTGTGTTATTTATTGTTTAATTAAAAATTTGAGGGGTTAATTTGTAATTTTAAAAATATCAAAATATTCATTGGGTTTAATTAATATCCTGACAAAGATGGAGGAGAGGTGAGTGTAAATTAACTATTTTATATATATAGAGAGAGGCGGTGGAAGAAATGAGTGGAGGAGAAAACGGCCACTTGGTCGGCCCTTTTTTTTTGTCACACACACACACACACACATATACATACATACATACATACATACATACATACATACATACATATATTCATATATATTCACACTTTCGGGAAGAACGAAGAACAATCGAGAAACGATAAGAGAAAGGAAGAGAGAGAGAGGTCCGACGGTGTGGGCTGTTCTGTCGCCGATCGTGTAGGGTTCGTTGGCGATGGGTTGCGTATTTTGTCTGTATGTGTGTATACTTGCTGTGTGTGTATGTTCATCTGTCTGTTTCGGTGAGCGGGTGTGTGTTTTGGTTGATTATTTGTGTAGGTGTATTTCTCCGGCAGTGGATGCTGCTCTGGTGGTATGGGATCATCGCCGTTAGTTGCCTGTCGGTGCATCCGTGTGGGTGTTTGGGCAGTCTGCGAGCTGTGTATGTGGGTTGTGTGTGTAGGTGTTCAGTAGTATGTATGCGTGTATGCCGTTCGTCGGTGTTGTCACCGATGATCGTGTGGGTATGCCTATGGGTTGTTGGAGTGGGTGTGCTTCTCCAGTGTGTGTATGGTTGTGTGTGTGTGTATGTGTGTTCAATTGTTATGGTGTGTGTGTGTGGTGTCCATCAGTGTGTGTGGTGTGTGTATGGACGTTCAAAAGAGGGTGATTGGAGTTGGCGAGAAGAGAGAGAAAGAGGGAGAGTGGCGGCTGAGCTCAAAACAGAGCAGGAGAGAAAGATGACCACTACCGTAGCGGTGAGGTGTTCGCCGCGGCGGTGTAAGGTCAGGGAAGCAAAAAATTGAATCTGCAGCTTGTTCGCCGCGACAAAAAGACATTCGCCGCAATGGTGGAGGATCAGTGTACATAGCAGAAGGAAAAGAGGGTGTGCGCCTCGGCGGTAAGGAGTTCGTCGAGGCGGTGAGAGCAGGAGCCAATTTTTTTTTTTTTTTTTTTAAAGGAATTGACAACAGTTTTGGAACGGGTAACGTTTCTCGTTAAATTTTATGATTGTTAAATTAAATTACTAGCATCAAAATGTCAAAATGGTGATAATAAATATGGAGACCATTCACATGAATAAATTTCATATAGTAAACTTTAACGGAGCAATACTAGTCGAATAGTAATATTTCTTAATAAAATATGAGAAATGGGAAATTATGGAACTTAGGGCCTGCATTGCATGATTAGGCTATTTTTACATAAAATATTAATTTAGGCCATTTCACTATTAGGTTCACAGGCACCGGAGTAACGGTAGAGGGTAGTTAGTAAAAGTTGTTTGGAGCAAATAGCTAGGTGAGTGTACTGTCTTTTAGTAAATTTCAAAAATCTATTTTCATATATATTATGAAAAAATGTGTTTATTTAAAACGGGACGAATTTGTAATTTATATGGATCAAGCGAGTTTGAGTGTTTGTGAAATTGTGGATTTAGTTGATTTCAAAAGGGGTGAAAATTGGTTGTGAAAAAAGTTGTTTGTTTTTTAGGTGCAAAATGATTTGTTGAATCTAGTTGATTTCAAAAGGGGTGAAAATTGGTTGTGGAAAAAGTTGTTTGTTTGTGAGGTGGAAATTGGTGTTTGGTCTGACTACGCGATAATATTTATCTGCTCTGGCAGAGTGGTGATTATCTGCTTGGCATAGTCTGACAGAGTAACGATTATCTGTTTGACATAGTTCGGCAGCATGGCGATTATCTGCTTGGCAGAGTGACGATTATCTGCTTGGCATAGTCCGGCAGAGTGGTGATTATCTACTTAGTATAGTCCGGCAGAGTGTTGTGACCCGTTAGGAAGGCAAATCCTATGGGTGGTACGGTACCGTTGCAACTCCCGATCGTGAGGTTAAAACGATCCTATGGCTAGTCGGAGGGTGGTGTGGTGTTTTGTCGTATAAGGCAAACTGGTTGGATAAATTTATATATATTACTTTATACTGGATTGGTGTATCCATTTATATATTGGTGTGCATTTTGGTTACTTTACACTATTTTGTTGGATATAATATTCTGGTGGATTTTCACTGTCTGGTTGGGATGTTATAAATATATGAGTTCTTTTATGTGATAATAGGAAAACGGAGTTTTCCATGTGGTATGTGTTTATTATATTATATTGGAATTGGGTGGTTTAAACATAATATTTTTTTTACAGTAGTGGCAGTTAAAAATTGGTTCCAACTATGATGTATGGTATTATTATTATTTTAATTCATTTAATTGGTGGCAATAGAACTGGGTACGTGATTGTATAATATTGTATTTTCAAAACATGGTGTTTATTATTTATTGGTTTTGAATTGTGGTATTTAAATTCTTCTACTTGATCCATACAAACCGTTTTTATTATGAAGATAGTACACCGATAAATTTTTTTGGTTTTAGATACCGCGGCTTGGAGTTGGTCCACTACTGGCACTAGGGAGAGTCTAGAGGTAGTGTCGTGTTGGAGGTGAGTCGGTCGGACGTGAATCGTGGAAGGTTCTGGTATTTTAGTAATTTTGGTTGTGAATATTCGAGACGAGTATATATATTTTACAGTAGTGCGAGTGTGTATGTATTTATGTCTGATTGGATTCTCGTGGATTGGTCTGATGACGTCAAGTTGGCATCACGCTCAGCCTCGGGTGCCGGGTGCCCGGGGTAGGGTGTGACATCCTATGCCTAAGATTGACACAGTCTTTGAAACCACCTCAGGCTACGATCGGTTGAGCTTCCTAGATGCATACGCTGGGTGAAACCAGATAGATATGTATACATCCTCTAACAAGAATAAAATCTTATTCATCACAAATCATGGGACGTACTTTTCATGGCCTTCGAGCTGCGCAACGCTAAGGCCACTTACCAGCATTGGGTGAACAAAATGTTTAAGAAAGAGATTAGAAGATCATAGAAGTTTATATAGATGATATGCTGGTTAAGAGTCTTTACCTTCACTACCTACAAGGATGTTTCGACAAGATCAAGCCTTATTGGATAAAACATGACCAAAATAAGTGTATCTTTGGAGTTTCAATAGGGAAGTTCCTAGGTTACATAGTCCTACAGGGAAACATTGATACCAACCCCGACTAGATCCAAATGGTGTTTGGCATGTCATCATATCAAAACAAGTATAAGGTCCAACTGCTCATGGACAGGCTTGAAACCCTAGACCGGTTCATGGAACGTGTCTACCCTAGGGGCCTCCAATTCTTCAAAGTGATAAGAATAACAATTACTTCACTTGTATAGAAATGTGTGAGGCAGCCTTCCAAGAGTTCAATATCTACTTCAACTCCGTGCCTATGCTCAATACCCCTAGGGAGGGAGCTATACCTGTATCTAGCATCATCTCCTATAGTGGTGAGCGCTGCCTAAGTATGAGAAGAGGACGGTGTCTAGAGCTCGTTAAGATCCATTTCTGTCTTACTCCAGCCTTGTGCTTTGGCACCTTTTACCCTGGGATGGCCTCCGACTTTTCCTAGAGGTGCACTTTTCATTTTCCTCACTACCAAGTGGCAGGAAAAATTTGCATGACCCGGACTGAATACCGGTGGTCTACTATTTTTATTTCTTTCCTTTTCCCCACACGGCTTGTTTCATATGCACACATTTCTTCCTTTTCCACTATGCATTTTCTCAGTAGCACAAAAAGGTTTATGTCTTCTATCTTTGTCACCTCGAGTAAATTCGCATGAAAAAGAGACACAATTGTAGACACCTCATTTTGTCTTGCTAACGCAAGGCATTTTGAAAATAAAAAGTAAAAGAAAAAAAAAAGAAAAAAGGCAAAGCATTTTTCCTAGTCTTTTTCCATGAATTTTTGAAAATATCTGAATTTAAAAGAAAAGTTCCAATTCAAAGCTTTCAAGATTTAGTTGATAGGTTTAAAGTTCTGTTGGAAACTTAAATGATTAAATTGAAAATTTAAAATAACAAATTAAATCTCCCAGTTTTAAGTTAATATTTCAAAAAGCTTAATAGAGTGGATGAGGGTTGTTTGGGAGTATTTTTAGGCATTACCCAAGTAGAAAATAGCTTAATTAATAGAGTAGGTTTTGGAAGAAATTCACGAAATACCAAGTTTAGGGGGCTAAAACGTGTAGATGTAGGAAATAGGGGGGGGGTTGCCAGCAGTTATGGCTATTGACAGTCGAGACCAATAGCCTACGCATCCGCGGATGAGCAAGCGAGCTAGGCTACCTATATAAGGCAGCCCACTCCCCTCCCAAAAGGACACACAAAACCCTTTGTCTTTTTTTTTGGTGGAAAATCCTTTCCTTCTCTAAAATCCCAATGAAGAAGAAGAAGAAGAAGAAAATCACCAAAAAAATCAAAGCAAAGTGAGAAAACTCAAAGAAAAGAAAGAAAGAAAGAAAGAAAGAGAATTAGGAGAAGGTAAAAAGAAAAGAAAAGATTTACCTACAAGCCAAGGTAAGTCCCTCCTATTTGCTACTACACTTTACTTTCCAATTAAACTACTTGAAATAGATGACCTAAAACCGAAAAACTAAAAATAATGTTCTTATGGAAAAGTACACGTGGTTGTTTGCTTTCATAGTGCCCGAAGAAACACCATAAGAACACTTAGAAAATGAGTCATTTTATTTTACGCATTTTATTTTCTCGAATTTTATTTAAGCACTTTAATTTCCTGTATTTTTTTTCTTTTTAGCGTCCTTATGTTAAAGTATACGTAGCCACTTGACTTGAAAAAACACTGTGAGGACACATAAGTTTTATTTTACGCACTTTTCATTTTAGTGCTTTTCATTTTTAGCATTATTACGGAAAAATATGTGGCCGCTTGACTTAAAGAAACACCGTTAGGACATATGATTTATTTTATGCATTTTTACTTTCCCACACTTTTATTTTACGCATTTTTACTTTTGCTCACTTTTATTTTACACATTTTTTTTTTTTACTTTTCTGTACATCTCATTTTTAGTGTCCTTATGGCAAAGTATATTTGGCCACTTGGCTCATAGAAATACCGAAGAACATATAGGTTTTACTTTGCGCATTTTCAATTTCTGTACTTTTCTTTCTTTTAGCAGTTATATATATAAAGAAGAAAATCGTAACTTGGAAATTTGAGAAAGAGAAAGTCTTTTGTACCACTGTTTTAAATTTTTCAACTTACGTGAAATTTTAATTGGTGGGTTTAAGAAGGCAGTTCCCCAAGCTGGATTTTGAGTTTACATTAAATTGGAAAGGAGAAAAATAATCCCACATTTTTGCATTACATATTTCTTCTATTATCTTAAATTTTCTTAATCATTCAAAAAAAATTGTTTTAAACATATCTAAATTAAAAATAGGTTTTGTTAAATGTTTTCCTCTTCTTTTCTGTCCATTTTCTCTCTTCTAAGAAAATTCAAAAGAAAAGACTTTGTTTTAAAGAAAAAATGTATTAAAAAATTCATCAAATCCATTTGTTTTTTGTGAACATGTTTTTCTAAAGAAAAACTAAAAGAATTTTTTTTCTCCAAGATTATGTTAAAAATAAGGGGGTTAAAAAATCTTTACCTTATTCCCAAAAGAATTTATCTTATTTGACATGTTCTTCTAAATTCTACTTAGAAGGACAGATCAAAGAAATGAAATAAAATAAAAAACCTAAAAAAATAAACTATCTACTTTTGTTTTACCAAAATATATAAATAAATAAATAAATAAATAAATCTCTTTCCTTTATCTTCTAAATCTTCTTTAGAAAAGATTTCAAAAATCTTTTTCCTATCCTTCAATTTTTTTTTTTTTTTTTTTTTTTTTTTTTTAAAAAGGAATTAAAAAAAATCTTTTTCATGTTTCCTCTAAAATTTCTTTAGAAAATATTTCAAAAGCTCTTCCCTATCCTTCAAATTTTTCGAAAGAAAAAATTACTTTCATAAAAAAGAAAAAAAATGATTTCACATGCATCAAAACATTTTTTTTTCCTCCTATCAAATAACCCAGTCTTAAAATTTACTAAAAAAATAACAAACCCCCAGGCTCGAAACCTGTTAATTTAAATCTTAGTTGATAGGTGGTATAAAGAAAAAACATTTTTATTTTGTTTTCTTTTTTAATTTTCAAAAAAATATAAAGAAAAATGATGAAAAAATAAAAAAGGCAAATAAAGGAAAAGAAAATATATTTTCTTAGAACCAAACTAAAATAATTTAGACTTATTTTAATTCAAGATTGTCTAGACAAAGGCATTATCTTCGGATGACTGTCTTGTGGCGCCTAACACTTTCCTCGAGCATAATCGACCCCTGAACTTTTGAATATTTTTGGTTAAACCCTTTTGTTTTTTTTTTGGCGTCAAATTTGGGCCTTTTTTTTTTCTTCTCAAAAAATGTATTTTCAAAAATCTCGGTGACCTAGAATACCATTTAATTAGGGGTGTGCAATTAACTGTAGGACCTGACCCACCTGTGAAGATCGCCCGACTTGAACTGGCAAATCGCGGGTCTGTTGCTGCTGCGTGTTCGGATCGAGTTCAACCAGCTATTTTTTTAAAGCTTCGGTTTGGATACGAGATTTCATTACTCACCCAACCGGCAAACCCGATCCGACTGTATACCCATATAAATAGCAGTTACAGTTCTTGGGTTTCTGATAATTATTCATTCTCATTCTTCTCATGTGCGACACTTCTATTGTATCTTCGAACCAAAGCGGCAGAGCCTCTCAATCTCCAATCTATTCGTTCGTCTCACTTCTTCAATATTTCTAATGTTCTAGTTCTCTCGTTTCGCTCCCGTTCATTAATTCTCATCTCCAATGCATGACTAGAGGGCCAGAGGCTCTTCCTTTCTTAACGTCTTCGGTTTTTCACCGACTCATAACTCTGTCGTTCATTAGTTCTCATACTTCTTGTGGCTGTGATGGTGAAAGATGGAAACAACAACGACAATTGACGGACTGATGGTAAGTTCTATTTGTTCTTTGAGTTTGATAGGTTTTTTTATCTTCGATTTTGATTTCTGCTTCGATTAGGGTTTGGTTTGATTTCTATATTTATTAGAGTTTCATTCGATTTTTAGATTCGACCGTAATCGACCAAAATCCGACAAACCTGCAAGAGATCGGTTTCAATGTTTGGTTCGGTCTTAATCAGGCATAGTAGACCTGAGCAAATAGTCGGGTCGGGTGTTGGATAGACCATTTTTTTTAACCTACTCGACCCGTGCACATCGCTACATTTAATCGAATGGTAGGTGGCAACTCTTTCTCTTCAAAAATCAACTCAAATTCTTTTTCTAAATTAACTCATAATAAAGCCCCGAACATTTTTTTTTCAAGATTAAAAAAAAAAATAAAAAAAATCAAAAGGCTTTTAAAAAAAATAGCTTATTCTTTTGAAACATATTCTTTCTTTTTTTGGGGAGCATCAATAGTGTTCATTTTAACCCTCCCAAACCTATGAATTTTCATCATTATCTTCTTAAACTTGAATCTCCAGTTTGGATCATTTGACCTTCATTCCTTTTGTCTTGATCTTTATTTTTTAATCTTTCTCATCTTCTTCCCTTCTTAGATCCATTTCGTCATTCTTTATGGTGCTGTTTCTTCATTTATACTTTCCTTTATTTAGACTTTAAACACCAACATAAAATACAAAACCACAAATATTGTAATCATCAGAATCCTATTCTCAGGAATTCACACCCTTGGAGTCAACAACCTTATATCTCTGGAACATGTCACATCGACCAACCACATTCCCTGCACTTGATGCCCGAATAGACCACCGAACCTAGAAAAATCCACAAGAGAACCAAGAAGAGCAAGTGAAAGCTAGGGAGGGTATAACCCAAGACCTAATATCGATGTTCAACCCAACTATATTTGAATTGAGGATTATAAACACGTCACCTTAGATTGAAAAAACTAGCTGAAGAAGACCTGCTCAACATTGAGCAGAATTGAGCCCCTGAGGCATAATTGGTAGCTGACCACTTTGCTCGGGTAGTTGTTAAAACAACCCTGTAAAATAGGAAGGAGTAGTTACGATTCTGAATTAATTGTTCATAATTCCATGATCCCACCATGTTCAGGGCATTAATAGGAATTGACCATGGTATATGAAATTTTTTCTAAATAGATCATTCATCTTCTGTAAATACTACGAAGGGGATCCAACCAAGGTATGCAAATGTTTCCTAGCCATTACTCCGTAAAAATTCTTTCAGATTTATCAATGATTCTCACATCGAAGTTGCAACACCAACAAGTCCATCTGCGGTGCATTATTTTGAAGAAATTCAAACACAAAAAAGATCATAATCTGAATCTTGAGAATTATTTTGACGATCCAATTTTTAGCTTCATGAATTGCTTAAGTTCTTACTTTTATATATTTTTATTGTTCGATTCCATAATTATGTACCACCTAAAATTAGGACGCATAAAGTATGCTAAATATAAAAACCCATTATCTTGAGATTAGGTATGTCAATGGTTTGTGGGAGCGATTATTTTGCTACACTGTAAGCGTACGGGTCAAGTTTTAATAGTATAGGGAGAGCAGACTATCGTATGCACATGGATTGATTTAAATTGTCGCTAAGTACCGCAATTATCGTAACCTAACTTTATTTAGGCGTCCAAATTTAAGGTTTGCAAAAATAAAACTAAAACAATATAAAAGCAAAAGCAAAGCAAAATGTGGACTTCCTATGCACAATTGTTCTAGGGGGGTTTGACATCACTTTGCTAAACGATGCTAATCCAATTCAAACTTGTTAATTAAATTCATGCCCAATCATTAACCATGGGTGTCTAAAGTAACCTCACTTTCACCTCTCGAATGCTAAGTAAGATAATTTGTATAATTATTCGAATTAATATCTCTATTCAACTCAACTAATTATCTAATCTTTAAGTCTCTCCCATTAAATAGTTACCCAATTTATATTAACCTCTATCACTCAATATAATAAGGTTGTATTTCTTTGGTCTCAATATGCAAGATTATCACTTCTTGAATGCCTAATCTTACACATTTGTGATATCTAATTTACCTCTCGCATAAATTAGCAAATATGCATAAAGAAATAAAAATTATCGAAACATGAAATCCAATTAACAAAATCTTAAAGTCTCAAGGCATAGTTCATACAAAGCTATTAAAATCCCTCTAGATTGAAACTTTAACTCAACATAATGGAATCCATGACTAATATTTTCAAGAAATTCATAAATGCAAACATGTTCAACACAATATCACAAATAAATTTTTTTAATAAAACGATTAGGGTGGGAGAAAGGAAGAGAAAACTCTTTGTGGAAATGAGCTTCAAGGCTTCAAATCTGTAATAATATTCAACTCCAAGCTCTCTCTCTAGGAATTTTAGGCCTCTAATGGTGTTTTGTTTTCCCCAAAATCTAGCTACCAATGGTGTTTTCCTCCCAAATTTTGCGACCCCTTTGGGTTTGAGGCTTAAGGTAGTATTTATAAGGCTCAAAAATAGGATTTTTCGGGTTTCTAGGCTGTAGAGCGCACTAGAGCAGAGTTGGCCACGTTGTAGTGCGCCTTTTGGGCATGGAACATTGACGGGAGTGCACTGCCGTAGAGAAAAATCCCCCTACAATGCGCTTTGGATAGTGCCAACATCTGTTCGTATTTTGGTCATAATATTTTCATTCAAATTCCGATTGAGGTGATTCAAAAGGATATGAAAAGATAAGAAAGAGATATAAAACTTCTATGTTTTGAGTTTTGCCAAATTCGAATTGAATCGTGGTCAAAGTCGAGCTTGAAGTTGCTACTTGAGTACTACTGACGAACCGTTACAACCCAATTCACCTCATTTTACCACATTTTCATATTTTCACTCAATTATTTGTGATTCTTACAAAACAACAAAAAAATACATCAAACTAATAAAAATTCTTAAAAACTCACAAATGTTTGAATCTAAAAGTATTTGATTTGTTGGTGAATAAACTACTCATTAGTCTGGTTTCATACAAAACCAATGCCAGAACCGTTAGACATATAACAAACTAAAATCAAAATCAAAATCGCTGATTTTTTTAAACGGTTTTAAAATTGAACCATTTAACTTTATACAAAACTAAAACCTCAATCACGAAAGCGTGAAACCATTTAAGATTTTTTAATTTTACAAAAAACCAAAACGAAAACCAAAATCGCAAAACTGCAAACTGTTATTTTTTATATATACATGAAAACATAACTAGAGTGAAAGAGATGGTGGATGCAGAAGAATGTTCCACGCCGGTGCCGTCTACTGGTGGCGATTACTGAAGATTCAAGGCTAAAGTAGAGTGAGTAAGAAAGAGAGAAAGAGAGAGAGAGAGCTTAGAAATGAGAGAACAAAGGTATGAATAGAAGTACGAAGTCGGCTGGGTTACATCCAACTACAACATAAACAAATGAGAAAATCTAACGCCAACACACACACACACACACACACATATACATAGGAGGGGTTAAACTACAAATAAATGAAATACAAGCGCACGCGCGCGCACACATATTGGGGCTTAAAATATAATTATATAAAAAATTAAGGGTGTATATCATAAAAATATAATTGAAATATCGGTTACACAGTTCAATTATGCAATTACTATTCCAAAACCAAAGCCACTTTAGTTGCTAATTTTGAAACCAAAATTGTAGCCAAAACCATATATTCTTTTTCAAAACTGAGTTATTCGATTTGATTTCGTTCAGTTTCCTGTCAGTTTGGTTTTAATTTCCATCCCTACTCCATATGTCATATGATTTAAAAAAAAAAAAAACAAATTCCTTCAAAAGTCCCAAAATATAAACCCATCACTTGTAGGGGTCCCATCACCCTTCATTAAAATGGGACCCCTAAAAGTGGTGGTTTTATATTTTGGGAGTTTTAAAAAATTTTCTCACTTTTATGATTTGTTTTTGGGTAATATACCAAATGACTTTTTCCAAAATAAGTGAATAAATATACAAAAAAAAAAAATGTTTTATGCCCCGCTAAAATTAATAATTTTTATTTTATTACATTGAGACAATAAAAACTCATGTACAACTATAAATTTCTTTTGTTTAAAATTTGGGTATGTTTTAATGTTAAATTTCTGTTGTTTTTATCATGAAAAATAAAATTTTATATAATTCCTCAGATAAAAGTATTGTCCATTGAAAGTATTTTGCGACGTGTAATGTTAAACTCACAAAGAGGTTATAAAAAAATAGTGTAATAATTAATGTGTTTATTTTCCTAAAGATATCCAAGAGGAGACTGACTTGGATCTTCAATTTGTTTTTTTAAATATTTTTAAGTTTAAACAAAATCCTCAAAATCTTCGTTAGTATAATTAGTGGAAATATGCAACAGAGATATAAAATAATAATTACACCATGCATACTATAAGCTCCAACAAGATTAAGGGATAGAAAAAATTACACACATAAGACACAAGGATTTATTGTAGTTCAACAATATTCCTTACCTACATCGACTCCTCCAAACTTCCTTGAAGAGTTCTAATTTCACTAATTCACTAATCATCTTCCCAAGTGAGAACCAAATGCTTACAATTACTAATATTTACTCTCTTAGATTTCTTAATTCTTTTCCTAGGAGATTTTAAACCCCACTACCAAGATTCACTCTCTTAAATTTCTTTACATGATCCTCCTTATTGGCGAGATCAAGTCGTCACTCAAAAGGCACATCCATTGGGTCAACAAAGTCCATTGATTTTTTCCAATTTAGTTTAGCTTCTCGATGAGTTTTCTTTTGATTAATATAATAAAATTAAATAAGAAAAACTCTCAAGATAATTGACTCAGTTGATTGAATAGACTTACTCAAACTAATGGTTTTGTATTCTAAAACACAAAACACGATGGACCTTCTAATAACTCACTATAGAAATACAACACCATTAAATCTCTAGCGTTTTTGTTGCAATACCTTGTCACTCAAAAATATAGATATACAAGTCAAGCACAAGACTGGAAAATGAAGAACAATCAAATAATCATATAATTGGAAAATATACAAAATGTTATATTACAGTTTCACAAGTTTTCCAGATATGATATTTATTACTTTTTTAGCTCAGACTTATTCTTCTAACTTGATCAATATTTGTATCTCTTAATTTAATTAAAACATTAAATATAAGATAATTATTAATG
This sequence comes from Eucommia ulmoides, assembly GCA_016647705.1. NCBI lineage: Eukaryota > Viridiplantae > Streptophyta > Magnoliopsida > Garryales > Eucommiaceae > Eucommia > Eucommia ulmoides. Next base: position 29,131,415 of record CM028340.1, on the reverse strand, counting down.
AAAAACTATGATACATTTAAATTGACAAGAACAAGAAAACTTAAGATCTCAATTTTAATAAATCACTTGAGTTGTGAAACTTTACACATAAAATTATAATGTGATGTGTGATTCTGAAATATAAATGAATAAGATAAAATTAATCCATATTTATTCTAGATTAAGATCGCTATGATTCATTCAAACTGTTTTACTCAAGAAGTTTCTAAATCACTTTTATAGCATGCGAGTAATTAATGAGTTTGAATCTAGACTATTTCAGCAAAAAAATATATGAAAGTAATTAAATCATGTCTTAATATCACATTATTAAACTTAATATTTAATAGATTAAATAATATATTTGAGTTTACTCAAAACAATCACCGAAAGATTTCAATGATTTTGCAAAATATACCATAGAACAATTTCAGTGAATAACCCAATAAATCGCAAATAAATATAAACCAGATATAGAAAAATCTCATGTAATTCAATGTAGATGAATAACCCATTGAAATTAAAGTTTTATTCAGGAGATGTTGATCACAATACGATCGATTTATCAGCACCTGAATCACTTAGCAATTTTCCTCAAGAACGCCCTGAAATTTGATAAGAAACTTTCCTCTCATATTCTCTCAAGGTTTAAGATTTTTTTATTTTTTTATTTTTTATCAAGTTTCAAAGAGTCTTTTAATAATATTTCTTATTAATTTTCTTGATTAAATCAGTCTCCATATTAATATAATCACAAAATCATCTCCTAGAAAGGTGATCAAGATATCCACAACAGTTATATTGACTTTTTCAAAATAAATTTGATATAAAGACAATGTATCTAGCCTAAAATGAGCCTAAGAGTGATTAGAAATAACCCTAAGAATGTTCTACCTTTAAGGGCAAATCAAAGCCCTCAAAATAAGGAGATTAGTCAAGAGATATATAGGAAACTCTGAATGGTAAAGTTATTTATATGATTTTTTTTTTAAATTATTCCAACATAATCACAAAGCTTTCACACATATTTAAAAATATTTTAGAATTAATAATATTGAGAAATAGTATGAAGATTTGATGAAAAACGTGAGAATAATAAAAGTGTTGATCAAGCTGGTTGACTAATCATTGTTTTGGGTCGACCGACTAGTGGCAAAAAACAATTATGAATCCTTTCCTGCCCTAAACGATCGACTGACCCTTATCACTAATCGACCGAATTAGTACATAACCCAACATTCAAAGCATTTTTCTTGAGTCCGTTGACTAACCTCTAGGTCTGGTCCACTGACCTAAGGGACTTAACATATAAATCCTTCTGCCTTAATCAGTCAATTTCCCTCTGACCTCAGTTGATCAGGACTAACATAATTATGTAAAATAACTTTTCAACACGATTCTAGTATTTATAATCATACCACACAATTAAAACTTCAACATAAATAACTTTATGCCACTTAAACATGCAATTATTGTAAATGTGATTTACTTAAGTGAATATACTTTTTTTTTGTGTGATCCTTGAGAGTTTCCAATGTGTATTCTTAGCAAGAGTGTTATTACCTAAGACCCAACATCTTCATTGCACTCTTTAACTCTTCATTGCTTCTTGTAGTGGCCCCCTTTTTAAGACTGAGATCACTTACTCGGGTTAGTACACATGAACATAAAATGCATTCTCGGAGGCACTTAGGCACTTAAGCATTAACTTAGACATTTAGGTACTTAATATATAATTTTGTCCATATTGAATTATGGAGAGGGTTGGGACAATCCGTAAAGCATCCATAAGGGTCCCAAGTTCTATGAATAGTCACCATGTGAATGAGTACAGCTCTTGATCTCAAGGATCACATCTATTCGATAGACACCCTTTGGAAAGGACATACACATTGAGATTTTCTTTATAAATAGGCATTGATACCTCTAAGGTTTCTAATCCTATTAGATTATAGAAAACTTGAGTGGTCTTGGTTAGTGAGTGTATGAATATTATTGAAAAATACTTTAGTAGTATTTTTCTTGCCAACGAGAGAAGTAACGAAGAGTGGGTTGTAAACAGGTTTTCCAATGTGAAAGGTATACTTTTGTTTTAATGTTTTTTTGTATTAGTTTACATTGATATCAGAGCCATATAGACTCGTTTCGCCAAATCGTTTTGTTATAGTGCATGAATAGTAATTTTTCATGTTTTCTTCATTAATGTCCGAAAAGTAATTTTTTCAAAAATTTTAATATTTCTGAAAAAAATTTATGTAAAAAAAATTATACGATTCATTACAAGTTCAAAGATATAAATTTCATAAAATTCGGACTTGCGGTTGATTTGATATGATTTTTCAAAGTTTAAGAAACACGTAGAATTTCGCTAAAGAACATCTCTGTTTCTGGTACACTAAAGAAGACCCAAATAACGTCATTTTTTTTTAAATGTTATGGCACCTTGTTCTTATAATTTATTCGCAGAGTTGCAAAACCATCTTGTTGGTTTGTTGGCTACTCCTTATTGTGGCTATTCAAAGGGTAAGTCGGGTCACGGGTTTGAAACTCTGCTGAATCAATTTTTTATTTTATTATTACTTCAAATGGTGAAAAAAACTTTGATGAGTGGTTTATTTACCAACAAATCAAATATTTTTAGATTCAAATATTTGTAAGTTTTCAAACATTTTTATTAGTTTGATGTATTTTTGTTTTATTTTGTAGGAATTATAAATAATTGGGTGAAAAAGTAAAAATGTGGTATAATGAGGTGAATTGGGTTGTAACGATTAGTCAGTAGTGTAGGAGTATCAACTTCAACCCCAATGTTGACCATGATGAAATTCGATTTTGGAACAACTCAAAACATGTACGTTGTAGATCACTTTCTTAGATTTCCATAACCTTTTGAATCATCTCAATCGGAGTTCAAACGCGAAAGTTATAGCAAAAATACGAACAACTGTCAGATTTGCCAAAAGAGCGTTGCAGCGCGCTAAACCTTGCTGCACTGTGCGTCTGCAGCCAGGAAACCCAAAAACCCTATTTGTTAATCCCTATAAATACTACCTTAAGTCTCAAACCCAGGGGTGAAAAATTTTGGGAGGAAAACACCATTGGTGGCTAGATTTTGAGAAGAACAACACCATTGGAGGCTTAAAATTCCTAGAAAGAGAGCTTGAAGTTGAAGATTATTGAAAATTTGAAGCCTTGAAACTCATCTCCACAAAGAGTTTTCTCATCTTTTCTCTCACCCTAATCTTTTTATTAAAATTTTGTATTTGTGATATTGTGTTGAATGTGTTTGTATTTATGAATTTCTTGAAAAGATTAGTCATGGATTCCATTGTATTGAGTTAAATTTTCAATCTAGGGGGATTTTAATAGCTTTGTAAGAACTATGTTTTAAGAATCTAAGATCTCGTTGATTGGATATCATGTTTCGATTATTTGTATTTCTTTATGCGTATTTGCTAATTTATACAATAGGTAAATTAAATATCATAGATGTATAAGATTAGGTATTTGAGAGGTGATAATCTTGCATTCGAGAGATGATAATCTTGCATATTGAGACCGGAGAAATACAACCCTTATTGTATTGAGTGCGAGAGGATAATATAATTTGGGTAGCCATTTGATGAGTGAGACGTAAAGATTGGATAATTAGTTGAGTTGAATATAGATATTAATTCAAATCAATATACAAATTATCTTACTTGACATTCAAGAGGTGGAAGTGAGGTTAATTTAGACACCCATGGTTAATGATTGGGCATTAATTTAATTAACAAGTTTGAATAGGATGAGTATCGTTTAGCAAAGTGATGTCAAACCCCCTAGAAATTTGTGCATAGGAAGTCCACATTTTATTTTGCTTTTGCTTTTATATTTGTTTTAGTTTTATTTTTAGAAACCTTAAATTTGGACGCCTAAATAAAATTAGGTTATGATAGTTGCGATACTTAGAGACCTGTACACTTGCGGTATAGTAAAATAATCGCTACTAGACTTTAAGGTAGGTGCCTAAGGGAGTTCGAACCCCTATAACTCTATTTACTAACACAACTTAACAACCGCTAGGATAACAGAAAGATACACTTATATTGCTGCATTGTTTGTATGTAGACATGCATGTTTAAGTTACTGTGCACTACATGCTTAATTGTATATCATGTCATGAAATTTGATTTCATTTATTTGTGAACATGAATCATTTATGAAATTTTCATGGTATTTAATTTGGTATACATATCATATTTATTTAGAAAAGCATTAAAATTAAATTTGTGGGCAATAATGAGTTGAGATATGTTTTCTTCGTTTTTGTTTTGTGCATATTGTATCTAAAAAATGATATTTAGATCTATAAATATAAGATATGATTATAAGCATAACGAACTTTTCGATCTTGTGCTATGGAGCTATGTGTTATTTTTTTTAGGTTCCACTATTGAGGAAAAATACTAGTGTGTGCTAATATCCTAATGTGCATAAAATGTAGTGAAATGATTTAAAGAATATAGTGACGGACCTTGCTAAAGTTGAGAAATTGGATGAATATAACTACAATGTTCATAAGATCCTGTATCTCATAAATGAGCGAGAAGTCTTGGAAACACTAACACATAGCATGAAATTATCTCCCGAAGGTAATTATGTCCATTACTGGTATGAGATGGAAACCTATCAAAATTGGGCCCAAAAAGATCGTAGTTCAAGATTCACTCTGTTACGCTATATGCATGATGATTTGATTTTTTATTATGAAGGTTATACCACCACTCTAAAGACGTGGAATGCCTTGAAGTTGGCATTTATCGGTACATCAGTAACTAGTTTGCGAGCCTTGACGCTTAAATTTGAAACTTATAAGATGTCTCCCAGAACAAAGATGGTTGAGCATGTTTGAAAAATATCGGCTATGATATGTGACATAAAGGCAACTGGTAACAACTTATATAATGAGCAACAGATCCTCGCAATACTTCGCTCTTTGCCTGATTATTGGGAGAAAATTAAGCTCACAATGACGCACAATGAAGCTATCAAAACTTTTACCAATTACAACATCATTTCGAATTAAAGGCAGAAAGGTTAGAGGCACAAGGCGATACTTATATGTTTGTCGCTGAGTCTAGCCATTTGCCAAACATTTGGGTTTAAGAGAAAGTGACAGGACAAAGCACAACAAGGAGGAATAGGTGGATCTGTTTATAAAAAGAAAAATAGCATGAAGTATCAAAAAGGCAAGCATGGAAGAAAGAAGGATAAGTCTAAACTGAAGTGCTGCAACTGTGATAAACTTGATCACTTTGCTTGTAAATGTACTAAGCCAAAGAAGGTACAAAACAACTCTATCTTTCAAAATTACGCCTATGTGTGTAGTCATGTCTTGGTTGGTCATTCATTTCCCAATTGGATTGTAGATACTAGAGCAAGACACGTTACTATGGATCAAGTAGGGTTAATTGAGTATCGTATAATTCCAATTGAGAGTCAACATATTTACATGGGGAATAGCACTGGCGAAGATGTGATAGGAATTGAAACCTATCAAATAAAGATGTGTTCTGAATGCACCACACTTCTCTATGATGTCCTTTATACACCTGGAGTGTAACGAAATTTGATGGCTATTGTAGCCATGGATGGACTAAGGTTTTCTTTCAATTTCACTACAGACTCTATTCAATTTTATTTAGACTCCATCTTTTGTGGTAGTGGACACACCGTAGATGGATTTATGTACTAGATGTTGTGATTCTTTATATTTTGATATATATTTAACTTCTAGTATTAATGATTCTATCACATCTATATATGTTACATGGCATGCAAGACTTGGTCATATTGAACAAGAAAGAATGTCAAGGTTAGCTCTAGAAGATTACTGAAATGCTTAATTTAATGTGACTAAATTGCTCTAGGGTATGGATGAGTATTTTATTTTGTAGAGGGATGTTGTCATGTTAATTAGATAGAAACTTAATATGGTTCTCTCGTATTATTTGACGACACTCATTGGCCGCACACACCACTAACGTGTATGAAAAGAGTATAGTGCATGAGTTTAAAGAGAGAAGCACATTTGGTGCCCATTGTGTCTGATTGGGAGATGTTAGATTATGGAGAATGTTGGGTCGACCCGTGGGGCGTCTACATGTGTCCCAAAATCCATGAATAGTCATCGTGTGAATGGGTTCACTTCTTGATCTCAATAATCACGTCTATTCGATGGAAACCCATTCGAAATGACATACCAATAGAAACTCATTGGAAAGTGATGCAAACCTCACCAAGAATTAGTGAGACTCGAAACCAACTTAGGGTTTCTTCACGAAGATCGAAACTAAATCAGATTTTTGAACGAGCTAAAAATACAGAAATTGAAAGATAGATTATCTTGACCCAACGTTTATGAACGAAACGTGAACCAATGGTATAATGATCTTGACCCAATGATTATAATGAATCACGAATCAAAGATATAAGTTTGAACGCCACAAGAAACTCTTGATAAGTTCAGAAAAAAGTTCTCTGAAGAACTAAAGAGAAAACTCTCATAATTTTTATTAATCAAAGTAATGTGAAATTCGTAGGTCTACAAAGCCCCTTAAATAGGTGGCCAAGAGAATAAGAAAAGAAACCCTAATACACTTTGAAATTCGTAGGTCTACATGGAGGAAAAAGGAAACCCTAAAATCTAATTGCTAAATAAAGAATAAGGAAGCTTCCTAATTTGCCTTACATTCCTATTTAGAAAAAGAAATGATTTACTTGACAATCAAGTTACAAATTAGCCTAAAATAATTAAAAGACTTAAAATAATAAAATAAATATGATAGGAATTTCATGGTCCATAAGCCTTGGTCTATTTGAGTTCATGTTTAAACCCATTCACTTGCTTTGATGAGATGGATTAGGCCTTGATCGTCATTTGGGCCTAATTTGGGCTTTATTATTTTCGATTCAGCCGAAAATTCTTGAATTAGCCCATTAAGCGCTTCTTTGATCTTCTTAGATCTTGCCCTAGTAATGGGTCCAACCGGGACATGCAATGTGTCCTTTGATGTTGCTTGTTGGTTCTCATCAGAAAGGACACACCATTTGGGGTTTTCTAGTAGTATTTTTCTTGCCGACGAGAGAAGAAACGAAGAGTGAGATGTAAATGGGTCTTCCGAATGCAAAAGATACGCTTCTGTTTTAATATTTCTTCATTAGTTTATATTCCATAAAATTTGGGTAAATATATAATCCATTACATCATTCGCTAAATCCATTATCATATCATCAAAATGAATTAGTCAGAAGTGTCAATAATTCAATTTATCTAATAATCAATAATAACTTATAACCACTTCATAGTCGATCAAATTATTCTTTCTAGACATGATATTTATCCATTTTTCATAATTACTAGTTTTGACCTGCGCACAACGCTCAGATTTAGACAAAAATAAAATAAAATTTATATTAGTTGATTGATATTTTTGGAAGTTAATTTTTAAACCAAAAAGTTTCTAATAAAGTTTATATTTGATATATTCGTCATAATATGAAAATAAGTAATAAAAATTATATTTTCTTCCTCCATTTGAAAACAAATTCAAGTAATCCTACATTTTGGAAATACAAATATGTAATTTGACTAAGATTTATACATATGAGACCTAATACATACCACCATCTAAAAAATATAGTTGTACACCACAATTCCAATATTGAGACCTAATAGGAATGATATTTGTAATAAATTTAGGGTTATTAAAAAAATCCTTTAAAATTAGGACCACAAAATTTTTGATAATGCTATCAGGATAAAAGCTTATTACGATCAAATTTTTAACAATAACACAAAAAAGAAAAAAAAAAAAAAGCCTCCACATTATCTTTAATTACAGTAAAAACATTTGTACAAATATGAAATTAATTATTGATATATCTTCAATAGTGTGACTAAAAACTAAACAGGAAAATAATAAGCACAAAAACACAAACAAAATTTAAGGTTTAATGTCCCTATGACACTCCAATATTGTATTTCCAACATTTTCAAAAGAAATACTTAAGCACATGTATGGGCAAGACTATAAACTAAACAAACCCTATTTTGTCATTATCACATTAATTATATGTTGATTAATCCATTCAAGTGGGGAAGACAACAATTGTAGAAAACCAAAAGAAAATAGGTCAAGATCGAATGCCGCAGATAGATAAATGTGGAAAGGGCAAAAGTTGAGTTTCCTACAAAAGAAAGAAAATAACTACCTAGCAAAAAAGAAAGAAATAAATTCAAAAGTGTATTTATTCCTACAACAACAGGCAAATGAGAACGATTATCCTGAAAATGATAGAAACCCTTTTCTCCCTGTCGATATGTTGACAGGTACAACAAAGACAAAACTTTAAAATAAAAAAAAAGAAAAAAAAAAAGATGAAACTTTAAAATTTAAATGACACGATTCAAAATTCAAATAAATTAAGGATGAAAAATAATCTGCATTTTTTTCATTGACCATATAAAAAATAGAGTAAAACATTTAAACTAAAACTACAAAAATAAAAAGAAAACATTAAAAATTTATCATGTGACTTTAATACAACTATAAAACTCATATAAATAAACAAATCATGATTATATTATTCTACTATAAACAATCACCAAATATCATAGTAATGACTATGATAAATTTCAAAATCGACATTCGAAGGCGAGAAAAAACAACTACAACAAATTTCAGATTTGAAAATTCAAGTTATTGAAAAAATAACCGCACTGAGTAGTTGAAAAAGAAATGACATTTAGCAACCACAATTTGAGAATCATTAGGTGTAAATTCTAAATAATTAAAAAAAAAAAAAAAACTTCTGTTGTTATGTTCTATATCTTTAATCAATAAATTTTAATTTCATATTAAAAATTCGCAAAAGATAAATAATATAGGGTACCCAGAATGAACAAAAAACAAAGATTACTAACATAAAATACGTCATTTTTGGCATCAACTTCATGGCTGTCTGAGCATGGACTTACCATTTAAACTTTAGCTTCAAGCTAGAGGGAGACAGTTTAATTGATGATTTCTCTAATGAATACACCTCTTAGAAATAATATATCTATAGAATGCTGCAAAATTATTAAAAATATTATCAAAACAAAATGAATTTACAAATTCAAGAACGTGTTTGGGTCTCGAGATTGCATGAATTTAAAAATCAAGAATTGCATTTAGGTTATCTCCCTGTACAAAATTAATTACATTAATGATGTGTTACCACAGAAGCATATGACAGTGGGCAAGGTTTGACAGAGAAAATTGGTGAATAAAACAATGATTGTACATCATGTACATATTCAAAAAATTAACTCCATATGCCTCAAATTCTAGGCTAGAAACCGAAGCAAACCAGGTAACAAAAATGAACAGAGAAATTAAATCACAAAATGAAAATAATTGAACGAAAAAAAGAGGCCCATGATTATGCTTTGCTAATGAAATCTAAACTAGTGGTAAGGAAGGTTTTATCGTGCAAATTGACAAACAAAACACTGTCGAAAATGTGCATTATGCACATATGTGAGCATAGGAGGGTCCAAAAAAGGCAAGCAATGGAATTTATAGAACCACAACTTATCATCAAAATTTGCAAATTAAAATGAAAAATCAACTATATGATTACTTCAAATTATAAAATTATGGACAATCTACATTATGAATTATCTGTCAAAGAAAGTACAATGAGAGATTAATGAAGACGTTATTTAAGCCATGAAAATATAAAGATGCATACCTTAAATGGACGATGTTCTAGAAGACAGAAAGTAGTGATTCAATTGAGTGTTGCAGGTTGATCACACATGTAGGTTACAACTACTGCATTGGCTCACTTCAATTCGTCTGCCAACCAACATATATTCTTTAAACTACTAGAACAACAAATAAAATCAATCGAAATTGATAAATAAAAAACACAAGAGAAAAATACATACTTACATATCGAGCTAGGACCTTGATATGTACTAATAATGATAAATATCCAAATTTGTACAAAAAACTAAAAATAAATATTCACATGATAATGGAATTCTAATATATAGGGGAACATTTTAACAGCAATGCAAACAAAATTATAAGTAAAGATCAAAATATGTGAACTAACAATTTGAGAAATGTTAAAATTATGCTTTGGTGAAGAAATGTAACCTAGCCAGAATTATGGATTATAAATTTGGGGAAATGCACGATTCTAATAGGATTGCGAACTTAGAGGTTGAAGGATATCAATAGTTGGTACCATTGATTATGAAGACCATAAATTATAAACACCTAAATGATAACACCGTAGAAGATAAATACCCAATACCAGATAAAGATATGTTAATAAATTGCATACAGGGAAAAATAATTTTTAGCAAATTTGATTGTAAATCAGGATTTTGACAAATAAAAATGAACAAAGACAGTATTCCTTTGACAACTTTCTCATGTCCTAATGGACATTTTGAATGGTTAGTTTTACCTTTTGGATTGAAAAATGCACCAAGCATATTTCAAAGAAAAATGGATAGCATATTTTTGAAGCACATAAAATTTGCATTAGTATATATAGATGATATTTTAGTGTACTCGCAAAATAAAGAAGAACACATGGATCACCTATTTACAATATTCACGGAATTTTTGAATAATGGAATAATAATAAGTAAAAATAAAATGGAACTCTTTAAAGAATATATAGGATTCTTGGGAACATAAATAAGAAAAGGAAAAATTAAACTACAACCAAATATTGTAAAAAAGATATTAGAATTTCCAGATAAGATAATAGAAACTAAACAACTTCAGGCTTTCTTAGGACTTTTAAATTATGCTAGAATATATATCAAAGACTTAGAAAAAATAATAGGACCACTATATAGTAAAACTAGACCAGAAGGACAAAAATTATTTAATACAAAAGATATAAAAATAATTCAAAAAATCAAAGAAAAATGCAAGCAACTCCCAGAACTACAATTACCCTTGGAAACAAATTATAAAATAGTAGAAACAGACGCCTCGCAAGAAGGATGGGGAGCAGTTCTATACTGCAAACCTAACAAATATTCTAACAAAAAAGAAGATAAATTATGTAGATATGGATCAGGAAAGTATAAAGAAAAAGAGGTGGCACTAACTAGCCTAGATTATGAATTGTTAGGAGTAATTAATACATTAGACAGTTTTTGACTATTTCTAAATAAAGAATTTACAGTTAGAACAGATTGTGAAAATATAGTTAGATTCAATAACAAAAGTAGTGAAAAAAGAATACATCCAAAAAGAGGGGTCAACTTTATAAATAGTATTGCAGGCAACGGATATAAAGTAGAATTTGAACATATTAAAGGAACAGATAACAGTCTAACAAATTATTTATCTAGGAAAATATATTCTTAATATTGACTTGATTTCATTACAGATGAAGAGAAGGATGATAAAGTATGGAAAGACAGAGTTTTCAGTTTACCAAAATCAAAGTAAGAAGTTTAGAGCTAATTATAGAATTACAGAACAACAAGAGGGTCTTTTAGATAATATATGGAATCTCAAAACTTTAGAAAACGAAAATATTGTTAAAATAAGAATTTAAATGTACTCACATAATGTTTTGTTAAACCAGAGACTTTCAAAGCACATAAAAAATATTCTTATTATGTGATAGTCAAAGGATTAGAAACATGAGTCTTTCACAACTGGACAGAAGTAATAAAAAGAATTGATAATTATCCTAGACCACTTTACAAAGGTTTTTATGATATTTCTTCAGCCTTAGACTTTGCAAAATCACAACTTGGCATTAATTATTTAATATCCTCTTGTGCTATTGAATTTTCACAGAATAATAATATCACAGAAACTAATCCTAACACTTTGAAAAGGTTCAAAAGTTTTGCAGATTATGGAGAGCAGTCTTCTAAAGATCCCAAACCTTTAGAACAATCACAGATATTTCAAAATCAATGTGAAAGTTGTCTTTAGCTTATGCAAAATTGCAGAAATCTTGAATTTTAAAACCTAGAATTATTGTCACAGAACGATTTCTTTCATCTTAAAAGTGATAAACAGAGTGAAAAAATTTCTTTTCTCGCTCAAACAAAAATGGTTTTAAAAGAAAAAGTTTCCTTATTTGAAAATTTTTTTGTGACCTTAAAGGAACATTTACATCCCAACAACGTACTTCATCTCACCAATCTTCTTCTTTAACCAAAGAACAAACCACAAATCTAAAAACTCGAGCCTTCTTCTTCACCCATACCTTTCTTGATCAATTTTCTCAGCTTATCCGACCAACCATTATTCACCACAAAAATCGCCTTGATCTGGAAATCTAAATTGCCATCCAACAATTCTTTAGAAACAGCTGGACCAAACACACTTTTTTTTCCAGCAGCCAGATACGTTACAGAATCAATAGTTTGGTGGACCAAACAGCTGGACCAAATCCACTTCCAGCTGGACCAAACAGTTGGACCAAACAGCTGGACCAAATCCACTTCCAGCAGCCAGATACGTTACCACATGTTGTCGTAACAGTCGACATTGTCAAGAGATTCCACTTGAACATGTCGAGTATAAATGTAAACTCATGTACACCATCATTCGTCTCGAACTCGACCTCATAAATTACCATATCATAACATTTTACCACAAGAACTATAAAATTTCTCTCACACCACAAGGACTTTTAGACTATGGATTCATAGCTGCCATATTTTTTCACAACCCTAGCCAAACAGAATTCTTTGGAAGAAAACTCTCCACTTGTGTTAGTCATATTTTTGAACAAAGCCCAACCAAAATGGTAGAAGTTGCCATCAAATCTCTTGGACCAATATTTGAAGGATACCCACATTTTCAGGCAAAACATAAAATATTACTTCAAAAAAGAAAAACCATTCCAACATTCCTTGAACCACCTTTTCTCAGCCAACCCACAGAATGACTATGGATCTGTGATAACCTTAGCCTTGAAGATCAAATAAAAATATGGAACTATGACAATATTACCCACAACATCAATTTCGTTCCCCATCATTATGCTTTTGGACCCTTTCACTTAATTACTGAAGATGATCATCAGAAAATTTACTACGAATGACACATTCCGGAAGTGGATTTCAGAATTCTAAAAAGAAAAGAATCAATACAGCTGCAGTATGAAGAAGAATTATGGAAAGCAACAATGTAGAAAAATGATACTGAAACGATATTTGCTAAGGCAAAAGAAAAATATTACGAGAAGTACCCTCCATACAATACTCACATGGACATCTCACCGGAAATAACAAAAGACAAAGAGGATTTCGAAGAATACGCTCCTAATTTCTGCCAGGATCACCTAGACAGTGAAGGTTACCCTGACACAGACTAAATATATATATATATGTAAAATATTTCATCCTTGTAAATATGAATTTTGGACGAAGATAAAAAATTTGTTATGTACTAAAGTACCCAAAGGCCACCATCCATGTGTGGTATGACCAATTTGAACATTTGAATCTAAAATGCATCATCTCTTGCGTCAGCAGAAGATTACCTTTCTGGACGATGTCATAAAATGACAGTAAATAGCCTACAGCTTTTACTGTACACTTTTTGAAAAACTTGGTCCTTTAACATTATCTCCTAGCTGACAATTCATTTTCGGTTGCCTTTTACTGATTCCTTGGGTAATCAACTGGAGCAACCTGTTTTCTGGTTAGTGTCTATAAATATTGTGAGAACCCATTTTGCTAAGTATGAGCGGAGAAGCGATAGAGGTCTGAGAACAGAGAGTACCCAAAAAAATACTCTGAGCCCAGATATCAATACTCAGTCTTGTAAAAACTCTATTCTTACTTTGTGTAAAAAATATTTGTGTCTATCCCTTTGGGGGCTTCTCGAAAGGGAAAACCTCTCTTATTTTCCTAATGATATGTATGTTCAAAAGTTTCTAGTTACTTGAGTTATTGCTGTTTATTCATGCAATTGGTAGCCAGTTTAAAAACAAAAATTTTAAAATCTTAAGTTTTACTATAACAAGAGAATAAACCTCAACAAAAAAGCCTCTAAACACTTTATCTTTGCGCTCTTTTGATTGATTGCCTATGAGTTAGGATTCTTAAGTCTCTTGTGAGCTTGGGTGATAGGGTGACATGCTAGAATATTGAGTGTTTTATAATCTTGCTAAAGTAAAACTAGTAGATTTAAAAAATTTGCATAACGACTTCTAGCCCATCTGTGGAGACTAGCTTCTCTGTTGCATACATAAACTATTTAACTCAAATCTTTAAACTTTTTAACATAAAATTAGGAAAAAGAGAAGAGTTGGTAAGTACTTTGTAGGACTTCAACAACTTAAGAAAAAACAAATGTTTATGAGCTGTAATACACCATATAATTTTATTACAGAAATCAACAAACTCAACCTCGAAAGGCAAGAAAAGGTAGAAGAACAAATAAGAATCCTAAAGAAAGAAGTATTAATCCACAAAGTTAACTACATTACTCTACCCAAAAGTTTTCAGAACAAAATCGATTTTAATCTTAGAATACATTTAATAACAAAAAATATAGGAGCTTTATAACAGATAAAATCCGTTGCACATAATCTATCCTATATACCATATTATCTAAATCAGGATTAGAAAGGCCGAGGTAACCAGGATATTACTCTGATAGGTTACTTGACAGTCTTTATTCCCTAGTAAAAAAAAAAAAAAAACTATCAAGTAACCTATCAGAATAATATCCTGGTTACCTTGGCCTTTATAATCTTGATTTAGATAATCTGGTATATAGGATAGATTATGTGCAGCGGATTTTATCTGTTCTAAAGCTTCTATATTGTTTATTATTAAATGTATTCTAAGATTAAAATCTGTTTTGTTCTGAAAACTTTCGGGTAGAGTAATGTAGTTAACTTTGTGGATTAATACTTCTTTCTTTAGGATTCTTATTTGTTCTTCTACTTTTTATTGCCTTTCAAGATTGAGTTTGTTGATTTTTGTAATAAAATAATATGGTGTATTTCAGCTCATAAACGTTTGTTTTTTCTTAAGTTGTTGAAGTCCTACTAAGTAATTACCATCTCTTCTCTTTTTCCTAATTTTATGTTAAAAAGTTTAAAGATTTGAGTTAAATAGTTTATGTATGCAACAGAGAAGCTAGTCGCCACAGATGGGCTAAAAGCCGTTATGCAAAATTTTTAAATCTACTAGTTTTACTTTAGCAAGATTATAAAACACTCAATATTCTAGTATGTCACCCTATCACACAAGCTCACAAGAGACTTAAGAATGTTAACTCATTGGCAATCAGTCAAAAGAGCGCTAAGATAAAGTGTTCAGAGGCTTTTTTGTTGAGGTTTATTCTCTTGTTATAGTAAAACTTAAGATTTTAAAATTTTTGTTTTTCAACTGGCAACCAATTGCATGAATAAATAGCAATAACTCAAGTAACTAGAAACTTTTGAACATACATATCATTAGGAAAATAAGAGGGGTTTTCTCTTTTGAGAAGCCCCCAAAGGGATAGACACAAATCTTTTTTACACAAAGTAAGAATAGAGTTTTTACAAGACTGACCTTAAAATATTTCCCTTCTAGGTATCAATGGCTAAGGATTGATATCTGGGTTCAGAGTATTCTTTGGGTGCTCTCTATTCTTAGACCTCTATCGCTTCTCCACTTATACTTAGCAAAATGGGTTCTCACAATATTTATAGACACTAACCAAAAAATAAGTTGCTCCGGTTGATTACCGAAGGAATCGATAAAAGGCAACCGAAAATGACTTGTCAGCTAGGAGATAATGTTAAAGGACCAAGTTTTTCAAAAAGTGTACAGTAAAAGCTGTAGGTTATTTACTGTCTGTTTTATGACATCATCCTGAAAGGTATCTTCTGCTGACACAAAGGATGACCATTTTAGATTCAAATGTTCAAATTGGTCCTACTACACATGGACGGTGGCCTTGGGGTACTTTAGTACATAACCAATTTTTATTCTTCGTCCAAAATTCATATTTACAAGGATGAAATATTTTACATGCATACATACATACATACATACATACATACATACATACATACATACATATATATATATATATATGTATGTATGTATGTATGTATATATATTAGTCTATGTCAGGGTAGCCTTCACTGTTCAGGTGATCCAGGCAGAAATTACAAACGTATTCTTCGAAATCCTTTTCATTTTCACTACTTTTGTTATTGAATCTAACTATATTTTCACAATCTGTTCTAACTATAAATTCTTTATTTAGAAATAGTCGAAAACTGTCTAATGCATTAATTACTCCTAACAATTCATAATCTAGGCTAGTTAGTGCCTTCTCTTTTTCTTTATACTTTCCTGATCCGTATCTACATAATTTCTCTTCTTTTTTGTCAGAATATTTGTTAGGTTTGCAGTATAGAACTGCTCCCCATCCTTCTTGCGAGACGTCTGTTTTTACTATTTTATAATTTGTTTCCAAGGGTAATTGTAGTTCTGGGAGTTGCTTGCATTTTTCTTTGATTTTTTGAATTATTTTTATATCTTCTGTATTAAATAATTTTTGTCCTTCTAGTCTAATTTTACTATATAGTAGTCCTATTATTTTTTTTTCTAAGTTTTTGATATATATTCTAGCATAATTTAAAAGTCCTAAGAAAGCCTGAAGTTTCTTAGTTTCTATTATCTTGTCTGGAAATTCTAATATCTTTTTTATAATATGCGGTTGTAGTTTAATTTTTCATTTTCCTATTTATGTTCCCAAGAATCCTATATATTCTTTAAAGAGTTCCATTTTATTTTTACTTATTATTATTCCATTATTCAAAAATTTCGTGAATATTGTAAGTAGGTGATCTATGTGTTCTTCTTTATTTTGCGAGTACACTAAAATATCATCTATATATACTAATGCAAATTTTCTGTGCTTCAAAAATATGCTATGTATTTTTCTTTGAAATATGCTTGGTGCATTTTTCAATCCAAAAGGTAAAATTAACCATTCAAAATGTCCATTAGGACATAAGAAAGTTGTCCAAGGAATACTGTCTTTGTTCATTTTTATTTGCCAAAATCCTGATTTACAATCAAATTTTCTAAACATTATTTTTCCCTGCATGCAATTTATTAACATATCTTTATTTGGTATTGGATATTTGTCTTTTACGGTGTTATCATTTAGGGGTTTATAATTCATGACGATTCTAGCTTTTTCTCTTTTTATTTCGATATGATTTCTTACTATGAATGTTGTACTACTATGTCTGCTTGAACTATTTCTTATTACTCTTAATTTTTTGAGTTCGATTATTTGTTTATCAAATTCCTCTATGTCTATTGGGTCGTATTTTCCATTGGCTATTTTTACACTAAGTTCAGGATTTTTTATTTTTAAGTGTGCTTTGATTTTATTTCTTTCCCAAAATTTTATAGGATTTTCTCCGAATACCTGTGTTTCTTCCGCTATTTGTGTTATTTTGTATAACTGTTCCTTTTTACTTAATTGGTTTGGAATGTTATTTTTTTATATTAAATTCTTTGAAGTAATTATATTCTTTAGGTTGTATAAGGAAGTTAGAATTATCCCAGATTTCTTCTTCAAGATATTTGTTATTTTCTGTATTTGCTATTTACTTCTGTGTTTGATATATATAAATGTTTTAAATTATTGATGCTATTGATGGCCCCACTACGCTTTGAATACGAAAACTCTGGTTGCAATTGCTTCGAGATGACCCTTTGTGTTAGTGGTGAAGTTATTGGCAATTTTGCAATGAAATAATCTGTTGGTGTTACACTTACCTTTTTAGTTATTGTCACAAAATCATTTGTTATTGTTATACTACCACCTTGACTTCGAATAAAGTTTAAACCTATTATAAATTTATATCTATGATTTATTTTACTTAACCATACTTGTGGTATTGGATAGAATATGTTGAAATCATCTTCTATTAAGAATTCTATTTGACTATCTCTAAGACACTTATCATATTGTAATGTACTTCCATCCATTTGTTCTGTTATAACTGGTTGTTTTAATTCGTGTATTGCCTCTTTTGGGATAAGATCTATGTCTAAATGTGATTTTGTGCTTCCTATGTCAATCATTCCTGTGATGTCTAGAGTTTTTCCGATTTTGAATTTTATTCTGCATACCAAATTTAATAAGTAGGTTGAGGGTATCAGTGATGTTGTTAAATCGTAGTTTTCATATTGAATTTTAGTGCTTTAAAGTTCTTGTTCTAATGTGTTTTTTTCTGTTTCGTAACTTTCGTTATAATTGCTTTCGTTATGATCACTTTTATTTTCCAGTATTTGTTTTCCTTTATCTTTTCTCATTTCCAATTTTTCTATTTTTCTTTCGTATTTCATTATTTCTCTGTTATGCTGGAATCTGATCTTTTCTATTTCATATTTTAGTTTTTTAATTTTCAACTTTAATTGTGCTATTTCTAAATCTTTTTCTGTAAATTTTGGTGAGCTTTTTAAATTAGTTTTGATTCCATAGTTTTCTTTTATACACATATGACATTATTTTAGATGACATTGTAAACATTTGTATATTCTTTCTTGACTAGGGAATCCTTTACACTTAAAACATTTGATATTATTATCTCCTAAACCATATTTCTAGTTATGCATGTCAGATTCCTGCCCAGGTTCTATTTATGTTATGTTCATATAACAAAATTCATAATTTGATTTTGTGTTACTACTATATTCTGTGCTACTATTATTTGTATATAATAATTTTATATCTTTTTCACTACTTGTTCCTATTATTATACTATACGCTATGGAGTCGTCAGAGTCTTGCTTACTATTTCTTCATTTATATCTCGTATCATGTTTGCACGTTCTATAGTTTTAAATTTCTGTGGACATCTATTGGCCAAATGTGTTTCATTTCCACATATAAAACATTTACACTTTGTATTATTATTTCTTTTGAATTTTTTGACATGATTAGCTTTTTTGAATTTTCCTTTTTTATAAGTTCTACTTTTCCTAAGATATCTTTTCTTATTTTTATGAGGTTTGTAGGTTTTGTGGTTATATCTGTTTTTATATTCCCTTGTATATTTTTTTATACTTTTTGTTTCTTTTATTAAATTTTTTATACTTTCTATTCAATTCTCTTTCCTCTCTATATCTTTGAGGTGCATATATTTTTTTTTTTTACAGAAATCATAATCTGTTTTATTTACTATTTCTATTATTTTGAAATTTGTGCATTGTTTTCTTAGTTGATCAAAGGCAAATATTATCCTAACTCCTATTCCTGTATTTTTATTGTTATTACTATGTTTTTCCCATTCTTCTTGTATGTGTTTTCCTATTGGTCCTGGTATTTTTTTAAAATATCTATATCCTATTTCCTCATTATAGGCTAATCCCGCTTTACTTGCTTGATATGCATAATCCTAACTAAATTCTACTATGTGTTTCAAATTTGTTATTTTCATTTGGTCTATGGTTCTTAATACTACTTCTGCCAGAGAGTATTCGCCTGGAGAGTATATATTTATTCTTGTAATTATTTGTCTAATCATATTGGTAAAGTTATATAGATTATTTCCTAAATCTTTTAATCGTGTAATAGCCTTTGGATTATCTCTTTTGTATTCATTATAAAAAATTTCCACTGTTTCACTTAATAGTGTTTCTAGATATTCGAACATACCTTTTATCCTATTACTGTTTTTCCATGCTCTAACTTCATCTTGTTCCCATCTATTAATTATTTATGTCCAAACTTGAGGCTCATATCTCATTAATTCTAGTATTGTTCCGGTTTGTGTGGCCATTGGTAGTTTTTCTAAATTGTTTGGCTTTAATCTTTTCCCCACTGGTTTTCCTGTAAAATCTATTGTTAAGGGGTTGGCTCATTTTTTTGGATATCTCTTTCCTAAAGGATATTCTGTTGTGGTTTCTGGTCATAAATAATAAGATATTCTATTAGGCATGGGAGTATCTTCATCTATTGGTCCTCTACTCGTTCCCTCTCCCGTTGTTATTATTGTTGTACGTTTTCATGGTTGTTCTACTATACTTTCCATTTTAACATCTTCTAGATATTTATTGACCTTTTCTAGTTCTATGTCTACTTTCATGGATTCCATTTTGATTGTTGTATTAGTATCAAAATTAATTTTTATACTTTCTATATCTTTAAATGTGTCCACTGGTTTTATGTTTGGATTTCCTGTGTATAATTCATCTATTAATTCCATGTTCCAAATTTCTTTATTAAGATCTATTATCTATTCATGTGTGTATCCTAATTTTTCTAATCTGTCATATTCATTATTTAATAATGTGGTTAAATATTCTTCAGTTATTTCATTCTCGTAATCTATATGGGTAAAATTATATTCTTTTTCTATATTAACATATGTTGTTTCTTCTTTATTTATTTCTTCATTATTTTGACTATCACTGCTACTAGCCTGATATTTATAATCTGTAAATCTTAAACTTAGGTTGCTATTTTTATTTTTATACGTTATGTTATTATTTGGGGTGAGTAAGGTTCCAATCTGTTCCTGCATTAGTTTCTGGGCTGAATTTCTTAGCCCGGATTGCTTTTATACCTTCTGTTTTTAGTAGATTGAATATTTCTTCATTTTTAATTTTATAATTTGTAGTACTATTTTTACTCATTCTTCCTATGAATCCTGTACATACGATTAAATTTTCTATTCCTATTTCTATATCATAACCTTTGGTTTTAATCTCTATTTTTATGTGATTTAAAAGGTTTGTTATTTTTATTAAAAAATCAGGTGTAAAATATACAATTCCACCATTGTGGCTCATATCTATTTTAGCTGTTCCTAGGAGACTCATTTCCAAATTCCGGTGCCTTCCATCATATAAACATACTAATACTTTGGTTCCTAGGAATCGTCGGTGCAATCCTTTAATGCCTATTACCACTAATCCTATGTGAGTGAGATTTAAATTTAGTCTTATTATGTCATTATGACTCTTTCTACTTATAAGGATTACTGATATCTGTTCACTTTCTATAGTACAACTGATGGTTTGTTCATGAAAATATTTGTATAGCTGACTAGCATTTATTATTATTTTTTTATATTTTCTTTATTATATAGGTGTGTTTCTTTTATCTTTTTTAATCCTCATTTCTTAAACTTTTCGTAATCTTTTTCTATATCTATTAATGTTTCTATTTGATTATCTACTACTTTACTTTTCCTAAATAACCTGGTGCTAAGACTTCTTTTTTAACTGGTCATGTAATATTACTTCTTTGTCGCTCATTTTATTGTTCCATAGATATAACAAATTCTTTGTTTTTTGGGTTTTTTTTTTACTCTTTTCACTATATTCTTATTTTTCTAGTTTTAAATTTTTGAATAACTCTTCTATTTGTGCGGTATCGACTATTTTACCTTGAATTTTTTCGTTGATTAAATCTTTTATATCACTTTTGCTGGGTAAATGTTCAAATCCTAGTTTCTTTTCTATTTTAACTAGTCTTTCTGTGTTGCTAGAATTTTGATTCTTAATATATTCTAATTTTTCACCTAATTCTTTTATTATTGTATCTTTATTTTCTGTAGCTGTTAAAATAGAATGATAGATTTTATTTTGTTTGTTTATTTGAGAATCTAATTTATGTCTTAGGTTTATTATTAAATCTATTAAGTTGTTTAATTGTTTATTATCTGTATGACAACTGTGTTTATATTCTCCTTCAAAATTACAGAGCAATTTATAATTATTTTCTAAATTATGTATTTTATTATAGGTTGGAAGTTCTAGATCTAAATATTCAAATTTTTTCATACACTATATGGAGATCTATACATATATATATATGACATAATTAGAATAAAAAAATATTAGTGGAGTATCAATTATCAAACAATAAGAGATCTAGTAATTAAGGGTGTGTTTGGTTTGCAATTGTTAAATATTTATTTATTTAATTTATGTTTTCAAGATTCAGTTAGTGCAATTTATCACACTACCAACACCCACTTAGAAAAAAAAAAGTGAAAAAACAGAAGGGGGAAAAACTGGAAAAAAAAGAGGACATATTTCTAGGGAAAAAAGAGAGGAGCAAATAAAAATGAAATGATATGGAAAATGCATGGTAAAAAATTAGAAAAAAAAGTGCCAACCCAAAAGAATTTTTTATATGAATAAAAAATAATAAAATTAAAACCACAAAACATTACCAATAGTTAAGTCCTTGTCGACTTCGTACTCATCATCAAACAACCTTCAAACCTTCAAACAACCTGCATATTTGTAAAACATAACAAAAAAAAAAGTCTTAGTAAAGTAAATAATAACATAGAAAAATACTAATTGAAAAAATGTAAAAAAGAAATTTGTCAATGACACCTGGAAACAAATATATGAAATTTATGTTTCTAGCATAGAAATTAGGATACAAATAAATGAAACCATAATAATAATAATAAAAAGTGGTGGAAGAAAATGAACAAAAACCCGAATTGGGAATAAAATTTCCCATCAAAAGTCTAAAAAAGAGAAGTATAAAAATAGAAAATTATATAAAAAATAAATTCAAGCAAAGAAAAATATAATTATGATGCAAAATGGTGTAGACACCAAAATTAGTTGCATATAATAAAAATATTATAATTTATAAATATATACTCTCTAAGCACGTGGTTTAGAACATGATTTTACCACTAAATTATGTAGCCAATTAAAGTGAGGAAATAACCTTGAAACAAAGCAAAACAAAACATGAATTTTAACAAAGTGAAATTCTAAACAAAACATGAATTCTTAGGAAGTGAATTTCGCAGAATTACACTACTTGCAGGAAAAAAAAGGGCATTGCAACCTAATAATTTTTTGTTGGATTATTTTATAGAACACCTAAGAAGCATTTTTTGAAATGCCTGATTTATGTATTGTATCTATTTTAACTAAATTCATTTATGAAATTGAACAACAAAGCATTGTGCTTCAGTTACTGTTAAACCAAATTTACTTTACAAAAAGCACTCATCGAAAAATTAGAAAAACAACATTCAAGAATTAAAAAATTAAAAAATCAATTTGTTAAAACTAATATTTTCTTTTGAAGCATTTCATCGAAGACGTAAGGAGCGTGAGTAATAAGAAGCCATGTGCTAAATTGTTGCATCATTCACATAGTACTATATTTGTAAAGGCAAATTTCAAACACACCATGATCAATATTTGGTTCAAAATTGATTGGGAAAGCAAACAAACTTATATTTATATTGATCTATCTTCTATAGAGATAAATATCCAAATGATAAAATCATTCGAATATATGGTGGATCATTTTACCGAAAGTGGAAACAAAATTGTAAATAAAGATCAAAATATTTGAACTAACAATTTGAGATATGTTAAAATTATGCTTTGGTGAAGAAAAATAAACCATATCTAGATAAAGTCACAAAAGTTGGACTTGTAGAGAAGTAAGAACGCAAAATCAAAACTACGGTCGGCAATTCGGTGGAGCAACGATGGCAAAGGATGCCACGGTAGTAGCGCCAGTGAGGGAGATGGGAAGATAAATGGAGAGATTGATGATGAAGGCGTAGTCGATGATTGTGATGACGTCAAGAGGTACGGAGGAAGTTAAGAGATCGTGGAAGTTGACGTACCTCGAATTTTGATATTAGAAGAAATAGAGATCGGGAAGAGGAGGAAACAAGGTTCATTCCTCTATCTTTATGCCATCTAAATCCGTTCATTTTGAAAATAGTTTTTCAAGGGCTTTTCTTAGGCGTCGGTTTTGAAAAACTTTTTAGGCCAAGATTTTATGTTGAAAACGGAGTCGCCACCTAGCATGTCGTTAAATGGTGTGTTAGATCACCGAAATTTTAGAAATTCATTTACTTTGAAATGGCCCGTATTTTGACTTTTTAAAGGTCTATGTACCAAAGATATTCTTAAAGTTCAGGGGTCGACTATGCTCGGGGAAGGTTTTATGCACCCCAAGATAGTTGTCCTTAAACAGTAACTTAGTCTAAATAAATATTCACTATTAAACAATACCCGAGTAATTTTGTTTGATTTACTTAAACAAAATAATACTCTTTTTAATTTTTTCCCCCTTTTTATGTATTTTTGACATGATGTAAGCAGTAAATGTTATTTAGTATGCAACTACAACTAGAAATGAAAATATTTTTGGGTTTTTAACATAATGAAAGCAATAAATACTATACTATTCTAGGCAGCAACAACCCAACAATAGTTTATAAGAGACAGGAATATAAGTATGCAAGTTATATAAAATGCAAATGTTTTTGTATTTTTAAGAGACCGGATTGCCTATATATCCTTGTTTTTCTAAGGAATCAGGTTGACATGTAGTTTCAGCATGCAAACTAGACTAAATTATTTGGATATGTGACTAAACCCTCACGTAGGTTGCCTACGTATCTCAGATTAATGGGAATCAAGTCTTCACATAGTTCGTTCGTATTAGGTTAAACTATATGGTTTATGTTATTAAAGGTAACCGAACCCTTATGCGGGTTGCCTACGTACTTTGGTGGGGTAACCAAAGATCAGGTCATCACGTAGTTCATTCATGTTAAGTTGAAAGTTGGGTTGGTTTTAGTCGATTTTAGTTGATTATTAGTTGTGAACAACATAAATCACAACATGATATGGACATGACCTCTTTGATTTCTTCAAGAACACCTTAATCGAACTATTTGTTTTGGTTAGTTAGTGTTAGTGTTTGACTTTGTTAGTTGAAATTGAAAAGAAATATTATATATTTATGCTAGTCCTACTAGTAACTAAGAAAAACAGGAAGGTTTATGAAGAAGAATCACACATATCCCTGATGGAATAGAGACACTCATTTTATCCTGAGTTTTTAGCCACAGAGGTTTGTTAGTGTAGTGTGTGTGTGTGTGTGTGTGTGTGTGTGTGTGCTAGTCCACAAGCCAACCTGACTGCGATCTTGAAATTTAGCAGAAGGTAAATTCTTTTATTAATAGTATATAGTTAGTTTGACAATTAGTAAAGAGTCGGTTTGAAGTGTTCATGAGAGATTCATAGAGACTATGCGCAACTCATGGTCTAATAGATGTTTTGTTTGAATCCTCACATATTCTTAACATGTTCTCATATGATTTGGGTCCTCCTATCTTCATAACATGTTCTCGGAGGTTCTTGATGTTCTTGAGAAAGTTTTGTATGATTTGGACTTAGTTTGGCTATTATAACAAGTATGAAATGTTATTTGGTTGATTATGGGTTATGTGAGTTATATTTTTGAAATTAAATTGTATAAACTACATGATTATGATATATACAAGCATAATATATTAAATTTAAGACAAGATCAAGGAACCTCATGGCACATACCTAGTTTAGGTGAGTGGTATTTCCCTAAACAAGAACCTTCATATCCTTCTTGATCTTCTTGGTTAGAACTCGATTAATCACTGCAGACCTCTTGAGTTCTTGCTCCAAGAACCTCAAGAACATGGTACTTGGGGGAAATAGTGCTCCCTAAGTAGTTATTTCCCTTTCCTCCTTGATCCTCTTAACTTGGCTTTGATTAGTGGTCGTTTTCCTCTTCAGTTCTTGCTCCAAGAATCTCAAGAACACCCTCAAGGACCGGATTACAGTAGCATAATGGCATTTTATTCAAGAAACCTATTTGAGAATCCTAGTACCCAAGACTTGGCTCGAGTTTTTAGAGAGAGAGAGAAGCTAGAGAAGCTAGGATTTTATGTCTTCAAAAATGAGAACCCCAGCACCTCTATGTATTGGTTGGGAGCCTGTGCACTTATCATGCGTATGCTATCCCAGCCACTTCCTTGGGGTGTGTTTGGCCTTGGGTACTTGCTATCTTGTATTGATCTTGTTTGGCTTTAAACGAATTTTAGGTGCAAGAAAAGATCTCAAAAGATTTGGTAATCATTACCTCTTCTCCAATCCTATTGGTTTCACATGGGTGCATTAATGTCTTGATGTGACATTTCCTGCTCGGTTTAGGGGCTAATACTGGTTAGTTTCACTATTTCGGTTAAGTTTCCATTAATGCTTTGAAGTTGCATTGAACATGGTATTGATGTGTCACTTAGCATTTAATTCCCTATGATAAGTCATGAATTGGTAATCATTCATCCAGTTGGTTTCGGATCGAATCGGGTTATCTTGTCTTATAACCGATTGTTAGTTTTCAAGTTTCTTAGTTATCCCTAGATATTTGGGTGAAAATATCTAGATTCAATGCATCCACCCATTCCATGTCATCTATAAGTATTTAATGCTTGATGTGACATGCATTTAATTCATTGTCTAGGTGGAAAACCAATTTAGATTGGTTTCGGTAACGGGTAGTCGTCACATTTTAGGGATTTCGATTAAACCTAAGATATTTTGCTCAAAATATCTACATCCCTTGAATGTAGCCTATCCATGTAATACCAAACAATTAATTATGTATTTTATGTACATTTAATTCTAATTAAATACCTAACTTAGTTGACAAACCAAATCGGTTTAGTTTCGATAACGGTTGGTCACAACCTAAGTGTCTTGGTTTTCTTCCTTCGATTTTTGTGGGAAACTTATTGGAATGTTATTTGGTCATTTCAAGTATCCTTTTTTGGGCCTTTTAATTATGGTTAGGTCCTTAATTCAATTGTCCTAGGGTGGTTTGTCATGATAACTTGGTTTTGGTGTAATTCCAAACGAAACCCAAGTCCTTAATCACCTTGGAGATTTAGGGCCTTGTCATGAAATTTCCAAGCCTTTATCAAGGTCTCTTGGATTGTTTCTAGCTAGGATTTTATGTAGTATACATAAATGAAATAAATGTCTTTGGTGCTAAACCAACAAGATTCAGTGGTAGTAAATGTTTTAGGGTCTGGGTAGGTAACCAGAGTAATTTGTTTGAAATATCCTATAATTTAAGGGTAGTGGCTAATTTTTATCTATACTAAAGATGATTTAATGAAAATCAAACTTTAATAAATTCATTTTGGACCCCCTTAAATTATGGGACTTTTAAGGTAGACCCAAAATTTTTACTTAGTTGAATTTGGTCAAATTTAACAGTTTCTTATTTTTTTTCATGTTTTTTGGGCATGTTTATGTATTATATAGTGTGATCTTATGTATAAATTCATTCTCTTTAAACCCAAGTTTAAAGTTTATCTAAATTTGTACTTGATTCGACACTGATTGGGTAGGACAAAATGCGATGTCTATAGGTGCCTCTCTTTGTCATGCGAGTTGTAATGACAAAAAAAGAGACACTAACATTATTTTTTCTACTAGAAATGAAATATAAAGGCATGTATTTAAATATATCCTAAATAATGAAGACATACCTGATCCTTGAGGATTCGACGAGGATGATGATTGATCACTTGTACCATTATATAATTCAGAGGATGATAAACAATCAACCTTGGAAGATTACTACTAGAAGGATGGTGACATATTTGATTCCTGTCATTCTGCATTCTTAGATGATGGAAATATATCTGATCCGATAGGGTGTGGTGAGGAAGACACTTTGTACTAGCCCTTCCAAGCATTATATTAATATATTATACTATTGGCTGGTTGGAATTATAAAATTATACTACTATACTAACTGACTGTAGTTTAAAACACAACTATATTACCAACTAGCCAGAATTTAAAATACAACTCCTAAAGGATAATGTGCGGTCTATCCTATAGGATGTGAAGAATATAACACTTGGTCAATCGACTTCTAGTTGTGACCGTACCCAAAGGGTTCTCCTAAATATCTCAAATTATTGAGAATGAGGTCTCATGTAGTTCGAATAAGTAAAATAAATCATACAACTACATTTTATTAAAATATTGGCTGGCTGGAATTATACTACGAAATTAAAATACACTGGCCATAATTATTAAAATACTGTCTGGCTGGATTTAAACTACAAAATTATTTTACACTAGCAGAAATTATTAAAATATTATTCCTAAACGATGATGCATGGTCTATCCTATAGGATGTGGAGAAGATGACACTCGATTAATTGACTCCTGGTTGTGACTGTACCCAAAGGATTCTCCTACATATCTCAAATTAATGAGAATCAGGTTATATGTAGTTCTAACATGTAAAGTAAATCAAGATTGGGTGGAATGGTTCTGGGTTAGAGAAACAAATTTTGGGGTATTTTGTCAGTCTGAGAATGAGGTTGACAATATATTTAACTATTGGTTTTCATGAGTTGGCTTGACTAAACCTGGTAGCGCGTAAATACGTTGCTACTTTCATCGCAAGTATACGGGTCAAGTTTTAGTATAATGGGAAGAGTAAGGGTTGTCGTATCCACAAGGATTGTTTGAGATTATCGTTGAGTACCGTAATTATCATAACATAACTTTATTTAGGCGATAAAAATATGTTTTGTTTATAAATATAAATACTAAACTAAAATACTAATTAATTTAATTAAACTATTTATACTATATTGAGATGTTTAGGGGAATGGATTATCTAGGGATTAACTTTATTTAGTTAAATGTGTTTGGTTTCGTTTAGTTAACAGTAACAGTATTCGACCAATTCGACAATCTCAGTATCGTAAACTCATTCACTCCCTCTCCCGAGTGTAAAGTGAATGAATATATGATTTCGTGTTAATGCCAAAGTCCCCCTCTAGCCTTGTTTAGAACACATAGTCATATGATCTTGCCCCAACGTTACTGATTGCACACTTTCTAACTCCCTCCCGGGTTATTAGATCGTCGCGTTGTGTTTAAACCCTAGTCCGAATTCAGGGTTATCTCTCCCGAGTGTCAAACTTCGATTTATAAATATATCTAAACAAGCATATAATGGAAATACAATAACGGTAAACACAATCGAATAGCGAAGAACAACCGTTAAAGAAACACAATTCAAGCAAACGACATTTTCATAAACTATATTAATCCCATAGATAATCCATGTTTAGCCAATGGCCATAACCATATATACAATAGAAAATGAGCTAAACATGCTCAAACAAACTACCAAAATTAAAAAATAAAGAAAGAAATGAAGGAACTTAACTGTTATCCGAAGATCCGATGCTAAAACCACTTCGAGAGCATTCTCCTTCTTCGCTCAGTGTTCTTCTCCTTTAGTTTGATTGAGCTTTCCCCAAAACCTCTCAAGACTAACCTCTAATCTCTAATGAGGTATAATTGCCAAAAATTGGAGGAGGAAAGAAGATATGGGAAAAAAATATCTCAAAATATCTAAAAAACATACTTTACAAGTGCAGGGTTCACCATTGCAGTGATGGCTTGATCGCTGCAGCGGTGGTTTATCAATGGGCACTCTGTTGTTCCACCACTGTGGCGGTGACCTTTCTGCACTCCCAGTAGTTTTATTACTGTAGCGGTGGATTGCTGATTTTTTTCATTGTTTTTCCATCGCTTTTCCATTGCCGTTCTACCGATTAGCATTATTTTCAACTATTTTTAGCTTTTTTTTCTTCCCAAACACCTGATTTACACAAAAAACAAATATAAACTAATTAAAAAAAATTAAAACACGATAAAAATACTAAAAAACTACCAAATTTGGTTTGAAAATAAATGGATAAATTACCCCTATCAAATACCCACTAACTTAGAATTTTGCTAGTTCTGGAGCAAAACACCCACACAATATAAGAAACTACAATGAGTAATTCCAAAATTGAAATACTAAAAAAAAAAAAAAAAAAAAAAAAAACATAAACAAACTAAAAATAACAACGTGCAAGTTTTGAATTTCATCTACCCGGCCAAACGGTTTTCCCTCATCGGCCCCTAATTCTATTGAGTTCAAAATTAAAATTCATCATGTGGTGTTCTAGAATTTCAACATTTAATAATAGTAAGCGCCATTCTTGATTCTTTTAAAGTGTGTGTGCAAAAACTCAATCATACAAATATCCATCGATCGGATTGGATTATCCACCAATAAAGTTCATGACTAAAACTAATAAGGTATAGAAAATTCATATGCCTGATAGGGTTCCATTCTCCACTAATGTAGGTTAACAAATTCAAAAAGCTCAATAGGACTTGGTTTGGTTTTTGGAAAATGGCCAAGGGTATATCGGGAATAGAAAACAGGTTAACGTTATTAACTTAACGATACCTGAGGCACAACTCTTGGCTCAATTACTCTTGTAACCCTACATAGATAAATTCGAAACAACCCTGAACTTATATTTGAAAATGTAGTACTCACTTGTCAAAACAAACAGAAATAGAACGATATTTACATGTCTTTTTTTTTTTTTTTTTTTTTATTATTATTATTATAAACCATACCCCCAAACTTATTCGATTATTATAATTTCATGGGTGTAGTTAAAACGAAAGAAAAATTGCAAGTGAGTACTCAAATACCGAACCAATAAAAAGTTCGCCCTAAACCCAACCGCTTACTTCAAGTAGCATAACGAATGCTAACTTGATTCACTCAAATTGTTCCTTTGGCTAAGCGATATAGGTTTGGAAAGAAGTTTCATTGGCCAGGGTATTTGTTGTGTGTTCAGAATTAAAACGATTTTTTGGCTTTGACGGGGTAACGAGGGATAAACATATAACATGGTAGGCTTAAAAGGCTCAAGCGATCAAAATGAATGCCTAAATCATATCTCCTAAACTTTTCACCTAGGATTTCACCTCGAATTTCCCCCAAATCAGGTTCTAGAATCCCTATTATCATGAACTTGGCTAATGGATAATTGGCGTCAAATCAATTAGATAGTTATACATTGAGTTTATGTGCTCGTGCAATTAGAATCCACAATAACTTTTACTAAAATGAGACGTTAAGCACACAGAACACACATGAATGGGCATTACGCTCGACCTTGATAAACAACCAGGGGATAGACTCATCATTGGGTAGTGGCCCAGATGAAGTACAAAACTCAGCACATGCACAACAACTATCCTAAACAAACATGCATACAATAAAAATAATACAACATAACTAACAACATAATACCATACTAAACATACTAAATGTCACCCTTGAACTTAAAATGGGCAATGTCCACAACGACCCATCAACGATCCCAATGAAAGCATAAAGCATTATAATGAAGATTAGGGTTTAGAACATGTACCTGGGAGGTTAGAGAATCACGCCTCCGAATTAAGTCGGTAGTGACAGATCTAATTTATTTTTAAAACCTTCGGTTGCCTCCCAAGAGGCGCTTGATTTAAGGTCTTTGGCTCGACACGGTGCAGGGCTTGTCAAAGAGCGGCTTCCACCCATAGTAAGTGTCATACAATACTATGTATATGTATTAATTTTGTATGCCCTCAAGACAGAAAATATTTGGGTCTGTTTGGCTCGATCTTTCAACTCGATTCTTTTTCGGATTTTGTGCTTGTGGAGCTTGAATGTACTAAGCTGGAAACGGGGTAGGATAAGTGAGCCACATTGGATCCTCATAGATGTGATCGTCTTGGATCGGGGGTGGAATCACTAATTGGATTTCAAATGGTGAAAAATCACAACTATTAACATGTGATTCTTCATCGCTAATCCACACTCGAGTTTTTTCCTCTTTAGCATGATCGCCTTCGATCTCACCCAAGTACCTTCTGCTTATATTCGGTTTCTCATAGTGGCTTTCATAATTGAATATGGCTTGTTCGTCTCTCAGTGCCACCACTTCTGACTCGGCCTCAATTAAGCAGATAAGCTTCTCGATTTGCGTCTGAAGAGACATTACGGTTGCATCAAATTCGGCGCAAACTGTCTCAATATTGTTAAGATGATTCTCATTCTCATTTAGCCAGTCATTGGTTTCCGTAAAGAAAATCTGAGTCTCCCCCATAATTGCAACGAATATCTCTTCCAAGGCAGGGGGAGAGTCCTTATTTTGGTCCGGAGTGTTAATCCATGGCGCCGAAATATTGGAATAATCCACCAAGCTTTGGTAACTTGGTGAATAATTCCAACTCTGATAATCAAAAGTTTCCAATTCCTCCAATGACTAAAAGGCTTCATCTGCGGTTAGTTTGTAGAAACAGGTGGTACCGTTTTCTCTTTCCACCTACTTTCTGGTTGCGGCTTGTAACCCGTCGAAGAAATTCAGGACACTCTCTCGGGAAACCATGATTCGGGAACCAGAATAGTAATTTCTTGTATCGATCCCAAGCACAATAAAATAGCTCGGAATCTCATTGAAAGAAATGCAAAAGTACCTGTTGATCTAACATCTTCAAGTACCCTGTAGGGAAAAAAAAAAAAAAACAAACAAAACTTATAAACAAAATAAATGCCTAAATTAAAATCAAGTTATTTAATCACAATATCAACAAAAATCTAAAATACAATCCCTAGCAACGACGCCAAAAACTTGGTAGCATGTAAATACGTCGCTACTTTCACTGTAAGTATACGGGTCAAGTTTTAGTATAATAGGAAGAGTAAAGGTTGTCGTATCCATAGGGATTGATTGAGATTATCGTTGAGTACCATAATTATCATAACCTAACTTTATTTAGGAGATAAAAATATGTTTTGTTTATAAATATAAATACTAAACTAAAATACTAATTAATCTAATTAATCTAATTAAACTATTTATACCATATTGAGATGTTTAGGGGAATTGATTATCTAGGTATTAACTTTATTTACTTAAATGTGTTTAGTTTCATTTAGTTAACAATAACGATATTCGACGTATCTAACAATTGCAGTATCATAAATTCATTCACTCCCTCTCCCGAGTGTAAAGTGAATAAATATGTGACTTCGCGTTAACGCCGAAGTCCCCCTATAGCATTTTTTTAGAACACATAGTCACATTAGTCTCGCCCCAACGTCACTAATTGCACACTTTTTAACTCCTTCCCGGGTTATTAGATCGCTGTGTTGTGTTTAAACCCTAATCCGAATTCGGGGTTACCTCTCCCGACTGTCAAACCTCGATTTCTCAATATATCTAAACAAGAATATAATGGAAATACAAAAACGGAAAACACAATCAAATAGGGAAGAACAACCGTTAAAGAAACACAATTCAAACAAACGACATTTTCATAAACTATATTAATCCCATAGATAATCCATATTTAGCCAATGGTCATAACTATATATACAATAAAAAACAAGCTAAACATGCTCAAACAAACTACCAAAGTTAAGAAATAAAGAAAGAAACAAAGGAACTTAGCCGTTATCTGAAGATCCGACGCTAAAACCACTTAGAGAGCGTTTCTCCTTCTTCGCTCAGTGTTCTTCTCCTTTGATTTGGTTGAGCTCTCCCCAGAACCTCTCAATATTAATCTCTAATTTCTAATAAGGTCTAATGGCAAAAAATTGGAGGAGGAAAGAAGATATGGGAACAAAAATATCTCAAAATATCTAAAAAACATACTTTACTGGTGCAGGGTTCACCGCTACAGCGGTGGGTATGTCGGCAGTGGTCACCACTGCAGCGGTAGATTAATCACTACAATAGTGGTTCATCAGTGGGTACTCTATTGTTTCAACGCTGCAAAGGTGGCCTGACCGTTGCGACGGTGAACTTTCTGCACTCCCAGTAGTTTCACCGCTATAACGGTGGATTGTTGATTTGAATCCTTATTTCTTTTCATTATTTTCCACTGCTTTTGCACTGCCGTTCCACTGATTAGCTTTATTTTCAACTGTTTTAGCTCATTTTCATCCCGAACACTTGATTTATACAAAAACAAATAAAAGATAATTAAAGAAAATTAAAACACGATAAAAATACTCAAAAACTACCAAATTCAGTTTAGAAATAAATGGATAAATTATCCCTATCAAAACCCCCATGAGGGCACCTACATATCTTAGACTTAACTGAGAATCAAGTAAAATATTTTCAGACTCGTAAAGTACATCAATATTTGGTGGAAAAGGTTTTTGGTTAGAGAAACTGATTCCTGGGTTATCACATCAATACATGATTGAAAATGACTGAGAGAATTCACATGGGAGAAGACCGTCAGGGAAACTCAACACCTAGTAGGGTTTGTTGGCCACATCCTACCTGGGAGTGCCTGACGAGGACTAGAAAACTTCTTGGGAAAATTTAACCTCAGATAAAATGTGCCACTGTCGTAGACTGGGGCTTGACGATACTTATTCATTTTAAGAGATTATAGATTTTAGTTGGTGATTGGTGCGAGTCTTATATCAAGAACCTCTCTACGGAGAAAATCTGATATAATATATCGCAATTCTATCTGGAAAGACTCCTATCACATAATCTCAATGGAGAAATCAGATATAATGTGCCCTATTTCCAGTTGGGGCGAGTCCCATCACAGATTCTCAATGGAGAAACCGGATGTAATGTGGTCCAACTCTAGCTAGGGCACAGGACTACCTCTTAAGCATTTAAAGGATACAGCAGAGCCCACATGGGTTGCCCCTATATCCTTAACCGAGCATGCGATTGTAATGTTTGTTTTCATCTGGAAACCCCATTGGGTTATGTATGTATATTGATATTATTGTTTTGGCTGATGATCATCAGATGACTGAAACCCACCTGGGTTATCTACATAAACTGATTTCCTAGGTCTAGAATCCAGTCAAAATGTAGTTTGACCCTTGCTGTGCTATCCCAAATTGTCAATCGTTCCCACAAGGGCTTCCTACGTACCTTGGTAATCTAGCAAGGATCAAGTCAATACGTAGTTCAAGCGTAGGTATCCTTTGTGGTCTATTTAATAAAAGGATTGAAAATCAACTTCTCAAGAAAGTCAAGGGACTTCTCGTGAGATACACCCTGATAGAGGGCTGAGAGAATGTCGTAAGGCTGACATATCTCTAACTTCGATAGGACCCACTTGGGTTTCCTACGTACCTTGGTGTTCTACTAAGGAAAGTTCAAAGCGTAGTTTGTTGGGAATGGAAGAATTTCATTTAAGGTGATTACCCAACATATAAAGATTTCATGTATTCTGATATGCACCAGGATTCAGGTCGACGCCTAATTCCTCCATGATTAATTAAAGTTGATATGGTTAAATCTTGATTGATGGGTGATCGATATATTTGACATTGTTCAATCTCGATTGATCGGGGGATTTTTATTATTGAGTGACTATGTGGGGATTTTTAAATATTTGATGACATGATTGAATCTTAATTAGTGTGAGATTTTTCTTAATGGCGACCGAACCCATATTATAGGTTGCTTATGTATCTTAGTTAACTAAGAATCAGGTGGGCACGTAGTTCATCCCCTTTAGTTTGATAACTGAATCCATAAGAGTTTCCTACGTATCTTAGGCTTCGCCAAGAATTAGGCAGACGCGTAGTTCCTACTCTTTAATTTGTTAATCGAGCCCACAACGGTGTCTTACATATCCCGGATGCTGCCAAGAATCTAGTTGACACGTAGTTCCTTCATGTTTAGGTTTAATGAATTTAATTAAGTTTATTACGATTCGAACATTTCATTTCACGTTGTAAGACAAAATGAACGATGTTTGCATTAGTGAAACATAGATAGAATGAAATGTGCCCCAGTCGTAGATTGAGGCAGCGACTGGATATGTTTTGTTGGGAAATCTAATCCGACACTTCCTATTATGCGATTTGTGATTATTACAATGTAGAATATGCACCAGCCTATGGACTGGGGAGGAGATTTATTAGCAACAAGATTGAGAAGCTAAATCGATTTATCTTACTATTTGCAGGGGTGTTAGACAAATTTGGGATTTTATTGATTTAAATCCCCGAATACACTAACCGACGAGTTCATTATTATATTATTGAAATGTGAAACTGCTATGCGTTTAGATTTACACATGTTTCCTCCTCGTGGTAATTGGACTACTCGCAAGTGCATGAGGTCTAGTTTTAATATAATGGATCTTTTAGGATCGGATATCGTTCCACTGGGAAGGGCAGGTAATTCAGTTGAGTATTGCAATTTCAATAGTTTCATATTATCTCGACTAATCAAATTTTGTTTGTTTTCTAATTACTATACTAAGATAAATGATAATTATAAAGTTAGTTTTAATTACACTAATTACTTAGGTATAAATCTCTTTCATATAACGCATAATTGATTTCATTTAGTTAGCTATAATGGTTTTTATCTAATCCGACAACCTCTGTATCAATAACTCCTCCGCCACCTCTTCCGAGTGTAAAACGAGGGATTACACGACTTCGTGTCAACGAAGAAGTCCCCTTCAACACCTAAACGACCCTAAGTCGCGTGAGTTTTGAGCCAACGTCATGGGTTTCATACGTTCTAACGCCCTCCCGGGTCGTTAAAACGTCACGTTGTATTTACCCTAGTTTGAATCCGGGGTTATCTCTCCCGAGTGTCAAACCCCGTATTCTCGGTTTATCAATACAAGCATAATATCAAGCATAACGATAAACACAATCGAATTTAGACAAACAACACATTAAAGTAACATAAATTTACTCAACTAAACGGTTACATGATTTCGACTACTCCTAAGTAACATTTAACTACTACTACAAGATCTTAGCCATATACCATGCAAAATAAGAGTGATTCAACATTCGTAGATATGAAAAAGTGATTACAAAGAATAAAATAAGAGAGAAACGATCAAATCTGGAAGTGAAATAGTTCACTGTCACTAATGATCGATCTGCAAGTTATCCTTCTTTATCCGAATGATGAACCTCCTTCTTGATCTTCAAAATATAGCTTAAGAGCTCTTATCTAGGGTTAGGGTTCTTCAACCACAAGTTTCAGACGTGGCCAAGGGGTATTTAAAGGCTTAGGGGTTCAAAAATATCAAAACAGATATTTTGACCTGTTCTGCGATTTCCGCCTAAGCGGTAGAAACTTCGCTTAGGCGATGCTTAAGTTGGTTAGAATTCTGCCTAAGCGGTAGAATCTTCGCTTAGGCGGAGGACTAACTTCTTGACTCCTTATCTTTCTGACGGAATTCTGCCTAAGCGGTAGCTACTTCGCCTAGGCGAATTTACAGCAGTGCAGCTCTATCCGGCAGTTCAGTTCATCCAGCATTCTGATGGATTTCCGCCTAGGCGGTGGAAACTTCACCTAGGCGGATTCAATACTTCAGCCCTTGCAACCTTCTGACGGATTTCCACCTAGGCGGTGGAAACTTCGCCTAGGCGGATTTCAAATCTTCAGTTTTTGTATCTTTCTGCTGAATTTCCGCCTAGGTGGTGGAAACTTCGCCTAGGCGGAATTGCTCTGTTATTTGAAACCTCATTTTTTCATCTTTTTGGCTACCCTTTTTGTACCATTTCGCTCGGTTTGTCGATTTTTTACTTCCCCGCTCTTGACAAATAAAAACAGCTAAAACGATATTTAAACTTCAATAAAGTACTCAAAAACTGGCAAATTCGGTTTAGAATTAGATAGGTATTTTACACCTATCAGAAACTAATATATTAGAAATTTTCCCATTGGTGCAACATTCGGGTCATGCAATTTGTTTATTATATCTATACATGAGTTGATAAGAGTGATTACCTGTATTGCCAAGGCTTACAAGTTGTTTGTTGGAATTGGATGGTGAACCTCTGCCTTTCTATTTAGCCCCCTTTGCTCCAAGTGTTTTAGCTTTGTATGTTATCGTATAGGTAACCCGTGTCTATTTCTTGAGTTTTTTTTACAATCAAAGTATTGTTAGAAGAAAACGAAACCCTGTCTCTATTTCTTGATCTTGTTACCTGAATGGTATATACTGGCATTTTTATTCGAGAGTTGGAAAATCTTCGTCTAGCGATGGTCATCTTCTTTTTTCAAAAGATCCATCCTGAAGGTAACTTTAAAGGGTACCACACTTGTCTCGTAGTTGAAAAGTCGACATCCTATGGTGCACGATGATTTTCTAGTTCTATGGCCTCTTAATGAATTTAGATCACAAGATAGTATCCAATATGGTTGTATTGTTAATGGTGGGAATCATAGGAATTTGAAGTGTTGTGTATAGTTGGTTTGGTGATGACATCAGACCTTTATTTAAATGGAATTGTAATAAAGGTTTTTTGCCAGGCTTTATCTTGCTTTTATCCCCTTTTCTCCTAGGCCATTTTGTCCTTTCTACTTTTATGTATTGAAATGTTAGTTATGAAAGAAACATAACATATAAACAATAAGAAGTTAGAGTTACAAAAACAAAGCCTGCATAGTTAATTATACTATCCATTTTTTACAAATTGTTTCTACCTTGGGAGTACAAAATTAGACTTGAGCTTTCTAGCAGCTTCCCACCTGTCTTCCTTCAAATCCCAAAGTAGGTAGAATTACCAATCGAATTCTTCGATTTACTCGACTTAGTCTTAGTATAGTGGTTTGTAAAAGAATCCAAACTCCACAAACAAATGATATACTGGCCGAAATCTAATGTCTTTTGTGTATTTATTTATTATTATATGTTTGATATTTTTGCCCTTAGTGCCTTTTAAGGTTTGCACTAAGGTGGGCTACAATATTTTTGCACCTCAGTGCCTCTCGGGTTTCCACTGGGCCGGTGGTTTTGTATCTTACTATGATCCCTACTTTCTTACCTGCAGTGCCTTTTTTAGTTTTCACCACGTCCTCGGGTCGTACATCTTTAAACTCTTTTTTACCCTCACTTCCTTTCGGTCACGAGTCTGGGTTTATATCTTATTTTTCTAAGGGTAGAACTTCTTGACTGTATTAGAATTAATGGGCTCTATGAAGTCTTCTCCATCTATCTCTTGAAGTATTAAGGCCCCATGCCCTAACACTTTCTTAACGACGAATGATCCATACCAGTTTGGCATGAACTTTCCCTTAGCTTCGTTTTGGAACGGGAAGATCTTCTTTAATACTAATTTACCTGTAGTATAGATTTCCCATGGTATATAGTAGTAAGTTTGTTTTCGTCTATTAGGCATAGTTGATCAAGTCTCTGTTGTACCCATTTAATTTTATCCAACTCGGCTTCAACTACAATCCTAAGAGACAGAATTTCTACCTCTAGTTGATGTTCTAACCGATGTTTGATAGGCCATCAAGGTAAATGGAAGCATCTCATCCCATTCCTTGTCGTTATCAATCATCTTTCTCAATATTTTCCCAATGTTCTTGTTAGCGGCCTCTACTGTTCCATTCATTTTCAGATGGTAGGGCATGGAATTCTTGTGTTCTACTTTGAACTGAGCACAAATGGATTTCATCATAACTCCTTTCAGGTTTTGGGTATTGTCGGAGATCAAGGCTTGGGGTACTCAACAACATGATAGGACATTCTCTTTTAGGAGCCTCGTTATGGTCTTCTGGATAACATAAGTAAGCGAAACTGCCTCTACTCACTTAGTGAAGTAGTCTATAGTCACTAGGATGAATTGGCGTCCGCTTGGTGCCATCAGCGTAATTAGACCCATGGTGTCCATACCCCACATCAGAAAAGACCATGGGGCCGCTATTCAATACAAGTCTGTTGGGGATAAATGGATCTAGTCACCGTGTACTTGACATTTCTGATATCTTCTCATGAGGTTTATGCAATCACCATCAATGGTTAACCAAAAATAGTCAATTCATAGAATCTTCTTGGATAACATGAAACCACTCATATGTGGTTCGCATAATCCGCTATGAACCTCCTTCATGAGTTTTATTTCTTTTCGGGCACCCATACACCTTAGGAGACCTAAATCTGGCGATCTCTTATATAAGGTGTTTTCGTTGAGAAAGAATTGGCCCGCTAGTCTTCGCAAGGTTCTTCGAATCAGGCTATCAGCTCCTTCCAGATATTCTTGATTTCTTAAGAACCTTTGGATGTCTACATACCAAGGTTCTTCATCTTTTTCAGCCTCTACTTGATTATAATGAGTTGGTTGCCGTTATATCTTGACAGTTACGGGAATCTCCTCGTCTTCTTCTTTGATCACTAATATCATAGATGCTAACGTTACAAGGGCATCGGCGAAATCATTCTTAACCCATGGTACGTGCTCAAACTCGATCTTTGAGAAAGCTTCACAAAGGTCAAGTAAGTAATTGTTGTAGTAGATCATGTTTCATCGCATACTTGTCGGTGATCTAGTTTATAATCAGCTCTGAATCCTTGTATACTATTAATTAACTCTTTGATCTTCAAAGTCTTAGCGAACTCTAAGACTATAATACAAGCTTCGTACTTGGTGGTGTTTTTGGTATTGGTGAATTTTATCTTAACAGCAACTGGAAAGTGTTGACCTTGCGGAGAGATTAGAACGACACCAATGCCAATCCTTTTCGAGTTGCTAGCTCTATCAAAGTACATTTTCCATATCTACTCCTCCTTATCGCTAATAAGTAATACAATAGGCTCATTGGGAAAGTTAGTCTCCATGGACCTCTCGTCGGCTCTTGGGTTATTAGCAAGTTGGTCAACAATGATTTGGCCT
Source organism: Eucommia ulmoides (assembly GCA_016647705.1). Classification (NCBI taxonomy): domain Eukaryota; kingdom Viridiplantae; phylum Streptophyta; class Magnoliopsida; order Garryales; family Eucommiaceae; genus Eucommia; species Eucommia ulmoides. The sequence continues at coordinate 29,091,015 of CM028340.1, read as the reverse complement.
TTGACTGCCTTTAAAGTCACATATATAATGTCAAACTCTATAAGTAGTATTTGCCACTTGGATATTCTTCTAGTAAGCACAGGATTCTCGAATATGTACTTTAGAGGCTCCATTTTAGCAATCAAATGGGTATTAAAGTACAACAGATAGTGACATAACCTTTGAGCAGTCCAGGATAAAGCACAAGAGGTTTTCTCTAATACCAAGAATCTTTCTTCATACGAGGAGAATCTTTTTCTTACATAGTAAATGGCTTGTTCCGTTTTACCTGAATTGTCATGTTATCCCAACATTGCAACCATAGAAGTTTCTAGGACGGTAAGATATAAGAACATCTATCTTTCTTATTGGGATGGTACCAAGACAAGAGGGTTCAATAGATAGACCTTGAATTTCTCCAAAGTGTCCTACCATTCTTTGTTCCATTTCCCATTTGATTCCTTTCTCAGTAACTTGAAGGTTAGCTCACAAGTTACTGTCAATTGCGAAATGAAATTAACCATGAAATTCACTATCCCAAGGAACCCACGAATTTTCTTTTCCGTTCTAGGTGCAGGCATTTTGACTATGGCCTTTGTAGACATGACATTTTGACAGCCCTGCAAAATTTTATGCTTTATTTTATAGTTAATTTTGTATTTATTTGACTTTGTTTTATTTTATCTTATTTTCAAAAAATATAAAAAAAATGGATAAAGAAAGAGGAAGGAGAAATCAAATTAAAAGAAATAGGTCAAAAATTGAAAAAAAAAATGGAGGGGAGTAAAACGAGAGAGAGAAAAGAAAATAGAGAGAAAGTGGTGGGCCCCCCTTTCTTAATTTTAGCCGATAGAGAAAAGGAGGAGAGAGAGTGAGAGAATAAAGGAGAGAGATATAAAGAGAGAGGAGATAGAAAGAAATGTGTGTGTGTGTGTGAGAGAGAGAGAGAGAGAGAGAGAGAAAATGGTGGGGCCCTCTAGAATGTACCAACATAGAAAGAGAGAGAATGAAGAAGTTAAATGGGTCCTTTGTCATGTACCCTAGTTAACCGAAAATGGGAGTGAGTGAGAAAGAGAAAAAAATTGTGTGAGCCTTTTGGTCAGCCAATAGTGTATGAGAGAGAAACAAAGGTTGCCTCCCTATGCCATGTGTCAGATGAGGTGAATTGGGCGCATGTGTTCACGCGTTCACAACCCTATAACCCTTTTTTGTCTTTTTTTTGTTTCCAATTTTATCCTTTTCAAGTCAAACTTGGACTAGGTTTTGGCGGCCAAACCTAATTTTTAGGGTTTCCTAAATGATTTTCACCCCCCATATTTCTCTATAAATAGGACACTCCTCCTAGTTTATTCATTTAAAAATTGAGATGAGCCACATCTAGATGTGTATTTCTCATCAAAAGACCTTTTAGGAAGCTATCTGTGAGAGAGAAAAAGCCTGATCGTCTGGATTCTTGTCCTAGAACAGTTACGTTTTTCTTTTATTTTTAATTTTTTAGTTTATTTTATTTTTCTCACACTTTAAATTCTTGTAAACTTTATTTTTTTTAATTGTCTGATGACTCAATTAAAATGTTAAGATAAGGTTTCCTATTTTCAATCTGAACTTTTGAGCATTTAGATGAAGACACCCATATCTCGATTTATATTTGTTACTTTCAATTTTTTTTTTATTTGTTTACAAATTAGAAAAGAAAAAAAAAACTAAAAAAATAAGTCGTCGGATGATCCGATGAAAACACTGGGGTGTTTTTATCGTGCTTAAACTTAATCCCTGAGCGTTGAGTGAATGATGTTTTCATTATTTATTTTTCTGTATTTTTATTTATTTTATTTTTATTCTCTTTAAAAAAAAAAAAAAAAAAAAAAAAAAAAAAAAAAAAAAAAACAACCTAAAAAATATAAAAATCCAAAAAATAATATGATCTTAGTTTGTGGGAATTAATCCTTACAAACCTAAGTTGAATATGGAAATTCTATAAATCATGGGATTTCGCTTAAATTTAAGATTAATTTCGACAAAATTGTTTTCGCAATATTCCCTCAATTTTCATATCCATAGAATTTGATGAAATTTCAAATCGGGATTTCTTTAAATTAATTGGGCAAACTTAAAATAGACATTATTTGCATCCATCTTGCATATTTATTTCTCGTATCATTTAGACGGTATATTTAGGACACTTTCACAACTTACACTCTTTTTTTTTTTTTTTTTATATATATATATTTCATACATATAGTTTTTTTTTTGTTTTTTTTATTTCATAATCCATGATATTTCTTCACATTTAGTCATAACATGCATACTGCTTGTATTTTTTATATAATTAAATCCTTGCCACGCATAAGTAGGTTAATTCAAGTAGTGTTCCCTGTTTGATTTTCGTATTCATATTATTTTTCATTGACATGTTTACATTAATAGGACACTTTTGCATAAAAAAGAATAGAATTCATATAATGTTAGTTTTTGCAATCTTATTTTTATACTTATTCACCCATTGTAGTTTGCCCATTTAAATTAAAGAAATCTCTCGAAAACATACATAAAACTATCCCCTGAGGATCATCCTTGTCGAATTCTTAATATTTGATAAGAGGTCATATCGAGAAAATATTCCCAAAACACAAAAAACTTGTCCCTCCTTATTTTTTAAAATACAAAAAAAAAATCATCCGAAGGAAATGATTTCAAAATAAAATAAAATGTTCAGACTAACCTAATTAAACTTAACTAGATATAAGGTTCCATCTTTGGATGGGCGTCTTGGGGGGCCTATCACATTCCTCTAGAGTAACCGACCCCCGAGCTCTTAAATGAATCTTTGGTTTGACCGTGTATTTTGGAGTTAATTTTTACATAGGCCTTTTCATTTTTTTAAATTTTTTTTCTAAAATTGGGTAACCTAGTACACCCTTTAAATCTAATGTTAGGTGGTGACTCTTTATTTTAAAAAATAGTCAAAGTACTTTTTGAGAAAACCGACGCTTTTAAAAAGCCCCTCTTTTTTTACGCTTCTTATTATTTTATATTATTTTTCTTTCAGAAAATCAGGGTGCGTCAGTTGGCGACTCCACTAGGGAAGTTAGACGGTCGAGCCAAATATGTCCAAATAAGTCCAACTATTCTATGTCTGAATGTTATATTTTATTTTGTTATCTTTTCTTTCTATTTTTGTAAATAAGAAGTGATGTTTCTTTTTTTTTTTTCCTTTCTGTCGGGCTCTTATATTGTTGTAAACCCTCTAACATAAGTACGATTGTCTTGTATCCATATTATCCCAACAGGATAGGATTCTATAAATACAAGATGTGGAATGGGGTTTTATACTTGATGGATTGATGATATCTCAGGAAGCCTTAAAAATAAACGAGTTCAAAGTTTCCAATACCGATTAAGTAACGAAAGAATTTTCATAAATCATTATCTATTTTGATTGGTCATTATTAGAATTGAGAACTTGGAACTCGAATGAATTTTAAGACTACTTAAGACCTATGTGGACTAATAAATGAGTTTGTTTTAAGAACTAAACAAGACACGAAAATCGGTCCCAGAAAAGAAATTTCGGTTCCCCCCATTCGAAGTCTGGTCTTTACTCGCAGTCATGCCTAGACTCATTCGAGGATGACATCAGAAGCAATCCCGAAAGAATTTTCATAAATCATTACCTATTTTGATTGGTTATTATTGGAATTGAGAACTTTGAACTCGAATGAATTTTAAGACTACTTAAGACCCATGTGGACTAATAAATGAGTTTGTTTTAAGAACTAGACGAGACACGAAAATTAGTCCCAGAAAAGAAATTTTGGTTCCCCCCATCCGAAGTCCAGTCTTTACTCACAGTCAGGCCTAGATTCATTCAAAGATGACATTAGAAGCAATCCCGAATCTCCCCATATAGCCAAGATGGCTTGAATACAAGAAACCATCAACATGCTGAGAGAAAAGAACGAACTTAGTCGACCTCAAGAGGTTCATGTTTCCCCATCTAGTGGAACTCCCGTGACAAAATCGCTAAATGGAAATATTCCAAGCTCTGCCGGGATAGAGAACTCAGTGTCGAATCTGAATCATGCCAGCCTGAACTTCGTGGTACGCGGTACCGGTCTACTATGGACCTCAAATGGGCCCTCATCCTTTTACCTATAAAGTGCCGACATATCCCAACTAGGGGCATATCTAACAAGCTTTGCTCGATGGACTAGTCCCTTCTGCACCACAGATCCTCATTCACCCGGAGAGGGTTATTACCCTACCCAATAATTCGAATGTCAATTAACCAGCCTTGACTGTCAAAATCAAAAATAGAGAAGAAGTGAATGGACCCCCTACAACCTTGATTTTGAAAATGAAAGAATCAGAGAAAACCATAAAAGAATTGAAACGGAAGAAGCCATCCAGAAAAGCGACCTACAAGGAGTTGTCAACACTACCCTGGGTGGTGTATCTGGAAAACTTCGTATTTCCAAATTTAGTGAATTATGACAATATTGGCCTCCTAGAATGGCATATCAGCATCTACAATGAGGATTTGGGAGTTCATGCTCGAAATGAAAACCTTTTCCTAAAGATGTTCCGACGATCACTGAAGGGATTAACACTCAACTGGCAGATGACCCTACACCTATCGTAGATTAAAATATTTAAGGATCTAGTAGAGGCCTTCTCTAAGTAGTATGTGTACAATAAAGATATCGCACCGGACCATAGTAACCTCTACCAGATACTGAAGAAGAAAGACGAAAGCTCCCGGAGGTACACTGCTTGTTGGAGGGAGGAGGCTACCAAAGTTGTCCCTAGGCTGAGTGAGCAGGCTCAGTTGGAGATATTCTAGTCAATTCATATATTGCCGTTCTATCAAGATCTCTCGAGCATAGCAGTGGCTTTCTTTAGCGTTGTGATCAAGAAAGCCGAGGTGACAGGAGAATGAATAAAGAGCGAAAAGATTGAAGGAGCCTCACCCGACCTGACAAAGTGGTCAACTCCACCAAAGAAAAGAGAAGATTAGGTAGCTGTCGTCATTTTTCCCTAGAGACCCTTCAACAAAACAACCTCCAAGCCTCCTATCCCCAAAATTACCCGAACCAAAACAACCAATACAGTAACCACGTCCCTCAAAATCACCAAAACCAATATGACCCCCATAACCAACCATATTCCTAAAGTCGTCCCTTCCTCCACCTTACCAAAATCACACTCTCCAATACTACCCTCAAGGCTACCAAACACCTACTTACTATACACCCTCATATCAGCCAAACCAAAGCCCCCCCACCTCAAATTCTTGACCAAACCCTAAAGCCAAGAACCCAATATTACCGGGGCTACCCACCTCACCAAACTACTGGGGGGAACTTTCGAAACGATAAAAAGAACCACTAGACCTTCTAGTCTCTATCACTGAGCTGTACCGATACTGTTTGAAGCAAGGGATATTGACGCATTTTCCATCCTACGACCCTAAGCCAGGGAGTAAAGCAGCTAGTTCAAATACTTTCTGTAAGTACTATTCAGGAGTCAGGGTACATACGATTTAGCAGTGTTTCAAACTAAAATACAATATCCAAGAGTACATACGGATGGGGCCCTCACTTTTCCTAACAGAAAGATTGAGGAAGCTACGCCAAATTTCCAATTAAATTCGTTGCCTGAGCACGCACCTTCAGGGAGTGGTGAAGTAAATTTTTACTAAAAAGTTGGTGAATATAAGAGCAAGTCAAGTGCCTGAGGCTCGAGTTGAAAAATCTATAGGCTACAAAATTGGGTTTTCTTGTTTACTTTCAATTTGATAAAAGTTCTAATAAAATTGGAACATTTTTGTGTACTTACCTTTCGATCCCGTTGGTCTTTTGAATGGAAAGGAATTTTGCTCTGTAATGGCTTTTAAATTTCAACAAATACAATACTGTTTTATCCAAAACTATGGTCTAATGATTTAATCTTACTCTTTCAGTTACCCAAAATTGCTTGCATTCATTGTATGTGAAGTGATTGAGCGAGGATGTGAACATATGATTTCAATACAAAGCTAGAGCACCATCTAATGGGGATAAAAACAAAGGAATATTCTATTGTGCCAAACGATGGTGAGATCCAAAAGGCCCCTGACTAAATTCAATAGTAATTCCAGAGTACTGAAGGATTCGAAAGTCTAGATTGGCATCCATTTACCCTAACAATGCTTTAATATATTGCTGCAAGCTGATCAAGCCATCTCCAGTGGTCCTTTACCGATTTCATAAAACCAGGTGTAAACATCCTGGTTTGCTTGTTATCAGACCCAATGGCAAAAAGGGAATACAATCATTCCAGGTCAATGATCCCGATAAATAAACTCTCAGATGTTACAAGAACGTCTCAATTTGCAAAGAAGATCAAGTTCATTTCTATGCTTAGCTGCGCCCCGAACCATTTTAAGTTCGATTATCTATTAAAAAAAAGGAAAAAAAATGAAAAATGGGGTAACCAAGCAAGAAAAACATGTGCAAATGTGAAAGATATTTGAAGAGAAAATAAAAGGGATATATTGGGTTTTTCAAGGTTTCTGCTTCGGGCCACCTTAGCGAGCAAGCGTTTATCTGGATCAGAACTTGATGGATTTAAATGAAATCAAAATTGGTGAAAATGAACATTAATCATGGTCTGGAAGTGTATTGGAACCATATTCCTCTACAATTCGACTCAAGATCTTACAGAAAATCATATCGTACATTGGAAGCACTCATTTTAGTAATTTTCGAAATTTGTCCTTTGTTTGGATTAAATCAGTTTTGCAGGACTTGAGAAAACATAGAGCATGTAAGAGTATTAGAATCCCAAGCATCAAAGCCCCTAGAAATTTGAAAAGACAAGAATCCAGTTTAGCAAGCCAATGAGACTTTGATGAGGCATATTGGGCCCTCCCTTGAGTTGGAAAGCAAAATCTCGAAAGTCAAAAAAAAAAAAAAAAAAAAAAAAAAAAAGTCTTATCAAATCACCTCAAGGCATGTCGGGCCTTGAGTTGGAAAGTAAAACTTCTAAATTCAAACGAAAGAATCTCCTAATACTGCTCCGATCCAAACGCCATCAACCGAAACGATTACGGCCAAAATGGGGGAACAGAATTGCGAGTCATCAAAGGTGATGGGTTTTTCATACTAAAATTTTGTTTTAAATGTGTTTTTCTTGTCCAGTTACATGGAGCTCAAAAAGGATTAAAAGTACGGATTTTCTTATCACTAGGTCCTCTTACCTTTCCGTTGACTTGAGTTGAAAACTTTTATTGTTGAAGATTCAAAAACTCTAAATGAGCATACAGGTATGTGTTTTGCGCTGAAAGGAAAGTTCAGTGAACTACTCTAAACATGATCCTCAGTGTAATGCTAAAATACGTAAGCAACCTGTAAAGGTTCGATCATTGAAGTGTTAACCCTAGCTGCGGGCTGGGGTACATTTTATATCTTTTGCCCATCATTTGCCCCTAGCTCCAGGCTGTGGAAATTTTCCCATTTCTACATCTAGGGAATGTTGAGCATGGCAGGCCCAGCTACAGGCTGGGACACATATTATATCTTTTTATTTTATATTCTACCTCTATATGATGGTATTCCATATTGTATTCAGCCTCTCCGTGATGGTCTTTTTCATTTTTGCATTATGCTACTCCGTGATAGATTTTTATTTTGTATTTTTCCTCTCCATGATGGTTTCTTCATTTGCATTATGCCTTTCCGTGACGGAATTTCATATTGCATTTTGCCTCTCCGTGATGATTTTTTCTTTATGTTGCATTCGGCCTCTCCATGATGACCTTTTATTTTTTGCCTCTCCATGATGAAGTTTCATGTTGTATTTTGCCTCTTCGTAATGGCTTTTTCATGTTGCATTCGGTTTCTCCGTGATGACTTTTTATTTGCATTTTGCCTCTTCATGATGGCTTCTTCATTTCTATAATATGCCTCTTCGTGAAAGTTTTTTTATCTTTTGCATTATGCTTCTCCGTGATGGCTTTTTCATTTTTGCATTATACCTCTCCGTGATGGTTTTTTCTTTTTGCATTTTGCTTCTCTGTGATGTTTTTTTTTTATGTTGCATTTGACCATTCCATAATGGCCTTTTATTTTATGCCTCTTCGTGATGGCATTTCATGTTGAATTTTGCATCTTCGTGATGGATTTTTATTTGCATTCTGTCTCATCATGATGACTACTTCAATTCTGCATTTTGTCTCTCTGTTATGACTTTTCATCTTTTACATTATACCTTTCTGTGATGACTTTTTTATTTTTGCATTATGCCTCTCTGCGATGGTTTTTTCTTTTTGAATTTTGTCTTTCCATAATGGCTTTTCATTTTGCATTCTGCCTCTTCGTGATGGTTTTTCATTTGCGTTATGTCTCTCCGTGATGATTTTTATTTTTGGCATTTTGCCTCTCCGTGATGGCTTTTTTATTTTTTGCATTTGCCTTTCCGTGACGACTTTTTATATGTTTTGCATTGTCTCTCCGTGAGTGCCACTTTATTTTGCATTCTTTTCTCGCCCCGATTGGGGTATATGTCAAACTATGTGTGAGTTGATTCTTGGCACTGTCGAGATACGTAGGCAACCCTTTTAGGGTTTGGTCTCAATCCGTCCATATTTTATTCCCATCCCTTTTCCATTACGCCTTGAAAATGGTCTTTTTTCTACAAATTTCCCCATTTTGTTATAAAAATTCACAAACATAAAAACAAAATGTTTTGAAAAATAAAAAAAATGAGATGATCAAAATGATGTGATCTCTTATCTTTGTCAAGCAAGTAAAACTCGAATGACAAAGAAGAACAACTGTAGACACGTCTCACCCGCAAAATTTTATGTTTTATTTTATTGTTAAATTTATTTTTATTTAAGTTTGTTTTATTTTATCTATGTCTAGAGAATATAAAAAATAAAAATGGATAAAGAAAGAGGAAGGATAAATCAAATTAAAAGAAAGGGGGCAAAAATTAAAAGAAATGAAAATGGAGAAAGAAAGGAAAGAAAAAAGAGAGAAAGTGTTGGGTTCCCCTGTCTTAATTTTAGCCGATAGAGAGAAGGAGGAGACAGAGTGAGAGAATAAGAGAGAGAGAGACAAAAGGGAGAGAAAGAAATGAGGGAGAGAGAGTAAGAGAAAATAGAGTGGGGCCCTCTGCCATATGTCGACACAGAGAGAAAAAAGGAAAAAGTTAAATGGGTCATTTGTCATATTACCTAGTCAACCGAGAATGGGAGTGATAGAGAGAGAGAAAAGAAATTTGTGTGGACCCCTTGGTCAGCCAATATTGTGAGAGAGAGAAACAAAGTTCGTGGGTTCCTATGCCACGTGTTAGAGTTGGTGAATTGGGCATGTGTGTTCACGCGCTTGAAACCCTAGAACCTTTTTTTTGTCATTTTTTTCAAATTTTACCCTTTCCCAATCTAACTTAGACTGAGTTTAGGTGGTCAAACCTGATTTTTAGGGTTTTCTACGTGATTTTCACGCCCTATCCTTCCTTCTAAATAAGACCCTTAACCACTTAGTTTATTCATTCGAAAATTGAGAGGAGTCACCTCTAGAAGAGTGATTCTCATCAAAAGCCCTTTTGGGAAGCTGTATGCGAGAGAGAAAAAACCCGAGCGTTTACAATTCATTAAAAATAAAAAATAAGTCGTTCGATGATTCGATGAAAATACCGGGGTGAGTTTCTCGTGCTTAAACTTAATCTCCGAGCGTTAGGCAAATGATATTTTCATTATTTATTTTTCTGTATTTTATTTATTTTATTTTTATTCTCGTTATCAAAAAACCCTAAAAATTAAAAATATAAAAATCCAAAAAAATAATAAGATCATAGTATGTGAGAATTAATTGTTACGAACCTTAAGACGAATCTGACAATTCGATAAATCGTGGAAGAGTTTTTCGTGACGTCGTTTTCATTCCCCAACTAGAGTGAAATTTAGAAATGATTGGTTTTAGGAAATCTCTTCCACGATTCGATAAACCTTAAGATGAATCTAACAATTCGATAAATCGTGGGAGAGTTTTCCGTGACCTCATTTTCATTGCCCAACTAGAGAGGAATTTAGAAACGATTGGTTTTAGGAAATCTCTTCTCTCGGTTAATCGTTTTCGTGGCATTCCGCTTAAGTTTTGAAAATATTAATTCTGACAAAATTGTTTTCACGATCATCCCTCAATTCTCATATCTATATAATTTGAGAGAATTTCAAATTGAGATTTCTTTAAATTAATTGGACAAACATAAAATATACATTATTTGCATCCATCTCGGATATTTATTTCTCGTATCATTTAGACGACATGTTTAAGATACTTTTACCACTTACACTTTTTTATATTTCATACATGTAGTTTGTTTTTTTTTTGTTTTTTTTGTTTTTTTGTTTTTTTTAAAATTCATAATCTATGCTATTTATTCACATTTAGTCATGATACGTACACTACTTGCATTTTTTATATAAGTAAATTCTTGCCGCATTATCACGTTAATTCACGTAGTATTCCCTGGTTAATTCCCATATTCATATCATTTTGCATTGGCATGTTTAAATTAAACACTTTAGTTTTTAGGTTACTTTTGCATAAAAAAATAATAGAATTTATATAATGTTAGTTTTTGCATTCATATTTTCATTAGTTTTTACATTCATATTTTCATATCTATTCACCTATTTTAGTTTGCCTATTTAAATTAAACAAATCTCTCGAAAACATACATAAAACCACCCCCCCGGGGACCATCCTTATTGAATCCTCAATATTTGATAAGAGGTCATAACGGGGGGAGCATTCCCAAAATTCAAAAACTTGTCCCACCTTATTTTTGAAAATACCAAAAAGATTTTATTAGGATAAAATAATTTTAAAATAAAATAAAACGTTCAGACTAAACTAATTGGACTTAACTGTATATAAGGTACCATCTTCGGAAGGTCATCTTGGAGTGCCTAACACTTTCCCCGAGCGTAACTGACCCCCGAGCTCTTAAATGAAATTTTAATTTGACCGTGTATTTTGGAGTCAATTTTTACTTAGGCTTTTTTTTTTTTTTTTTTTTTTTTTTTTTATAAAAAAAAATAAAATTGTTTTCTTAAGTTCGGTGACCTAGTACATTTTTTGAATCCAATGTTAGGTGGTGACTCCTTATTTTAAAAAATGGCCTAAGTATTTTTTCAGAAAACTGGTGCTTTTAAAAAAACCCTCTCTCTTTACGCTTTTTATTATTCATATTCTTTTCCTTTCGAAAAATCGACGTATGTTAGCCTTAATCTTGGTAAGATCAATTTCGATACCCCTTACCAGACACTACTCCGAATGCACACTTTGTTGCATTGAGTTTCAACTTAAACTTCTAGAGGCAATTAAACGTCTTCTTTAAGTGTTCTAGATGGACTTCATCTCCCCTTGATTTCACTATCTTATCATCCACATATACTTCACTTTCTTTATGGATCATGTCGTGGAACAAGGTTGTCATGGCTCTCTAATAAGTTGTTCCCGCATTCTTAAGTCCGAATGGCATAGATCGATAACATAATATGCCCCAAGGCATTGTGAAGATGGTTTTATGCTTGTCTTCCTCGTCGACTAGGATTTGGTCATACCCACAAAATCCATCCACAAAGAATGAAATCCTACACATGGTAGTGTTATCTAGGATGATGTGGATATTTAGCAGTAGAAAGTCATCTTTCGGACTTGCTCCGTTGGGGCCTCTATAGTCAGCACAAACTCGGATCCTTCCATATTTCTTATACATTAGCACTATGTTACTCAACCACTCGCAATAAGTATAGACTTCGATGAGGCAAGATTCAAATTGCTTCACGATCTCTTCCTTAACTTTCAGGCTAATATCAGTTCGCATCTTCCAGAGCTTTTGCTTGATCGATTTGACTCCTTCCTTGATGGGACCCTTGTGCATTACAATGTCGGTTGATAGTCCTACCATGTCATCACAGGACAATGTGAAGACATCCTGATATTTCTTTAGCATGGATATCAGGTCTTCTTTCTCTTGGCTACTAATCAACTTCCTAATCTTCGTTTCCCTCGAATTTTTTGAATCTCCTAGGTTCACTAGTTCAGCCTCATCTTGACTCGGAATAGGTCGTTCCTCGAATCTTTCCAAGGCTCTTTGCACTTCCTCAATGTTCTCGGGAATAGGATCATCTTCCATTTTGATTTTCATTAACTCTCGTTTTGTTTCCTTATCTAGATTGTACTCGTAGGGAAGAGGTGATTCGTTATTATATGGATTATATTAAAGATTATTTAGGCACCTAAAAAGTAAACACATAAATTTGATTTTAAGTATGTTATTATCTAAGCATGACTATTATTGCAATACAAATAGAGAAATTCTTAAAGTCAAAAGGAGCCTAGAGATATCATAATCTCTACTATTTGGTGGCTAATCAGATAGGACATGTTACAGATGTTTCCTGATTACCAAGCTCCTCGTTGCATTGGGCTTGGACGAATTTCCCAATTGTTGAGACTGCTAGCTGGCTCTACCGCTCCGACATCATTCCCTTACTCGTTGATCATGCAGACTAACTCTTTTGACCACAATGCTGGAGGGTTAGGCTTGATTTTTTAAGGGATTATCGTGAAGTTTGGTTTGTCTTTCATATCTTCTTTCACAACTTGGACTGTGCTAGTAGCGAACGGAAAGTTAACATGAATATAGGGTATTATGTTCGTGCTCGGTCAGCTTTTGAATTATGCCAGTCCTAACACCTTCTTCTATATATTCCCCTCGAAGGATCACGTTGGAGAATGGGTCATTCGGTGTGTTTAGTAAAGGCTTGTAATAAGGGTGAGGCTGAGCTTGGACGAACATTTGGACCATCTCGGCCTCCTTCATTGGCGGTACTACTTGTGCAGCTCTATCTCTCCATTGGATAGCATATTTCCCTAAACATTCCCATTCTTCATAGTCAGGGTTCAAAGAAAAATCTTATCTAGCGACACTTCTTGATTGTAGGTTTACTACTCACAGAAGACCTTAATTATGTTAAGGAACATCTTCACCTATGAATGTGCTATTGTCAAATACCAAGAAACAGCAAGTCCGTCTAATGATTGTTAGAAGAGTGGAACGGCTAATGCTTCATTGTGGATATATGCCCCCATCTCATTTTTTTTTATCATTGGATGTGCCAGTCTGGACACCGTGATTTGTTGTACTTCATGAATGTGGACATGAAAAAGTTGTTAGGGAACTTTACTTGAGGTATAGAAGATAGGTCAAGATATCGGGCTTTGGTTCCATATTCACCCTTTTTACTTCTTGGAGTTCATTTTTTATTTGCAATAGTTTTTCTATCAATAGGGATGTTTTCTCAAATTGTTCGTTCACCTCTCTTTTGAATTGGTCGTTGGCTTCTAATATAACTGGGCTAGTATTTGGTTTAGCTGAGGTGGTACTTGGGTTTGGGTCAGTCATAGTCGGAGTGACTTGTGGCTGAGGTTCAACAGGGATTGTTTATTCGGTAATTGGGCCAGGGCCTTGGGAACTGAAGAGCTAATGTTTAGTTTTTTTTTTTCCATTAGGTTCAGGGTTTGAACAGGTGTTGCAAGGTTCTACTGAGAGTGGTAGAGTTGCTACAGGAGTTCAAAAATCTAACCCACGCACTGTTTCAACACAACCATGTCTTTCTTTAGTTAGACTACCTCGATAGGTTCACTCGGCCGTTCATTTATATCCTCCAATAGGATAGGCTGTCGTGCTTCCACACGAGCGTGAATTGGTGAATGGGAGACGGGTGCTTTCTTTCGTGGAGAAAATTTTCCTACTTAGACAATGGTCGTGTCAATATTTTGCTTACAAAGGCATTTAGGGTTTTGACTATGACTCAGTTTGAGACGCGATTTTCACTACTTCCAAATTTTACAAATCACATAGGATTTTGACATGACAACCCCTCAGGCGGGGTGCCTTATATTTACAGACTCAATTAACACTTTTATTTGGACGCATGGAAATCTCGTATCAACACCTTGTCATTATCGACCTCAAACTAAAGCAATACTTGAATCCGAACAAAAGCTAGCTTCCAATTCTAACAAAGTCTCATATAGTCATAATAAGGATTCTCTTTATCCTTTCCCACGGCTTGTTTAACAATCATTTTTTTTTATATATATAATTCCAAACTATGGACAGGCTCATAGGTAAAGCATAATGAGAATTCTTAATTGACTATTGCGTTATCTTTTAGTCCTAAAGGTACTCTTTTGTAAGGTTTCAGGGTAGTTACATACTGATGACAATATACATATCTCTCTCCAAAACAGTGTCCTAAGTACATCAGGGTTTTGTTTATCCTCTATCCATGGCTCACTATATGAGGTTATGGTTTTTCTTCTAGCGCATCCTTAAAAGCTTTGGTTCCCAGACCTTAAAACCTCTAACGTCCTCTCCGGGAGACCATCCATCGTTGGTTGGCGGTCCAAGCGAGTTGAGTTTCGTAGCTAGGTCCTGGGGGAGAGACCTCTCAGCCTTACTTCTACTAACGCCTCTTTCTATCCTAAGAGTTTTCAGGGCTTAGTTCGGTATGATAAAATCATCGACGTCAGCCCCAACTGTCGGCCTCTTTATCCCTAAGAGGGTTACGGCTTGGGTTTTTCCATATGATATGCAATGCAAAGTGAGTGCTCGTGCGTTATAGAGTGTATACAATAATGCAATGCAGGAATGTAAAGACGATATTAGAAATGCAATATTGAAAGACAATAATGTAAATACAGTAAATAAATCCAGTAAATATGCATGCATGTTGGTATATATAGGATATGTAAAAAAAATTCTTTATTATTATTATTATTATTATTGTTGTTGTTGTTATTATTTTTAGTTGTAGTAGTAGTAGCAATAGTAGTAGTAGTATTAGTATTAGTATTATTGTTATTATTATCACCATTATCATCATCCTTGTTAGCCTAAGGGGGTTTCAATCATAGGATTCTCGGATGAAAGTGATTTTGACGATAACATACATATTTGACGTTTTAAATGTACTAACAATAGTTTTTAAATATAGACTATCCAAACACCATCAAAACATATCATGAAAGCGAAATCAATTTGACAAGGTATGAAAAAGTATGATTTACATTAAAGCAATTTTTCATTTCGACAATACTCACGGGATATTGAACTCGAAACTCTATAGGACACACACACATACCGTTTGTGTTCGTAATTGTGATATATTGATCTTACCATGTCCAATATACATATATATAATAATGTGAAGTATATGTTTGATCATTACATTCTATATCAGAAAAAATACCTATTGATCATAATTATGTGAAATCGGAATTTTTGTTCTTAAATATGATCATAGGGTACATTGAGTTTTTGAATCATTTAAGCATCATCATAATAATTGTTACATGCTTTATAAAGTGTTTATAATGATAAATGATCATAAACCAAGATCAAAAACCCAAAATGGACAAAAATGACATGCCGCAGGAATTGTAGCATAAGTAGTCGATTACTTCCAAGCAGTATGTTTTCTCTCTCCTGCTCTGTTTTCAGCTTTGCGTTTTGGCATCGTATACTTGTTTTAATTAATGTATGATAATTCATATGCCTTATAATGATTATATAATATGTTTTCATCATTCAATTTGATCAATACAATGTTGAATTAAAAAGAAATTGATCAAAACATCTTGAAACATTTTAGAACTCAAAATACAGAATTTTGTCATGAACTCAAATTTGGATTTGCATATCAAATCTTGTTTGAAATGTTCAAATCATATTATGGGATGTTAGTTTAACATGTATACATGATATATTTATGATCAATTGATATGTTCATCATTACATCTACGATTATTTGACAAATTGGCTCAAAGGGTATGAAAATTATGTTTTCATCATGCTAAATGAATTCTAAGTGTTCAAATGTTTTAAATGCTTGTATGTGCTTAATTAGATTGTATAAATGTATGACATACATTATACATTATTTATATGAATGATCAAATTCATAATCATATAAATATATAAGTATAAAGATCTTGAATTTGTCAAGACAACCAAGTGAGAATACAAAGATATTATTTTGACTTAATGGTAGGGTAACTCAATTAATGCAAGTTTATACCTTGTCTTCCACAAATGTGAATGATATCTTATCTTAAACAAAATTGATGTATATTTGAAAGTTGAGGAGCTTTACATTAAATGATTCCTACCCAACTTTGAATAACTCTATCATGCTTTGTCCACAATCATTATTACCACTCATACTCAATTATATACATTGTATATGTGATATATGGCTGTAATTTTTCACTACCTCAAAGACATGAATGGAATATGGGTCCTTTACATTTAATTATACTATCTAGCATTAAATGAGATTGGAAAAAGGAAAAAGAATCTTGACAAATCTGCAAAGATAATGGAGAGAAGCCTATACATTTTGAATCTTGAAATTTGAAATGGATTTTCAAATGGTCACTTAGCTCTTAAGTTCTTCAAGTGTGATATCCTCCTCCATTCTCTACATTTATATAAGGAGAGAAGATTGTTGGAAGAAATCAATCTATCAAAGTATCAATCAAGTAAACTACAAATATCAAAGAGATACTACAAAAGGCTTCCAAGCTAAAATCTGTCCAACCACACTTATACTCTTTCTTGATTCATATTTCTTGAGTGTTTGTTATATTTGATTCACACACATAGATTCTTGAGTTCTATATTTTGTGAGTGTTGAAGTTCTATTTTGTGAGATGGTGAGATTTTCATTGTAAATCTTGAGTAAGGGTTTTACTCAAGATGAGAGATTTGTGAGTAGAATATATTCACTCTAGATTGTAAAGACTTGAGATACGTACTTATCAAGCGGCGACTTAAACGGTTTGTTCTTCACCGTAAGAAGATCAAAGATAGTGAAATTCTCGAAAGAGCTCGGGAGAGTAGACTAAGCAAAAGGTGTTTACCGAACTACTATAAATACCGGTGTCAATCTCTCTGACTCTACTCTTTACATTTCTGCATATAGTTGTGTTTGTGATTATTACTCTTGTTTGAATATCCGTTGTACACTTAATCACATAAACACTTAATTTATATTGAGTAGATTTTAAATAACGAATTATTTGTCAAAACCCAATTGACCACCCTCTTGGGTAATTCTTGGGCCATCAATCATCATCATCATCATCATCATTATTATTATTATTATTAAAACCTCTGGCGTCCTCCCCGGGGGAGCATCCACCGTTGGTTGGTAGTCCGAGCTAGTCGAGTTTCATAGCCGGATCCCGGGGGAGAGACTCCTTGGCCATGCTTCTACTAACGCCTCTTTCTATCCTAAGGGATTTCAAGGCTTAGTTTGGTGTGATGAAATCATGGATGTCAGCCCCAACTGTCGGCCTCCTTATCCCTAAGAGGGTTACGGCTTGGGTTTTTTCATATGATATACAATGCAAAGTGAGTGCTCGTGCGTTGGAGAGAGTATACAATAATGAAATGTAGGAATGTAAAGACGATATTTAAAATGCGATATTGAAAGACAATAATGTAAATACAGTAAATAAAGATAGTAAATATGCATACATGCTGGTATATACAGGATATGTAAATTTTTTTCTTTATTATTTTTATTATTATTTTATTAGTTTTTATTATTATTATTATTATTATTTATTTATATATTATTTAATATTATTATTTATTACTATTTATTACTTTTTTGAAGGGAATTACTTATATTTAAAATCAAAAATACATTTCTCAGGTTTTATTTAACCGTGAATATAAATTTAGACTCCGACTAGGCCTGACCCTCTTATGGGGTCTCCAGCAAAGCTGCTTGATGAACCCCGAATTTTAATAGCAGAAGAATAGAGATCGGGAAGAAAATGTAACAAGTTTCATTCTTCCCTCTCTAAGTCCTCCAAATTCATTTACTTTGAAATGGTTTTTCAAGGGCTTTTCTTAGGCGTCGATTTTGAAAAACTTCTTGGACTTGGATTTTATGTTGAAAACGGAGTCTCCATATAGCATGGGGTTAAATAGTGTGCAAGGTCATGAGAATTTTAGAAATTCATTTTACTTTGCAATGGCTCGTATTTTGACTTCATAAAGGTCTGTGTACGTGAGATTTTCTTAAAATTCGGGGGTCTTGGGAAAGGTTTCACGCACCCCAAGACACCCGTCTATAAACGGTACTTTAGTCTAAATGAATATTCACTATTAAACAATACCCAAGTAATTTTGTTTGATTTACTTAAACAAAACAATTCTCTTTTTTAAAGTTTTCTTTTTTTTTTTTTATTTTTTTTTTTTATGTATTTTTGACATGATGGAAGCTGTAAATGTTATCTATTTTGCAACTACAACTAGAAATGAAAATATTTTTGTGTTTTTAATATAATGAAAGTATTAAATACTATACTATACTATATTATTCTCGGCAACGACAACCTAATCATATTTTATAAGAGACATGAATATAAATATGCAAGTTATATGAAATGTAGATATTTTTATATTTTGAAGGGACCAAACCTTATATAGGTTGCCTAAATATCCTTATTTTCATAAGGAATCAGGTCGACATGTATTCCAGCATGCAAACTAGACTAAATGATTTGGATATATAACCAAACCTGCACGTGTGTTTCCTACATATCTTAGATTAATGAGAATCAAGTTTTCACGTAGTTCGTTCGTATTAGGTTAAACTATATGGTTTATATTATTAAAAGTGACCAAACCCCTTATGTTGGTTGCCTACGTACTTAAGGGGGTAACCAAAGATCAAGTCATCATATAGTTCATTCATGTGAAGTGTTGGGTTGGTTTTGGTTGATTTTAGTCTATTATTAGTTGTGAACAACATGATATGGACATAACCTCCTTGATTTTGTCAAGAAAACCTTAACCGAACTCTTTTGTTTTGGTTAGTTAGTGTTAGTGTGTGAGTTTGTTAGTTGAAATTGAAAAGAAATACCATATATTTATGTCAGTCCTACGCGTAACTAAGAAAAACGAGAAGGTTTCTGAAGAAGAATCACACATACCCGAAGAAATAAAGGCCCTCCTTTTAGCACGAGTTTTTAGTCACAATCGTCTATCAGTGTAGTGTGTGTGTGTGTGTGTGTGTGTAGAGAGAGACATAGAGAGAGAGATATATGCTAGTCCACAAGCCAACCTGGCTGTGATCTTGACGTTAAACCAGAAAGAAAATTCGGTTATTAATAGTATATAGTTAGATTAACAATTAGTAAATAGTCGGTTTGAAGTGTTTTTTAGATAAGAGACTATGCATAACTCATGGTCTGATAGATGTTTTGCTTGAATCCTCACATGTTCTTAACATGTTCGCTAATGATTTGGGTCCTCACACGTTTTTAATATGTTTTCAAATATTCTTGATATTCTTGAGAAAGTTTTGTATGATTTGGACATAGTTTGGTTATTATAACAAGAATTAAATGTTATTTCGTTGATTATGGGTTATGTGAGTTATATAATTGAAATTAAAGTGTATGAACTACATGATTATGATATGTACAAACATAATAAATGAAATTTAAGACAAGAGATCAAGGAACCTCAATGCACATACCTAGTTTAGGGGAGTGGTCTTTTTCTAAATAAGAACTTTCATCTCCCTCTTGATCTTCTTGGTTGGAACTCAATCGATCACTGCCGACCTCTTGAGTTCTTGCTCCAAGAACCTCAAGAACACCCTACTTGGGGGAAGTAGTTCTCTCTAAGTAGTTATTTCTCTTTCCTCCTTCATCCTCTTAGCTAAGCTTTGATCGGTGAGCATTTTCCTCTTGAGTTCTTGCTCCAAGAATCTCATGAACACCCTCCTAGACCGAATTTCAGTAGAATAACGGCATGTTATTCAAGTCTTGAAAAATGGAACCCCAGCACCCCTATTTATAGGCTGGGAGCCTGTACACTTATCTATGCATAGGCTACCCTGGCCTCTTCTTTGGGATGTGTTTGGCCTAGAAGACTTGCTATCTTGTATTGATCTTGTTTAGATTTGAACAAATTTAAGGTGCAAGGAAAGATCTCAAAAGATTTGGTAATCATTACCAAATCTTTTCCTAGAATTGGTAATGATTGGCAATCATTACCTCTCCTCCAATCCTATTGGTTTCATATGAGTGCATTAATGGCTTGATGTGACACTTTCGGTTAGGTTTAGGGGCTAAGTATCGGTTAGTTTCATTTCAGTTTAGTTTCCATTAATGCTTTAAAGGTGCATTGAACATGGTCTTGATGTGTCACTTGGAATTTAATTCCCTATGATGAGTCATGACTTGGTGATCACTCATCCAGTTGGTTTCGGATTGAATTGGGTTAACTTGTCTTATAATTGATGGTTGGTTTTTCAAGTTTCTTAGTTACCCCTAAAAATATCTAAATTCAATGCATCCACCCATTCCATGTCATCCCTAATCATTTAATTCTTGATGGGATGTGCATTTAATGTATTGGCTAGGTGGCAAACCAATTTGGTTTGGTTTTGGTAACGGGTAGTCATATTTTAGGGATTTCAATTAAACCTAAGATATTTTGCTCAAAATATCTACATCCCTTGAATGTAGCCTATCCATGTCATCCCAAGCATTTAATACTTGATGGTATGGACATTTAATTCTCATTAAAGGCCTAACTTAGGTGGCGAACCGAATCTTTTTAGTTTCGATAACGGTTGGTCACATCCTAAGTGTCGTGGTTTCCTTTCTTAGATATTTGTGGGCAATTTCTTGGAAGGTTCTTTGGTCATTTCAAGGCTCATTTTTTGGACCTTTTAGTGATGGTTAGGCCCTTAATTCAATGGGTCTAGGTTGTTTTGTCAAGACAACTTGGTTTTGGTGTAATTCCATACCAAACCCAAGTCCTTAATCACCTTGGTGATTTAGGACTTTGTCATGACCTTTCCAAGCTTTTATAAAGGTCTATTGGATTGTTTTTGGCTGGGATTTGATGTAGTATGCATAAATGAAATAAATGTTTTGGTGCTAAACCGACAAGATTCAGTGGTAGTAAATGTTTCAGGGTTTAGGTAGGTTACCGGAATAATTTGTTTGAAATATCCTATAATTTAAGGGCAGTGGTTAATTTTTATCTATACTAAAGATTATTTAATGAAAATCAAATTTTAATAAAGTCATTTTAGACCCCCCTTAAATTATGGGACTTTCGAGGTTGTGGCAAAACTTTTACCTAGCTAAATTTGGTCAAATTTAATAGTTTTTATTTTTTTCATGTTTTCTGGGCATTTTTCTGCATTATATAGTATGATCTCAGGTAGAAATTCACTCCCTTTAAACTCAAGTTTAAAATTTATCTGAACTTGTACTTGATTCGACATTGACTAAGCGGGACAAAATACGGTGTTTACAGAAAATGTTTGTGACGACAACGATGAATGGGATTGACAGGACAAATAGTTGTAGGTGCAGTTATCGTTGGAGGTCACATTTACCGTGCAAGAGAGAGGAGAAAGGGAGATGATTTGGGTAGGAGGTTGGGAATGAGGCGGCTAGGACAGTGGTTGAACAAAAAATATGTAGGGTTAGTAGAGAAAATTGATCTTGATCATTCATTTGATAGAATTGATGAGATGAGAGAGATATTGCAATACTCAATTATGGTTCACTTGAAGACACAGTATTCCACATTTAGGTATTAATAATAGATATCATCCTTCGGAAAAAAAGAAAATAAATAAATAAAAACTGAGGTTAATTGTTTAAAAGAGCCCCCCAATAGATGAAATTTTTGAATTCGCCCATGGAGGCGTGACTTTAATATATTACAATGCATCCTACCGTAAAATAGTATAGTTGAATTCAACAGGGATGTATTTTTTATCCGAAAAATATTGAGAAGCTGTGTTCTTCGAGAGAGATTTTTTTTTATTTTTTTTATTTTTCAAGATGAAATGCACTCTCCAACATCGATATGTTGCATTAAAATTTAATTCACGAAATATTCCTTAAAAGAGTCGAATCCTGATTAATAAGAACTCCTTAGAAGAATCAAACACTGATTAACAAGAAAATTAGTTGTTTCTCTTTACCAACCATACTAACACCTGTTGAGTTTGGAGATCTCCAATATGCATTTCAAAAGCTTCGAAATTAGTAAGTTTATTTTTATGCTCAAGTTTGGCACATTTTCTCCACAATTACGACCAAAACTTTAAGCCCGGAGCAGGTTAGGTAAGGAAACCTATTAAGTCAGAACAGTTACAAATTTGTGGAAGGGTATTCTCGTCCGGTAAATAAAAGTCCTTCGGTCAACTTGATTTGACAAAAAGTAGGTTTTGAACTCACGTTGGGTTCTCCAGCGAAGCATCCCTTGAATCAATTTATATTGAATTTATATTTTTGACATCGTAATTAAAATCAAATAAATTATTTGCAATCGCAAAAATAAATTACTTGTGACTAACTAATAAGTTATTCTAAAAACACAAACTATATCAGAAAAATAAAGGTAATTAACGCGGGTTTGACAAATGATTCAACATTTAAAATTAACTACATTAACTAGTTGATAAAATAAATTTATTTGATAAATATAATTAATAGTACTTAATAAATTAAGTTTCATTTAAAAATTTAAGTTAATGGGTCTAAAATTTCTAATCAATGGATATGGACTTAAATTTTCAGCACTTAATGGGCTTAGTCTTTTTTTTTTTTAACTTTTTTTTTGTTGAAATATTTTTATCCCTAGGCAAGCAGAACAAGGATTAGTGTGTAATACTTAATGTTTTTATTTTATTGTTTTATTCTTGATTTTTTTTATTATCTTAATTTTAATAAAAAATTAAATTTAAAAATAATTATGTAAATTAAATAATTTTTATTCTTAAAATTTTGAACAGACAAAAAGAATTTACTAATTAAAATATTTTATC
Source organism: Eucommia ulmoides (assembly GCA_016647705.1). Classification (NCBI taxonomy): domain Eukaryota; kingdom Viridiplantae; phylum Streptophyta; class Magnoliopsida; order Garryales; family Eucommiaceae; genus Eucommia; species Eucommia ulmoides. Next base: position 29,068,088 of record CM028340.1, on the reverse strand, counting down.
TAACTTTTGATATTTTAAGTGTGAAGTTAGTGATATGTGTTAGGTTTAGCTCCTGCATGACCGGTAGGTCTGACTGCCCGGTGAAGATATTGGATGGTTACCTTCAAACGATGATTTATTGGGCAGAGAGAGAGAGAGAGTAGTTGAGTTTTTTTCCTAACGCCCAAACGATGGTAACATTCTCTCTCACATCCCAAATGCCAAGTTCAAACAATTGTTAATTAATTGATCGTCTCTCTCTCTCTGTGTTGATTGTTTTTGCAGTCTCTTATGCCTTTGATGCTGCGGTCACTGGCGAGACTGGTGACGTCACTGGTGGGGGAACCGGCAGCTTCGATCACAACCATACTCTACTACAGCGATCTTCTTCCACAAAACAGGCTGTTGGAGAGGATGGTTCAGCATGAGATGCTGGACCAAGACAACTATCTCTTCCACTTCCTCATCAACTTCTTGAAATGCTTTTGGTAGCTCTACCCATTTCACTTTATTTTTTGTTTTATTTTTGTCTTTAAATATCCTATCAAGAGTTTAGGACGAAACCGCATTTTATTTTAATTTTCATTTTATTTTGTCTTAAAAAAAAATATTAGAGAGAAAAAATATTAGCTTTTTCCTATATTGCCAATTTAAATTAAAAACTAGGAGGCAGTCAAATTATTTTAAATTTTTGGGAAAATGGCATTTATGGTCCCAAAAGTATGGGATGCGTGTCTGTGTGGATCTTGATATTTGTCAAATTGCACATTTTATCCCTTAAGTTTCACCTTTATCTCAATCCCGTAAAATTAAAAAAGTTTTTAATAATTTTGGACAAGAAATAAATTGTGATCATCACGTGACATTCTTAACAATTATTCAAAATTTTAAGTTTAGTACTCGAGTGAATCTTTATTAGGAAAGAAATAAGAGAAAATGTTTTTAAGTTTAGTACTTGAGTGATGAAATGATGAAAGCAACCCAATTAGAAAGTTACCTTATGAGCACAATCCACTTTCTATCCCAAATCATTAACATAGTTTTTAAACTTTCTATCCCAAGTCATTAACATCATTTTTAATTTTGCAGAATTAAAATAATTATAAAATTTGAAGGACCAAATATACAATTTTGAAACCTTTGGGACCAAAAATGTAAATTTGCCTATATTTGTTTGGAATAAAACGTGAATTTCTTCCTTTACTCCATGGTAAAAAAGAGTGATGTGTAACTTTTTTTAATAAAGGGATTAAAATGAAACAAAATTAAATTATAAGAGGAAAAAGACAATTAACCACCCCATGAATTCTTGATAGTTTGAATATGGCCCGTGATCAATTGTCGAAATTTTGTATTCCTAGAGATGGTGATTAGTTATGGTATCCTACTGTATATTTCGACATTTAGGTGACGTTTGGTTAGTTTTTTTTTTTTTTTTTTTTTTTTCTTTGTTTCCAATTCCAATAAATAGGGATGAGATGGAATGGAAAACTTATTTGTACTCCGGAAATAGAAACATGTTTGGTAATAACTATTACCCAGAAATTGTTTCATTTAATTTTTGAGAGCAGAAACAAGAAACATGTTTTGGTAGCAACATTTGTTCTTTTTTTTTTTTTTTTTTTTTCTTTTCTTTAAGTACATGGTGGTCAGTAGGGTGGCGGTGGACAACCCGCGGGGTGGTGGCTAACAGGGTGGTGATATGTTAGAATTTGGGAGAGGATGAACCAAACTGTTATGTTAAGAGTTTGGGAGAGGAGGAAAAAAAGAACGAGACCAAGGAAAGATGAGAGAGAGAGAGAGAGAGAGAGAGAGAGAGAAGTGGAATTCCTTTCATGATCCTTTATTGGGTTTCATGTAGCTGTATTTATAGTCAATTACCACAGCAACGTTCATAACTAAAATAGAGAAATAACAGTTAACTAAAGAAATAATTGAACAAATGACTAACAGCAACGTGCACAACTAAAATAGAGGAAATAGTAGTTAACTAAAGTGATAATTGAACAAAAAATTATAGCTTCAATAACTTCCATGGTAACTTCTAAGTGAGGGGATAACTTCCATGTGAAGGACTAACTTCCAGGTTGAGAGGATAACTGTCATGTAAGGGATTAACTTTAAGGTTGAGGGAAGAACTTTAGATTAAGGGAATAACTGCCAGATGAATGATGTAACAGTCCCTCCCACTCGAATGGTCCTTGTCCTCAAGGACGAAAACTGGGATAGGCCCTCCAAAATCGCTATTGTACAGTGATCCCTTCTAAATGGAAAGAAGCTAACTACACTCGTTGATTTGCAACAACATTCTAAAATTCAAAGTATTGTTCTACCTTGTAGACCCAGCCAGTTGGGTCATCTCTATTGAACTTTGGGAAATACAATTTGAGTGGTGGTTGACGTTGGGGATCAAAATCGGTAGCAGATTGCGAAGCATGTGGGTGATGGGTGGATCCTTTGTTCACAACCGGATTGATTTCAGATTGGACGGCGTTGGTGATTCGGTGGGCACGAAGAGCTTAGAACTTCGTCAAGACCCCCTTGCAAGGTCACATTAATCTAATCAAAACTGGATTCGTGCCGAGCTAAAATCTCGTTGACTTTATTGTGGAATTCTGTATTTGCTTTCCCACAGGTATCCATGGTTGGAACCGTGCTCTGAAACCACTTGATATGTTAGAATTTGGGAGAGGATGAACCAAACTGTTATGTTAACAGTTTAGGATAAAAGGAAAAAAAGAACGAGACCCAGGAAAGATAAGAGAGAGAGAAAAAAAAATTGGAATTCATTTCATGATCCTTTATTGGGTTTCATGTGGCTATATTTATAGCCAATTACCACAACAACGTTCATAACTAACCCTAACTCTAATGAGTACAAACAACTTATTCTTTAAAGCCTCATCTCCTATTTTTTCTCATCTCTCTCTCTCTCCCCCCTCACTCCATCTGCCATCGCTGCTGGAATCTCTCTCTTTCCTTCGGTCCTTCTCTTGTTGGCTTGTAGATCCGTCGGCGATAGATGTGGGAAGATCAGTCACTGACGCTGAATCTGGTACACAGATCCGTCAAGCACCAGTGATGAATCTGTGCATCAGATCCTCCATGGGCTGACGACAGATCTGTGCACTAGATCCGTCGCCATCTTGATGGATTTGGTGCACATATCTGTCGCCGCCCGATCTACGAGGGAAAGATAGAGATGGAGGGAAAGAAATAAAGAGTGAGAGAGAGAGAGAGAGAGAGAGAGAAATTTTGGCAGCGGCGGCTACAGATTCTGCCGAATGGAATAGTAAGAGAAAGAAAGATGATGATGATGGAAGAAGAGAGAAGGTTTTGAAGGAGAAGAAGTAATTACTCATTAGGGTTAGATAGGGTTAGATTTTAGGGATGAAATTACTTTAAAAAAAATAAAATAATGAAATTACTTAAAAAGAAAAATAGAGGGTCAAAAGTATATTTTTGAAAATTGACATTTTAGTGATTTTTTAAATATATATAATAAAATTAAAAATAAAAGGCATTTATGTCTTTTTACAAGAAAAATATGGTCAAAAAAGTTGACTAATATTTGTAAAATGACAGGAGAGCTGTTTGGTTTAGGGCAAAATGACTAAGGAAGTAAGTGGTATAAACCCTTCTTACAATGGGGTAGGTATTTTCGTTCTTATCATGGTAACCTTCTTCATCGCGCATCTTTATTTTTCTATGTATATTCATGGGCTTTGCTCCGTTTTTAGAGGTTTTGGGAAATTCTAGATGTTTTCATTCCGAAAAAACTGAGAGTGGAAATAAATTTTGCCTTTTTTTGTTGGATTAAACTTAATTAGTTAGGTTAGGGTTGTAATTAACTATTTAAATGGGCCAGAAATCAATGAAAGTAGAATTAGGGTAAAATTTGCAGATTGGATAACAGAAATTGGGAGCCTAAACGGAGTATATGGAGCTCATCCTCAACTAGTGCTCTAGAAAAGTGTTTCAACCTTTGAAAGAGGCCTATTGTTGCTAAGGATAAAGTTAAGTTGGTTTGGAGAATTAAAGAACAAAAAGAGTTCAACTTTAATTGGTAAGGAGGATTATAAAGTTGAGGGGATTGAGTCTAGAAACAAGGGTAAGGTATCTTTTTTGATGAACATAAGAGATAAGGGAATTAATCACGTATTTGTAGTAAAATATTCAAGGGTAAGGTATCTTTTTTGATGAACATAAAATTTAAGGGGGAGGAGAAGAAGAATTCAAGTGATTCTGTGAGTTATTATGATCACATTTGTAAAATTTTCTTTTCTGATAAAAAGACTAGTATTTGTTCCAGAATTATTTTTCAAAGAAGAGTTAAAGTAATAGAGGTAGGTAGTAGGCTACAGAGTTTCTGGATTGATCTATAGTGAATGGGAAATCATGAAGTAATTTTGTACTCTTCTGTTTTGTCATCTTTCTATTGTATTACGATTATTTTGATTGGTGTTTAATTTGTTTTATTTTAAGTTGGGCCTAGTGGTGTCATTAGTTTCTCAGCATTTTTGGGTGTGGTTGTTTTCATATGGTCTACCTTTGGTTTCATTAGGCTAATGTTTTGTAAAATATTCAAGTAAATGGTTTTGGGGAAGTGAGATACGTTGATTGAGTGGTTAATTTTGATGAGGTGGTTTAATAAGGATGTAAAAGCCAAGAATTCACTGCAAGGCCTAGACTGAGAAGGGTAAAGATGTTTGGATACCACTCATTGCTTTCAAGAAGAAAAGTTGATGTCAGATAAGGAAGAATGATGTACTCCATGTATTTTCTAGTGACAAAATAAAAGCATAACAGATGAAAAAAAAAAAAAAAAAACTTCAGAAGAACTTCCCAGTTTACAAAGTGTTGGCCCAAAGAGCTACCCAAGATGGAGATGAATTGGATAGTTACTAAAATTGAACAATTAATTCCTTTAATCACAAATAATCAATTTTCATACATATATTATTATCTTTATATGCAGCGGATATGTGTTTAGTACTAAGTGCACACCCAAACACATGATAGAAAATAATTCCATGCAGCACATAAGAATTTATCCTGGTTCGGTCAAGCAAGTCTTGCCTATGTCTAGTTCCCCAAGCTCCATGGAGATCGCAATCCACTAAACCCCTTGATTCATTTACTAGGTAGGAACTAAACCCTTATAATTCACGATTATTTTACAAGCACAAAATCAACTTTTACAATTTATCCTTTTCACGGGTCAAGGATGAACCTCTATTTTTTTCCAGGCTAACGATAAACCTAACTCTCTTTCACTTATCATTTTCATAGGGAAGGATAAACCTTACAAATCATTCAAAAATAATTCAATTGCAGGATGAATCAATATCTAATTCTTTTCAAGGGAAAATAATAACCTAACCCCTAATCTTTTTTACACGAAAAAGATCGAAACCTAGCTACCCAAACTAGACACCGTCCCAAATGTTCTAATCCACTCAAACTCATAAATACAAAAAATGTAAGTTTCTTCCCACAAGAAACTTCTACCACCACTATACAAATATACTCAATTAATGTATCGAATAATTACTACGTGATAGATACAATATGAGGCAATTCAAATCTGATTAATAAATAATGTGGGAAGTACCAATTTAGCACGTAATCAGATAAATAGGCACAAATCGCTTAAAAATATTTTCAGGCTCTTAAATTCAAAAACGATTTTTCTAACAATTCTAAACCAAGTAATCAAGATAAATATGAATTTAAAGCAAATAATAAAACTTGGAAGGATCTTACTGGAAAAAAAAAAAAAAAAAAAAAAAAAAAAAAAAAAAAAAAAACCCGAAGACAATGATGGAATAGCAATTAGAACCCAAATTGGTTACGCCAAACAGCAAACGCTTTATATCAAGAACTTATAGCAAATCTCTCGTAAAAATATTAGTGTAAATCTCACTCTTATAAAAGCTCAAACTGATGTTCTTGATGTACCAAACTCAATTCCCACAAGTCTATATTAATAGACCAATAACTAGCGTTCCAACGGTTAGCTTTTCAAAGATATACCATAAAATGACACTTTAATACCCTATATATCATTACCTTTTATCTCATGTATATTTCACATAAACATACCTTTCAAATTTCTCATTTAAATTCACAAAACTATTCTCAATTTAAAACCATAGAAATAGGAAGTATTAAATAATTTAAATTAGAAAAATCTTAAAATATATGGACCACATCAATAGGGATCACATAATATGTTATTAATAGCTTAATTATATTTAAATCCCTATCTTGGAATCATAAAAAAAAAAAAAAAAGAATATTTTTTTACCACAAGACCAAATAAGCTGAAATCCCAACTAAATTAATCGGTTGACTGACTTGTGCAGGCTTCCAAATAGTTGTTGGCACAAAGCCAGCTGGTTGACCGACTACACCCAGTCAATTGACCAATTGGATCAGTGTCGTCCACTTTTCTACCATTTCATCTACTGACTCAAATGGTTGATTGACCCTCTTCATTCGATTGACCAATTGGATCAATGTATTCACTTCCTTACCCATTTCAACTATTGTTTCAAATAGTTGACTGACTAGATCAGTAGCACCTCGTTTTAACTCTAAAACTCACTGTTTGATTTAGTTGACCAATTGTTTTTCTCGGTTGACCAAATTGACCCAAAAACTCAACTTTTTATATGTTAAAACATATTTTCCAATTAGGTCAATTGTCAAATTTATTTCACATAAGGAGCACATACAATATCTAATTTTGGGATCTTAAACTTATCACTTCTTATCATGACACACATGAAATTAACTCATTTTAAGTGTCGTGTGTGATCTTAATTCGGATTGCACTAAGAGTATATAAGTAAAGAGTTGTTTTCACATATTTTCTTCAAAGTCTTCAAAACTCTTCACATCTTCATTACGTCCATCTTGCACCCTTTATGTTTTCTTTATTAGGTCTTCTTCTTAATACATGCATAGAACTATAAATATGAAACACTAGATAAAACCATTAGTTCCACCAAAAATATAAATACTTAATTTTGTTCATCAAAACCTTGGATTCAACACAAAGGCAGCGGCAAAGTTCCTAGAGAATTGAAAATTTGGCAACAACAAGGTTTGCGTTGGGATTTTACTTCTGAATCACCAGCCCTTACAATAATTGGTTTATTATTATTTTTGGTGTTCTATAAATGATAAGTATGGTATGCAGTATATTGGGTGTGTATTTTGTTTCTTTGAGTGTTCAATCTAGGTTACTAGGGATGCTTGGTAATAAGATTTTGGCGCTGAGTAGGCTCTCTTGTTTGGGATAAATAGTCTATTTCGTAGATCTAAGAGTGTGAATAAACTTTGCACTTTTATTAGTGTTAAGGGTCTTGCGGGCTACATAGTAGGCCTATTACGTGTAGTAAGGGAGACTCTTCTCCCAATTTATATAAATAATGCTTAGTTAATGTAAATACTGCATTTTGTCCCGCCTATGCATGACATTTCTAAAAAAAAAAAAAAAAAAAATTGGACAATAAAAAATGACGGTTTTTGGTTGACTTAATTATTCGTGAACTTAAAAAAATATCCAAATGCAAATGGAGAGTCATGATTTGAAGTTTTAAGTAAAAATGATACCCAATTATGGTTTTAAATCAAAATTGCACCTGTTGAAAGTTTTGGGGCTAGATTGAAAATTCAAAAAGATTGATATTTGAACCCAGAGTTTAAAATTAATCTTCTCAAAAATTCCATTTAGTTCCCTTAACACCGCTCAGGGCCAGGCCCCTGGGCAAGGCAGCTATCACCAATTCTATTTAGAAACAAATAAATGGCCTCTACTTAACAAGGAATGAGTCATTACCTCCTTTAAATAATGACTCCATGATCTACGCTACCTTCATGGTGATAGGCCAAAATTGTTGTCCCTTAATCACAACTGGTTGATAATCAGGCAAAACTTGTCAAATAAGTCTTCACCCTCCTATAATATCGTAATGGTGAGCTAACTAGGTATGCACACATTTTTTTAGCCACCATTCTGTCAAAATTCTACTAAGAAACTCTCGACTAATTCATATACCGGACGTACAACGTAGGTAGACCCATCCACAATGCATTCTTTTATAGGAACCCTAATTGAGGAAAAGTGAGCTAAACCAAAAAATATTCCATTGATCCGAATATTAGGGTGACGTGTCCGATTGGCATTTTTTGGCATCATCAGATTGGCACCATCTGTAGGAAAGACAAACAATTGTTCTCGTAAATTTCATCCACTACGTAAATGGTTACTTTGAGATCTGGAATCGTGGCCAACGATAATTAGAGTGAGAGACAGCCACTCCATACGGCTGCCCATGAAGCTGGTCAATCAAAAGAATCACCCGTACTTCTGATGGAGATAATGAGAGAAGTAAGAGATATCTCCCAAAATGTTTGATATCTTATGGACAAGCAAATAAGATCCAACTACCTTTGTCGTCATCTGTCCCACAAAGATATGTGTCACCTGTCAATGAGGCACAACTTATCGCAGATGAGGGACGGAGAGTCTAACATTAACAGTGCCAAAAAGATGAATGTTGCCAAATGCAGTGTAACCTCTGCCAAGAGTTGGGAATGATCCGAAAAAAAAAAAAAGACAAACTGCGCCGACAGAATCAGAACAAGCAACAGGGCACCAAATCCCTTAGATCCGAGAATACCCCCAACTTTTACTCCTGGCTGGGGCCCAGGGTGTCTACAAAGAAAATAGGAAACAGAACCAATGAAGCTCATGTGCAAAAGAAAGAGACACGTCACAGGCAAAACTTGTGGCATGTCTCACCAAACTCCCCAAAGTTTGTAGAAGCCTCCTCAACATCTCAGTTAAAACAACTGTAATGCGACTTGGATCGATAGGTTGACAAAAACATGTGTGAAAAGGTAAAGTCTATGAACGAAAAACTTGGGCAGATTAGGAAGAACGAGACCAAAGTTTACGAGATAGTGAAGTAGAATACTTATTCTTTCACAACTCGCGTGCGGTAAGAGAGGTTCCCAACTAACTTCAAATTGACGTCTCAAATTGGGGTATACCAAGAAGACTCCAACCGAGCAGAGCATCTTGACACCTACACGAATATATGAATCTGCGAGAAGCATTTAACTCGATAAAATGCCAAATTTTCTAGGTCACCGTAGCTGATGCAGCGTGCAAGTGGTACAAGGCACTGAAACCAAGTAATTTTATCTCCTTTGAATCTTTTATTCTTGCTTTCACACACAGGTTTGTGAGCAGTAAGTAGTGGTCCAAAAATCCATCGCATCTTATTTTTGTAAGACAAAGGAAGGACAAGAGACTGGAAGTCTATATCAAGAGGTTTCGCCATGAGTTTGACAAAGTAGAGGCACTTAACGATGGGATGAAAATAGTCATCCTGATAGCAGGGGTACGAACAGGTTTATTCTTGCTCAACATGGCCCGTGCCCCGCCGAAGACCTTGGTCATCACCTTCGCCCTCTCTACTGATTTTATCGTTGCGGAGGCCATTTACTGAGCTCGAGCTAAGGACGAGGAAGACGCTAAAGGAAAAAGGAATACGAAAAAGTCTAACTACAACAAACCTAGTAGAAATGACTCGGTCGAAGAAAAACGGGAACGAGGCAAAGAGGGGAAGTATCGACACGAAGTCAGGGAGGTATAGATATCCCCTATGCTTTATCAATTTTATACCTCTTAATGCCCTATTAGAAACGACCCTAATGCAGATCTAAGACAAGAAGTTGATCAAATGGCCTCAGTCAATAAAAAATCGAGGAAAATCCATCAATACAGATAAGTAGTGCGACTTCCATCAAGGCCACAGTTACACCGATAGCTGCTACGATTTGAAGAACGAGATTGAGCAATTGATCTGAAAGGGTTACCTCAAGAGGTTCACAGTTGAAGAAGATTAGGGCAAGTAATGCCGTTACGAAAGAAGAGAAAGACTCGAGGTATGAGAGAACATCCACACAATCCAGTGGATTTTCTTTCGGAGGACCGTTTAAGAATGAGCATAAAGCTCGTGCTCAGCACAGAAAGCGTCCAACAAAAGAATATGTAGTCCAAGTGTCCAAGAAGCCTCTCTCAGATAAAGAGGCTATAACTTTAACTAAAGAGGATCTACGCAGAGTCCATACCCCACGATGATATGTTGGTGGTCACCTTGCAAACTGTCAACTACAACGTAGGGCGGGTGTTAATCAACAATGGTAACTTGATAGAGATATTCTACCTAATCGCATTCAACAGAATATGGATCAGCAGTGGCCAAATTAAAGCAATAATGACCCCTCTGGTCAGTTTTGGTGGAGAAACTATGAAGCCCCTTAATTGGATCACGCTTCAACCCACTGCATGCAAGGAGCCAAACATTTTACTATTAACACGTGGTTCATGGTATTGGATTGTCTGTCAGCATATAACGCTATCATCCAAATGCAATGCCTAAACACATTGAAGGCCACCACTTTAACATAACACCTGATGCTGAAGTTCCCAACCAAGAATGACATTATCAAGGTACGAGAGATCCGTAAAGTGGCTCGGGAATGCTTCATAACCGATATGCAGCTTCAAGAAGCACAACCACCCAAATAGAAATAAAAGGATTATGAGATCGACGAGGACTTCCTGCCCTGTGATATGACAGAGCATCCCGAAAAAAAAAAAAAAAGACATTCTAGACCCTTGAGTCGAGCAACCCAATCAACCACAACCTTATCCTAACGAAGAACTAAAGGGCCTCCAGATACATCTAACGGTGCCTAACTGAACTGTCCAGATAAGGAGAGCTCTTATGGGAGACAAAAGGGAGTAGTTGGTCAAACTACTAAGAGCCAACTATGACATGTTTGCTTGGTCGCATGCGAATTTACTCGAGATAGACCCAAATTTCTCCATGCACCAACTATATACTGACCTGTCCTACCTGCTAATTCAGTAGAAGCTACAGAAGTTTGGTCTAGAGAGGCAAGTTGTGAATGAGGAAGAAACCAAAAAGCTACTAGACGTGAACACGATTAAAGAAATCAACTTCCCTATTTAGCTAGCAAACGTCATCTAGTCAAGAAGAAGAAAGAGAAGTGGCATGTACGTGATCTTCACCGAGTTCAACAAGGTTTGCCCAAAGGACTGCTTCTCTTTCTTGAATATCTATGTGATCGTGGATGCTACTGCTGGCTACTAGTCGCTTAGCTTCCTTGATGCCATCTCAAGGTACAACTAAATCATCATATACCTGTCTGATAAAGGAAAGATAACATTCATCACCAACAAAAGCCTCTATTGCTACAAGGTTATGCCATTCTGGCTCTAGAACGCTGGAGAAACAGACTAGAGACTGGTAAAAAAATGTTCACTGATTTACTTAGAAAGACCATGGAGGTCTACATCGACGACATGTTGGTCAAGAGCAATGTGGTCAGGGATCACCTTTCCGATATGACGATTCTGCCCCCTCACCTCCAGCTACCACCAAATTGGCCCCCCAATACCGTTAAACATCATAATTTGAACCTGCGGGCCTTATCCGAGAACCCTATGAGTATCACCTAGACTCTTAGTAGGAGGCCTCTAAATGAGGGCCTAGTATCAACATTACTACCGTACACTTTGGATGACGATCCAACATTGTCATTGTCATTGTCATCGTACACCCTGGATGACGGCACAACATCATTTTCACCCCCATTCTCTAAAGGATGAGAAGAAGATCTAGAATCTCTCGCCATTGAAAAATACACAAGCTAGATGCAGCAAATGCTTAGAAACAAAGATAATGCTCAAGAAAACACAACAGGAGAGTTCACAGACTCTTTCCTTTAAACGGGTCAAACACGACTCTCTGTTAACCGTCATTTGATAAGCTAAATTAAGCAGTTGTCGAATTAGGTCACGTGATAATTAATGCCCAACACTCTTGGAAGATGAAAAGTTGCGATGATAGGCCGTCACCAGTGCACTGATACTACACAACCCTCGAAGAAATGACGTACGCAAAATCATCATAGAACATCAAATTACACCCCGAGGAATAGGTAGAATCTGATGAGGGAAAATTTGGCCAGAAGCTACAAGGGTTCCACGTGTCATCGAACGCACGACCAGCTCAAGAACTTTAGAATCGGTCAGTCGGATGGGCCCATCTACATACTCGCCCTGCGTAAATATACCTACTTCGGGTCATTATATCCATTCCAGATCTCCACACCCACTTCGGGTCTCCATACCCATTTTGGATCATTCCTCCTCGGGCATGAGCACCATTATGCTCCCGCTCCAGAGGCAGTCAGAGTCTTCTATCCCACAAAGGCAAATATTGTTTCCATAACTATTCTGCAATCTCTTTTTTCCATCCTGACCATCTCTATGGAAAGGGAGCAAGATCTGCGCCACTTACCATACTGGTATCCAGATAATCAGAGAAGATTTGTTAAAGAAGTCTTTTCCTTCCTATATAAAGACCAAAACCCTAAAGGTATGAGGTATCTCTTGACTACTCTCTACTTATGCCATCTTCTAAAATAGCTCTTACACTTACTTCATTACATTGCCTTTTCTCTCAATACCCTATATTGATTCTCACACTAAAGGTGCAACATCGGCAAGCCCACTCACATTGTATTGTTTTGAAGAAACCAAACAAGAGATAGTGAGATAACCACAGTAATCCATCACCTCCCTGATCTCTGAAGTTAACATGTCCGATAATCCACTTCCAGGCATCATCACTCTTATCCTGCCTGGACAAAGATAGTTTGTCTTTCTCCCAGTGATATTTTGGCCTGTAAAGCCTTAAGATTTTGACTAATTGCTAGATAGGGGAAGTCATCGTCAGAACATGACTAAGTGGCCAGACTAGCCGCATTAAAACCGCTAAGAATTGAAACATGGTACAAGTTCAAGATGCAAGAATAAAGGAAGTCCTATCGATTAAGGATACAAAAAAAAATAGCATAAACGCAATACAGATAAGGCCCCAAAGGGAAACAATAATAATAATAATAAAAAATAAAAAATAAATAAAAAAATAAAAACACAAACAACCACAATAACAAAACCAAATATGTACAGAAAGCTAAGGCGAGAAGACTAAATGTACAGAAAGCTAAGGCGAGAAGACTAACGACCCCTATCAGGGGTAGAGGGTCCCTCCCCAGATGGGCCTATCGTAGGTGTCGAATCTTCTTTGTATTCAACCTCGAGTAGGCGAGAGACCTGTTGGATAGTCATAGGCTGAGCTCTACCATTTCAGCTTCAAGAAGGGAGAACCCCAACAAATGGATTTTGAAGAAATCGACATCAAGGTACTTGTTGAGTACTCTAAACTTGGCATCTTCAAACCCCTCCATCATGAACTCCCGCTTGAGGCTCCCCCTGAACTTCCCGAAGTCCTAGACTACAACTACTCATGGATAGACCTTTCGATCACTTCTTCTACCAGTGTGGCCTTAGTTCATCGTCGAGCATCTCTTCATCATCAAGTTTAGCCTTGGTCATGACCTTGGGTTTGGTCAATTGTTAGAGCCATCGCTCTAGTGCCACAACCATTTTCGACGCCTCAGTTGCCTTGAGCGCCCTCTTCTCTACATCCATCACTTGGTGCCTCTCCTTATTAGCCTCCCGCTTTACCTCCATAACTCCTTGCCTTGCCTCATGTCTTACTCTATCGACCTCCCACCTAGCTTCTATGGCCACTCGTTCAACCTTAGTTGTTCAATAGTCCCTCACTGAGCTGGGACTTTGCCTCATCCCTTTCATGCTCAAGGGCTCCGATCTGGGTTTTGATATCCATCTATTCTACTAGTAGGACATAGGAGCGAGCAACAGTATTTCACAACGGCAAAAGGAAAACTCAAAAAATTCCAAGGATAAAAGCAACAGCTACTAGGTCACAAGAAGAGAAAGTTTCTTACCACCATGCTCTCTTGTAGCAACCTCAATGTAGGGTCATTACCTACCTTCGCAGCTGCCATAACGATGTCCTCTCGGAAGAAACGTAGTCTAGGCCTATTAGGCTATGTTCTCCAGCTTGAAGAAAACCCAGGCATACATAGTTAGTTTCTTGATCTTCAAAGCCCACTCCTAAAGGTTCGATAGAGGCAAGCAACTATGAAAAGACACCCCACTTTCTCCTTCCTTTTCCCAAAAACTGTTGGAGAGGTCTTCCTCATCCTTTTCACCGCCAACTCCTCACTACTAGAAGAGTAAGAAAAGAGATGGGGCTCCAAATCAATTCGGAGAGCCGATTGAACAACGACCACCACCACCTTTGGAGTGGCAATGGGTGCACCATTTGGGACAAACACAGGAAGAAGAGTAGTTGTTGCTACCTGAATAATCCGTTATTGGCGCATGGCCACGAGAACTTCATAATCCACCACTTTCCTCAGCATATATATGCACCAACAGAGTCGCAGTCCGTTATAAAAGAATGAAGAAAATGACAACTTGAGGCAAAACCTGAAGCATTATCTTCTTTCTCGACTATTACAATTAAAAATGACAAGCTAGAACCCAAAGAATCTGGTTGGACTTCTTGATTGGTATCTACACACTGAACAAGAGGTGGAGGAGTTATAAAATATAGGCTGAATGAGTTGGCCTAGAGAAAATTGAAATCCTTCTCCGTCCCTAGAACCTACTCCATGACAGCCACACCTGCTAACTTGGCAACATTAAGCCGAGGACGACCTAAATATGCTACTAGATGTAAAATGAAACATTATCAGATAAAGTAACTAGAATAGAAAGAACGACTGACGAGAATTAGGAACGGTAGGCTTACTTAGCGCTAACCACTGCCTGGAGATTAGGTAAGGTTCGCTTTCTGGTGGTGCATAAATCACGTCGCCACTTTCACCGCAAGTGTGGGAAGAGTAAGGGTTATCGTTTTCACAGAGATTGATTGAGAATATTGTCAAGTACCATAATTATCATAACCTAATTTAATCTAGGTGATAAAAATTGTAGTTTAAAATTAATTAATACTAATCTAAAATACTAATTTATCTAATTAAACTAAATTACTAGTTTGAGACGTTTAAGAGAATAGATTATCTAGGGATTAACTTCATTTACTTAAATGTGTTTGATCTCGTTCAATTTACGTTAACGATGTTCGACTTATCTGACAATCTCTGTATCATAAACTCATTCACTCCCTCTCCCGAGTGACAAGTGAATGAATATGTGACTTCACGTTAACGCCAAAGTCCCCCTCTAGCGCTTTTTAGATCATATAGTCACATGAGTCTTGCCCCAACGTCATCATTACACACTTTCTAACTCCCTCCGGGGTTATTAGATCGTCGTATTGTATTTAAAACCCTAGTTCAAATCCGGGGTTACCTCTCCCGAGTGTCAAACCCCGATTTCTCAATATACATAAATAAGCATATAATGGAAATACAAGCACGACAAACACAATCAAATAACAACGAACAACTATTAACAAAACACTAATTTCAAAATTACATATTCATAAATTATAGTAATCCCTAGACAATATATGTTTAGCTAACGGCCATAACCGTATATACAATGATAAACGAGCTAAACATGCTCAAACCATAATCCGAAATTAAGAAATAAAGAAAGAAACGAGAGAAACTAGCCATAATCTAAAGATTTGGAGCTAAAACTATTCTGAGATCGCTTCTCCTTCTTCACAACGTATTCTTCTCCTTCGGATTTAGTGGAGCATTATCCAAAAACCTCTCAACCCTATTCTAACCCTAGGAGCTTTCTTATGGCTGGGCGGTAGAGAAAAAAAGAGGAGAGAGACTTAAATAGGTAGCAAAATATTTAAAAAAAATATATATCTAACAACTATGCAGAGTGACCGCCGCGGCAGTGGGTATGTCGGTTAAGCCACAGCCTCGGCGGTGGGATCAGGGACCTTGCTGTTGTTTCTCTGCCTCGGTGGTGGATGTTCCGCAAGAATAAGGCCTTCTCTGCATATTGACCGCCGCAACGATGGTCCGGACACCGCGGCGATGGTCTGGTTTTTAGAATTTTGCCTCTATGCTTGTTTTCCCACCGTTTTTCTACTGTTCTTGATCTGATTTAATCGTTTATGATCCGTTTTCATGCCTTTTCACCCCAAACACATGATTTATACAAAAATACAAAAAATCATATTAAAACATAATAAAACGTAAAAAAACGTACTCGAAAACTAACAAATTCGGTTTGGAAATAGATAGGTAAATTACATTTATCACTTTTCCCAACAAGTTGCTCCCAATTTTCCTTAACCAGGACCCACCTGTTTTTCTATCATTTATTGTTGTTAGGGATCTCGACTATGAACTTTGGCATCCAACTTCGAGTACAAATTGGTACCAGCAATCAAATGACTTCGTGTTCCTCACGGCCTGATAGACATGGAAGAACAAAGAGCACGTGCGAGAGACACCATTCCTAAGACAGGGGATGATGAATCCTACCAATAGATGCCACACATTAGGAACAAACAGGACTGGTGCAAGATTTTCTTGGTGAATAATTTTGCAGAGAAGAGGACGTAGAAAAAAATATACCCCACCAAGAAGCGCGTCGGTATAGAAGAAAATATACCCGAGCAGATTACGAAGTGCCTGGTGTGTCAGGTTGGGGTTAACCAACAATACCTCTTCAGGGATGGAGTAGTCTATGTACATGTCAAGAATTTGAGCACCCGTGAGATGGCTCAGAATGGACCCAACTTCTTCCAACTCAGGCTCGTTGGCGATCATACTATCAACCACGACGGTAGATCCAGGCTAGCGCAGTGCTTGGCTAGGCTCCGTCCCCTAGGGGTCAGCCCTAACTGAAGGACCAATATCATTTTTTTTCCAAAATAGGGGGCAGGCCTACCAGAGGGCCCAACAGCGAGCCCAACCTGGGTCCCCAAAGATACGGCTCTACGGGAGACACCACGACCCATGGCGGGGGACCACCGTTGAAGACGACCAAGCCTCATCATTGTTGTCGCCTTTGGAGAGGCCGAACCACTCCGAGGCAGGAATTGACCTAGGACGATTCGACATTGCAGAGCAAATGAGAAATAGAAGAAGAAAACGGGAAGACCAGACAAATGGGGACTCAAATTACAGAAAATACTTACCAAAGAAGGGAAAGAAAAAGGTAGACGAAAAATCACGAAGACATTAATGTAGGAAATGCCAGAAGAATGAGAAAAGAAAAACCCTAAACCCCTTTTTCATAGGGACCGCCTACGGAGAGTCTTCTCAACCGTCACCTAGGGAAATCGAGCCAGCCTGTCGTCTAATAAATCATGAAGCATTTAATGATCAACACTCCAATAATGCGAGGATCGAAGTGCCAGGAGAACAGAAGCACTCGATGAGTGCGAATACCAATAGACGTCAAGCCAAGCTAGCTCCCTTGGAGCAATCCAATATTCACGAAGCACGATTCCACTCGTACTCGAGAATAAGAGGTATCCAATGAGGAATAATTCTACAAATCCCTGAAGGGAGACACGTGTCATAATTACGTGATAAGCACGAAAAGCTACAAAGGGTCCCTGGTCAAACAATGCTTTCATCTCAACCATGTGCCGCCTCAGGAAATGTACAACCATGAGTCAGCTGACTACATGCATAACCCGACCAAAGCTTTCTCCCCTAACCCCAGTCAGGGCTAGGCTCCTAGGGAAGGAAGCTATCACTAGTTCTACTCGAGAGCGAACAAACGACCTCTCACTACAAGAAAAAAGGCTTTTTATCACAATTAAAAAACGTGATAAAAAAGTTTTTATCACAGTTTTTAGTCCCAGAACAAACCGTGATAGTATGCGGTGTGATTAAAAGTATGTTTTTTATCACAGTTAAAAACCGAGATGGTTAATTTTTTATCACAGTTAAAAATTGAGATGGTTAATCCATCTAATATCACGATTTTCAAATGTGATTAAAAGGGTTATATATATGTGATCAAAGTAATAAACGTGATTATTTTGACGATATTATCTCACTTTTATATCAAACTGAGATGTTTACTCTCTTTTCTATCACCTTTAATAATAAAACAATTATATTTAAAAATTGTGATTGTCTCTCATATCTATATTAAAAAAAAATAACAAAATAATAATAATAATAATAATAATAATAATAATAATAATTTACCCACCATTTTATGAAAAATACTATAAAAAATTAACTAAAAAAATAATTTCATATTACCCAAACAATTAAAATATTAATCACATAAGAATTCTACATCAACATGAAAAACACAGATAATAATAAAAATCATAAACTTAAATTTCTATAAGTATAAATGTCTAAAATATAAAATTTCTATCAAATATAAAACTAATAAAACTAATCTACCAAAATCTCGGTCATAGAGCATCCAAAGGTGAAGTTCAGCTAATTTTTTACATCGGTTGATCCAAAAAAGAAGTCCTGCATCTAGAAAAAAAAAACAGCAACTTAAAAAATACACTTGCATCTAAAATTACACCTAGGAAAAAATAAACTTGCTAAAAACAGCTACAAAAAAAAAATAAAAAAATAAAAAATAAAAAAAAAAAAAAATTACTTAGAGCTACGGAAGAAAAAAAAAAAACCAGCTAAAAAAAGCTACAAAATAGACTTGTAGCTACAAAAACAAAACAGCTAGAAAAAGAACTTACAGCTACAAGAAACCAACTCAAACAATAAACTTGAAGATACAACAAACAACTTACTAAAAAAAAACTTTAAAAATAAAAAACAAGCTCAAAAAACTTGTTAAACTTTATTTTCAGGGCTGTTCAAGGACTTGCACTAACAATCTTATGCAGAAAAAACATATTTATAATTAAACATTTCTGCCGAACAACTGTTTTGCTGTAAAACAGCAATGATTTTGCTGCAAAAACAGGCAAAACAGTGTTGTGCGCTACTGTTTTTGCAGCAAAACAGTGTTGTTTTGCTGCAAAAACAGCACTGTTTTGCAACGCACAGCACTGTTTTGCTGTTTTTGCACCAAACCCATTGCTGTTTTACAGCAAAAACAACAAGATAGCAACGGTTTCGCTGCAAATACAGCAACACAATTTAAACGTCTCACAAATGAATTATATATTCAAGATAATGACATACCTTTTCTGCAATCACATTTGTTTTGACATATATTTAATCCATTCAACTCTCAATTCGTCTAATTCTTCTTCGGAGTAGGCATTCTTCCCATTAAACTACAAAATTTATTCAAATGAGTTAGTGAAAAAAAAAAATCGAGAGATGCAAAGCGCAAAATAAATAAAAAAAATCATAATATTTTCGAGGGATGCAAAGTGCAAAATAAATTAAAAACAAACAACTTATCTCACATTTTCTCGGAAAATGATACTCTTATCTCTAATAATATCTTTCATGAATCTCATTACGTAGAAACCAGATTTCAGAGCCGAAGATTGTTGAGGACACTAAATATAACAAAATTTGATGAGAACTGGTGTAACAGCTGTGCTATTATATATATACATATTTATTTTATAGATATATATTGAAAAACATGTTTATCACCTGAATGCACTTCCACGTTGGAGTTTTTTTTGTCCTTGTTTTCGTCCTTTCCAATGTTCTAAGACCACTACATAAAGATTATGTGAAAAAAAATAGAAAAAAACAAAGTTATAAACATAAAAAGTTATGAGAAAAAAATGCATAAATAGTTGCCTACATAAAAGGTCGTGTAAAAGAAACACGGAATACAATAAAATGACACTTACGTGTTTATTATGAATTCAAGAGTTGTATTCACTTCACCTGAACAACAGGGATCAAAATAGAATACCGTTAGAATTGATAGGTTAATAGCCAACAATATCCAGCGTTCCCTGAAAAGTAAAAAATGAAAATTACAAACAATGAGATTCACAATTCATGAATATTCTAAAACTAAAAACTCGATACATCTAAATTATAAGAGACCTACCCAATATCAAATGGAATAATGAATAATTGGTCAGGTCTTGAAGTCTCTAATCTTTGTGCAAGTATTCCTGATTTTTCACCACTACCCTTGGATCTTCCATTGCTAATGGACAACGGACTAACACATCCAAATTTTTTATCCAATTTGCCCCTCTTAATAATTCCATATAGATAACTGAAATCAAATAGCAAAATCATAATCTTTTGACAACTTACCAATCTAAAAACAAACATGATGAATTCACAATAAAAAACAAAACAATTTTTTTTTTTTTTACCTCATGTATAGCATGATGCATGCAGCCGATACTTTGTTAAACTCACAAAAATACTCTAAATCAGATTTAGTAAGTTGGAGTGTTATGCTCTCTCCAAATATTTCTTTTACCAATCGAATGTTTACAACTTCATCATCTTTTAAAAGATCTATATAATTTTCCACAAAAGAATTTATGCAATCTAAGTTACCATCACCATTCGTCTCTCTCGAAGGTACCTGTGACATAACAAATCCAATATCAACACTCAATTGTTAAAGAAATAATCGAATGGTTTAGAATTTAATAATACAGAAGTTTAATACCTCATCAACGACTACTATAAGATTCTTAGGCCAAGCCACAAGAGAACCCTCAGCATCTATAACCTTGTACATCTCGTCATGTACAGGCATTAGAAGAATAGCATCTCTCTTAATTGCACAATCCACGGAAACACGCATATAGAAATCCCCTAATGGAACATTGTGTATCATTTCATTTGCTCCAATTGTATCATATACGGTGCCATGAGCAACAATATTTTCGATTGAGTTCACTGCCAACTTACATGCTTTGCTCTAAAACATTCTCAAACAATTTATATTATTAAAAATAGCATAAAACAAGCATATGAAACACAAACTAAAAGTACAAGGTGTGAATTAATGAATTACCTTTCTCACGATCAGTCTTGGTGCATTTTCATCTCTTTTTGGAGTATCTTTTTCTTTTGACACGGATTTAACTAGTGGTATTGAATAATTGTGTAAAGTGTTAGAGCTCACATTATCAGACTCATGCATTTGGCGACTACTGGCACCCTGTTGTTTCATTGCACGAAGTTCTTCTTGCAATTGTAACAACATTGCCTTCATCGCCTTTTGTTTTTCCTCAAACTCAGTTTTCTTTATCCTTTAGGCAAATGAAAATAGACACTTGGTGTCACACAACCTCCCACTCCCCTCACCCGACCTGCATGCTCAGGAGTTTCCAACGCAATGCTAAGAACATCATTACTACTTTGAGTTTTTAAACTTCCATCTTGAACCTCTTGTGTCAACTTATCCTGTGAGATTATTATCATACAAAATGATAAGCACATATATAGTCAACACAAATATTTTAAATAAGTGCACGAAGTAATAGAAAATACTATTCTTTCAACAGTCATCCTCGTCACATCATCATATTCGCCATCTTTATTTTGTCGAGCTTTCTTCCAATAAAAACTTCTATCCAAAATTTCATTCCCTTCTACGTCAGGTTGCTATAAGAAAAACATAATAATTTCAAGATATAAAATAAATATATTGCAAAAGATAAGATCTATGAAATTGTTTCTTATTCAATTTATATTTATAAAAACTTACACATTCTTGTACAAGTCTAGCATAGCCTTTTCGACTTAACCGATGGTTATATATATTCTTTGCTCGTCTTTCTCTTTGAAGCTCACTTAATTTCTACAATGTAAAATTTAACACGTGTAGGCCAAACATCAAATACATAATGTAACAATATAAAAAATAGTATCCCCAATGCATAAAGAACAAATAAAAAAAGGTACCTTAAATTCTTCCGTCAATCTCTTTCTAACAAATTTATTCCAATGGCGTTGTTTGATGCACTTATATTTTTTTGGTGGATGTTTGAGAGAAATGGGGTTAGCCTCAAATGGACGTACATAAGTACTGGTAAGGTACTTCTTGGATGTCCTCCATTTTTCTCCAATCGAAGATAAACACTTCTTTTTTGATTTTGGATCGACAACATAGCTTAACTAAAAACCATTCATATATAAGATAATATGAAAAAGGAGCAAATTATACAAAAATTAAAAAGGGTTACCTCCACAGTACTCCATATGTCGTTTTTTAACTTTTGTGGTACCTTTTGCCATCGATCATACTTGATTGGAACCATATTACGAGCCAATACTCCAAGATAACTTGTGTACTCTATTGCAACTGTTCCTATTGGTACTCCATTTTCGTTATATTCTACTACTTTCCTCACACCGCAACTTCTATCTTTGGTTACCTTGGGCAAAAATGTTGCCCCTCTACCAGTATTTTTGGTAGCACTTGTTAATGATCCTTCTCCAACCTCATTATTGAAAGGTTGACATCGATCCATCTAATGAGATCACAATATAGAACAAATAGCAAGAAGAAACAAGTGTAACTATTAAACATTATTACTCAAATGTAACTAAACTACAAGTGACCCAATTTTAAAGTTAAAAACTTCAATTTCACATATTGACATTTGTTTCAACAAAAATATTACCTTGCATAAAAATATGAAGAAATATAAAGCACAATTAAAAAGTAAACAAATACGATAAGGTAGAAACCAAGCAATCCTGAAAGTAAAGCCTATTATTAATTAAGTATGACAATATATTGCCTATATCCATGTCCCCTCACATTCTGGTCGTGCATAAAATGCATTGTTATTCTCCTCATCTTCATCGTTATCATCTTCTAGATTTATGGTATCAGCACTCGGAATTACTGGAGCGAGGCAATTGTGTTCAATACAACAATCATTCATCTCATCAACATCTTCATCATTTCGATAATCTTTTCGAGGAGCAGTTAGCACGACTGACCATCTCGAATCAATTTGATCTTGAACATAAAAAACTTGTTTAGCTTGCGAAGCTAAAATGAAAGAGTCAGATTTATGGCCAATTCTATCGAGTTCCACTAAAGTGAAACCAAGATCATCTACTTTAACTCTCTTCTTACTGTCAACCCAATCACATTTGAATACTGGAATCATAAACTTGTTATAGTCAAGTTTCCATATCTCAATTATGACTCCATAATAAGACATATCTGCATAAACGGGATTTTTATCCTTTGCACTTGAAATATGCATTGTCGAAGCCACTAAACTCACTCCGCTATTCTGGGTGACTCGTGAATCATCCCGATCCCTCGTGTGGAAACGACATCCATTAATGATGTATCCTTGGAACTTTATTACTTCGTATTGAGGTCCATTTGCTATCGACTTTAAGCTATCTGAGATATCATTTTCATATTTGACCTACAAATATTGGCATACTTTATCCATTTTAGCAATAATAACGAACAATTAAAGCTAAGAAGTAAACTAGTGTATACCTTTTTACGCAACCAATTACTAAAGGTGTTGTTGTGTTCAATTCATAACCATTGTTGGTTTTTAGTGGGAAATTTTTGCTTCAACCAAGTCATATACTTCCTGTAAATAATATGAAGTACCGACAATTATTTTATATAGATATTTTGGTTAAAAACATGAAAAAGTAAACAAGAGAATAAAGAGCATACTCAAGATACGGTTGAACATCGTTTGTGTTCTCCAGCACATATCGATGCGCTTGTTGCAACTGTTTCCGATCAACAGCAACGACAACACCACCTGATAAAGGCCTACCTATGTCTACATCATCGTCAACCATATTTCTATCTGATGGAATGCCAATGGTACCCATCCCAGATAGATATGAATTACAAAACTCAACAGCTTCTTCTGCAATGTAACATTCTGCAATACAACCTTCCGGACAATTATGATTTCGAACATAACCCTTAATAACTTTCATGAACCTTTTAAATGGATACATCCATCGAAAATAAACAGGACCACATAGTCGGACTTCTCTAGTGAGATGTACTGTCAGATGAATCATGATGTCAAAGAACGACGGAAGAAAAAACTTCTCTAATTAGCATAATGTCGTAACAACTTCTTTTGCAGTTCATCTAGCTTTGACACATCCACCACCTTACTACATATGGCATTGAAGAAGAAACAAAATCTGATGATGGCATATCTCACATGCTTGGGCAACACAGATCTTAATGCAACTGGTAATATTTGTTGCATTAGTATATGGTAATCGTGAGATTTAAGGCCATAGAGTTTCAAATCTTCCATGGACACACGATTCCGTAAATTTGAAGAGTAACCTTCTGGAACCTTGAGTTCTGACAAAGTCTTACAAACTCTTTTTTTCTCATCCCTCAATAACGTGTAACAAGCTGCAGGTAGATATGTTTTGTTCGGCCCATATGTTGGTGCTAACTCGTCGCGTATTTTCATAGTTACAATGTCCTCCCGAGATTTGACTGTATCTTTCATTTTTCCTGGAATGTTGAGCAATGTACCAAAGATGCTATCACATACATTTTTCTCAATATGCATAACATCAAGGATATGTCGAACATGCAAGTGTTGCCAATATTCAAGGTCAAAAAATATAGATTTTTTGTTCCAACATGTACCAACATTTTTCGTGTCCGAGTTTCCATTCTTCTTTCCCCACATAGAAGGGATTCCTTCAACCTTACTCAATAGTTCGTCTCCCTTTAACGGGAAAGGTGGTGATCCAAATTCTTGTTTTCCGTTAAATGCCTTTTTCTGCCTACGATAAGGATGATGTCGCGGAAGAAATCTTCTATGGCCAGCATATGACATCTTCCTACTATGTTTTAATCTAACAGCAGATGTTTCTTCACCGCATATTGGACATGCAAGATATCCCTTGACCCGACATCCACTCAAATTGCCATACACAGGAAAATCATTAATTGTCCATAAAAGTACAGCCCTTAACATAAATGATTGCTTTTTATAAGCATCGTAGGATTCGACTCCAACATCCCATAGAATTTTTAAATCATCAATCAACGGTGCAAGATAAACATCAATGTCTTTTCCTAGTTGTTTTGGCCCTGATATTAGCAGTGATAGCATCATAAACTTCCTTTTCATGCATAACCACGGCGGAAGATTGTAGGTGACCAATATAACTGGCCAACAACTATATCTACTGCTCAGAGAACTATGTGGATTGATTCCATCTGCTGAAAGGGCTAGTCGAAGGTTTCTTGGGTTTGTTGCGAAATCTGGCCACTTGTGATCTACCAACTTCCACGAAGGGGAATCTGCTGGATGACGTAGTTGGCCATCAACTATTCTTTCTTCAGCATGCCAGACTAACTCTTTGGCTATCTCCATCGACTGAAACATCCTTTTAAACCGTGGGATAGGTGGAAAATACCATAACACCTTTGCCGGTACTCCTTCTCTTGTCTCAACAAAATTATGAGATTTTCTTTTCCATCTTGATTCACCACATCTAGGATAAGTAATTGCATCCACATAATTTCCTCTGTACAACATGCAATCATTAGGACATGCATGAATCTTCTCATATTCCATGCCTAATGCAGTCAATGTTTTCTTAGCCTCATAGGTTGATGGTGGCATCTCGTTATCGAGCGGTAGCATGTCCCTCAACAATGTCAATAGCTCAGAAAAGCCAGCATTAGACAACCCGAAACTTGCCTTTAGGTTATAAAGTTTTACCAATGCAGACAATTTTGTATACTTGGTACACCCTGGGTACAAAGCTTTTTCAGCATCTTCAACCAATTTATGGAACGTATTAGGGTCTTCCATAAATTTATCGTGCGCTGCATGAACCATCTCAACTCTACCAACTTCGTCGTTTAAAGGAGAACTTCTAAATTGTTGATGGACAAAATTATAGTCATTTATATCTGGATTTGCATTATTAGGAGTTGTCTCATTAGGAGTCATTTCTCCATGCCATATCCATACACGGTAACTCTGATCTACATCATTACAAAATAAGTGATTTCTTATATCTCGAACATGTTGGCTTATCAGGTTGCCACATTTTTTACATAGACACCGTATCCAATGAGGATCATTAGAATTTGTCACAGCAAAATCTAAAAAATATTCTACTCCTTCCCCATATTCTCTTGATCTTCTATCTTTGCACAACCATGATCTATCCATGATTAGACTAGAAAAAAAAATCATATGATATTGGTAAGAGATGAGAGTCAGAGGGAAAAGAAATTTGGGATTGGAATTGGGGAGAGGGGAACAGGAATTTAATACATAAGAAAAATTATGATGAACTGATTGGTTAAGAAGAATCACGCACGTCATCAATTCAACTGGTAATTTCACACTTCACATGTTTTCTCCGGCTTCAACCCCACCAGTTAAACCAATAAGTTTATATGTTTTCTTTGGCTTCAACCCCACATAGTCATTAAAGGCCCTAGGCCATAGTTGTTAAAGGCGCGCAAGGTGCAACAAGGCGCAAGGTCTGCGCCTCACCTAGTTTTAGGTGCGTGCCTTGCACAAAGCACGCGCCTGGGGATCGTGGGCAGAGGGAGCACTGTGCGTTGAAGGTGCACCTAAGGATGAAGACTTATTTTGCCAAATTTTCTTACTCTTTCTAAATTTAGTAAGATCCATAGTTGTTAAAGGCTTTAGGCGTACCGAGGCGCACAAGTTGTCCCAAAGCCTAGGCACAAGGAGCAAAACGAGGGACTAACCTAAGCGAACCCAGGCGCACAACATTAAAAAAAAAAAAAAAAAAAAAAAAAATAAATAAAAAGAATAAAAAAAAATTATAGCACTATCTAAGCATTTTTAACAAAAAAGAACCAAATTCAAATTTAACAAAAATAAACAATTTTATAACATATATAAACTAAATAAACAATTAAACAAATATATTATAAACAATTAACCAACAGTTAACATGTAATAACCCATAATAAAAAGAACCAAGCATTTAATAACACAACCAAATACATGTTTGATTAGGTTGCTGAATTCGCTTGTTTGATTAGAAGAAGAAATGATTGGAGTTCTAACAAATAATATAAATTAAATTCTATTAAATAAACAACTATACAAATAACACAAATAAACAACTAAATAATAAAAGAATTAGAAATGTGAATAGAAACAGAAGAACAGAAACAAAAAAAAAAAACAGAACCGAAATGTGAACAGAAACAGAAAAAAAATAAACAGAACAGAAATGTGAACAGAAACAGAAGAACAAAAACAACAATGTGAACACATAGTATGCACTCCAATTCCAATTCCAATTTCACATAAAGTTCAATCAATCAAAGATAGAATTTAGATTTCACACGAATTTGAACCAATGAATCTTGAATCTTCTAATTGAGTTCACATAAAGTTCAAACAATCAAAGTTGCATCTAGATTTCACATGAATTTGAACAAATGATTCTTAAATCTTCTAATGGAGTTCACAAAAAGTCCAATTCCAACTATACAAATAACACAAATAAACAACTAAATATTAGAAATATGAACAGAAACAGAAGAACAAAAAAAAAAAAAAAAAAAAAAAAAAAAAAAAAACAGATCAGAAACAGGAAGAAAAAAAAAACAGAATAGAAATGTGAACAAAAATAGAAGAACAGATTAATCAATATCAATAAAAATGGAAACATAAATCTAGAAATGTGAAAAAAAAAAAAAAAAAAAAAAAAAAAAAAAAAACCAGATCAGAAACAAAAGAACAGAAACAGGAAGAAAAAAAACAGAACAGAAATGTTGAATAAGATATGGATTACAAGCAATTGAATCAAGTTAGGACAAGTGAGAATTATTCTAACATCTCTAGTTGAATTCAACATATTGGGTATTTTCATTTAAATATCATGTACTCTTCATTGGCAAACTAATTAGCAAACCAAAGTCTTGGGAGTTGGTACTGAAGGAAATCAAAATGAGTAGACAAATAACTATCAATAACCCCATCACCAACATAAACCAAATTTCGCAAATAAAACAATGATAACAATTTCATGTATGTAATTTTGACAGACAATATTATATCCAGGAAAATCCAAAAAAATAAATAAATTCATGAATCCAGAATCTACAAATGCTACAGCATATGGAGAATAAATTTAGCAGTATATACCCTTGAAGCATGAATGCATATTAATGTGGGGGAATGCTAAAGAATATAGAGAACAAATTAAGGAGACATACCTTTCAATGCTCAAACATATAGCCTAGATTTAATGACAAATATTAAAGAATAGAATTTGGGAGTTCCATCTCTCACATGCAAAAAATATACAACATTCAGATTTTGGGAGTATTGTAATTTTTCCAATCTCTCACATGTATTTTGGGAAGAAGTTTGTTCAATTCTTGAAAATTTTGTTCCCTGTTTTGTGTTCTCAAAAAATTATGCAACCTTAAAACAGAACAGAAACAAGGAACAATTATAGCGCTAAAACAAAAACAAATCAGAAACATTACTTAAGTGCACCTTGGATAAAATGAACTTATCATAATAGGTATAATTATTTAGAAGTAGGGTTCATTAGCGTCAATTAGGGTTCATGTAGTGATCACACGAATTTGAACCAATGAGTCTTAAATCTTCTAATAGAGTTCACAAAAAGTTCAATCAATCAAAGATGAATCTAGATTTCGCATGAATTTGAACCAATGAAAAGCGAATTAATTCTCAAATTACCTGATCGTCGGTGAGAGGAAGAGAGAAGGGCTGGAGGTCGTCGGGGAGAGGGTAACGGCACTGCTAGGGCTGGAGCGACGTCCGATATACCAGTAAGAGGCACAACGAAGACGATGGTACGAGCAAGGTAAGCGATATGGCGGTGAACTTCGTGTGATGGAAGATCGGCGCAGCAAGGTAAACATGGTAGCTAGGTCTTGCGAGAGGTTTCTTCTATAGCGTGATGAATAACCAGGGAAGGAAACTCTCTTCTATTTTGGATGAGCGCCTTTTTCCCCTCTTCGATCGGTTTAGCGCCCTTTTTTTTCACCCAACACAACATATCCTCTTTTAATAAAAATATGAGATAAAAACTATTTCCTTATTATTACATTTATTTAAAAAATGTGATAAAAAATTATTTTTAATCACAACATAAATTTTAAATGAGATTAAATTTCACTTATATTTTAACAATCACAGTTTAAATAAAAAATGAGATAAATTATATTTACAAAGCGTGAAAAAAAACCTTTTTTCTTGTAGTGTCTGCATAACAAAGAATGAGGCATTACCTCCTTTATTTAACAACTCCATGATCTACGCCACCTTAATGGTTATGGGCCGAAATTGTCGCCGCCTTAATCACAATGGACTAAGAATCAGGCAAGACTTGTCAAACAATTCTTCGCCCTCCTATAAATATCAGAATGGTGAGCTAACCAAGTATGCACACTTTTTTCTAACTAACAATCTACCAAACTTCTACTGAGAAACTCTCGACTGATGTTCACACTGGAGTTGCAGCGCCAATAGATCCACTCGCAGTGCATTGTTTTGTAAGAACACTAGCGTGGGTGCATTGTTTTGTAAGAACATTAGCTTAGGAAAAATAAGCTAAATCAGAGAATATTTTAGTCATCCGAATCCCAGGATAACATGTCCAGTAATTCACTTTCGGGCATTCCCGGCCAGAGCATGTTTGATAAAAAAAATAAGTGCTTAAAGCTGATTATATTAAGTGTTTAGTTAATTAAGTTTGTTTGATAAATACAATTAATATTACTTAATTAATTAAGTTAATTTAAAAATTAAGTCAAAATGTGAGTAAAAATTTAAGTCAAAACTTATTCACTTATTTCATTTTGCTTAATGCACTCAATTATTTTTCACTTAAAAAAATTATATTTTTACCATTTTACCCTTAATCCTCTATAAGGGTTTAATTAGGATTAAGTTTAATAAGAATTGGATTAACTTTGAATTATTTTAGGATTTTAATTTTATTTTATATTTAAATTATTGTTATAATTTAATTTAAGCAATCAAACTGCATAAAAAATACATAATATTATATATTTTTTGGTTAATTTTCACTTTTAATTTTAATATAATTTTTTTTTTAAATAGCACCCTGATTTTATTGTTTTTGTCTCAATTTTTTTCTTCATATTATCTTGATTCGAAGATAGTTATGTAAATTAAATAATTTTTAGCATACAAATTTTGTACTTATTAAATAAAAAAAAAAAAAAAAATCAGCATTTAAATTTTCAGCATAATTTTATCAAACAACCTTTGATATTTTCAACACTTCAAATTTCAACTTAAGTACTTAAATTTTAAGTGATTATCAAACATGCCCTTAATTTTCTAAATGTGACCAAACTCGCCAGAAAACAACATTTTCCAATTGATAAGATTTTGGAAATAGCTGGTCAATTGAATCTTTTAAATGCGAACTATAAAGAAGGTCCAGTGTATTGCAAATTTGCATTCGGTGCAAATGAAAGAATAGAGGGGGTAGAACCTTTCTTTATTTTCGGTTTAAGTGGTGGCGTTTCAATTTTATATTCATTTTCATTCCATATTTTGTAAGTTTAGAGATAGAATAATTAAAAAATATATATATTTTTATTACCAACCTAAAAAAAACATTTTGCTTTTAATTTTTTTTTTTTTTTTTTTTTTTTTATCGTATTTATAAATAAGCTTATTTTTTCAGTTGTTATCAATTTATTTTTTATTTATTTTTTAATCTTTACTAATACTTTAGTTAGGATTAACAATGACATCATTTTATACTTATCCAACCTGTATATAATCAATTTGGTTAATATTAACTAAAAAGATTAAAGACTCAAAATTAAAAAGTGAAGATACTTAAGCAGTTGTAGACCAAGTTTTGCTTAATTTTTAACTTCAACCTTCCAAAATTTTATTTCCCTTCTTCCCACACCTGTTCGACCAATCCCTCACTCCGTTCCGTGCTCCGGTTGTAGTACCTTCTCCTGAGGGTGTCTCATACATTCTAAACGTAAATGTCTCTAAGGACAACTCATTCATCATGTTCCAAGTACTACAACCTATACCCAAAGATTGTGTTTGATACGCTGAAATAAAATAAAATGCCAATAAAATTTGAATTAGTATGATAATAGAATGGTCATTAACATTCTTATGTTTTGTGACAAAAAGAATTAAATGTGACATTGAAATGATCATTCTCATTTCAATATTTAGTTAGTGTTAAAAATTAATCTTCTTCTTTTAAATAGATAATATTTAAACATAAACCACATGATCAGCACCACTCCTTTTACTTGTTTAATTCCTGGACCAAGTACTACCACCTTTTACTTATATCCCAATAATTTGTGAGATTAATGAATACCTAGAAATAGGAATGAAAACAATCCAAACTACAATTCAAGTAAAATGCGTATATATGGTTAGTAATAAAATGAGGCATAAATTTTCACTAATGTAGCATTTATCCCAGAAGTCATCAAAATCAAATAATACTAAAAGAATTCAGATCACATTGCTAACACCACAAGCATGAAACTTGAACTAAAATCACAAATTTTAAGGTTCAAAAATCTATGAAAGTCAACGACACCAACAAAAATATCATTAAGTGTCCAAACATCAATATTGAAACGGCACTAGCTGACAGAAAGACTGCATAGAAAGATTGGAGTGTGATGTTCAGAGAAAAAAACCTCCACAAAGGAAAACCTCAGGGAAAGCCTTTCACTTTGGCCAAATGGCAATATAAATCAGGTGATAAGATAGTGCAGTAATCAATATTTGGTCGCCCACTATATTGGAATGGAAAAGGCAAAATTTGAGTCTACCATGCCAATAGCTATGTTTTGCCCACTGTATTGAAAAGGAAAAAAGACTGCTTTTGGTTACTTGCTGAGTTGTATCAGGCTGTGTTGAGCAGCACGGACTGTAGCTGCGGCCCAAGGGAAATATGCACGCATGCAAAAGGATTCGTCCACTGCCCTTTTCCATGGACGCCCATGAACAAATCTAATAGACTTCACTGTACTTATTTGCCTTAACTTGCGATTTCATTTGCAACAAAAGAAATTAGAATGGCATCAATACCCAAAATGCAACCAGTAGGATGAACAAAATGTAACAGAATTGACTCGTAACCTATCAGTCACGTGTTGAATAGAAACAATTTCAACGATTGGGCTGGATTAAAATTTGTTCAACTTCAACAAGAGCTTATAGTGGTCAACTCTCAAGATACTCTGGCTGGCAAAACCTACTGGAAAAGCAGCAGTTTACCCGACTTGGGATAATGTCTACCACCAGTTGTGCAAATGCAGAATCAACATTACACATCACAATTTAGCAAGAAGTAAATATAGTGAAGACAAGACCATCTATAACTTAGGGAAATTCATATATATTCTGGTTCTTCTTCCTCTTCTTCATTGTAAGGATATTCCTCTTCTTCCCATTCACCTTCTTCCCATTCCTCATCATCCTCAGGAGGATCAAAAGGTAAGGGCGGGGGCAATGGTACTTCAATTGGATTTAACCTTTTAAGTACACGAGACTTGCGTGCAAGAATGGGCGTCTCCCACTCCTGTCACAGATAAAAATTGCATATTCATTTGAAGAAAATAGGTCATCTGAAACTAGCATCAAACAAAATTCCATATCTTTGAAAAATACTTACTACACTACTTGAGCATTTATTATTCATATAACCCAACAAGAATCCTTCGATAGTGATTAGGGACACGTAAAGAGTAAAAGAAGCAACTAATCCACAGCAGCACTTCTAATCGCATCAACAGTCTACACCACATCATAAACAAAAACCATACTGGTAATCGCATTTTGGAAGGCAATAAATAATCTTGCTCCAGACCTTTCTAAAAGTCAAAGCAGGTAAAGAGAGAGAAGGCTACAATATTTTGTTATTTTTCTCGCAAATAGAATCATCCAACACGGTAAGTTAGTGTTGTGAAAGGGGAGAAGGTAAAGCATATGTGCGTCAGTCCAAAACCAGTGCACAAACATTGATGTACGGAGTGTAAGCCCCAAGAGTTTGAATTTTAAAATTTAAAATATAACGTGACTAAAAAACCAAGGACGTTAAACTTAAAATATACATACACAAATAACACAATAATGTTTGTTAGCAAAATATCACCAGTTTACCAGAAACAGAAATTGTGGTTTAATTAGACAACTAAAATGAAGATCCATGTAATACTTCTTGCATCTTGCACAATGCTTCTAAGTGTATTTCTCCAAAGCATATAACTAAAAAGTTAAAGAATGAAGGAGACCTCTTTTACAATCGAAGACATTCGTGAACATTAACTAGTATGTAGCTTAGAGGATATGTGCCCTTTTCCATGCACCTCCAGGTGCTTTTGGACCACTTGCCTTAAGTTAAGACATCCCAAAAGTGAACCCCAGTAGTGTCTTTTAGAGCACTGGACTAAATGTCTCAACTACTAGATTATACAAAGAAACAAACCGGACAAATAGATTGTTCACAAATTTAAATGCCCATTACAAGCATCCATACCCCTCCAGGTTCAATCACGATGTCAAGTGAATTGCCCAATTTCTTCAAGGAATGGGGAAAGAAAGAAATAAAAAAGATAAGTAACAAAAAATTTATCATATAAATTTGGACATCTTCCTCCAAAGTGGTGTTTTTTAGATTTCTCAAATTGATTTCAGAGTTTATATGTTTGAGTATGCAAGTGATTTCCTGATCTGGAAAGACCAGAACAACGGTCAGTCTCGATATATGCACAGGTCAATTCTACCTATTAAAGTTTATAGGCAATCCAGCCTTCATAATTTGGGCAAAAAGCTTCTACAACGGAAGACTAAAATTTCTCCATTTCAATTTCTTGTAGTTATCGATTAATGAAGATGAAATAATGAACCTACTGGACTCTGGAGTCCTAACAATCCAAGTTGAATTCCAGTTACTTGAAACTTTTGTAGTTATGCAACAGAACATATATATATATATATATAACAAAATTTCAGCAACTGGCTGAATGCAAATCTATCACTAGCACTACGTAACACTCATTTGCACGGCCACCGACCTCGATAGAATATATAATTTTCGCATTGAACACAAAAATTCCATTTATGAAAATTCAAGTTAAAAGGTTTCGTTCAAGAATACAAACCGATTTTCTTTAGATAATAATGAATAGATATTAACAAAGTAAAAGCATGGATAGTTCACAAAATTACAAATAATTCCATACATAGAGAGTTCAGAGAAAGGGCACATACTACGGGGTAGTTCAAAGGTTCGTAGTCGGGGGCCATACGAACAATATGGTTCTTTGCCCTTCGATTATTGCCAGCCGGTGCCATCGGAAGCACGAACGACGTAGCGAGGAGAGGATTGGATTGACCCGAAGATGAGCATGGATATGCGTACGAAGAGGACGGAGAAGGTAATGCGTTACGGAGCATGCGTATCGATTTTGAGGTTGGAGGTGAGAGAAGTTGCAGTTGCGAAAATCCCATCGACGCCATGGGTGATACGCGCAGGATTGAGCCCTTGACTCATATGATGTGAAGATATACTTGTGGGAGGTATAATATAACTAAGCGTTAATAGCACTTTGCCCCCATCTAATTTAGCTGATTTGTACTTATCCTGTGTTAGCATTTATCCCTTATAATTTTGATTTAGGTGCATTCAGTGGTTTGAAAATCTAAACACGGAAAGTAAGTGATAATTTTCAAAGCACAAAGAAATAAAGTACAAATCAGTCAAACCACAAAAGATAAAGTGTTATTAACCCTATAACTAAACTAATAAAACTTTCAAATTATCAAATATTTCACTTTTACTATCATTTAGCAGAATATTTTGCAAATTAATGTTTTAATTATGAATGCATTTGTTGACTCTAAATGTTTTGATAGACAAATTAACGTTAATATTTTACGAAATTAATATTTTTACGAAAGACTCAAGATGATTACAAGTGAAGGCGTTGAAGATTTTTTGGAATAGAAATGTTTTTTTTATATTTCTAGGTAAAATAACTCAAAACTTTTACGATCTTAATGTAACTCAATTAAGATTACGCACAATACTTAAAATTGATTATGTTATGCTTATTATGGTAAGAAAGGATAAATTTAAGAGCTTAAATATTTTTCACAAAGTGTTGATCAGGAAAATATTTTTATAAATGAAAAAGAAAAGAAGTTCAGGACCAGATAGTTCACCGACCAAATAAGCGATTGACGGGAAGAAGTAGTATGTTGAATGAGGAGTTTCTGGTCTATATTGTTGACCGATAAAAGTGTTGGTCGACTGGCAAGATCAGTAGTTTTTAAGTCTTGAGCTTCTGGCCTGAACGGTTGATTGCCAAGATGGTTGTTCAACTGGACCATGGTGCCAACGGTCGAAAAATGAATCATTGCAAGGCAGCCAATTAACCGAGTAGGTAGTTAGTCAACTGAGTAGATAGGATTCAACATATTTGACTGATTCGTTTTTCGAGATCTTCAACCCAAGTCTTATGGTTTTGAACGTTGTAAAATCTTATTTTTAGAGAATTTGATTATATTTTATATATTTATTATGTATTTTGAAAATCCTATTAATGAGTTCTTATATTAATTGATTCTATGAGTTTAACCGATAAAATTACTTTCTATATTAAAAGTTTTCAATCAAAGAACTTTTGGAAACCAAATTGAACTTTTCAAAGAGTATTTTTCAGTCAAATATATCTGATTTGAAAGAGTATTTTATATGGAGTCTATATGGGACATTAATGGTTTTATGTTTTAAAAATAGTTATTATAAACATAATTTCAAATCTCTAAATATAGACTTACGTTTTTAACTTAATGACAATCAAGAGCTGATGCGGGAGAATTTTTGGCTTCTATATTCAGCTTTCTAAGTGAAACTTGATAAAGAAATTGGGCCAATATTTTAGGTCCAAGAACGGAAAATATCTAGATGATAAAACCAAGCTATGAAAAGGCTCACTATGAGCAGCCCAATGCATAGGTCTACAAAAGCCTATCACGATAAGCTCATAAGTCATCTTGGGCATGCACAATAAATAGGCTTAATGTTTAGAAAAAGTCGGGTCGTGGATGTTGGTCCAAACCGATGATCCATGCATGGATTTATCAGATGGAAAGTCAAAGAACATAACTTAATTAAAGATACACTCCTAACTAAATAGCAACAAAGTGCGAGAAAACGAAGTCATTAAAGATCAATTCAACATATTAACTTATGATTTCACCTAGATAGGAGGAAGTGGGTCATTATCAGATAATGGGAGAAGATCAAGTCATCAAAAACTAGGTCATGTGTAACAACTTGGTTTCCTAGGGCGACCACTCGATTTCTCCATTTCTACTTTTACGAAGAAATGTTGATGAAACACAAACAACTCCACCACCATACTTCGGCTGCGCCACTATGATAAAAATAATAATATATTTTACCAACTTAAAATTCAACAATTATATATATATAACAAACTATTCCTAACAAACTACAGAAAATCCAAAAAATTACTTCCAACGGTTGTGCTGACAGCCCAAAAAAAATGACATCATTCCCTGACTCTAACTACGTCAGTAGTGTACCCATCTCTACTTGGAGTATCTAAGAGAAAATATTTTGTCGGTGTATTGTCTTAATAATATAAAAATAATTATGGATCAAGCACAATTATCAAAGGCTATTTTTCTAAACAGAATATAAATATAACCGCACACTAAGCCGAAATAAAACCTCACAGCTATCATCACAATAAAATAAATGTATTTAAATCAACTAATCAAATTACTTTAATACATAGTGAAATATCACATACATACTTCCCTACTAGCCGTAGGATCGTCTCATCTCACGATTGGAAGTTAAAACGGTAATGTATCCTGTAAAGTTGTGCAATCTAAGATTGTCATCAGTACCAGAACTATTCAATATCTCCAATGGTATGAGCCAACACGTGATATAAACTACCATATCATAAAAAATTTCAACTCCACCACATTATATTGTCAATACTATATTCAACTCCACCATATTGATAATCAATACCATATTCGACTCCATCATATTAATAGTTAACAATGCATGGTAAAAACTACTATATCATATTGATGATTATCATCATCAATAACAACAACAACAACGACAAAAACAATAATAACAAAAATAACCACCTGTAGAACTTGCTCATTTATCAGGTCACAACACAAACGTCCTACAGGATATGCTCTCATGTTAGGACCAACAATATCTCACAGGATATGCCCTCCTATCTGGATCACACTATAGTATAGTTGGATAATAATAAAAATCATTGTTCACATTTAAAAAATTTACTTGATCCGCATGACATTATAAAAACGTTTATTTTAACAAATCTTTTCTTTTTCACAATTTAGTACGAAAATATAATTTGGCAATTTACATAAAAAAATAGTACACTCACCTCGATATTTGCGCTGCTAATAGACTATCGTCGAAATATTGTCGTAGTCGGCGTCGCCTGTGAACCTAATAACGACTTGACCTAAACTAAGAATTTAACTAAATAAATCTAATATGCAATGCGTGAAACTAAAATGATTTTTTCTTTCATTCTCCAATTATTTAATTTATTAAAATTAAACGTTCTATTTTCTTAAATCAATATTAATTATACAAACGAAAAAACTATAACTGCAATTATAAAATTTATCAACTAATAGTTTAGTTTGCAGAAAAATATTAGCTAATTATTAATCTACTAGTCAAAATATTAATAATATCATTCTAATTAAATTTATAATATTTTATTTTAAATTAAATTCCTCATAAATTAGATATATGTATCTATAAATGTAAACCTATTATATATCCCAAAACCCACGTATACGTATATATACATATATACTGAGTAATTATACACACACACATATATATAGAAAAGAGAGAGGATTACCTTAAGCTTAAACAATAGAGAAGAAGTGAGAGCTAGAGAGAGAGAATAATCAAAGCAAAAGGAAAATGAAAAATTACATATCTATATAATAAAACATGACGTACATAAGGCTTCTAGGCAAATCTCAATCATTCTTTATATTCCCATAAAGAACGGTCTAAATTGATCTAAAATATAATATAAATATAAAATGTATATTTTCTTTCCTATTTTTAAGAATATACATTTTTAATAATTTCTTTCCTATTTTTTATTTTTCTTTCCTTAATTTGTTTTTTTTCTCCTTATTTTCTCTCTCGGTATCTCTCCTCGTCTGAACACTCTACCTGCAAGCTCTCTACATAGTCCATAACCTAATTTCTGCCTTTCTTATCTCTTTCTTTCAAGCTCCCTCCATAAACCACCACCATTCACATTAAACGGCCGACCTAGGGAAAAATTGCTCAGCCTTTATTTCACCATCCATCATTTGTATAAAATCTCTCTCCCTCGCAACAGCAATGACGACTTTCTCCCTCTCCCTATATCTCCATCACGCGGTGCATTGTCGTGTCTCACCGCCGCCAATGTCGTGTCATCATCATCGCCATCGACAACCATTCTCTCTGTTAATCACTGTCCACCACCATTTAAAGCCGCCAATATTGCCCACTACCAGTTATGCCCCTTATGTGACTATGGAAATCAAGTTTTTCAGTTTCAGAAATTTGTTTGATGTTCAGTGAAGTCTCTATAAGTACTTGGTACCGGTATTCAATATCTAGGTTTTAGAATTTGAGGGTATCTATTTGTGAATTAAAGTGTTCTATACATCCAAACCTTGAAAATTTATCGGTGTATTTTGATAATTGATTCATTAGGTTTTTACATGAGGGTATATACTCTACTTCAATATGTTGGACCTCAACCCTAATTTCTCTCCCTCTTTATTTCTCCGAAATTTCAAATCCCTTGAACCTCAACCCTAATTTCAGGTCCATTTTTAAGCTTGCTCTATTTTTTAATGTATTTGTTGATGATGAACAAATTGAAACGGAGTTATTGCTTTGAAATATGTTTTTATTCCCAGGTATTTCTGAACAAAAAAAATATATTTTATTTATTTATGTTCTTAATTTGGTCCTAATTGACCATATGTGGCTGAAATTAATACAAAACTTCTTGGGGTTGTGATATTAGTTTTTTTTTTTTTTTTTTTTTTTTGCAGAAAAACTTCTCAAATCCACCTCGAAATAGGTATTGACCTCTGAGATTTTCAATATTTTTTGTTTGTATTTTTAATTTCAGGTTATATTTTTCATTCTTTAATTTTAACTTTTTGAAGCTCTACTTATCTTAATTATGGTATGTTGAACTTCATCATT
The DNA here is from genome assembly GCA_016647705.1 of Eucommia ulmoides. Taxonomy (NCBI): domain Eukaryota; kingdom Viridiplantae; phylum Streptophyta; class Magnoliopsida; order Garryales; family Eucommiaceae; genus Eucommia; species Eucommia ulmoides. The sequence continues at coordinate 29,028,923 of CM028340.1, read as the reverse complement.
CAATTTCGTTTTTAGTTCATTACATTGATTGTTTAACTGAAACCCTAATTTCTTAATTACATTATTTCAACTTCTTTTGTTTTTTGTCAACCAAGTAATACCTAAAAGTAATTTAAAAGTAGGTTGTGTTTGGAAACTTGGAATCGGCACCCTTGAATTTGCATCATAAATGTGTTCCAGCAAAAATGTAGAATTTTACATGTGTTCATTTCTATCAAATCTGATTTCTTTCCCCTTGATTTATGGTGGTGATTCACTGATGAAATGAGATAAGCAATTTTGCTCGGTGCCAAAGCTCTAGGTGTTTCCGGCCACCATCACCGTCGTCGCAGATCCCTACCTATCACCACTATCATCGCCGTCGTAGATCCACCCCCCTCGGCACCGACATTATACATCCTGAGCAGGTTCATTTCTTCCTCTACATAGTTCCCATCTCACCCTAATTTGATTTGGTTAATAGGTTGATTTTGGACCTTTATTTGATATGCTTAATTGGTTGATTTTGGATTTTGATATTTGTGTTTGAAAAATAAAACAGGTACTTCCTTAACAACTTGGAGATAAATGTCTCTTAATATAGCAAGTAGAACTCTTTTCTTTTTTATCTCTTCTTGATAGCGATCTTTGTGTATTCTATATATTTCATATTGTAATTGATTAGACGTGATGAAGAAAACAATCAGAGCTTTGGTAATAAGGTTAGATAATCACCCTTCAACAATCCCCATCTCCATTCCTAATATACAGGTAACTTTTCTCTTTTTCTCTGCAAGCATTACCTCTGCACATAGGAGTTTGCTATTTGTTTTCGATAATTGTTATGTGCACGTCTTTCTTTTTTGTATTTTATTTCGATTTCTGAGGGATGCATATATCTCTTCATTAATTGTATATTTCTAATTTTGTTTCATTCCTTGATATTCGTTCAAACAACCTGCGATCAGATTAGAAATTTTGTTATGGCGTGATACTAAATTTCACCAAGAGACTTTGAAAAATTTTAAGTTGTCCATAAAGAGTACAAAGAAACTATGTGTGGTGAGTTTTTTGTTATTGGTTCAAGCATTACCTACTGCATCCTATGTTTTTTTGTGTATGTTTGTTTTGAAGTTCAAATATTATATGTTCATGGTTATCTTTACACGGTGAACTTAGGATTTATGATCTCATTCCTTTCCCATTCAGGTCACGTTAGATATATTGGAATCAGAGCTGGAAGATGTCAACTAAATTGAGCATCCCATTTCTCTCCGATCAGATTCATGCTATTGTTGGTTTTTTTCCCTGTTTGTTTATTTTGTTTCGATTTAACTCATTTTCATTATAGTATTATTTTATTAGTTGATAATACGATTGTACTGTATTTGATCTGGGAATGCCACTAAATCGTGTTTGTTAATGTTATGTTGTTTTAAAATTAGAGTGTGATTTTGGAATGTCATAAATAAAGGGGTTATGTCCAATTTTTTTTGGACTATAACTATTGATTGTGTTCATCTGAAAATAATTTTTGAATATTAAAGGTTTCCCTATAAACATATGTGATTATGTCAAAAAAAAATTAGGTTCAATTTTATTTTATTTTTTACACCCGTGCCTGAAACACTAGTCTATTCATAATAGAGAGAGACTGCCACCTTTCAAACTTTTCTTTATCTTGACACATCATCCATTTTCTTTGCAACCATGACAAGGATAAATGGTTAATTGATATATCTTTTCTTTAATTACATAAATAACTCCATATAAATAATTACACATATAACTCTAAAAATTATAAATATTTACTAAAATCCCAAAACTCGTAAAAATGTTTTATTTATGATTATTTTGTATAATACCCCTAAAAATTTTAAAATCAAATCGAAATTGAAATTAACATATTAATATTCTTCAAATTAAGTGAATACCATGATAACCCTTCTAAAATTTAAAGTGAAATTTAAACAAATAGACCCAAATATTTTTAAATGTTATAAAATGCAACAAAAAAATATGCATATAAAATCGGGTCTTACATCATTCATACTAAACGATCGTGATCCACGATTAATAATCACATTAATAGTTACATTCAGTCTTTTGCCTAACACCCTAAAGCAAACTATCTTATTTCTACTCCAGAGGTTCTTTGACCGACACCACATCGATGTCCGATGTCCCCTTTGAGCTAATCAGTTTTGCAGGTTGTGGAGGTCTTTGACACGTGAGAGATCTCTTACACGTGCTCGGGATTTTTGGCAACATCGTGTTGTTTGTGGGAAACCGAGCAAAAAGACATGATCGCCGGCCGGTGCCGTGACTATCATGGACCACCTACAAGTTCTACAATTGCTATCGGCAAAACCACAAATTTAGAGGGATATAAACTTTGTCGGCAAGCATTCAATGCCTACGACGTGATCGGCCCTTGTAGCTTTGTCAAGCACCACCGCGATGGCAGGATCCAAGGCAGCAACCACCAAATACGTCGGATCTGCAGCCGCTATGCGGTATCCGACCCTTCTCCATCCAGATCCAAGGCAACTGCTACCTTTGCCAGCCAGATCTATAACGGTTCTTCTGTCGCGACTCTTCTTCGTCCAAGTCTGTGGCTATCGCTGTCGACATCGCCAGATTTGCAGGCCTCCGACTATCTCCAACAACGGCGAAGGACAGTCGAAAAACAGTGACGGAGGCGGCGAAAACTGGCTAGGTAGAGACCTAAAGCAGTGGAGGGCGGCCGAAAACGGCGACGTCGTGACCAAAGTCGGATGCCTGTGATCGAAGACGACGGGGCATTCGGCTTTGCCGGAGAGATTCTTCGGCCACCAAAGAATAAGAGGCGGCGACTGCAGTAAGTTGAAGGTGAACAAAAGAAACAGTAGATTCACCAGCAAGGATGAACGCCAGAAATCATGTACCTCCTTTGGAGACGTTGTCGTTCAGCTACGGCGCCTCCACCGCCACATCGTCCGCATTAACGTTGCGACGTCAACGCCTTCCAGATCCGAAACTCCCAGCACCATCGGTTTCCAGATCCAAGGCCTCCAATGCCTTCGACTCTAGATCGGTTACCACAGCCCATCTCCGATGATTCTTCCATCGTCTCTGTCCAAATTCATCGCCACCACTGCCATAGCCACAGTCTGACACTGACCACCCCTAACGACGTGGGATAAACTGGCTTGAAAAGCCATGGCGGCCATAACATTGTTGCCACCTTCAGATCACTGCGGTCTCCGATCGCCTTCCAGTCCGAAGCTCCTAGTACTATCGGCGTTCAGATCTAAAGCATCCACTGCCATCACCACCAGATCCGTAATCTCCAGCCGTTTCCGACAACTCCGCCGTCGCCTTCAAATCCTCCGCTGTCGTCGACACTGGAAGGGAATGAAATAAGAAAAATCATCGGAAGTCTAGACCTCGAAACCGTGGCTGGCAGTGAAGTATTCCAACCATGTTCATTCATTGTGAGCTTGATGATCAAAAGCCACCCATGTGTCTGCCTAAAGAAAATGATGCAAGTGCAATGTGATAGAGATAAACAACAAACAGTGGCGGCGGTGATCAATGGAGAAGGACATGAAAAAGTTAACCTAGGGCTAAATACACTAAAGCCCCTCAAGTATATTTGGAATCTTTACCCTCAAGTTTATTTTTATTACTAAACTTATAAATTATCATTGAGGTCTTGATAAGTCAAGAATTACATAAAATTATATTTTTTGATTAAAAATTTAAAGTGCCTAGAAGAAATATTGAAATTGCAATTTGTATCTATTTAATTCAATTCATGAAATTATGTTGCTATATATGATACTTAGAAGAAGTTTAGAATTTGCTATAAATATAGAAAGTGTATTATAATTGCATAATATACCCCACAACTTGATAAGGATTATTCAAAAAATCCTAGGGCTTAGCAAAAATTACACTCTGACCCCTATAACTTTTATTCCGACAAATTACATGTTATGAGAGCATTATTGGAACTTTAAAATATTCAAATACACCCAAAGGTGTACAAAATTGGATAAACTCAATTATACTATGGAATTAGTGTCCGTTGAGTTAAATTCTTTAAGACCCGTGTGGTTGTAAAAAAGTACAAATAGTACCCTCAAACTTTGCTTGTGAAATGTAAATTTAGTGGTTAGAAGTAAACTTTATTTTGCCTCAAAGATAATACAGGAATAGCTCATAGCTCTTTAATTGCAATTTGTATCCCTTACTTTTTATTATTTGGATAAGATCCTTATAAAAATACTAAAGATGGAGGAAGTGCTTGAAAGAGTTAGGCAAGATCGATTCAAAGCCAATCTTTTGGTTTATCCTTAATAAATATTAGAAAATACTTGTTGTGTGACAAATAATAAATTTGTCACTTAGCATAACTAGATGATATGACAAATATACAGTTCGCCCTCATTATTATTGATTGGGTAGACTACAAATTCAGGCGATAAAGGTCTCAGGGAAAATTCTTAAGATCACAAAATACGACTTGTATAAGGAAATATTTTAGTCAATTACACCATTACAACTTATTTTAGAAGTTGAAATTGCATGAATAAAAATCAAATACTCGATTTGAAAGTGTTTCTCATTGATAAACTATAATCTTGAGGGCTTACACCAAATCCGACTTGTATCCCAAATATTCATAAAAATATGAATTTGTATTGTATTATGAAAAATGCAACTATTTGTTCATTAATGATTATTATGTGACATACAAGAAACTACAACTCTTATAAAACAGGTTAAAAAGTTACATATCCCGGTCAAATCCCATGAACAAAGAGGTAACCGGAAGGATATAGAAAGGGGAGAAAAGTTCAACCCTCACTAAGGGAATCAATAAATCAAATGAAAATTTGTGAAAAAGGTTAAGTTCTGTGGTGAACTCAATGCCTGAGGAATCAGCATGAGCTCAGGATCATCTTTAAAGAAATCATAGAAACAGTCAAAGAAAGAGTGATAAGTTTATCGTCTCTTTAAAGACAATTTCACATTCATAACTCATTCAGTAAATAAACAAGTTATGAAGGAGGGCAAAGATGAAGAGAAAAGCATAACAATGATAGGTCTGATGATGCCTTCGTACTTTCAAATTTCCCGTGTTAGAGGATGCCTCCCCGACGACAAAAGATAGGTCTGAGGATGCCTCACTACTTACAAATTCCAAGGGTTAGAGAATGTTCCCCGGTAGTAGAAGACAGATCTGAGGATGCCTCCCTTCTTTCAAATTCCCCGGGTAAGAGAATATCTCATCAACGGCAAAAGACAGGTCCGAGGATGCCTTATTGCTTACAAATTCCCGGGGTTAGAGGATGTCTCCTTGGCGGCAAAAGACAAGTCCAAGGATGCCTCTCTGCTTACAAATTCCCTGGGTAAGAGGATGCCTCCCCATCGATAAAAGATAGGTTCGAGGATGCCTTCCCAGCTGAAAAAGATAGGCCCGATGATGCCTCCCTACTTACAAATTTTCCAGGTAAGATGATGTCTTACCAGTGGAAAAAGACAAGTCCGAGATGCCTCCCTACTTACAAATTCCCCGGGTTAAAGGATGCCTCCCCAGCGGCGAAAGACGGGTCTGAGGATACCTTCCTGCTTAGGAATTCCCCGGGTTAAAGGATAACTCCCAAGTGGCAAAAGACAGGTATGAGGATGCCTCCCCGTTAAAAATGCCAAAGCAAAAAACTAGTAAGAGGATGTCTCCCATACTTGTTATAGCGAAAAGAAGGGTCAAGACTGCAAATCACCAAGTGAGGTGGTAAATCATAGATAGTGGTAGGAATCACCAAGTGAGGTGATAAAAATCATCAAAAGTGATAATGAACTGACATGTCAGTTCGGAAAGGAAACACTCAATGATAAAAATCATCAAGTGTAAAGTGTTAAACGAACTGAGAAGATCAGTTCGTCAAACAAACATTCAGAGATAAAAATCACCAAGTATAAGTGTAAAATGAACTGAACATATCAGTTTGTCCAAGAAACGCTAAGTGATAAAAATCACCAAGTGTAAAGTATGAAACGAACTAAACAGATCAGTTCGTCAAATAAACGCTTAGTGATAAAAAACACTAAGTGTAGAACATATAATGAGCTAAAGAGATCAACTCACCATGGAAACACTTAGTGATAAAAATCACCAAGTGTAAAATTGCGTAAGCGAGTTGAGCAGATCAACTCGGCAAAGAAACATTTAGTGATGAAAATCACCAAGTGTAAAAATATGTATTGAACTAAAGAGATTAGCCAACCAAAGAAACACTTATTAATAAAAATCACAAAGTGTAATTGGATAAACGAGCTGAGTAGATCAGCTCGGCAAAGAAACATTTAGTGATGAAAAACACCAAGTGTAAAAATATGTAATAAGCTGAGGAGATCAGTTCATCAAAGAAACACTTAGTGATAAGTGTACAACAACGTAACCAGTTGAGCAGATCAGCTCGATAGAGAAAACACTTAGTGATTTAAAAAAAAAAAAAAAAAAAAAAAGGTATAAGAACATGTAATGAGCTGAGGTGATTTGCTTATCAAAGAAACACTTAGTGATAAAAATCACCAAATGTGAAATTATGAAACCAACTGAGCAGATTAGCTGGACATAGAAAACACTTAGTGATAAAGATTACTAAGTGTAAAATTATGTAACGAGCTAAGAAGACCAGCTCATCAAAGTAACACCTGGGAAAAAATCGCCTAGCATATATGAAACAAACTACCTTGATTAGTTTATCAAAAGAAACGCTTCATGGTAAGAATTAAGGTTTAGAATGTGAAGTAACCTACCTAGATTAGTTCATCAAATAAACACTCAGTGATAAAAATCACGAAGTGTAAAGAGTAAAACTAATTGCTAAAGATTAGTTCATTAAAGAAACACTCGGTGATAAAAATCACAAAGTGTCAAGTGTAAAATGAACTGCAGATCAATTCGTCAAGGAAATACTCAGTGATAAAAATCACCAAGTGTAAAGTGTAAAATGAACTGCAGAGAGAGATCAGTTTGTCAACGAAACACTCAGTGATAAAAATCACAAAATGTAAGCAGTAAAACGAACTACAGAGATTAGTTCGGTAAAGAAACACTCAGTGATAAAAATCACCAAGTATAAGTAGTAAAATGAACTGTAGAGATCAGTTCGTCAAAGAAACACTTAGTGATAAAAATCACCAAGTGTAAAGTGTAAACCAAACTATAGAGATTAGTTCGTCAACGAAACAATCAGCGATAAAAATCACCAAGTGTAAAGTGTAAAATGAATTTTAGAGATCAATTCATCAAAGAAACACTCAGTGATAAAAATCACTAAGTGTAAAGCGTAAAATGAATTGCGTAGATCAGTTCGTGAAAGAAATACTCAATGATAAAAATCACCAAGTGTTGAGTGTAAAATGAACTGAGGAGATCAGTTCGTCAAATAAACACTTAGTAACAAAATCACCAAGTGTAAAAACGAACTGACAAATCAATTTGAAATGAAACACTTCTAGGGATAAAATCATCAAGTGTAAGTGTAAGAACTAATTGACAAATTAGTTCGAAATGAAACACTTGTAGTGATAAGAAACACCAAGTGTAAGATTTAACTGACAAATCAGTTCGGAGCAATAACTAAGTGTAAGAAGACAAGGTGACATTTCGTCTCACTTCTTTAAACCAGCACTCAAGTTAGGGGGGCAAATGATGAGGGAGAAATTCCTGCTTCTATATTCAGTTTTCTAATAGGAACTTGATAAAGAAATTGGTCTAATATTTTAGGCCCAAAAAGGGAAAGATTTGGATGATAAAACCAAGCTAGGAAAAGGCCTATTATGAGCGGCCCAATGCATAGGTCTACAGAAACTGATCACAATAAGCCTACAGGTCATCCTGAGCATGCACAATAAAAAGGCCCAATGCTCAGAAAAAGCCAAGCCATGGACGTGGGTCCAAACCGGTGATCTATGCATGGATCCTTCAATTGGGAAGTTAAAGAACGTAACTTAGTCAAAGATACACTACCAACTAGGTAGCAGCAAAGTAGGAGAAGACTAAGTCATTAAAGATCAATTCAACCCACAAACACAAGATTTCATCTAGATAGGAGGAAGTCGGCCATTATCAGATAGTGAGAGAAGACCAAGTCATCAAAGACTAGGTCATCCATATCAAACGGTCGTGATCCACGAAGTCTATAAATAAGGGAAGGTATCACATTAATAATTACATTCGATCTTTTACCTAATATCCTAAAGCAACTAACTTATTCTCATGCTAGAGGTTCTTTGGCCAACACTACACCAGTGTCCCCTTTGAGCTAATCGGTTTTGCAGGTTGTGGAGGTCTTTGGCACGTGGGAGATCTTTTGCACGTGCTAGAAATTTTTGGCAACATCAAGAGTAAGAATTTTAATCAAACACATTCATAAAGAGAGTATTATTATGCTGAGAATATTTTTGAGAGAAAAAGTTTTACTTTGAAGAAATCGTTGTTGTTTCTCTACTGAGTTTGAGTCTTTCGTACGATCTCCTAAAAGAAATCCCGGTGAGATTGTTCTTGTTTACTAGATAAAAATTGATTGTGTTTTAATTGAGTTATATTCTCTAATTGACCTTGTGGTATTTTTTGTGTGAAAATCGTTTTCTATTTAGAATATCTTGAAAATCTTGTAACACGATTTTCGCTTGTGAAATCTAATTACTTTTCTCTTTGTGTCATAATTGAGTAGAATTAGATTCATATTCTCACGTAGTTTTATCACATAGTTTATCGGTACATTAATCAAGCATATATTATATTGAAGTGGTAGAAGCTCTAGTGTGAAGAAACAAAATATTTTTTGTATTTATGAGTGTGAGAGGATTAGATACATTGGGACGGTGTCTAATTGGGATTTAGGTTTGATTCTTAGCATGTAAAAGAATTAGGTTTGATTATGCATACAATAGAATTAGGTTAGTCTTTAGCCTAGTAAAAAGATAGATAGGTTTGATTCTTAGCCGGCAAAAGAATTAGTGACGCACCCCAGATTTCAATAGAAGAAGAAGTAGGGTATCGGGAAGAAGATGAAAACAAGTTTCATCTCTTCCTCTCTAAGTCCTCCAAATCCATTCATTTTGAAATTGGTTTTTCAAGGGCTTTTCTAGGAGTCGATTTTGAAAAACTTATTGGGCTGAGATTTTTGTTAAAAATAGAGTCGCCACCTAGCATGGGGTAAAATGGTGTGCTAGGTCACGGGGATTTTGGAAATTCATTTTTCCTTTTGAAAAGGCCCATGTTTTGACTTCTACAGGTCTGTGTACCAGAGATATTCGTTAAGTTCGGGAGTCAGTTATACTCGGTAAAGGTGTTAGACACCCTTCTGAAGACGGTATCTCAATCCAAATAGATATTATTTATTAAACATTATCCAAGCAGTTTTCTTTGATTCAATTAAACAAGAATAGTTCCCATTTTTAAAAGTTTTTGTTCTTTTTATGTATTTTTGACCTGATTTAATGAAAGTAGGTAAATATTACAGCTATAACTAATTAGTGACACCCAATAACGGTTTATATACATATAGATATGTAAATATGCATACAACACTACATGAAATGCAAAATAAGACAAAGTTGTTTGGATATGCGATTTAACCCACACATGGGTTGCCTACGTATCTTGAATGAGAATTAGGTCATCACGTAGTTCATTCTGGTTTGGGTAAAGGGTATGGTTTATTATTAGAGGTGTCACTGAACCCTTATGGTTGCCTACATACTTTGGGTAATTACCAAATATTAGGTCGAACATAGTTAAGTCCTGTTATGTTTGAAAAACTAGGTTGGTTTTAGTTAAATCTGAGTTAGTTTAGTTAAGTTTTGGTTGATTATCAGTTAGTTTTGATTGAACAAACCTAGATCACAACCTTGAAACAAACCTTCGACTTTGTTAAGATCTTCAAACAAACTCCTTTGCTTTGGTTAGTTTAGTGCTTGTGTGTGAGTCGTAAGTTAAAAAAGTGAAAAGAAGTACCATATATTTTTGCCAATCCTACTCGTAGTTAAGGAAAACAAGAAGGTTTTCGAATGTCTAGGCATGTTTTTAATACTCTTGAATTATTTTTGTATGATTTACCCTAATTTGGTTGTTATGGTTAAGATTATGTGTTTGCTTGATGTTCTTGACAAAATCAAATGCTTGTTAGGTTGTTCTTAGGTTTTGTTTGATTTTTATGGATTTTATGTGTTAAGAACATGAAAGTAAGTGTATTATTTACAAGATCCTACTATATCAAAACAATATGCGCAGAATCAACCAAGAATCATAAAGGGTTTGGTAAAAACATACCTAATTAAGGGATGTGGTCTTCCCTAAGTGTTTACCTCATTCTCCTTGATTGGTGTTTGGTTGGTGGTTGATCAGCAAATGCGGTTCTTTGAGTTCCTAGCCAAGAACCCAAGAACAACAACCTACTTAGGGGATGTAGTCGTCCTTAAGTAGCCTACCTTATTTCCTCCTTGGCTCGGTGTTGATCGGTGATCGTCGATCCTTGAAGTTTTTGTTCTAAGAACTTCAAGAAGTCCTTCCATGGCTAGATTTCGACAAAATAATGACGTGCTTTTTGAGAAATCTGCTAGAGAGGCCTAGGACCCAGAAGATATGCTCAAGTTTAGAGAGAAGCTAGGTCTTCAAGTCTTGAGAAAATGAGAACCCCAGCACCCATATTTATAGGTTAAGGGTCTGCTACCCCCAAACTTAGAATTTTTCTAGTCCTCGAGCAAAACACTCACACTAAAATAAAAAAACACAACTAATTAACTAACACCAAAACTAAAAATGAATAAAAACACAAATAACGGCATGCGAGTTTTGAATTCAAATATTCCGACCAAATGTTTTCCCTCAACGGCCTCCAATCAATCGAGTGCAGGAGTAAAATACACCATATGATATTCTAGAATTTCAACATTCAATAATGGTAAACGCCATTCTAGATCTTGTTCAAGTGTATATGCGAAAACTCAATTATACAACTATCCAACGACCGGATTGAATTATCCACCAATAAAGCTCACAATTTAAAACCGTAAGGATTAGGATATCTATATGCCTAACTGGGTTCCACTCTCCACTAATGTAGACTTGGAAATTCAAAAAGATCAATAGGACTTGGTTCAATTTTTTGAAAATGGCCAAGGGTATATCAGAAATATAAAACAGGTTAATGTCATTAACTCAATGATACCCAAGGTACAACGCTTAGCACATAATCACACTCATAACCCCACATTAAAGAAACAACCCTGAACAAACATTTAAGAACTTTGTACTCATTTGTCACAAGAAACGAAAATAGAATGATATTTACATATGTTTTTTTTTAAATGTACCATACCCCCAAACTTATTCGATTATTATAATTTCATGGGTGTGGTTAAAATGAAAGAAAAATGACAAGTGAGTACTCGAATGCCAAACCAATCAAAAGTTTGCCTTAAACTCAACCGCTCACTTCAAGTAGCATAAACGAATGCTAACTTGATTCACTCAAATTGTGCCTTCGATTCAGCGATATAGGTTTGGAAAGAATTCAATTAGCTAGGGTATTTGTTACGTGTTCAAAATTAAAATGGCTAACAGGCTTCGATAGGGTAACGAGGAATAAATGATATTATATGGTAAGCTTCAAAGGCTCAAGCGATCAAAATGAATGCCTAAATCATATCTCCTGAATTACCTCACCTAGGATTTCGCGTCGAATTTTTCCCAAATCAGGTTCTAGAATCCCTATTATCATGAACTTAGCTAATGGATAATTGGCCTCAAATCAATTGAATAGCTATACATTGAGTCTACGTGCTCGCGCAAATTAAGATCTACAATAACTTTTACCAAAACAACATGTCAAGTACATAGAACACACATGAATGAGTATTGCCCTTGATCTCGAAAAACAACTAAGGGATAATATCATCATCGGGTAATGGCCCAGATGATGAGAATCAATGAACACCATCAGAGGATCCGTTACATGTTCCAGTTGGGCCTATTATTAAGGCAAGATCAAAGAAAAATCAACGCAGCACTTAATGGGCTAATTCAAGAGACTTGACCCATATTTATAATAGTTAAGCCCAAATTAGACCTATTAGCAATCAAAGCCTAATTCATCTCATCAAAGCAAGTGAAGGAACTTAAACATGAACTTAAATAGGCCAAGTCATGTGGACCACAAAATTCTCAGCATATTTATTTTATTTATTAGTGTTTTATTTTTAATTTAGGTTATTTTATTTGATAATTTGTAAGGTAAGATTGCCAATTTAGCCTTTTTTCTTTATAGATTAGGAATTAGTCCTTTCTCTTTTAGATTAGAAGTAAGGTTTCCTTATTTCTTTTAGATTCCTTAGTCTTCTAGGGTTTCATTTTATTTCAAGTGTGGTCGCCACTGTTCATGTACTGTTCACCGACACTGTTCACGTGCACTATTCATTAGCCTAGGGTTTTCTTTTATTGTTGGCCACCTATTTAAGAGACTTGTATCCCATGGAGAAAAAAAAAACAAACACATTACTTTTGATTAATAAAATTGTGAGAGTTTTCTCTTTAGTTCTTCAGAGAACTTTTTCTGAACTTATCAAGAGTTTCTTGTAGCGTTCAAACTTATATCTTTGGTTCATGATTCATTATAATCATTGGGTCAAGATCATTATACCATTGGTTCGCGTTTCGTTCATGAACGTTGGGCCAAGGTAATCTATCTTTCAATTTCTGTATTTTTAGTTCGCTCAAAATCTTATTTAGTTTTGATCTTCGCAAAGAAACCCTAAGTTGGTTTCGAGTCTCACTAATCCTTGGTAAGGTTCGTATTACCAGATGAACTACAAAACTCAACACACAACAACAACAAACATATACATATTAACACTAAACAAACATGCATACAATTAAACAACAATTAAACTTAAACTATTTACCTAACAACAAGAAAACATACTAGTATACTACACATCACCCCCAAATTTAAAATAGGTAGTGTCCACACTGAACCAATCATTGTTCTCAACAATTGAAATATAGCATGCCGACGAATGGGGTTTAGAACACGTATCTGGGAGGCGAGACAATCTCGCCTCTGAATGAAGTTGGCGGTAATGGATCTAATTTATTTTAAACCTTGGGTTGCCTCCCAAGAAGCGCTTAGCTTAAAGTCCTTGGCTTGACATGGAGAAGGGTTCGTCAAAGAGTGGCTTCCGCCCATAGTAAGTGTCGTACAACACCATATATGGGTCTTAATTCTTAAAGCCCTCAAGCTTGGCGAAATGTGGCATTGTTCGGCCCATGCTCTCAACTTGACTCTTCATCATCTCATATGCTTTAGAAGCTTGAATAAACGGAGTTGGAAGTGGTGGGAGGAAAAGCGAGCCACATTGGATCCTCATAGAAATATTCAGCTTTGATCGGTGTTGGAATCACAACGTGGATCTCAAACAGTGAAGATTCACAAGTGTTGTCTTGGATTCTTTACCATCGATCAATTCTTGGGTCTCCCCCTTATTAGAATCTTCATCATCGAACTAACCCAAGTTTCTCCCATTTGTATCCGATTCCTCATGGTGTTTTTCACATTCAGATGGGACTTGTGTGTCTCTCAGTGCCACCGTTTCTGCCTCAGCCTCAATGTAGAAAATTAGTTGACCGATTTGCATCTTAAGAGACTTTACGGTCGTGTCGATTTCAGTGCAGATCGTCTCAATATTATCAAGTCGATCCTTATGCTCATTGAGACAGTTTTGCATTTCCCTCAAGAAAATTTGAGTTTCCCCCATAACAATAGCGAACATTTCTTCCTGAGTGGGGGAAGACTCCTCCTGTTGGTCCGGGATGTCAATCCATGGCGCCGGAATGGTGGAACTATCCCCCAAGCTTTGGTAGCTTGTTGCATAATTCCAACTCTAAAAATCAAGCTCCGCTATGTCTTCCAGTACCCAATAGGCTTCATCCATGATTAGTTGGTCGAAAGAGGTGGTACCGTTTCCTCCTTCAACCCAATTTCTTGTTGCGGCTAGTAACCCATCAAAGAAGTTCAGTAGTTGACACTTCTTCGAGAAACGATGATTTGGAAACCGAATAAGCAACTCTTTGTATTGATCCCAAGCACAATAAAATGGCTCAGAATCCTGTTGAAAAAAAATGCAATAGTACTTGTTGATCTAACATCTTCAAGTACCCTGCAGAAAAAATAAAACTACAAACAAAAATTATAAACAAACTAAATGCCTAAATTAAAATCAAGTTACTTACTCACAATATCAACAACAATCTAAAAACCAATCCCCGGTAATGCCGCCAAAAACTTGGTAGCGGAATATTACGTCGCTACTTTCACCTCAAGTGTATAGGTCAAGTTTTAGTATAATGAAAAGAATAAGGGTTGTCGTATCCATAGGAATTGGATTAGATGGTCGTTGAGTACCACGATTGTCATAACCTAACGTTATCTAGGCGACTAATTTATATTTTTGTTTTATAAGTAATATATTAAACTAATTAACTAATTAACCTAATATACTAATATTGACATTTAAGGGAGTACATTGTTTAGGGATTAACTTTGTTAATTTAAATGTGTTCAATTTAATCTAGTTTACATTAATGACATTCACATTATCCGACAATTTAGGTATTGAAATCTCACTCACTACTTCTCCCGAGTGTAAAATGAATAAATATGCGACTTCGTGTCAATGCCGAAGTCCCCCTCGAGCGTCTATACGACACTTGGTCACATGATTCTCTCCCCAACCTCACGGATTGTATACTTTCTAACGCCCTCCTGGGTCATCAAATCGTCACGTTGTGTTTAAACCCTAGTACAATTCCGAGGTTACCTTTCCCGAATGTCAAACTCCGTATTCTCAAAATCAACCTTAATACCATAACAAGCATATCAATATTGTAATAAAATGGTAAGCACAATCGGGTAAAGATAAATAACTAATAATGAAACAAAAATTCAACCAAACAACGTTTTTATAAACAAATCGCTCACTAGACAATATATGTTTAGTTTCTCATGGACATAACCACATATAAAATAATATACAAACTAAACATATACAAAACTATCAACCAAAACTAATAAATAAAGAGAGAAACATGGAGACTAGCCGTTATCCGAAGAACCAACGTTAAAACCGCTCCGATAACGTTTCCTCTTCTTGGTTTTGTGATCTTCTCTTGGTTGATAGATTTTGGAGTTCCCAAAAATATCCCAAAAGTGTTTGGGGAGAAGAGGGGATATATAAGGGATCAAAAATATCGAGAAAATATCCCAAAATATCTATTTCAGCTAGTGTTGGACCGCTGTATTAGTAGGGAAGTCATTAGGCTTTCTAACTGGTGACCGCTGTAGCGATGAGAAATTTAGCAACTCTTTACATTTTGACCACTCCAGCGATGGTTGCAGGCTTTGAACTTTGATCTTTTTGCTCTTTTTCTCCATCGTTCTTCCACCGACTTGCTCGATTATAACCCGTTTTCCTCCATTTTCGTCCCAGGCACCTGATTTATAAAAAAACAAATAAAAACATATTAAAACGCTATAAAAATACTCGAAACCTACCAAAATCGGTTTGGGAATAAATAGATAAAGTACACCTATCATCTGTGCATCAGGCAATACGTAGGCAACGCCAGCCTCTTCATTGGAGGTGTTCTTCCTAATAGACTTTTCATCTTGTCTTGGTTTGATTTGTCTTGGAACAAATTTGAGGAAGAAAGCTAGATTCTTAAAGATTTCGTCACAATTCAAGGCTTTCGGTTGGTTTCTAAGATATTTTGCTTAAAATATCTTGATACATTGAGTGTGGTCTTGACATGTCATCCCAAACATTTAATACTTAATAGGATGTGCATTCAATGAGCTTACTTAGGTGGCGATCAGAATCGATTTAGTTTCATTAACGGTTGGTTGCATCGTAAATGTCTTGTCCCCACCATTGGGCAAGAAACTTCTAGGAAGGCTCCTTGGTCATTATAAGGCTTGGTTTATAGGCCTTAAATGATGGCTAAGCCCGTTGATTAGGTGGTTTGTCAAGACTACTTAAATTTTGTGAAAATCCAAGTCAAGCCCAAACCTTAAATCACCTTATGATTTAGGGCTTTGTCATGACCTTTCCAAGCCTTGATTAAGGTGTCTTGGATTGTTTCTTGGTGGTATGTGATGTGGTATGCATGAGAGAAAGAATTGTTTTTGGTGTTAAATTTAACAAGATTCAGTAAAAAGTACATGTTTCACATTCGGGATGGGGTAACTAAGTTAATTATTTGAAATGTCTTATGATTTAAGGATAGTGACTTAGATTTATCTATACTAAAATCAAACCTTAGTAAAGTCATTTTAGAAACTTTTATTTAGATGTATTTTGTCAAATTCAACATTTTTGTGTTTTTTCTTTTTCATATTTTTGGTTGTTTTTGTATATTGCATAATGTGATCTTAGGTAGAAATTCATTTCCTTTAAACCTAAGTTTAAAATTTATCAGAACTTATACTTGATTCGACATTGGCTGGGCAAAACAAAATACGGTGTCTACAGCTGTCCCACTTTGTCATGCTAGTTTACACGTAATAACAAAGAAGAAGACACAAACATAGAATTTAAAGACAAGTATTTAAATCTATCCTAAAGGATGGAGACATACCTAATCCTAGAGGTTTCAACGAGGATGACGATTGATCACTTCTACCATTATGTACTTCGACGGATTAACAAACAATCAACCTTGGGAGACTACTACTAGAAGGATGGTGATCCATCTAGCTCCTATCTGTTTTCATTCCTAGAGAATAGTGATATATCTAATCCTATAGGGTATGGTGAGGATGACACTTTGATAAGTCGGCTCTTATTTGTGAGGAGGACGATACTCGGTCAATCGGCTCCTGTTTGTGAGAAGGATGATGTTTTGATAAATCGGTTCCTATTTGTAAGGAGGATGATATTTGGTAAATCGAATCCTATTTGTGAGGAGGACAATACTTTGATAAATTGGCTTCTGTTTGTCAGGAGGACGATACTCAGTCAATTGGCTCCTGTTTGTGAGGAGGACGATACTCGGTCAATCCTAGTAGTAGGTGGGGAGGATGACACCTGATCAATCGGCTCTTGTTTGTGAGGAGGACGATAATTGGTCAATCGACTCCTATTTGTGAGGAGGAGGATACTTGGTCAATCCCAGTAGGAGGTGGTAAGGATAACACCCGATTAATTGGCTCTTGTTTGTAAGAATGACGATACTCGGTCAATCAACTCCTGTTTGTGTGGAGGATAATACTTGGTCAATCCCAAAACGAGGTGGAAAGGATGACACCTGATTAATTGACTCATGTTTGTGAGGAGGACGATATTCGGTCAATAGAGTCCCAATTAATGAGAATCAGGTTACATGTAGTTGTAGCAGGTAAAGTAAATTTGATTGATTAATTGATTGAAAAGTAGTACATTGACTTGATTGATTGATTCAATTGAGTTGGCTTGACCAAACCCCCCTAAGGGGTTCCTACATATCTCAGACTTAATCGAGAATCAGGTCAAATGTAGTTCAGACTTGTGAAGTTTATCAATATTTGGTGGAACAGGTTCTTGGGTAGGGAAACTAATTCCCTGGTCATCATATCAATACAATATTGAAAATTACTGAGAGAATTCACAACTAGTGAAGACCCTCGGGAAACTCAACACTTAGTGGAGTTTTTCTTGGCATGTCCAACTTGGGATTGCCTGACAAGGTCTAGAAAACTTCCTAAGGAAAATTTGATCTCGAGTAAAATGTGCCCTAATTGTAGACTGGGCCATAACGATACTTGTTCATTTCCTTGGATTAAAGTTTTCATTTTTTGAATTTTTGCTTTGATTATGATTGGGATTAGTGCGAGTCTTATATCAAGAAACTTTGTAGGAAGAAGATCTTATATAATGTGCCCCAACTTTAGTTGGGGTAACTCTTATCATAGAGTCTCAACGGAGAAATCAGATATAATGTGCCCCAGCTCGGGCTGGGGTGCGGGACTATCTCATGAGTGTTCAAAGGATACGGCAGAGCCCACATGGGTTGCCTCTATATCCTGAACTGAGTGTGCAATTTGTAGTGTTTGTTTTAGTCTGGAAACCCCAATTAGGTTGTTTTTGTATTATTGGTATTACTGGTTTTGGATGGTAACCGTTGGATAACCGAAACCCACCAGAATTACCTACATACACTGAGTTCCTAGATTAGGAATCTAGTTGAAATGTAGTTTGGCCCTCATTGGGCTATCTTAGATTGTCAACCGTACATGCAAAGGCTTCTTACGTACCTTGGTGATCTATCAAGGATCAGGTCAATGCATAGTTCTAGCATAGGTATCCTTTGTTGTCTGCTTAACAAAATTATTAATGGTCGGCTTCTCAAGAAACTGAGAGAATGTCGTGATAGCTGACATATCTCTGGCTTCGACCGGACTGGCTTAGGTCTCCTACATACCTTGATGGTATACCAAGGACAAGTCGAAGCGTAGTCTGCTGGGGATAGAAGAATTTTGTTTAAGGTGACAACCCAACCCGTGAAGGTTTCGTGTATCCTAGTGCTTACCAAGACTCAGGTCGATACCTAATTCTTCCTCAGCTAGTTAAGTCTAGTACGGTTAGATCAGGATTGGTAGGTTATTATCATGCTTAGTATGGTTCAATCCCAATTGATTGGGGGATTCGTCATTAAGAAGCTCTATAGGGATTCTATTGTTGAGGTAACTTTATGGGGACTTTTAGTGTTAATGATGTGATTCAATCTCGATTGACGTAGGATTTTTGTCAATGGTGACCAAAGAAGGTTTCATATATGTCCCGAATTTTTCCAGGAGTTGGGTTGGACATAGTTTCCTGGTTAAGCATCGTCTATTGTTAGGTAAGTAAGGAGAGTGGATACAACTTTCTCAGGAAAGTCAAAGGACTATTCCTAGATATGAGCCTTGGTCTAGGGCTGAGAGAGTATCATAACGATGATACCCGTTTCTCCTTTTTACTTTGACCAACCCCACTTGGATTTCTTACGTTCCTTGGTGATCTACCAAGGATCTAGTCGAAATGCTACCGGATATTCCTGTTTTGCACTACGAATCTAATTGACACTTAGTTCAATGCGCATAAATAGTTTGTAGCTTAATGGGCACGACCAAACCTTGTAAAGGTTGCCTACGTATCTCAGATAATTGAGAATCAGGTCGGCACATAGTTCATCGCACATGGTTGGGCTTTTGTTAACCAAACCCGCGAGGGTTTCCTACGTATCCTGGACATTGCCGGGAATCAAGTTGAACGTAGTTCCTACATCTTTGATGATTTTAGACTTGTCAACTAATCCCATGAGGGTTTCCTACATATCTTGTATGTTGCCAGGAATCAGGCTGACACATAGTTCCTGTGGCTTTGATAAGTTTGAATTTATTAACCGAACCCGCGAGGATTTCCTACGTATCCCGAGTGTTGTCGGGAATCAGGCTGACACATAGTTTTGACTTAGTTCATTATCACTGAGGCATTTATTTCTCGTTATGAGATGAAATGGAAGTTGTTTCCATCAGGAAAACATGGATAGGATAAAATGTGCCCCCAGCGATTGGATAAGTTATGTTGGGGAAACTAATCTGACACTTCCTATCATTTGATTCATGATTATCAATAGTATGAAGTATGCCCTAGCTTGCAGGCTGGAGAAGAGACTGATTAGTTATAGGATTGTGAAGCTTAATTAGTTTGTCTTGCTGTTTGTCGGGGTGACGAATTAGGGATTTTACTGACTAAATCCCATAATATACCTAGCCGACGGGTTCATGTTTATGAAGTTGGTATCTTAGGACTTTGCTGACTAGCACAACCTCTTGGGCCATGTAGTTCCATTAATTGTATCCAGTAATGCGTTAGTAAGAATGATTACCTATATCGCTAAGGCTTGCAGATTGTTTGTTGTTTAGAGAGTCTTGGATATCATCTTTCATTATATTAGATTGATGGTGTATTTTGTCTTTCAGGATTTAATGTTTGTTCTTTGGAGTGTATGGGTTTGGCATTTTGACGTTTCTCCTAAGCGAAATGGGTTTGCAAACATTCGGTACATCGCACTTGTAGGGGGCGGGAATTTTTGACTCAATTTTCCTGATTATACCTTATTTTAAGTAATAAATGACATGCACTTACACTAAATAGGGTAGAATCGCAATCGTTGCTCTTGGAAAGACGAACTTAATCCCTTTCCACCTAATGACCAGACAATGCTAGATTGTTAGAGATTAGTCATGGTCGTTCACGATTGTATTGTAGAATAATGGTAGCGGTGAGTCTGTCACGTCGTTCAAAAGTCACATACGAATCTTAGCGATTCCAACTCTTTCTCTCACGTCATAACCGTAATGATAAATGCTTGACTTTTCTTTCTAGATGACATTTTGTCAACCACGGGTTTTTTAGGTGATGGTGGTCATCGTTCTTCTCATTCTTATAGGAAAGGCAAAGCTCCTGAGACCTTTCTCAAAGCAAGTGCTTCGAAGTGCTCCCGAGGTTGACCCAGAACGTCGGCACTCAAGTTTTTTAATGACGTGCCTATCCTTTCCATTTCTACTCTTGAAAAGACCTTTAGAGTGTCTAGAGTTGATGACTCGATTATGGATGGATTTTCAAGTGCTATACCAGTAGAGGCGAGGAGTGGAGAGCATATTCGACAAAGCAGCTTAGTGCCCGAGTCGATCTTTACCTTTCCAGCTCTAAAGGACTCAGAGTTGAGGGATCAGTACTATCGCGTCCTATTGCTTCTATTCTTCGGTGGGACTTCCATGGCCTTTATCCGGAAGTTAGGAAATCTTCATATGTGGATGGTCTTCTTCTTTTGTTAAAAGATCCTTCTTGGAGGTAACTTTATAGTGTACCATACTTGTCTCGTGGTTGGAATGTGCGTGGTGGTTTTCGGGTTCAATGGCCTCTTAATGAATTTGGATCACAAGATAGTATCTGATAAGACTATATTCTTGGTAGTGAGAGTTACGGGAATTTGAGGTGTTGTGTACAGTCGGTTCAGTGATGATTGTAGGTGTACCAAGCTGGTTTCAAAATCGAATTTTGCTTTTTCGAATCATAAGTTATCATGAAGGTATGATAGTATGGTAGAACCTTCGATCATTTGAGGTAAGATGGTATAGTAGAATCGCCGACTGTTTGGGGTTGTATAGTATAGCTGGATCGTTAATCGCTTAAGATAGTATGGTGTGGTTGAATCATTGACTGCTTAGGGTATTATGGTACTACTGAATCGTTGATTACTTAGGGTTGGATAGAATTTCTCTGACCTTTCGCTTTTTCCTATGTCGTTTGTTCTCTCGACTATTTGCCCAGTGATGAAAAAAGAACATAGATAATCAAAAGTCATAACTTGCTATGCAGGTTTACCAGGTTTCTAGCAATTTTTCAGCTTTCATTCTTTTTAATCCTGAAGGACTTTGATTTATTAGTCGAATTCAAATCCATGTATGATGGTGAAAATTGTGAGAACACGCTCTAGTCCATAGCTGGGAGAGTTCCTACAGTTGGATGACCGAACCTCAATAGGTTTTCTATGTACCTTGGCAGTGTTGCCAAAGATCAGGTCAAGCATAGTTTAGTCTTAGTTGTCCTCTATTTTCTTGGATAGCAGGGAATATGTCGAATGACTATTCCAGAGGTGCGCCCTCGTGTAGGGTGTGAAGCCGATACCTCTCTTTCTTTTCATTTTGACCGAACCCGCTTAGGTTTCCTACGTACCTTGGTGATCTACCAAGGATCAGGTTGAACATAGTTCTGGGACGGTGATTCTAAGAATCGCAGCTATCGTAGATGAGAATAGCTACATTTGTTGGCGGCAATCTTGTCCTAGTCTAATGGATAGAGTCTCTTGCCTAAGCATTAGCTAGTTAAGATTTGAGTGTTTTCCTTGATTGGTAATTTGTTTAAGTCTTTAGATTACGCTAGTTTGATTTCTTTTATTGGAGGCTTAGAACTTAGAGAATTTTGACCGATTCTAGGGTTCACTCAATTTTGGGAAGATTGCGTTAGATCCTAGCAAGGTCACTCAATTTTGGGAAGATTGTTTTTCTTGATGGTAGTCGTGTCGATGATGGCCTATTGATGCTAAATGATATACAGGATGCCACATGTTTTTGTGAAGTACGATGCCTAAGTTTCCTCATGTGTATGAAGGTTATGCATGCCTAAGTAATTCGTGATGTATAATGCCTATGTAGTGCTTTGGTATTGACTTTTTGTACTGTATGATTTTGTGACGCACAATTCTAGAATGTTTTCCTAAAGAAATGCATCATTTATCCAGATATGCTAGTTTTCTTTGAGAATGCTTCCTAGAATGTTTGTGCCAGGTACCTTTTGCTATTATCCATTTCTCCTAGTTCGTTCCATATCGTTTCTGATACGAAAAGCTGACCGGTGGTTTTAAGAGGCTTCTTGTTCCTTTGCTCCTTCTGGCATTGCAATTGCAATTCTAATTGGGAATTTTTTTTTAACAGTCTCTGGGCTTCGGTGGCAAGATGGGAAGGTTCAGACAGGAATAGCGAAGGGTTATTTCAGGTCTCTTATGGTTGATATCGGGATTTTCCAGAGTGGGAACATCTTGCTCAAAATTGAGATAACTATTTATTTGGCTCGAGATTTGAATGACTTTTTGGATGAACTTTGGGAAAGGGTTCGAATGAATAGCTTATTTAGCAAGGTTGGTTCTCTTCATTTCCCGTATTTTCCTAAGTTCATTTCTAATGCTTTAAGCATTAGCCTATACGCGCCATACATATTTCTCTTTTCACTTTATGCACGATTATTTTGTCTAGAGTATACTCAGATAATCATATTCAAATGTTCAATTATCTCAATGATTGTGGCAATTTTTGCATCGGTTTAATCTAAATTATGATGAAGATAAGTTCGATAGTAATTTAGACCAAATATCCATAGTTGTTAATTAACGAGGTTGTCCAGTTCCAATTCCATCAAGTTTTGATATTAATATTTTCTAAGATTGTTATCAAGATTACCTAGACCCTATATGTTACCCAGGGCTTTATCGATGGCTTTGCTTCACTTTTTTCTTATTGGATTGAGGGTAATAGGACTGGGCATTCCCGAGATGACTCAAAGAATGGAGAATAGAAGTGATGGAGAAACAAGTATTAGTTAATGACAACTAACAAATGTTATTATGTCCTGGTAGTGTTAAGATAATTTTTTCATCATTTTTTCTTTCACTCTAGCAAACAAGGACTCATACTTCCTATATAATCCACGTAGCGGGCTTTGGGTAGTGATCCCAGTCCAATTGGCCCAAGTCATTAGGTGTTGAGACACCCCTAAGACTTAATACTCAGATCATATAGAGAGTGTGATTCACCTAATCGCTTTCATGTGACCACTTAGTGTTTCAAAACTTTCTGAGACCGGTCTTTCTCATTTCCCTTAACACTTACTTTTAGAATTTTACATTTTCAGAGGATTAGGGTAATTTGAGTCGATCTTGAGGTCTTTGTTGGTTCCACCCTGGTCCTGACTTCTTTGTCTGTTTGTCTAATATGGCTTATAGTTCGCTTCTAGTCTTAAATGTCTTCAGTTATTGAGGTTATTCTTGTTTTTGCTTTTTAGCAGGTTTTTTGTAGTGCCTCAGAATTGGTTATGTCTAGATAAAGTCTTAGCTTATGTTAGTCAGTCTTCAATTTGTTCAGCTACCTAATCTTTCAAGAAAAAAATTTCGTGGACGGGTTTGGGCTCTAAGACTTTATCTGTCATTATTCATATCCTAAGTTTTCAGGATGTTTCTTCCTTCATTCCAGTTTAAGGAAGTCTTTTGTATTTCTTCAAGGTTACTTGGACATTCCTAGGTTGGAACATGTGTAGCGATTCTGCAATCAAGGTTCCTAGGTTTTCTTTCTAACGTTCTCAGATTTTTTGTCAATATTTCACCATCATTTGGTTGAAACAAGACATTTCTTCTAACCTTTTTCCTATGGATAATGGTCTAATTTAGTATTGAAATTATATCATCATTATTTTGATCGTTCGCGGTATGTGAATTACGATAAGCAGACTAATTTATGGAAGTTAAAGTATGACGACCTGAGTCGACCTTAGATAAAATATGCTTGCATTTGGTGATTTGTAGATTTATTACGTAGGCGTACAAGATAATACCTAATTCATTACAAATGACTTTAAGAAATCAAGGGAAAGGCCGAAATAAACATGGTCTTCTTTTCTCTTTTCTCGGAATAGTAAGGCTGGGGTCGTCTGGCTCAATATTTATTTTAGGAAGATAATGCCTTCTGGCATCGTCGGGATTTCAGAGTTGTTCTGAGTACTTCCAATATAGGGATGGATCAATTTCATCTTATGATCTTGCAAGATGCTCCTGGATAGATTTTAGCAAAAGTTGCCTAAAGCAAATTTCCTAGGTTTATTAAGTGATTAACCAACTTAGACTTCCACTAATTAACTTTTTTAGGATGGAAATTACCCTACCTCTATGTGTGGTTTTATTCTTGACTATGCATGAGTACGTCTACATAGATGATGATGTTCGTGTTGTGCATATGTAATCTTAGGAAGATATAGGTCTAGCAGGAAATTCTTGGATTTGTTCCGGACAGACCTCAGCTTGGACTTGGCTTTATAGGTCCAGGGTAACTTGCGACTTTTGGTTCATCCTCAAGTTTAAAGTTACAGTTATCCTACAACTATGGCATGATTTACCTTTTATCCTTAAGGCATAGATCATTCTTCTTAGGACTCTAGGGTACAATCATCATTTTCTTCCTCAAGACATAGACCAGAACTCCTAGGAATTAATGATAGAAATATCCTTCCTTTTTTCTTTTCAAAGTATGATATTATGCTCTTAGAACTTGGTGATATACACGTCTTTTATTTTCAATTTGATGACCGTTCTTAGGTCCTAGTGACAAAATTATCCTATATTCTTCTTATGGATTATTTTTCTTAGGACTTAGTGATAGGATTGTCCTATTTTACCTAAAAAACATGCATCATTTTCCCTAGGACCTAACGGCAGCTTTATCATTTTTCTCCCCTTAGAGATGGATTATTATTATTAGGGCTTGAGGAAGAGTCTAAGACGCCTTTGATTTCATGATGTCTACTGAGGGTGAATTCCTTTTGACGGTCTGACTGGTAAGCCCTGGGTGGCCCCTTATCAAGGTAGATTTCAACTGGCTTGAGGCACTTTGAACACAATGAAAATGTCTTTCTAATGGTATGAAATTCATACTGTATAGGGTTTGTAAGAAAGGACACTATGCTTAGGACATGATATGCTTCTCCTAAGGAACTGTAACCTGGGATATGTTTATGATTTTGATCACACAGTCTTGACTTGATCGGGTGATGACACTTTCTCGTGTTTTGGTAGTTTAACGTGATTTTTCATGATCGAGGTAGATTCTTTCACGTTCTCTTTAGCAGACGAACTTTAGATAGGCTTGTTTAGCAAAGCTATGATTATTTGCTTATTTTGATGTGGACTTTTTTTTTTTTTTTCTTTTTGATTGATTTTTTTTTATTTATTTAAAAGCGAAGATACTGGTGATTTTGTTAAGGTATGTTTTAAGTGAAATATTATGGAGGCAATGGGCATTATTAGTTTGATGTTTTATGTTTGATGGCTTATTGGGTTAAGCGAAATAAGGATTCTTGTTCTTTCTCGCAGCTTGCTCCGTATTCAAATCTTTGCAAACATTTTCTGTGTCGAGCAAGCTAGCAATACGTAGGATAAAACAAGAATTCTTACATGGATTATTATTCCACTACTTTTCCTATAAGTCTTATTCTATATATCTAGTACAATAGTAACGTCAATAATTGTACATAATTTAAAAGAATGATATATTTCTCCAAAATAAGTGTCCTAAGTAGAACATGGTTTTGATCATCCTCTATCCTAGGCTCACTATATGTGGTTTTGGCTTTTCTTGTAGCGCATCCTAAAAACAGCTCGATTCCCAGACCTTCAAACCTCTGGCGTCCTCCCCGGGGAACATCCATCTTTGATTGGTGGTTCGAGCGAAAGGAGGTTCGTAGCTGGATCCTGGGGGATGCAACCCCTCGCCTTGCTTCTACTAACTTTTCTTTCTTATCTAAGTGTTTTCAGGGCTTAGATCGGTGTGATGAAACTACCAATGAAAGCCTCTACTACTAGCCTCTCTATCCATAAAATGGTTACAGCTTGGGTTTTTATCATGATATGCAATGCAAAGTGAGTGCTTGTGCATTGGAGAGGGTATATAGTAATGTAAATGCAAAAATGTAAAGACAATATTTAAATGCAGTAATGTAAAGACAATAATTGTAAATGCACTAAATAAAGATAGTATATATGTATGCATGCTAATATATACACATGAAATGATATACTTAGTATTGTTTTGTTATTATTATTGTTGTTGTTATTGTTGTTGTTGTTGTTGTTACTATTTTTGGTAGGGAATTGTTTATGCTTGAAATCAACGACGTAGTGCTTGGATGTTATTAAATAGTGAATATGGATTTAGACTCCAACTAGGCCTGACTTTCTTATGAGGTCTCCAATAGAGTCCCCAGCTGACGCACCCCAAATTTCGATAGCGGAAGAAGTAGAAAATCGAAAAGAAGATGAAAACAAGT
Organism: Eucommia ulmoides; assembly: GCA_016647705.1. Classification (NCBI taxonomy): domain Eukaryota; kingdom Viridiplantae; phylum Streptophyta; class Magnoliopsida; order Garryales; family Eucommiaceae; genus Eucommia; species Eucommia ulmoides. The sequence goes on along the minus strand of CM028340.1, from coordinate 29,002,217 downwards.
TTAATCCCTTCCTCTCTAAGTCTTCCAAATCCATTCATTTTGAAAATAGTTTTTTAAAGGCTTTTCTAGGCGTCAATTTTGAAAAACTTCTCGGGTCGAGATTTTTGTTAAAAATGGAGTCACCACCTAGCATGGGGTTAAATGGTGTGCTAGGTCACCGGGATTATGGAAATTCATTTTTCCTTTTAAAATGGCCAATGTTTTGACTTCCATAGGTCTGTGTACCAAAGATGTTCGTTAAATTCGGGAGTTGGTTATGCTGGGGAAAGGTGTTAGACACCCCAAGACACCCGTCCGAAGATGGTACCTCAATCTAAATAGATATTCACAATTAAAAACTATCCAAATAGTTTTCTTTTATTCGACTAAACAAGAATAGTTCCCTGTTTTTAATGTTTTTGTTATTTTTATGTATTTTTGACATGATTTAATGGAAAACAGGTAAATATTACAGGTACTACTAATCAGCGACACCCAATAACAATTTATATACAAATAGATATGTAAATATGCATGCTACACTACATAAAATACAAACTAAGACTAAGTTGCTTGGATAAGCGACATAAAACCACACGTGGGTTGCCTACGTATCTCAAATGAGAATCAGGTCATCACGTAATTCATTCTGGTTTGGGTAAAGGGTGTGGTTTATTATTAGAGGTGTCACCGAGCCCTTATGGGCTACTTATGTACTTTGGGTGATTACTAAAGATCAGGTTGAACGTAATTTAGTCCTGTTATGTTTCAAAAGTTGTGTTAATTTTTGTTAAATCTGAGTTAGTTTAGTTAAGTTTTGGTTGACTATCAGTTAGTTTTGATTGAACAAACCCATATCACAACCTTGAAACAAACCTTTGATTTTTTCAAGAACCTCAAACGAACTCCTTTGATTTTGTAAGTTTAGTGCTTGTATGTGAGTTGTGAGTTAAAAAGTAAAAAGAAATACCATATATTTATGTCAGTCCTACTCGTAACTAAGAAAAACATGAAAGTTTCTAAAGAAGAATCACACATATCTCTGAAGGAATAGAGACCCTCTCTTTATTCCGAGTTCTTATCTACAAGGGTCTGTTGGTATAGTATATAAGTATATATGTATATATGTGTATTTCTTTAGCCAAAAAAGGAAAATAAATACTATGTTCTAGGGGAGAATTGTATAGACTATATATAACTCATGGCATGAATAGTTATTTTGCTCGAATCCGCATGCATTTTTACTATGTGGTTGGATGGGTTGATGTTTTTTAATGTCTTGGCATGTTTTGAATTCTCTTGAATGATTTTTGTATGATTTATCCCTAATTTGGTTGTTATGGTTAAGATTAGGTGTTTGATTGATGTTCTTGACAAAATCAAATGCTTGTTAGGTTGCTCTTAGAGTTTATATTATTTTTATCGGTTTTATGTGTTAAGAACGTGAAAATAAGTGTATTATTTACAAGATCCTACTATATACAAAACAATATGCACAAAATCAACCAAGAATCATAGGGGGTTTGGTAGAAACATACCTACTTAGGGGATGTGGTCTTCCCTAAGTGTTTACCTCATTCTCCTTGATCAGTGTTTTACCAGTGGTTGATCGGTAGTCACGGTTCTTTCAGTTCCTGGCCAAAAACCCAAGAACAACAACCCACTTAGGGGATGTAGTCATCCCTAAGTAGCCTACCTCATTTCCTCATTGGCTCAGTGTTGATCGGTGATCATCGATCCTTAAAGTTCTTGTTCTAAGAACTTCAAGAATTCCTTCCACGGCTGGATTTAGATAGAATAATTGATGTGTTTTTTGATAAATCCTCTTAAGAGGCCTAGGACCCAAAAGATGTGCTCGAGTTTAGAGAGAAAAGCTAGGTCTTCAAGTCTTGAGAAAATGAGAACCCTAGCACCCCTATTTATAGGTTGGGGGCCTGCGCATTGGGCAATACGCAGGCAAACCAGCCTCTTCCTTGGGGAGTTTTTGGCCTAGGGGACTTGCTATATTATCTTGCTTTGATTTGGCTTGGAACAAATTTGGGGGAGAAAGCTAGATTCTCAAAGATTTCGTAATCATTGGCATTCGTTGCCAATGATTGTCAATCATTACCTCTGCACCAATGATAATCCTTACACATGAGTACATTTATGACTTGATGGGATGGATCCAATTCGATTTAGGGGCTAAACACCGTTTATATCCACTATTTTAGTTTGGTTGTCATAAACAATCCCAAAGTGTATTGAACCTAGTGAGGAAAATATCTAGATCCTTTAAACCTAGCCATGTTATGTCATCCTAAGCATTTAATTCTTTATGGGATGTGCATTAAATGTTTTGCTTGAAGGTTACTCATCCCGTTGGATTTTGGTAACAGTTCGTCATGATTCAAGGCTTTTGGTTGGTTTCTAAGATATTTTGCTTAAAATATCTTGATACCTTGAATGTGGTCTTGACATGTCATCCTGAACATTTAATTCTTGATGGTATGGGCGTTCAATGCTCATTGAATGCCTTACTTAGGTGGTTAACCGAATCGGTTTAGTTTCTATAACGGTTGGTTGCACCGTAAGTGTCTTGTCCCCTTCCTTTGCCATTTGGTAGGCAAGTTCTAGGAAGGCTCATTGGTCATTATAAGGCTTGGTTTGTGGGCCTTAAATGATGGATAGTCCCTTTGATTTCTTGGGCCTAGGGTAGTTTGTCAAGACTACTTGGATTTGGTGAAAATCCAAGTTAAGCCCAAACTTTAAATCACCTTGTGATTTAGGGCCTTGTCATGACCATTCCAAGCCTTGATTAAGGTGTCTTGGATTGTTTCTTGGTGGTATGTGATATGGTATGCATGAGAGAAATCATTATTTTTGGTGTTAAATTTGACAAGATTAAGTGAAAAGTACATGTTTCAAAGTCGGGTTGGGGTAACCAAGTTAATTGTTTGAAATGTCCAATGATTTAAGGGTAGTGACTAAGATTTATCTATACTAAAGATGATTGGATAAAAATAAAACCTTATTAAATCATTTTAGGCCTCCTTAAATCATAGGAATTTCGATTTTGATAGAAAGTTTTACTTCGTTGTATTTTGTCAAATTCAACATTTTTGCATTTTTGTCATTTTTTTTGTTGTTTTTCTATATTGCATAGTGTGATCTCAGGTATAAATTCATTTCCTTTAAACCTGAGTTTAAAGTTTATCTGAATTTATACTTGATTCGACACTAATTGGACGGGACAAAATGTGATGTCTAAAACTGCCTCTCTTTGTCATGCAAGTTTACTCGTAATGATAAAGAAGGAGATACAAATATTTTGTTCCGCTAGGTATGGAATTTAAAGACAAGCATTTAAATCTATCCTAAAGGATAAAGACATTTCTGATCCTGGAGGTTTTGACAAGGATGACAATTGATCACTTCTACCATCGTGTACTTCGAAGGATTAATCAACCTTGGGAGACTACTGCTGGAAGGATGGTGACGCATCTGACTCCTATCTGTCTTCATTCCTAGAGGATGGTGATATATCTAATCCTATAGGGCGTGGTAAAGACGACACTTTGATAAATCGACTCCTATTTGTGAAGAGGATAATACTCGGTCAATCGACTCTTGTTTGTGAGGAGGACAATATTCAGTCAATTGGCTCCTGTTTGTGAGGAGGACGATTTTTTACTACCATGTGGTACCCCAAAAATTTATATTTTGAAAAATATTATTTTACATAAGTTTAATATTTATTTTAGGGATTATTTTGCAAATTTATGGTATAAATAATATTTAATAATTTTTTGGGATTGAATGTTAATTTTAAATTAATTTTAAATATTTTAGGACTATTATGTTATTTAAAATATACTTTTAAGAATTTTGAAATGTAATTAATATTTATTTATTTTTAATTTTAAGGGAGAACATTGTGTAAATAAATAAATAAGCAATTGAATTTGTTTCCTTCGTACCGGAAACAAATTCAACCATAAATTATAATATGTATATATGAGCATATACACGTGTAACATGCTAAAGGATTATACAATAATAATAATAATAATAATAATAATAATAATAATAATAATGACAACAATGATAAAGAAAAAAATTAATTAGGATGCCAACTCTCTCTGTCTATATATACGGATTTTAGGGGGGGCACTGGGAGGATATTGAGCCATATATATGGAACATACACCAATATATATATATATATATATATATATATATATATATATATATATATATATATATATATATTAAGAAGAAATTACGGTACTATATATTCGAATGTTACGGTTCAGATTTCGGTTTCGAATTTCAGGTAGAATTTCTAACTCTTTTAATATATGTATTTAATCTCTTTAGTGTGTGATTTATATTATTATTGTTGAATTTTAATGAAATAATTATGATTATGTAAAAATTATGTGAAATTTATGTAGAAATATACCTGTGTTATCTGTGGTATTAATTAGATACACGTATTAGAGGGGTTGAAATTTTGCTGAGTATTGGCTCACAACCCCAGAGTTTTAATTGTAGGGTTAGTGAGAGTGAAGTTGCGCCAGTTGTATAGGAATTTCGATTAATAGAATAATTGTACTCATTATTTACGGTTGTAAAATTAACTCGATAAATGGAGTATAATTATCGTCGTAGTTTATAAAATTTTCGAATTGATAAATAATAACTATTTGTTATTTAATGGGCGATTATATTGCTCAATTGGATTTTCTTTTTCTTTTTTACCATATAATTAATAGATATTATTAATAATTTAAGTTCATTAATAATATTATAAATGAAAAATGATGTCAAGTATTTGGGTAATAAGTTCATTAATTAAGGGTTATTATTAATGATTTAAGTTCATTAATACTATTATTAATTCAAAAGCCAGTTCTTTTAATATAATAACAATGTGGATTCATATGTATTATATTCTCAGAAAATGACCTAAAATGAAAATTAATTATGGTACCCATCTGTAATGTAAACCCTGCGCCAAGTTTCGGAAAGTTTTAGAAGAACAGTTTTAACCCTGAAATGAAATACTTTGAGTCTCTCAGATTTTTAATAAATAGCGGCAACACAAATTTTAGTTGAATTTTTATTTAATTTGTAAAAATTGTATTTATTATTCACTGTTGTAAAATCGATTCGATAAATCGACGAATTATAATTATCGCTGTCGTATTGTAAAATAAATTCTCGGATTTCATAAAATAAAATATTGGTCGTTCGGTGATAGGTTTAATTCTTCAAGAGGAGAAAGTGCGTAGCGGTCTTGGGAAACCGGACCGTTATAGAGCGGAATTATTAATAATTCTCTATAGAGGAAACCAAGTGGCGATCCTAAGAAACCGGGTCATTACATGCCATGTATAGACAGTGTATTGTTTTCCCCCAGTATTATAATAATAAAATTCTTCCAAATCGTTCTAGACAAATTCTTACAAGATAGGATTTGCGATCAAGAGGACTTATTTTTAAAGTTCAAGAAGCCATTTCATCAATTTGAGCAAATTTTCTCAACTTTGCAGAAATAAGGACTAAATTGAAAATTGAGTAAATTTACATTTTAAAGCCTTAATAATAATGCTCAAAGTATTTATAGGGGCCTAATTTCGTTTTCCACAATTCAATTTGAGGAAAAACATTTGAAATCAAAACTTTTAAAATAATTCCAAAATGGCCCAAAATTTAGAAATTTGTAATTTTGACTGAATCCATTAAACAATTTTAATGGAAAAATATTTCTATTAACCCGCATCAAACCAAGTTTTATAATCTTGTTTTTTTAATCCTCATTCTTAAAATCCAAAAGTTTCAAGTACTACATTAAAAATTATTTTCTTTTTCATTTGCATCCCCAATTAAATTGATTTCCCATTTCCATGCCAAGACAAGTCAAACTTGCCCTTCCTACTACTTAATTGCCATCTATGGATGAAATTAAAGGGAGAATCAAGCAAAAACAATGAGGAAAAATAAAAGGAGTGTAACCTGCAGTTTCACAAGTTGTACAGGGGGCTGTCTATAATTCGCAGGCTACCGTGAGCAAAACGAGATGCTTTTGCGCATCCAGGGATGCACAACATTAGGAAAAAAGAATCCCTCCTTCCCTATTTAACACAAACAATACCCCCACCCCCCCAAATCCGAAAATTCTAATCATTTTTCACCCCCTAACATCCCCAAAACACACCTACTAAAAGAAAAAGAAAAAACTTCATCCATACTGATAATGCCAAAATATGGTTCAGTGGATCACAATCAATGTGGTTGAATTCCGCCGGGTTGACTTCGTTGGCTTGTCCCTATAAAACAAGGCTTAAATAGCAGGGGTGGGGTTCCCGGTGAAGTCCCTCCAATGTAAGAATAATTCAACGTTGTTTAGAAGAAAAAAATATGCTTTAGGGAATTTAAATATAATTCATACTGGGGTAAAGTTCACTGTCCTCTAGTAAGAAGTGTAGGCTCGAGATTTAGGTTTGCCTGTTTCGCTCTTAAGCCAGCACTTTTCTTCAACTAGAGAGTAGAATGGAAGACTTGTGTCTGAATGTATCATTTGGTGAAGAATGAGACCCCTATTTATAGGAGTTTCTTGAACAAATTTTGGAGTTAAATACTACTTTGGTAGTGAAATTAGGTAACCACTAATTTGTAGTTAGGCCATTTAGGGTAATGATAGATTTAGTGCCAAGTTAGGTTATAGTGGTAAATGGTTAGCAAAATTACTCATTATCAATGGTCCTCACTCTTTCTTTTGATGAGTCAAATAGAAGAGTAGAACTTTCTCTATATATTTGTAGAAATTGTAGGGATGTCAAATGACCTCCTCATCCTTGGGTCCCCGTTTTTTGGTTGTCACGTTCATACCCGAATGTAAGAGTGGTTCCAAGAGGACTTTTCAGGTCATGTCTGTACCGCCCACCACTAGGATTTTTAGGATTAGTCGGTAGGGTTCGTACTAGTATTTTGGTCAATTACTGCGGCTCTGCTTGGTTAAAACCTCGCAGGGTTGGATAGGCTATGCCAATCTTTTGTATAAAATTTTGTAGCTTTCATACTTTAGTTGAGCAATAGAGGTTTGTAGAAAAATCAATTTTATTCATCACATAAGTCGAATGACTCAATTTGTAGATTTGTATAAATCCACTCGACGGAAGAAAGAGGTAACGAATAAGGGATCATGGCCTCCTGGGCACTTTATCAAACCTTTCTCGCTCTCTGTCGCTTTTTTCCTTCATTAATCTCGGTTTCTTCCCAACCAGACCTATTGTAGCTTCTTAGTATGATATGGTAAACAGTTATCGAATAACACGTGTAGATCATAGAAAATCCGTTGTAGAAGATCGAACCAAGTAGAGAGGGTTCACAACCCGGGTTCGTAATACGACAGCCTCTTCTCCTCGCCGACCCCCCTACAAGGGTAGGCTCAGGGTAATGGGTGTGCACGAGTATAATGAGGTTTTTTCAGGCTATCGCTGAGCCAGCCACGTTGAGAGGCCAAAGTCGTCTGCTCAGATGAATGTATCCCAGGGTACTGGTCGTGAACTCCTTCTTGCCCATTCCATCGGGCAGGGTAATCGATGTAGATGTCAGCATATCATAACATATTCATAGTCTTAAGCAAAGAAAAACTTTATTGAGCATGCAACAGCTTACATATTTTTCACTGATAATATTTCTTTAAGTGCTCTACATTATGTGGGTTTCTCAACAAAAATGGACAAATATTAAGAAATTTCAAGAAACTCACCTGTGGTTTCAAAATATATGCGAAATTGATTTGAGGATTCAAGGATGATGAATAAGGAGCATTGGCTTCTCTTTCACCTCAAGTTAGCTCCTCTATTTGACCATCTCTCGTACAATGGTCCGGCGTTTCAGTTGTCTCCGTTGGTCATCCAGCTAACTAGTTATCGTTGTTGGTAGTCCGACATTCCAGTTATCGTCATTGGTCGCTCGGCGTTCCACTTGTCATCATTAGTTAACAAGCATTCCAATTATCACTGTATGTTACGTGATGTTCCATTTTTCACCATTGTTTGCCTGATATTCCAATTGTCTTTGTATGTCACCCAGTATTCTAGTTGTCATTGTTGGTCACCCGACATTCCAGTTGTCTTCGTTGTTCACCGGGCATTTCAGTTGTCATCGTTGGTCACTTGACATTCCAATTATCATTGTTGATCACCCGACACTTACTTTCGTCCTATCTCGATCGTTGTCCCAGCAACAACTATTCTTCCATTTTTACCTTTGTCAAGTTGGGATTTTGAAACATCTTCCCTTCATTCAATCTCTGTCGTTGTTCCGGGCAACAACCATTCTTTCATTTTTACTTTTGTCAAATTGGGATTCCAAAACATCTTCGTCCAGCTTGAGGGGTATTGAAATACTTAATTTCAACCACATATGCAACTAATAACCCCATCATTGGGGTAGTCTCTTCTCATTTCGTCATTTATTAACCACTTAAAATTTAAGTGTTGAATTTTTTAAGTGGTAAAAATTTGAAGTGTTGAATATATTAAGTATACAGTACTTTTAATATTTTTTTACAAATTTTTATTCATAAAATAATTTTTACAACTTTATTTTTTAAAGGTATTCTTTCTCTATAGTTTTCTCTCTATTTTTTCTCAATTTAATATTTTCCCTATCTATAATTTTTTGTGCATAATTTTTTTTTTTTTTTTTAGATTTTACAGTATTGGTATAAAATGTAAATTGTGATAGTTAAATATTTTATAATATCAAGTAATAAGTGCTAAAAAATTAAGTTAATCACATATCACTTAAAATTTTGAATAATTTTTTAAGTGATACTTATATTTTTAGGTGATTATTTAATTTTGTTATCAAACGTACTTAATTACTTAATGCATTTAGTTTTAAATGTTTAATTGGCTAAACCAACCGAGCCTAAGTATTACATTTGCTAAGAATTCTAAAATTAATACCGGACATTTTGCATTAAATATGAGAAGAAATTAGCTTGTATGACAATGGAAGATATGTCATGCCTTGAAGCCATAACAACCCGACGAACAAACGGAGGCCTAGGAGAAATTGAGTTGTGATCAAAGCTTGTAGTGTTTTTATTATTACCAATAATCCTGTGCTCTCATCTTGCAACAACTTGCGCCTTCAGTTTTCCAAATAATGCACGTATAATAATTTCAGGGAAAATGACCACTCGAAGATATAAATCTTATTATAATACAAGTCTTTAGAACGTATGATTAATCTCTTCAATCTCCTTATTCTTATTAAATCAATAGTCAAATATCTTTTCTTCTCTTAGTAATAACACTAATAAATAAAAAATTACTTTTAATTCAAATTAATAATATTGAAATAAACAAAAAATTGCTTTCAATTCTAACTCTATATACATTTGCATAATAAAATAAATTAATTTTTAATTAATAATTAGTTTTTTAATTTTTTATTATCAATTCAAAATTTCAACTTTTTAAAAAAAAAATTAAATTCATAATATTGAATTTTAAAAAAAAAAAACTCAAATTAATTTTCATTCAAATACAAATATTTTTTAATCAACAATTCTATTTATTTATTTATTTTTATTTCGTTATTTTTATCAATTCGAACTTTCATTCATTTTTTACAAAAATAAAATAAAATAAAATACTCATAATATTGGATTTTTTTAAAAAAAAATTAAATTATTTTTATTCAAAAAATGGATTAATTATGTGGTCCGAAAATTATGGTCCCTCACAAACATTCGTTTCTTCAATAATCTATTTTAGCATTAATCTTATTTTAAATGAATGTACTTTTTTTCATAATTAAAAAAATGGGTTTCTGATGAGCATTTCATAAATTAAATATATTTTTTTTAATCTGAATAATACGATTTACTATTTATTTAATTCACTTTTTCCAGTGATTTTAAAAAAAAAATCAATAATTCTCTCAAAAGTATAAAGTCATTGTATGTCACAAAAGTTATTATAACTTTTTATATGAAAATTGCTTAAAGCAATGTAATAATTTTGGATTCATAAAAAAATTATTGTACCGACAAAAAATATAATGACTAAATTTAAGTTCGTATACTATTTAAAAAAAAAAAAAAAAAAACAACTTTAAAATATTTGTCCATATAGTCTACTAGCTTATAGTAATTTTACAAAACTTGAAAAACACGCAATATGTTGATATTTTTGTGATTTTTTTGCTCCAAGGTCAGAAACTAATTTTTCCATTCCATAATTTTTTTTTATTATTTTGTTTATTTTATATTTTATGACTTCTAATTTTTGTTATATTTTTTTCGAAACGAGTTTTACTACAAAAAACTTAAGTATTCGATCAATTTTACTATTCAAATGCAAACGTCATGAAGAAGAAAATACAATTCCTAGTGATTTAGCATCTAAATAGTAATCAACTATGTTGTATTATTATAAACAAATCTAATATGATTTTATTTTTATTTTTTTGTCTAAACCCACGCATTGCATGGGTTACAACTATTTACTATTTAATAACATGACAAATTTTGATTAATGGGATTGGAAGTTTGTAATCATTTAATTCAATATAATCACTTAATTAAAAATATCTTTCAAGAAACAATTGTCAATTATAATTTTGTTGATCATCTCTTAATATAATCATAAATAACTACATTTCGGTTACTCTTTTACTTGATTTGATTACAAATGCATTTCTTCTAAATAATAGCTTCAAAATAACATCTACGTTCATTTAAAAACGTGACATGCACTAAATAGTGCTAAAAATATTTTTCGCAAAGGAGAATTACCCATTATAATTTTATAATATTTATTTTTTTGGTTTTTATTATTTAATCAAAACGTAGATTGTTGTGATATCATTTTGATTCACTATTCATGTTGAATTCAACATTGTGATAATTTTTTGATAAACCCATGTTGAATTCAACAAAACAGTAAAAACTTTTTTCAATATTGATAACAATCTTAACTTGTTGAATTTAACATAAATTATTTTTTCTTCATTCAAGAAATACGATTGAGATTTCATTTTGAAATCCTAAAATAAGCTATTATTGTTGCATAGTTTGATTATGGAAAAAACTGGTGAAATTATTTGATTATTTACAAGTTTTTTTTCTTCCCAAATAGATGGTAATTGCTCCTTGTTTTTCAAAATATTTATCTATGAAATATTGACTAATCATAATGGAATGTAGCATACTTAAATAACGGCAAATCTGACCATATATTTAAAAAGTTCATTGTGTACATTGAAAAGCCATTAGGATCATTTGGCAGTTTTGCTACCAAATTAGGATCGCTGGGTAATCGGCCCACATTTCTACGGTACAATGTCATGATTTATAAATGAATAAATCCTATAATTTTTATTAAAAAAATTGAACTTTATGGTAAAATTAAAAGTTAAAAAATAATTGGTAATTTTTTAGTTAAATTCTAATTTTTTATGTAGGTAGATTCCCCACGATCCACATCTATGTTTAATAGGTGAATAGTTATGGGCAGTCAGAGCGGGACCATATTCAACCAAGAGGATAAAACATGGTGGGCTCGAATGAGTAAGCCCACCTTCAATTATAAGAAGAGTTATACATGGGTTTGTGCTAGGCCAACACATTGGAGATCTAAAAAGGTGAATGAAGCCCAGAATATTCAAATAATCGATCATAACATTGAACATTGAGAATATCTAAAAATAAAACGATCATTTCAGATCATGACAAGAATTGAAGAATTAAAGAGATCAAGTATGCTTCACACGATAAATATAGCAATTACAGTTCATACAAACGAGGACTTTACTCTAGTATCACTAAAGGCTTGATTAACTCATTCTCAAGCTGCAAGAAATTTAGCCAATACCACATCAATATCCTAAGTACTTATCGCAAGTATTAATCTGGAATTTAGGTTCTGAAAGTATCGTCAAAATTCCAACAGAATCAATTTTGAATTAAAAGTTTAAATTTTGCAACAAGATGCCGGATATTGGGCTTGACGAACGAGTTAGGAGATACAGTGATTTTAGGCTACCTTCCGGGTTACTGGGTAACTGCAAGATCTCCAGGCGATTAACATCCCCCAGAAGAATAAATATGTGGAGAAAACAAATGGTAGACTGGAGTACAAAAGCATGAGCTGCCAGAGCCGGCTACCCCCTCGTTTTATAAGTGATTTACAAGATAGATAATAAGCCAGCTAAGTTGGAAACGACAGCGTGCCTTAACACTTCTCATTCTAATCAACTAGATACCAAATGGGTGAAGTTTCTTGACAATAGAAAGAGTGCAGGGAGTATTTAGGCGCCCTTTAAGGATAAAACTAAGTGAACAATTATTACATTGCATACAATTTTAAAATAGAAGGCATAGAAGGCAGGAGAATCCAAAAATGCTTGCTCCTATCCAGTTCAAAGAGGGGTAGTATGTCCCCGAGAGGAATTTCAGCTGAAACCGACGCATATATGCATGCCGTGCTGAAAAGAGAAATCAAAGTTGTAAAATCCAACAGATAATGGAAAATTCCATCTTACATTATAAAATTTGTAACTTTCACAAAAACTTGTAATTTTTAGGGTAAATTGCATTTTACCCTCTTATACTTTGCCGCCTCATTATCAATTTACCTCCCCATAGTTTGGAAATAGGTACTTTGCACCTTTAGCTTTGGACTAAAGTGCAAAACTAACATTTTTTGTTAACTTCAACTGTGTGTGTATTGCAGGCATAAAAAATAGCGTAAAATTGTTTATTGGTCAAACTGATTTATTTTTGTAACCAACATACCTATTAACAATCTTAAGACCATAGGTTAAAGTTTAAGGGATACAAAGTGTTTGTTTTACTATTCTACTTGTTTCTTTCATTTTTTTTCTGTCGAAGGCCTGCACGAACAAACAAAAGGGCACTCCTACAACCGCTAAATATCAAAATTCATCACCAGCTTTTTCAATCTCTAATTGCTTTCTTTTATTATACAATCACCTTAAGATCTATAAATAGAAATATGATTTTTTTTTCTTTTTTTTTATGTAGAGAGAAGAGAAGAGGAGGGGGGGGGGGGGGGGGGGGATGATGGGAATGAGCAACAAAGATATGGGTGCCTCATAATTCTTAAGGGTAGAGTTTGGTTACAGTGGTTGCCAAAAGGGGGGTTGAAGCAGAGAAAGGATGCGGCAAGGACAGAGGCTTGTACAGGAAAGACCCTGAAGGAGTTTTGCTGGGTTTACAGACTTCACTCAGGAAAAGGACAACAAAGAGCTAATGAACAAACGACTAAAATTATAGTTTGAACCAAGGAAGCACCAACACTCCTTTGAGGGCTGCGTACTGAGTCCGACACATACACTGACCCTCCCCCGACAAGCCCCTGACATGTGTCCAACAACTCCAAGAGTGTTGAATTATTTTCTGAATTTTTTCTAATCCCGAAAAGTGTAGGTCACTACGTGTCCAACACTACAAAGCTCCTACTATGTGCGGGGTCCGGGGAAAGGTCGGACCACTTAGGTCTATTGTACGTAGCCTTATCTTACGTGTCCAACACTACCTAACAGAATTTAATACAATTTTTTTCCTTCAAATGATAGTTCTATGACAGATTTATAATTTGAGAAATATAACTTGAAGGCCTAAAAGTATAAACTATTATTTTAAGGAACATCATGTAAATAATAAGAGTTGAATAATCATACCTTTACTTTACTACAATAAGATGATAAAAATGGAGTTCAAAAGTTTAGATGTTCAACATGTCTATCATAATTTAAAACTAATATATGTAAAATATAGTATTTATTTATTCTGTGTCCGCATTGTGTTGGTGTCTGTAATTTTTAGAAATTCTCTGTGTGTCAGCATCATATCCGGATCACATGTCAGATCAAATTTTAAATGACAGAATTTTGGTCGCATTAGTAATATTACGTTGGGTGTCATTGGCATTAAAACTTTACTTCTAATGATATTGTATATATTAAAGAAGGGCGGAAAGGTAATTTCAGCACAGTAGTCCCATAACTTTTCACTTTAGTCCAAAGTTTAGGAAATGTGTCGCAAGTAGTCAAACTGAAAATGGCAAGTATAATAATGATTAATGCAATTAAGCCTTTTTCATACAAAAGTGTAACTAAGAACCACTTTAAACAAGTGGTTTTCTTAATTACAAGTCTTAAATCAAAAGGCACAAGATCCACATAAAAACCTACAAGATGTATGATAAATCCAAAATCATTGAAGGTGCAAAATTTGAATGCCCAACACACACAATGTAGTTTAAAGATAACTTGATTGCGCTAGTGGAAAACAAGAACTAAGTTGAGGTGCATGCAAACAACTAAATTTTCATAAAACATATCCATAATGTAGCTAGCAGCTTAACAAATCAAGCACTTTTTCATGAGATTCTTGCACGGGCTACGCATTTCCTTTAACAAGTTGAACCACCTCAACAGTTTCATATTAAACTAATACAGGTAGCAAACTTCATAAGTTCAAAATTGATCAAATATACATAAATTTGTAAATTGAACTAGTGAAAAATCCCCTTTATTCAATTAGAATGTCACAAAATTGTTGCAATTCAATTTACTTACCATAGTAATTAAAAATAAGAAATAGTTTGTGTTAACTGTTAACAAGCATCAAAATCAAATACATTATAATGTGGAAGATGAACATTGCAATTTCCAGGTGGAAGAAAACAAGTATTATCAAGGTGTGCCCGACCAATGCCAAAGGAGATTGCCTTGGGACTCCGGATGTTATAACACATCAATCTCCCATTGAATACACATTACTCTCACGTTAACTCTCTAACCAAATTTTAAGTTCCATATCTAAGCTCAAACTACTACACCTAGCTCTCTTTTGTATGAGATCATCAACCCCATACATATCGCCTATCTATCTCTCAGTCACTGCTTTGAGTCAACTCGCACATAAAACATCCAATCTTTATTCACATTCACTCAAGAACCCAAGACTTCTGACCATTCAACAAAACTTCCCACGATGTTTGTATTGAAGTGTCCTTTTCCAAACGAAATGGAGCACCCAAAAGGGTTACTCTGCAACAAATCATGAAGCAAATTGTTGCCCCAAGAGTTTAGAACCTCGGTTAGTGATTTTGTTGACAACACAATTATTTGAGATTTTGTGTGATCTAATATTGTGCAATGTGTTTTATAGAAAGGTAAAGACAGCAGAACAACATCTGGAGTGCCACTGCAACACCAGGATGAGGATCAATGAGCTAAAACATCAAGAAATCAAGAACAAGGATGAACGTGCTGAAGAAATTGAAGATGCGAGTTTTTTTTTTTTTTTATTATTATTATATAGGTTAAAAAACACATTTACATTTCTTATATGTGTTGACTCAACTTGGATCACTTGCATGCATGCATTAATATGTATGATCCACGTTTTGAACATGCTTAGGATGTTTTAGAGTCATTTAAAACATGTTAAAAAAAGTTGGTTTAAGGATTGAGGTCAAATTGTTTTGAAATCTGGCTATAAAAACATGTAGATATGAAGCTTCTGTGCAACCAGTTGACCGATCCTGACAAAATGGTAAAAGCCGATTTCTCCAAAGAGTTAAACAAACTCATATCCACCTAAAACCGGTCAATCCATCCCTTGCACCCACTTGACCGATTTATTTAGTAGACTAATGTAAGTGTTTCCACATAAAACTAGTCGACCGAATACCTTATTCTTTTGAATTCATAGGAATATCAGTCTCACAGATTTCGGAAACCAGTCGACTGAAATGAGCATATATCTGTCACAAAATTCATCGTTTGTTTTAAAAATTTGATCCGTTTTTTAATCTAAATTGCTTCCAACCTTAAATTACATTTATTTATACTAATTTGGTTCAGTACTTACGAATTACAGTTCGGATCTTGGGGGTTAATTTCGAAAAATAGTTGAACAATATTCTTACCTATTCAAAACCTCCTCAATTTACTCCTAAACTTTAGGGATTGGTTGATCTCCTTGATTTGCTCAGGCTGAGCTTGGTTTAGCTTACAAAGCACATAAGTTTAGGGCCGATTCAGCTCTTAAAAATGTTCAAATTCTTTCTTGAATCAGATCCAATCAAAAATAACCCATTTATGCGCGCAACAGTTCCAGCCTTCCCCATCATATATTGGCTATTCCTTTGTTGCACAATTTTCATAAGACACTTGAGGGGATTAAAACCACAAAGTTGTTGAACTACATTGGTGAAAAAAATACTTGAGAAATCCTTAGAAATCTTTTGTTCTTGAGAGAAAATTCAAGAAATATAAAATTCATTAGTGTACCTTCTTCCTCTCTACGATTTTCCTCAATTGGGTACAGATCTTCATCTCCCGGTTGGTATTTTGCTTCTTGAAATTGTTATCTTCCAAATCCCGGTGAGTTCACTCTAAATTTCCTTGTTCTTAATATTGTTTAGTCTTTGGTTTATCAAAATAACCTAGATCTAGAAATTAGACTTAGATCTGAAATCTAATTGATCTATTGCGTGCAAATATTGATTGATTGTTAAGTGTGCCATTGCATTATCATTGAATATCTTGATCCTGTGTTTTGTGATTCATATTGTATTGGTTTTGATCGCTAAAAATCAGAAGTTTTAAAACCTCTTTTACTTGGTTCCCAAACCGTTTTGAATCACTTTTTGAAGTAAAATCGTTTTTAAAGAACACATCTTTAGATCTGGAATTTTTTGATTGAAAATTGAACATCTTTATAAAAAAAATCCAGATTCATAGAGGATTAATAGAACTTATCGAATAAGACTCTATATATTGAAAAACGGGAAGAACTCGTAAAGCTAGCATGACTTGTTTCCCATCAAATCCCCCCATATTGATCTTAATAAGATAAGCTTAAGTCGTTCATCTTTGAATTAAAATTGAAATGTCTTTTTGAGTAAATTATGTGAACGACTTTCAAGAACAAAAAACCAGACTTGAAATCTATTGAATTTGGAATTTAGACTTTAACTTAACATATATTGAATCATATGTTTACAGATTTGTGATAATTTGTGTTCTTCACCATCACTCTTGTGCTGCATCATACTCACATCTATTTGAGTGATATTGTACTCTAGACTTACATGTTTACATTATATTGAGTACACACTTCTACACATCACTTAGTTGAGTCACTAATACATATCGGATTTGTGAGTGTTGGTAGAAGCTCATTGTGTGAACCAAAATTCAAATTTGTGAAATGTAAACTTGAACTAGTGTTCGTTCAAGTGAGAGAATTTGTGAGATTGTGATTGAGTGTTTGATCGAGTGAAGAGGGACTTCCTCAAAGGGTGTAACGGGGTTTGATTTTCACTTGAGAAGAAAATCAGTTTTAGCGAATTAGAACTCTCTGAAAGAGCTCAGAGGACAAGAAGGTCCCTGCCACACTGTTATAAATCTGCGTGTCAAGTGACTCTTGCGATGGCTTGCATTTGTTTGTGAAGCCCATTTCATTTCTTCATTCTGCTACATATACACACGCTTAACTTGATAAAAATCTGTACATTAGCTTTAAAATTGTTTAAAATTTGACAAGTTATTAGCCCTACCCAATCTCCAATCCCCTCTAGGGTAGTTTTGGACCAACACAACTGATTCGAGTATATTAGATAGTCTAGAACAGAAATGCTCTTAGAAAAAGTAGTATATCCGCTAGAAGCATTCTGTCTTCTCTAGTAAGCAATTCTTCCGCCGGTGCAAATTAAGTTCACTTGACGTACCAAATAAATCTATCATTGTTCAAATGCTGAGTGTCAACCGCAATAAGATGATACATCCCCCTAAATTGATGCGGAGCATTTCCCATTGTATAAGATATGTCAAATCTCATAAGTCCTTATTATTAAGCATTCAAACTGCACTAAAATATATAGAACCAACGTCTCTCTAGAATCTAACACAGGATGTAGAACAATACTTGTCTCTTACCAAAGTCAAGTGCATATTTTGCAAATCGGACAATATATAGGCGCATTGCAAACTTATATCAATTAAAAGATGCCATTCTCCAATCTAATCACCATGTTAATACATTTCTTATAAAAAGTCACATAGTAAGATCAATAACAACAACTAAGCCTTTGTTCTACTGATGTAAAGTCGGCTACATGAATCCGTTTACGCCATAGCGATCGATCAAGGGTCATCCCTTCAGTTGGGTTTAATGTCATTAAATCAATTATAATAGTCACGTTCAACGTCTTCTTAGGTCTACCTCTCCCTCTAGTAGCCCCCTGCACTTGAACTAAATTACATTTTCTCACTGGTGCTTCAATGGGTCTTCTATACACATGCCTAAACGATTTTTTCTAATTTTTTCTTCGATGGATGCTATTCTTAAACTCTCTTTAATAGTTCTATTCTTAATTTTATCCATTTTCGTCTTCCCACTCATCCATCGCAGCATCCTCATTTCTGTCACCCCAATTTTTTGGACATATGTCGTTTTTACCTCCCAACATTCTAAACTATGTAGAAATGTTGGTCTTATAGCAGTTTTGTAGAATTTTCCTTTAAATTTCAACGGAATCCTACGATCACAAATCACCCCAACTGTGCTCCTCCACTTTAACTAACATGCCTTAACTCTATGCGTAATATCCTCCTCGATTTCGCATAGAGTTAACATAAAATTAAGTTAAAATGTGACAATCATCTAATATTCTCAATTTCCAAGAGTCAACATAAACATCCAAAGAAATTAAGAGACCAAAATATAACATTAATAGTTGATCTTGCTTGACCTCAGTAACTAAAAGAGTTTCGAATTTATAACTGAATGTGCATAAGTAAACTAATGGCTTCACTAGCATATAACCCCGAGCCCACAAATAAGAGTCCAATGGGCGAATTCCAATCAATCCTAACAACCAGAACCCTTGTCATTTCAAATAGCTCTGAGACCCATCTCATTTCCTTAAAGTAACATCGGGACCCCTAACAAAGTTTTTTCTGGTCAATTGGGCTGACGTTATAATTTTTTTTACAAATTTATCTCTATTGAAGTCGATGTTGCACCAAAGTTAGTGATGGTGCCTCAATTTAGAGGGGATAAGGAGCCCTCCACGCGCGCATTCACCGTCCGTCAACTTGCAGAAATTCTCACACTAAGCCCGGCATATGAGTAAGTACTTGATTTGATAAAAAAAAAATCTTTAATAAATTAGGAAATTAGAGATCACCATTTTCAGTTGACCACCATTTGTATTTATAATTGCCCATGGTGCTAGGAACTGAATCCCCAGAAGAAAATCTCAGCCAATGAGGTCTTGTCACAGGGCATTCAGCTAGATAGTACCATTGGAAAGGTTGTGACGCACCTTGCATGATGGGATAGGCCCACAACAGAGGTGAATTGTATGAACTTCCTGGGTCCGACATTCAAGGATCCGGTCGTGCATCAGATTCTTGGAGTCACTGAGCATCAACCATGATCATCGGCTACGAGGTCGGCCCATGGATGATAACTTCCACTCACATCAGTAGGCCCCCACTCCCAGGTCAGAATGGCATGACTCTGGGGGTTTTGATGCCTTAACCTTTTGGAAACGTTGGCTGGTGCTCATTTATGGCGATAATTGTACTAGGCTACGGGTATTCATCCCTTCGTTGTTTTTGGTCTTCCCCAAGTTCGAATAGAGTTTTACTAATGAGCGAGAACTCCAAACCCTAGAGTAAAGTTTTTAGCTTCCGGTCAACTTATTTGCAATGGTCAAGCCCTGCATGAGAGTGATACCAAGGACACTGGTAGATGCACCATGAGGAACCCGTTTTCCTCTAGGGATGCCTCATGCGAGTACTAGTAGAACTCCCTCAGAACGACACAGGGAAGACATGCCACCTCAAAGGGCCCCGGGAGAGGAAATACCCGAAAAAGCAGAGGCGCGTGAGAGTCGTTCCATAGTACCCTCACAAGAGTGGGAAATTTGGGGGACTGGTTTTACAGTGGATTCCACAGTTTGCGCATCACTTTTGCCGATCTGCGCTCATGACTCGTGATTTAGAATCTATGCAAAACATCGATCCTCGAGTGGTCAAAGGACTCGCTATCACCAAGCAATTCAACTTCTTCATGAGGCCGCTTTTGTCCGTGCTCGTCAGAAATAGAGGCAAAAACCAGACTGCACGCCGACAACCGTCGAGTAGAGGCAGAGGCACAGATGCGGGCCATAGAACTTGAGCTATTGGAATTAAAAAAGGCGAGTGCAGGAGAGGGAGCGGGATAGAACCACTCCAATTAATTCGAGAGGAGGTAAGGCAAAGCCAACAATTATTGGAGGCACTCTGGGTAGAACATTGCCAGTTGGAGCAGGACACCATAAAGGCAACCATAGACAACTTTAGGGCCTGTGGAGATCCGTTATGGCCCTTGATCCATCCTTCAATGTGTCAGCCCTCCAGATGGGTTTTACTTGGGCCGAATCAAACAACAAGACCCCTTTGCAAACAAGAGCAGGAACTCGCGCACCTCAGCTGACGCCTGACAAATATCTTCAGCCACTCAAAGACTCAGGGTAACATCTTGTCAATAAATTAGGGTTAGTTTTGGTATCGATTTGATTGATTAGAAATTTAAATAATTTAGAAAATTAGTGATTTGAGTAAACTAGGAAACTTTCATGGTATGGATTCTAAGGTTAGCAACCGTGTGTTATTCTTTTCCTATTTAAAGGTGTATGCACCTCTACTCCCTTGTAATTGTATCAATGAATAAGAGGATTTTTTCCAAGGTTTTAAATCGCGGTATCGAGTTACGTAACGGTAACGATCGCGGTGTAACAGTATCGGGAGTACCGGCCTATCCGTAGCGTGAATCGACCGTAACGGTGGTGATTTTTTTAAAATCGTCAGAACATCCTCAAAAACTCAATCATAGTAATTATTTTACTCATTTAACCCTTAATAAACACATTCTAATAGATATTTTTGCATTTAGGGTTATATACAACACAATAAAGACATGAAAAAGACAAAAAGTGGTAGTACTGAACAATCTTAAAAGAATAAAATGATGCACACAAAATTTAATAAAAATATATTACACAAACATAATAAAATAGTAGATTGTACTTGTCTATCATATTACAAAAACAATACACTCATCAAATTATTAATACCAAAACGAATTGCGCGTAGGCTCTTCTTCACGCGTTATTGTTAAATTTTAATTTTCTACAATTTACATACACAAATTTAATTTCTACTATTTACTAAAAAACCTATTTTAGGAATTAATTTCTATAATATAACTATATATATAATACCCAAATTTAAATTTTTAATTAAAAATTTACAAATTTATGGAAGAAATTGCAATTTGTATTAAAATCATAATTAAATCTAATTACAAACTCACCCCTCCCCCCTAATTACAAACCCACCCCCTCCCCCTAATTATAAACCCACCCCTTTAATATCTCAACCAGCCCTAATTCCAAATCAGATCATCGATCGATAGAGAAAGAGAGAGAGAGAGAGAGAGAGAGAGAGCGAATGATCGATCGAACATCAAGGAGCTGAGACGGCCGGCGAGGAGATGCGAGCGACTGCGACGGCAAGGAGTTGCGTTCGGCGACTGCGACGGCGACGAGCTATTAGGGTTCGACGACAGATTTCCCAAGTTCGGTGACGCGCAAGAGCTTTTTAGTTTCAAAATCTACGAAGGTAAGTTTTTTATTTATCTTCTTCTCTATTATATAGAGGATTTCAGTTAGCATTCCATTTGTTTTTGAGTTTTCAACTTTTAGTAAGGATTCCATCTTCTTCTCACGGCCCAAATGCCTTTCTTTGATGCTGGAACAGCTGTAACGGCGTAACGGCCGTTACGCCTCTCTATAATAGCTGTAATGCCCGTTACAGGCCCGTATCGGCCCGATACGGTGTGAATCGTCCCTAGACTTGAAAATCAGCCCTGTAACGGTATCGAGGGGTTCTATTTCCGATACGAATCGGCCGTTGCATAAGGCCGATTTAAAAGCTTATTTTTTTCTCTCCTTTCATTCTATATGGTATCAGAGCCCTAGGGTTCGATCATGAATTTCAAGGCCGCCATGGTTGGCTCCAGCTCAGGCTCGTCGAACAGCAACAGCAAGGCAATGGCGTCGGGGGGTTCGCAGTCACCTTTTTCAGCAATGTCATTGGGAGCTACGCCCATTGTTGTGAAAGGCGCGCCTCAAGGCACTGAGGCGTACGCCTCGAGGCGAGGAGTTGGGAATGCGCCTCTTGGTGGTGAGGCGAGGCGCCTTCAAAGAGGCGTGTGCCTCAGCAGCGAGGCGTTGAGGCACAAGGCGTTGCTGAGGCGCACCTCTTTGAAGTTAGTATATTTAAAAAAAAAAAAAATTGTTTTGTACTTATTATTTTAGTGAGAAATAGATGATCAAAACCCAGAAACATGGTTTTTCTAGCTTTATTCAGTTCATTGTTGCCATGTGAGCTACCTTTGTTTGTTTGAAAGGTTGAAACCCCAAAAAAAAAAAAAAAAACTGATAGGTCTTCTCCTTGAAGAAACATTGAAGATGAACGAAAAAAAAACTCACAGGTCTTCTCCTTGAAGAAACATTGAAGATAAACATCGAATCTTCTCCTTCTCCTTCTCTTTCGGTTTCTCCTTCGATTTCTCCTTTGAATTCAGTTTTCGATTTCTTCTTCTCCTTCGAAAGCTTTCGAAGTTTGCACAGGCTTCTGATTTTTGTTCGCATGAGGCATGACAAAACATTGACAAGAGATGAAGAGAGAGAACAAAATATCAATAAAATACATAAACTACCCTACAATAATATCTAATATATCATTTAAGTGTAAAAATTAAAAAAAAAATAAAATTAAATAACAATTGACCCCCATATTTTTTTAAAATCAAATTAAAATTAACATATGAATCTTCCTTTCAAGTATTGGAGTTCGATTTGAAATGAAATATTACATGAAACTAGTTCGAATTTTTTTTTATTACTAAACATGCAATCTATATATTAATTTAGTGATATTTAAATATTTTCTGTGTCCATGATAATAGAAAAACACATATTTAAAATGTTTGCCTCACTTCAAAGAAGCCTACGCCTTGCCTCGCAGCCTAGGGGTCATTGCGCCTCACGCCTTAAATAACAATAGCTGCGCCACTGCCGCCGCCTTCTTCGACTGTTTCTTCTCAGCCACCTTTTTTGGTTGCCTCTTTCTCTGAAAATTCTCTTCAAATCACCATTCACAAATTAAATGGAAAGAATTACCTTAAGTGGTCTCACTCCGTGCGGTTAATGATCGACGGCAAAAGGAAACTCGGGCACTTGAATGACGAAGTCACACCGCCAGCCACCGACAATCCGAGATACAAGCAGTGGAGTTCGAAAAACTCAATGGTGATTGTTTGGCTGATCAATTCCATGGAACTAATTGTTGGAAAACCCTTGTACCTATCGACGGCTAGCGATGTCTGAGAAGCAACTCGGGAAACCTATTCAGATTTGGACAATCACTCACAATTGTTCGAATTAAACACCCGAATGTGGAAGATGCAGCAAGGCAATCGCGAGGCAACAACCTACTATAATGATATGATGACGGTTTGACAAGAATTGGATATGTTTTAAGTTGAACAATGGGAGAATCCAAATGATAGTGTTCGGTACAAAAAGAAAGTTGAGAGAAGCTAGGTACTTGTGTGTTTTAAGTTGAACAATGGGAGAATCCAAATGATAGTGTTCGGTACAAAAAGAAAGTTGAGAGAAGCTAGGTACTTGTGTTCTTGGCTTGTCTAAACAAAGAACTCGATGAGGTTCGAGGACGTATTTTAGGAAGGCAACCCTTGCGGACGATAAAGGAGGTCTTTTCCGAAGTACGTAGAGAAGAAGCACAGCGGCAAGTGATGTTGAAGAACATCGATGAACCAAAAATAGATGGTGAAGGATCTGCTCTTGTGGCCCAAGGTGTAGATTCAGAAAGAGATAGGCGAGGAGGAAAGCAGAGGCCTTGGTGTGACTATTGTAGAAAGTTGTGGCATACCCGGGAAAGTTGTTGGAAACTGCAAGGGAAACCGGCAAATTGGAAGAAGAAACCAGGCAGTGACACTAGGTTAGGGGGAGATATCCGTGCATTTCAAGCTAGCAGCTCAGATCTAGGGCAACAATTTTCCTCAGAATCGCTTCCATTTACAAAGGAACAGATAGAGCACCTATATAAAATGTTTCAGTCCCAATCCTTAGGAAATTCTAACCCATCTTGTTCTCTAGCACAATCAGGTAACTCTTTCAATGTTGTCATCGCTTATACCAAGTCTAATGGCTCCTGGATATTAGATTTAGGTGCTACCAATCATATAACTAACACTTCGCAATTTTTTTGTTCATATACACCTTGTGCAGGGAATCAAAAAGTAAAAATTGTTGATGGCTCTTTTGCTACTGTTGCTGAGAAAGGAACAGTTACCATTTTCCCTTCTCTAATTCTTGAAAATGTTTTGCACGTTCCTCATTTGTCATATAATCTCATGTCTGTCAGCAAATTAACCCTTGATCATAATTGTCAAATTAATTTTTAGTCTTCTCGTTGTGAATTTTAGGATTTAACCTCAAGGAAGATGATTGGGGGTGCTAAACAAAATAGTGGCCTCTACTTTTTTTAATAACGGATCAATCTTTGGAAGGCAAGATCGACAGACTTGTTTCCATTTTATTTATGTTTCTAGTGACAGTAAGATTATGTTATGGCATTATTGATTAAGACATCAAAATTTTCAATATTTAAAACATTTGTTTCCTAAGTTATTCGTGAATAAAATCCTTCTATTTTTGGGTGTGAATCTTGTGAGTGAGCAAAACATCATCGGATTGTTTTTCCACCTCAACCATACAAGAAATCAAAACCATTTACCATGATTCATAGTGATGTTTGGGGTCCTTCTAGAGTGCCAACTTTTTCTGAGAAACGCTGGTTTGTTACTTTCATTGATATTCATAAGCAAGTTAGGCATGATGGATATTTTTGTACCAACTTGAGGGAGAGTGTCGGTAAATTAGGATTAGTTTTGGTATGGATTTGATTGATTAGAAATTTAAATAATTTAGGAAAGTAGTGATTTAAGTAAATTAGGAAACTCATTCATTGTATGGATTTTAGGGTTAGCATCCGTGTGTTATTATTTTCCTATTTAAAGGTGTTTGCTCCCTTGTAATTGTATCAATTAATAAGATAATTTTTCCCCCTTTTCTTTCTATACATTTGGGTGCACAGTCCCTACAGCCCCTCTCTTGATTGGGAATGGTTCCCTTGCTCGACAACTTCCTCCAGGGAGAAAGGACAGTCACATAAGGCACTGATCATTGAACAGTTGTGTCCCATTTCGGGGCCCAAAAGGGCAAAAGCGAAATCCTACAGCAATTCACTATCCGCGCGTGACATTATCCTCCTAGGTAGTCAGCGAGACGAGGCTCTGATTGATGGGTGACATTGATTGGGGAGACAATGTCCTTATTCTATAAAGGGCAGCATCCGTTATTGAACTGACAACTACCATTAGTCATTTTCGCCTATAAATGATCCCAACTTCTTATTATCCTATCACCTTTCACTCTTATCATTTTCTGCACAAACACTTCTTCTCCCAATTTCTCCCCCTCAAGCAAGAAGCCATGTTGAACATAAGTGCCAACGAGTTCGAGGATGCCTGCCAAACGTTTGCCGCCTAGAGGACCAAGATGGTACAAGCATATAAACCCTTCATCCCGAAATCGAATCTGTGGAGGGCTTGTTGCCTTGAGTAATCTGAGGGTGTCCATCACGGTGATGGATGAACAATTCCTCCCATACTGCTGAAGAAAATGGAAGTGGGGGAGTTGGATGCGACTATTTGCACAGGGAGTGCTGCTGAGAAAGAGAAACTTTGGCAGACATCATCAACCTCAAGGAGGACAAGAAGAATTTGCTTGACCAAGTTCGGACTCTCAGTCGCCAGGCGTCTAGCTGGGAGAATATGGAAGCTGATACCAGCTACTTCAAAGATCAAGTTTCCCACTTCAAGAATGCGAAGAATGAGGCTCTAGGAAGTGTCATCGAGGAGCTAGAGGCTCTACACCATTCTGTTCTCCAAAAGTCGAGGTCCTTGCGCCCCCCCCTCCCCGGTAGGGGCCACCCATCCCTTGCATCCTTGCAAGGTGGTGGGCGAGGGTTCCTCGTTGGAGCCTCGCGAGGCCTCACCAACTGTCAAGGTGAACAATCCCTCTAGCTCTCGCCGTAGCTTCCCGGTGCTCACGAGAAGACGAAATTCAAAGTGAGGGGATGAACCGGATGCCAAGGAAGAAAATCGAGGAGGAAAAGGGAGGTAAAGGTTAGGAAGAGAAGAATTTCTTTTAAGGGCTATCTAGCCCCCCAACCTCTAATATTATAATAAGAGAAAATTTCTGGTTTGTCTAAGTCTTTACTGTTGTCAATGCTATGTAAAAAAAAAAAATCCAATATTTTGGATTTTGCCCAGCCTTTGTAGGTATATCCCTAGCTCCTATGTTGCCCAGCCCTTTAGCCGGATTGTTAACATATCAAACCGGGTGAAGGGTTTAACTTTACAACCTTGATTTGTTTTGCTTGCACTACTTGCATATTCTCACACGTCATGAAGGTGGGCCGACAAGCTATCACTATGATTGAAGTGGGTGCATCGACCCCTATTGATTCGGCTACAAGGGCGCGTGTTGACGGGATCAATCAAACCATGGTGTCTGTGCACGTGCACATGACCCGGTGTGCGCAGTCTCTTAGTGTCCTATATAATAAGGAGCGGTCTAGTCCGCACGTCCATATTCTACCTATCGGAGTGCAGTATCGTCTGGTCCTTTCCCTTTATTTTTTCATCACCATCTCTCATCTCCCGATACCACGGTCATGAGGGAATCTTATATCTCTAGGGATGAGCACATAACACAATTTCGCCGTGAATATGGAATTCCGATGGCATATTCAATAACCGTTGGAGATCCTTCGAAGGGTGTATATGCTAGGTCTTTAGAGGAGAACCATGAGCCTTTCATCCCCGGTCCTTCATGTGATGCGGACTTCGGGTCACTTTGCCTCACATCCTAAGGGAGAGATTGAGATTCTTCAACACTACCCCGTGGCAGTGCGCTCTGAACACCATTCTTCTGATAGCAATCGCAGAGCTAAACAACCATCACGAGCTTTTGTTGGGGTTTAGGATGTACGGGTTATGTACAATCCATCACACAAGGGAAAGTTTGAGATTTATTCTCTACCCCCGGAGCCTTAAATTCATCACAGGACTCCCAGATTCAAGCAAAGGATGAGGAAGAGGACAACAGGCCTCTCTATGGAAGTTGATGCCTCTAAAAAGTTCCTCACTCTCCCTACATTCATGCCCCTTTATCCAAAGCCCATGTAATCCCCACAGCTGCAACCCTTCCAATGCGTGTTCCACGGCCGTGTTAGGATGTCCCCAAGAGGAAATCGCCGACTCCGATCGTCAATCCCCGTATCAGACCTTCATCCTCAAAAAATAGACCTCGGGAGGGACTTTTTTCCCCTTCAAAGTTCCCGCTCTTGAACCTTGGGTGCCCTAGTTTCACATCCACGGAGTGCCTTTATGCAAGGACGCATCAGTTATTAAGCATTCGGCCACTGCGAAGGCGCTTTACGGGCAGGGCAGTTCTCCCCAAGGACGGGGACTCTTGGAAGGCGAAGACTAACAAAGAACTAGATCAGATGATAGCGCATGAGAATGCCCTGGGGTAAGGCTATTTCCTAGTTAAGCTTCACATGCACTGAATATTATTGCTGACATTTTCTTTCACATTTATCTGCAGATGTTAGCTGCAACGAACGAGTCTAGCTAACGACGAGCCAAGGAGCGCCTCCGAGGAGAGAAAAAGTTGCGGAGGGCACTTTTCATACATTCCGAGGAAGTTAACTCCCTTAGAACCCAAAACGTCACTCTTTAGAGTGACATGAGGGAGAAACGGGAATGGAGAGAAGAAAACCTTTGTGATCGGGAGAAGGAGCTGAAGCCATTAATTGCAAAGATCAGTGGTTTAGAGGAAGAAAAGGTACTTCTCCCAGCGTGCGCCGTGCCTGGATGAGCGAGGATAGGAGGTAAGGAAAGCACTTTCCAAACAATTCCTAGATCAAATGCACCAAGTAAAGAAAACATTCATCTGGGAAGGGTACGAGGTCAGACTTGCCGGAGCAGCCTTACCGGAGCGGAGACGTCATCCACCTATATTCTTTACCCGCGGAATTCCCTGTAGAAGTTCATGGAGATGAGTCTCCTCCCGAACAAGAGGCATCTGCTACCTCGGCAGACGTTCTAAGGCCCTTTGACGTCCCTACGTCATTGCAAGAAGATCTAGAGCCCTTTACTGGTCCAAGTGTCCCTCTAGTATTAGTAGCTCCTAGCGAGGACCAAGATGTTTCTATATTTTTTATATCTTTTGATTTCTTTTGAAGTTAATGACAGCTCTTTATTTATTCCTTCTGTGTTGTTTAGCATAGCATGTCTTCACTTAATAATATTTCGTCAGTCGTAACGTTGACCATAGTTGTCCTAAGGGGCGAGACTTGAGCCCTATCAATCTTGTTGCTTTTGGCACGTTACCCAGAACGTTTCCCAAGGAAGATTTTTTTTTTATCCTCTATTATATGTTTAGAATTATAGGGGTGGTGTCGGATCCTTTTTTGCCTTTGGCACAGTGTGCTGATTGTGTGCCATCTTTTCCCGTTGATGGGCTACCCACCCATCTTAATGGACAAATTGCCCTTAAAAAAATGTGGATCTTCATCATTTTGGCCTTACATTTCTGTTCATCTTTCGCATACAACCCATCTTCATACTCAAGATTTTAAATCGCAGTATCGGGTTGCGTAACGGTAACAGCCGCGGTGTAACGGTATTGGGAGTATCGGCCTGTCCATAATGAGAATTGCCATAACGGTCGTGAATTTTTTAAAATCACTAGAACATCCTCAAAAACTCAATAATAGTAATTGTTTTATTCATTAAACCCTTAATAAACACATTCTAATAGATATTATGGCATTTAACTACATATACAACACAATAAAGATTTGAAAAAAGACGAATTCTTCATTAAGGCTGAAGAAAGGTTGAGGTTTGAAGAAATGATGAATTTCCAGCCATCACATGGCCTCTACACAAGGCTGAAATTACAGCCTGCTGATGGGAGGGGTGTTTTTGATGTGAGAGGGCCTACACAAGGCTGAATACAACATGTATTTAATTAGAAGGGGCCTGCACAAGGCTAAATATAACCTGTATTTGATTAGAGGGGGCCTGCACAAGGCTGAATACAACTTGTATCAGTCGTAACGACCTGTAACGGCTCACCGTAATGAGAAAAGACACCACTACGGACCCGTATCAACCCGTAATGACCCATAATGGGCCAATTCGCAAGCATGAAATATTGGCCATAACCGTAATGGCGAGCCAATTTTCCGTTACATATCGGTCGTTATGATACGTAACAACCGATGCTTAGAACCCTGACATATGTGGTTAACACACTGTAAATTGCGATGAGTCTTCATGCAAAGGGTATTCATCTGATGAGGCAAAGAAGGAGTTGGATGAGGTTTTCGAGAAATTGGCGATTTGCCTTTCCTCTTTGAAGGTCTGCCAGGTCGAGGAATTGAAAACCCTGAGGGCCTTCCGCAGCAAGCATATGGACTAACTGATAATGAGGCAATTCGCGGTTCATGACGCACTTGAAGCTAAGTTTAAGGAACTAAAAACGAAACTAGAGGACCACAAAATCGGGACCTTGAAGGTGCTTTGCGGGTTGGCCAAGGACATGCAGTCTTGCAGTCTGCGGTGGCCCAAGTCGACATTATGCCAAGTTTCTGATCCATTATGTCTCCCATGGATGAATCTACCCATAAAAGGCCAGCATTCCTGTTTAACACAAATTTCGATTTGTTGAGGCCAAAAAAGGGACGCAAAAGGAGGAGAGGGCACAACGTAGTGGTGATAGAGCGAGGACGGGAGTGGATCCTCAGGGAGAAGAGAAGAAGATTTGAAGGAGAATGAGAACAGCTCACATATCACCCCTTCTTTTCGTTCTAATTTTTTTTCTTTTTTATGTATGATATATTTAATGTTTCAATGAAGTGGGATGTTCTGAATGTCTGTCTCTCAACTTTATTTCCCCTTTTTGAACTTCCACAACACCTATTTTATCAGGGATATTTCTCCCAGACTCGGTATTGCATAAGAGTATTGGGTGTTTCATGACCCTTTCCCTCAATAGCAAGGTCAGGTGATGCATATAGAGATCTTTGATATTCTGGTCCAGAGACCACGTCCTTTTTAACGGAGGAATACAGTGGGGAGGAGGTTGTGCCTACATGTGTGTGCATAAACCGTAGGAGACGGCGAGGACTTCGTTGCTAGGCGAAATTTTCCTCATTCCTAGTTGAAGTACTTCTTCAGGTGCCCCGCATTCCACGGTTAAGGGAGCCTTTTTCTTCACATTGTTGCCAAGTCGTAGGTTTCGAGTCTCACGGTCCAGATGACCTTATATAGACCTGCCCAGGAGGGACCTAGCTTGCATGTTCCAGACCCCTTAGTGGTGAGGGTCACCTTTTGGAGCACCAGATCCCCGACTTGGAAGTCTTGTCTGCCCTCGGGATACTAAACCGACGGACTATGCTTTTCCAGGTGCAATCCTTTATCTTCTACTGCGTGATGGTAAAAGGAGGCCCAACTTCCTCTCATTTGATAAAATAGTCAATGGCAACCAATAAGAACTTTCGTTGAGCTGTCCCTATCGGCAACAACCCCATCCCGCATTACGCAAAATGACGAGGTACTTCGGAACCATTTCCCTACGAGGGAGTTGCAGGTGCAGGGAGAACCCTTTACATTTGTCGCAAGCCTGGTAAAAACCCACCAATGTTGAGCAATATTGTACCCGTCTTGGAATACTTTGGATGCCAAGGCACGCTAGCCGGTGTGACTCCCGTATATGCTTTGATGGATTTCATTCAGGGCATACTCGGCCTCCTCCTGGCATAAGCAATGTCAATGAGAACTCGAGCCGTGGAATGACCTTTGGTACAATAATCCGTCGTAGAGGTAGTAATACCTTGATGCCTTGTACAACAGTTTTCTAGCTTCTACTTTGTCTTCTGGTAGGGTCTTGTACTTAATGTAATTCAAGATCCGATCCATCCAGCACGAGGCGCTCTAGAGACACCCCATCTCATCATCGAGCTCGCTCCCATAGATACTGAGTTTGGAGAAAACCTCTACAGTTAGATGGCGTGGCCCTTGGAGAAAACGGTCGACGCCAAGTTGGCTAGGGCGTCCGCATGGTGATTAGAGTCTCTTGGGATCTAGGAGATTTTGATAACGAACCATTCCTCCCAGAGATCCCTTACCTTGTCTAGGTATCTTGTCATGGTTGTATCATTTGCTTGGTACTCCCCCTTTAATTGATTCACGACCACTTGGGAGTCACAAAAGATTGTAAGATTCGCCATTCTAAGGCTCTTGGCCATACGATGTCCAACAGTATAGACTTCATATTCCACTTCGTTGTTCGTGGCCTTGAAACCAAGTTTCAACGCATATTCTAACTTCATATTCCACTTCATTGTTCGTGGCCTTTAAACCAAGCTTCAATGCATATTCTATTTCTTCACCCTCAGGGGTGACCAACACTAGCCTAGCTCCACTCATTCGTTGATTTGACAACCTATTGGTGAACAGGTCCCACCCTCCACGCATGGGGTCGATTTTCTCTCCAAGTTGCGGTATCATCTCTGTTGGGATGAAGCCTAGGTGTCATCCTTTTCTTTGACCAGTCATTCCGGCAAGCCCTCGTCAGCCTTTGGTTGATCCTCAGGGAAAGTAAATTCAGCAATGAAGTCCGCCATACCTGCGCATTAATGGCGATCCAAGGACAGTATTCTACACCGAACTTGCCGAGCTCGAAGGACCACTTGATGCACCTTGTGACTGTATCAGTAGCATGCAGAATCTGACGGAGTAGATCGCAATGGAATGTACTTGGAAATACTGCCCATCTTTCAAGAGGCCACCAATAAGACAAATGCCAACTTCTCCATCCTTACGTATCATGTCTCCGCTGGAGTTAAACATGGTTGGATTAGTGCACAAGGCTTTGGCCATTCTTTACTTCCCAGACCATGGTCGTGCTCATTGCTGTTGGAGAAACACAAGATAAAGAACTAACTCTTCCCCCACCACTGGCATAGTTAGCAGTAGGATCGTGACCAGGTACTTCTTTAGTTCCTGAAAAGAGGAATCGTACCACACGTAGGACTTGTTCCACCTTAAAATTTTGAAGAAAGGGAAACACATCGGAGGAGTGGGAAATAAAGCAGCTTGGGGCAGGCACTCTTCCCGCGAGGCTTTAAACCTCCTCCTTATTCCAAGGGGATGACATCCCCATGATCATCTGGATTTGATCTGGGTTCGCGTCTGGCCCCCTCTTTGACACCATAAATCCTAGAAACTTTCCCAAAGCCACACCAAAGATGCACTTCGAGGGGTTGAGTTTCATTTTGTGTACCCTGCAGATGTTGAAACATCGTTCAGTATCCTGAATGTGTCGTTCTGTGATAAGGCTTTTACGAGCATATTGCAAATGTTGACTTCCATGGTCTTCCCAATTTCTGCTTTAAATATCTTGTTGACAGCCAATGTTGACTTCCATGGTCTTCCCAATTTCTGCTTTAAACATCTTGTTGACTAGTCGATGATAAGTAGCACCGGCGTTCTTCAACCAGAAGGTCATCACCTTATAGTGATGTGTGGCCTTGTCCATGACAAACAAGGTCTTATGGCGGTCCAGGGGATACAACGCAATCCAATTGTAGCCAGAGAATGTATCCAAGAAACTCAAGAACTCGTACCTAGCCATGGAGTCAATGACAATGTCAATACGTGGGAGTGGAAGAAATTCTTTGAGCAAGCTTTATGTAAATCCTTGTAGTCAAAGCATATGCGCTACTTTCCCACTGATCTTTTGGCTAGGACTAAATTTGCCAACTAGTCAAGGACAGTGATTTCTTGGATGACTCCTGTGTCTATCAATTTATGGGCCTCCTCAGTGATGATTACCTGCTTCTCCGGGTGAAACTTCTCTTTCAGCAAACAGACAGATGGTTTGGGTTAATCAACAATTTATGCATGGCAACCCCAAGATTAATTCCGGAGAGCTCAAAATGTGGCCCAACGAAGACGTCCCTATTCTTCCATAGTAAGGCCTCCAGAGAGTCGCAAAGCTCTAGGGACATCTCTATTCCGACCCTTATTGTCTTATCTTTATCTTCGGGGTGTATTTGCACCAGTACCAAAGCTTTGTCGGGGAGGGGGCCCATTCTCTCCACCAGGGTACTCAACGAACAGGTGTCCTAGCTTGTGCCGAAGTGGGACTAACCCTAGCACGTCTTGTAATTGCTTATCGGGATTCCGAATGATGCGCAATTCGCATGGACGCCATGAAGCACTCTCTGGCAGCAGTTTAGTCACCCTTTACAACACCCACTCTAGCTTCTGTACGAAATTTGAGCGCGAGGTGGTATGTCGAACATACCGCCTTCAAAGAACTCACAATCAGTTGGCCAAGGATTGCGTAATACGGAGAGGGTCGATCTACCACCAGGAACTATGACCAGAGAGCAGACAGTAATCCTCTCTCGCTCGGCCCCCCTGGACATAGGGAGGTTGATCCACCCCTATGGATGGACTGTCTCGCCTCCTAATCCCACCAAGGGAGCGGTGATAGGTGGGAGCTTTCCAGGTCAACTTTCATCTTGTCGAAGCATCCACACTTTCATCTTGTCGAAGCATCCACTAATTAAAATGTCGGCAGAGCTCCCATTGTCCAAGAGGATCATTTTCACACGATAATTGGCTATTACTGTGGTGATCATTAGGCCGTCGTCTCCTCCCACACATACTCAACGAGCAGGTGTCCGAGCTCATCCCTCTCTACATTCTATATATATATATATATATATATATATATATATATATATTGATAATTGAATTTGTTTCTGTTACAACTTTAATAAGTCATGAGCAATGTGCACATTATTTAAAACTTTAACCCATTTTTAATACTTAACATTTTAAGCGGTTGCTATTCTTTATCAAACACACTTATAAGTACTAAACTTATTGAGTTTTAAGTGTTAAATTATGTCATCAATCAGGCCCTAAATCTCTTTGCAAGCATAGGTTCCTATATGGCGAGGGGTGGTGATTGGTGACCTAGATGCGCCATACTAGAATTTTATGCAGAAGATATTAACAAAAAAGAGAAAGCAGGATAAATGGGCACCATTAAGGACATAAAAATGTTAAATATAAAGCAAATGGTGCGTAAGATTCATGACATCAACATTCAGAACTCATGCAAAACTGGGGAGAAAATGTTCACCAGATAAAGTAGCTGGAAACCAGAAAGTAATTGAGAAAACCAAAAAAATAACTTAAGCAGTCAACCATCCACTGCCTCACTACTTTTCATACAAGAAGAAAAAATGATAAAATAAGAAGAAAAAACAATAGCATGATCAGTTGTCAAAGATAAATAGGCCGTTAAAGAATACCTACCTATCCACTGTGATTCTCGGCAGATACATCAGTGTCATCATCATTATCCCCTTGCCTTATTTTGGTGATCTCTGCTTGCGCCCTCTCAAGAATCTGCTTCTTTTGTAACTCCAATTCTCTTTGAAAATCCATCCTTATCTTCTCCAACTCCTTCATCTGCTGCCTCTTACTAGTCTCTATCTTCTCATAAATCTTCTCAAACTTCTCGATTGAGTCTGCCAACAACCTGAATGAAGACCCATCATCCTCTTCCTCATCAGCCTCGTCAGCCTCTGACTCCCCTGGACTATCCATCATCTCATCCAACCCATTTGAACGATCCAAATACACTCTGGGGTCCATAAACACATACTCCCCTGAATCAACCCCACATGCCAAACCACATGGTTGTCTAAACGACGATAAATCGAATAGGGCATCCATCTTCTTAAACAACACCCATTTACATGCATATCCTTCTAATTTCTCCATCTTCGTCTTCTCTTTCTTATACTTCTTCTTCAACATATCCAATCGATTCCTACACTGTAAATCACCCTTCTCTACCTTCGTCACTTCTGAAACCTTTTCTGCCACATCAAGCCAATCCTCTGACCTTAAACTCCTCCTGCCCAGCTGCAGAAATCTGTCCCCCCACACATCGACCAGCACAAGTGTCTCGTTTTCTGTCCAATTATCCGATGAATTCTGAACAGCAAAAGACAGTTCTTTCTGCAAACTCACACCACGAGGGGCAAACTCGTAATTGGAAACCAAATCCTCTAATCTTCGCTTCTTCTTCCGTTGTCTCTCGGACCCATGATACACATCTTCATCATCCTCGTCAAAAACGACGTTTCCCTGATTCTCTTCCTCCTGCTCATTGTCTCCGTCGTCAAAGCCGTCGTTTCCATAGTCCGTATAATTGGATTTGTATGGATGAGAGCGGTTTCGATTTGGGGGTTTAGAACGAAGCGATGAGTGTTGTCTGGGTCGATAACTAGCATTTTCTTCGGTATCATCCATATAGATGAAGTGAGCGAACACGAACAATATAGAGATGAAGAAAGAACCCTGATTTTACGGGTCTAAAAATCGTGAATTTAAATTTGAAAGATAGAGATATATGTTCATTCAACCCTAATTAAATACCCCTCGCAATCAAAATGAAATCAACGATAAAATTGAAAAAAAAAAAAAAAAAAAAAAGGATCTAACCAACGACGATAAGATGAATACGAGGGCCACTGAAACCCTGAACCCAGGCCTTCGTAAGTTTAGTGAAAAGAGAGATACCGACAGAAGGAAAGAGACTGGGTTCTTGAGGTGTCAACAGGTCATCGATGCTAAAGTGCGCAGGAGCTAGCGATGCCAGTGGTCGACTTTCTTTGTTTCCCGGCGACTAATTTCATCCGTAAGCATTTACAACCACGCGTCACCTTAGCTGTATTTCGTTCCCGTGAAAATTGGGAAGATGGAAAATAACATTTTACTCGTTTCAAGCTGCTGGCGGAGGTCAAAAAAAAAAAAAAAAAAGGGATAGTTAGCCAAGAAGTTCTCTAACGATAAAATTACCTAATTCATTTTTTTAAAAATATATTACAAAATAGTCATTTTATCTTTTTGTGACGATTTTATCCCTCGTATTATATTCAATACGCGAGTCGTGTTATATTCAACATAATCTCAGATCGTGTTACATTCAACACAATCCCAAATCGTGTTATATTCAATACGATCTCGTGTTGAATATAATACGAGGTCGTATTACATTCCAATTTTTTCAACACGATCTCATGTTGAATATAATATGAGATCGTGTCACATTCAATTTGATAATTCATCTATTATACAATAATATTGATATTCAACATAATCTCATATTAAATATAACACGAGATCGTCTTATATTTCACTTTCACCACTTCATTCAACACGAGATCATGTTATATTCTAATTTTTTCATTTAAATTGATAATTTATCTCTCCTACATTCATATACTTGATGTTTACCAACACAAACCAAATCAATTCTCTAAATTCCATTCAAATCAACAAAATTAATCCAAACAAATTAACCAAATCAATACAAACTCTAGAAAAATCGAAGTGATTAGGAATCAAAACTTACGAACATTGAATCAAAATTTCTTTCATTTTCTACTCTTTTGTCAACATTTCCTCATATTCTAGAGAAACATTACAAACTAAACCCTAATTAATATAATATCAAACAATTGACAAACAAGAACCAAACTCACCTAAAAAATTAAAGCACAAATTGATGAGTGGTTTTGGAATGGTTTATGTTGAATAAATCAAAACCCTATTTTCTCTCTCTTTGCTTTATCCCTCTCTCTTTTGGGGCTCTCTTTTTGCTCTCTCTCTCTCTAGGTTTTCACTCCCGTATCGAGATGGCAAAATAGCGAACAGAGGAGCAGATTGCTGAGTCCCAATAACCAAGCGACCCTAGAAAATAAAGTGAGAAAGAAACTTTCCCAACGAAAAACCAAAGCGTAACGGACGAGAATGTCGACGAGCTCAAGGCCTGCATCGAGCTCTGATTCGGCTTCGATTCGCTAGAGATGGACCCACGCTTTTATCACAAGATGTCTATAGCTACGGATGGCCCAAATAGTCTTTGGCAAAGAGAAGAGAGTGGGATCGATAAGTCGAGGGTCCATCGTCGGCGTCCAGGTCGAGGAAAAGAACGTGGGATCGGCAGGAGTAGAGACAATAAGGGCAGAAGTAGTAGATAAGAAAGGGTAAAATAGTCATTTAAAAAAAAAATAAGGACTATTTGGTGCAAACTTGTGCCTTTTGAAGGATTATTAGGTGTAAAAAAAAGTTGTATGGCTATTTTGTAGATTTAGCGTTCTAAGTGAACTATTTAGTATTTTTCCTAAAACTACATTAATACACATTTTTAATTTAAATACTTTAATATTATAATTTTAATTTTTAATTTATATATAATAGAAAACATAAAGAACTTTCTTAAGGATAAATTTTTTTTAAAGGTTCACTTCGAGCATCTTTGATAACTATTTTAAGCATTTAATTAAGTATGCTTGATAAATGCAATTAAAGTTACTTAATTAATTAAGCTAGTTAGCTGAAAATTAAGTGAAAAATTAAGCGAAAAATTCAACAAATACCCCTTCTTTTTTTTTGTTTTTTTTTTTTTTTTTGAATAAGGCACTCAGTCATTTTCAAGTTAAAAAAAAAAAAAAAAAAAAAAAAGATGTGTTTTGACTATTTTACCCTTCATCCTACCTAGGGTCCTTCGGTTCATTTATTCATTTGTCCAGAGAAGAGAGTTGAGAAAAGAGGCGGCAATGAGTTGAGAAGAAGCGGCGACGAAGAGAGAAGTGGCGGCATGTTGAGAAGAATAGAGGCGGTGAATACAGAAGCGGCGGCCAACTGAGAAGATGAGCAACAAATAGATAAATTTTCAACAAGGCATGTTCTTCTTCAAATCTATAATTTTTCATTTCTTCAACTCTAGAATTCAACTCGAGATTTGAATTCTGTTTTTCAGATTTGTCTCCGTCGTTCTTTAGATTTCGTTTCTACAAATCTTCATTCTTCAGATTTCTGTTTTTCTAATTTTGAAATTTGAAATTTCTGCTTGAAATATGAGATTTTTGTTTTTTGATTTTGATTTCATAACAATAAACATTGAATTCAATACATAAACTTGAAACAATGAATTTTGGTTGGCCTAATCGTGACAAAGATAGGGAATAGATGACCTGTAGTCCTATAGAGAAAATCCAAAATCCCAAAAAAACTTATAGAGATGGTTTTTTAATGCAATAGCTTGTTGTACCATTTCATGGAAGCTTTACAGGTTTTTCTCTTAAGTTTATCAAACAACTGGTAGCTTTGAAGCCATGGCCAAAGAATTAAATACCCATTCTTCAAATTTCACTTCTAGTAATAGAAATCGTTTCAGATTTCCTTTCGCCTTCAAATTTTGAAACACACAAAACAAAACAGATTGTCCAATCAAACTATGAGAATAGTTACATTACACAAGAAAAAAACATCTATTTTTTCAATCAAATAAATAATAATTTGAAATATAAAATTAAACTAAAAATATGCAATTTTGTTTTGATCAGTAAAATATGTTGGCCCACTAACCTACCCAAGAGAGGGATGAATTGGGGAATTACAAAATTTAATCAAATAATTTTTTAAATACTTAATTATCAAATATTCAATTTTCTTAAATTGATTATTATCTTACTTACGCAGCGGATAAGTGTTTAACGTTAAGTGCACACCCAAACACAATATAAAGAAAAATAAACAATATAGCATACCAAGATATATCCTGATTCAGTAAGCTAATCTTGCTTAACCCAATCCCCCGAGCTCCACGGAGATTCGCGACCACTAAACTCTTTGATTCCTTTACCAAGTAGGAACCAAACCCTTACAACTCACGATTCTTTTCCCAAGCTCATGATAAACCTTTACAAATATCATTTTTCTAGGCTTAGGAAGAATCTTATCTTTTTATTCGGCTTAAAACTAACCTAATTATGTTATAGGAAGAATCAAAACCTAATCTTTTTAACAGGCTAAAGATCAAACCTAACTACTCTCTCACTTTTCATTTTCACAGATTTATGAAGAATTTTTACAATTCACTCAAAAATCATAATTCAATTGTAGGGAGAATCAAAACTTAATTATTTTCAATGGAAAAAATAACCTAACCTTTTTGTAGGACAAAGATCAAACCTTAATTTTTTTCATAGGACAAAGATCGAAATCTAACTACCTTAACTAGACACCATGTCAAACGTGTCTAATCTATTCAAACTCACAAATATAGAAAAATATGAGTTTCTTCCCACAAGGAGTTTCTACCACCTTAATACAGATATACTCAGTTAATATCCCAAAATTAACTACATGATAAATACAATGTGAGGTAAACAATATATGATTAATAAATAATGTGGGTATTACGTAATCAGATAATTAAACAAAATCATTTTTAAAATGATTTTCAGGCTTTTTAACTTTGAAAACAATTTTCTAATGATCTTATGACCAAGCAAATAATAATAATATGAATTCAAAGTAAATAATAGTAGTTTGGAAAGATCTCACTGGGAAAACAATAATATCTTTCATTTCAGGGATATTTCACATTAAAATAACTTTTGAAATCTCTTAAATAAGTCCATAAAATAATTCTCAATTTTCAATCACAAAGATAGGAAGTATTTATCTTCTTAAATTTAGAGAATCACAAATTATGTAGACCAAATCAATAAGGATAACCAAATTAATATACCATATCTTCAATAAATTTAAATCCCCCAAATTTCTTTCTTAGAATCATAAAAAATGGATTGTTTTTTACTAGGAGACTAAGTTCCTCGAAATCACAATTGAAACAGTCGGTTGACTAACCCCTAAAATTGATTGACTGATTGAAATAGAGTCGAAACCAAGCCAAATCTCTCTGGTAATTGGTTAACCAAAATTACCTATTCAATTGACTGAATAGTTCAGAGCCCAAAAACCTGCCAAACTTAAAGCCCAATCGGTTGACCGAATTCCATCTTTTGGTTGACCGACTTATACATGGAGGTTCTAATTTGCTTCGAAAAACACAGTCACCTAAACGATTGACCGAATTTTTCCAAATGGTTAATCGATTGATACAGGTTGTTTCATTTCTGTTTTGCCAAACTCATTGACTTAGTTGGTTGACTGATTTTCCCAATCAATTAACCTATTGGTTCAATGTGTTCACTTCCTTCACTAATTCTGCTCCAAAACACACTAATTGATTTAGTTAACCGATTGTTTTTCTTGGTTGACTAAATTGACC
Organism: Eucommia ulmoides; assembly: GCA_016647705.1. Classification (NCBI taxonomy): domain Eukaryota; kingdom Viridiplantae; phylum Streptophyta; class Magnoliopsida; order Garryales; family Eucommiaceae; genus Eucommia; species Eucommia ulmoides. Next base: position 28,961,736 of record CM028340.1, on the reverse strand, counting down.
TAAAAATACACATTTTTATACTTTAAACTTTGTTTTCCAATTTGGTCAATTATCAATTTGATTTCACATAAAAAGCACATATCAAATCTTTAATTAGGATGCTAAATTCTACCATTTCAATATCAAAACACACATAAAGATAACTCATTTAATAATGTCGTGTGTGATCCTAATTCGAGTTGCATTAAGAGTATGAGTAGAGAATTGTTTTCACCTAATTTTCTTCAAGATCTTCAACACTCTTCATTTTTTCATTGTATCCATCTTTGCACCCTTTATATTTTCTTCATGATGTCTTCATCTTAATCAACTAAATGGAACTCTTTTTTAAAATACTCAACAAATACATTAATTCCAAAAAAAATATCAACACTTAAATGTTCATCAAAACCTATAGATTAACAATGTCCTCCTTTTTATGATGACAATTAATTTTGATATTTTATTCAATAAAGAATGTAACCATGCTCCCCCTAAATCCGAGGACGGGTATTTAACTCATTTCAACATAAACATGAAGACAATCAAACAATTCAAAAGATATTCAATGTAAGCCCAAAAACCAATATAACGATAATGATATTCAACAAAAGCTCAATATAACCAATTTAACTAAGATCTTTCTTTAATCAGTGCAATGCTTAGGCAAACAAATTCCTAAACATCAACTAATTCGCTTAAACACCAACTTCTCCCCCTTTGTCATCTCAAAAAGTGGGGCGGAGACCCAAAAACATCACTCTAGGCATACATCATTATGCCTAGCCATACGTAAACATCGAATAATCTTCATGAATTGATCTTCTGCTAAAGGTTTGGTAAAGATATCGGAAAGTTAATCGAAAGTACCAATATACTCAATAGTAATATCCATTTTCTGAATGTGATCACGAATAAAATGATGTTTACTCATTTAATTGTTGCTTAATATATAGAATTTGAGTGCAACAATTATCAGCCTCAATAGTGGATACAACGATTTGGTTATGTTTCTTGCTAGACCAAGAAACCAAAACGTGTTCTAAAAAGTGACATGACTTACTTGTGCTTTTACATTCAACTTTGTATCCTGCAAAATCAACATTAGAGTAACTAGTTAACTTAAAGTCACTCCCCCTAGGATACTATAATCCTAGATCACTTGTCCTTTTCAAATACCAAAATATTCGCTTAATCGTAGTTAAATACGATTATTTGAGACAAGACTGAAATATAGCACACAAGCATACACTAAATATTATATCAGATCTACTAACAGTAAGATATAATAAGCTACCAATCATAACTCGATACATTTTCTCATTTATATTTTAGCCCGTATCATCTTTGTCTATTTTCATGGATATTTCCATGGGAGTTTTATACTCTTTAGGGCAATCCAAGCTATACGTTTTCAACAACTCTTCAGTGTACTTGGCTTGATTAATGAAAATTTCTTATTTGGTTTGCTTGATTTGCAACCCAAGAAAGAAGGTTAACTCCTCATCATACTCATATCAAATTCGACCTGAATTATCTTGGCAAACTTTTGACAAAAATTATCATTAGTAGAACCAAAAATAACATCATCAACATAAATCTATACTAATAGGATATCATAATCATTTTGCTTGATAAATAATGTTATATTACTAAGACTCCGTTGAAAACCATTTTAGATCAAATATCGGCTAAGTCTCTCATACCAAGCTTTTGGAGCTTGTTTGAGCCCATATAAAGCCTTTTGAAGTTTAAACACATGATTGGGAAGTTTATCATTCTCAAATCCCGGTGGTTGTTCGACATAAATTTCTTCTGATAGAAAGGTCATTCAAGAATGTACTCTTTATATCCATTTGATATAATTTAAAATTTTGTGAACATGCAAAAGTGAGTAACATTCTCATAACTTCTAATCTAGCCATAAGCGCATACATTTCATCATTATCAATTCTCTCTTCTTGATTATAGCCATGTGCTACTAATCTTTCTTTATTTCTAATTATAATACCAGTTTCATCATTATCCAAAATCTTTCTCGACACAAGTGGATCAGATTCCTCAAATACAACATGCATAGATTCTTCCACTACTAAAGTACGTTTATTATAAACTCTATAAGATTTACTATTAGTAGCGTACCGAAAGAAAATTCCATAATTAGATTTAGCATCAAATTTACCCAAATTATCCTCATCATTCAAGATAAACATTTGCAATAACAAACTTTAAAATAAAAATGATATATATGTCTTCGATCCAGAAATATTTAGGAAGACGATTCTCATTTAGCATTATTCTGTCTATTTCCTGAAGCGTTCTTTGGCATATTCTTTATCACTCACATGACCATCGTTTTTAGGTGTAAAAGATATAATTTCAGCATTTATCTCTCGTCACATACTGAGAACAACATTTTCCTAAGAACAATTTGTCCTTGCACGTAGATGTTTATTTGATAATTTACAAGAAGCAGCTCAAAAAGTTCCTAAATGGTACTCATTCTACGTAGGTTAAATTTGGTTAGTCGTATCCTCCCTTGTTCCTTTAGGAACCCATACTTGCTTACATTTAGATGTTTTAAAAAAACATTCATTAGAGGTATGTCCCACAATATTACAATTAAAACATTTAACAATTTCTTAGTTTTAGAAAAGAATTTTTTAAATCTCTTTTGCTTGACATTTTTTTGAAAGCCAAGACCAGCTTTGTTGAAAACACCTTTAGAGTTACCCAAAAGTATTTTGAAAGTATTTTCACCATTTGTAAACTTGATAACAATAGAATCTAAATCCATAATTTTGGGCCTTACCTCATTGTTTTCTTTTTCTAAATCACATGAAACATTTTTTGAAATTTATTTTTTGAAAGCGGTGTTTTCGGTCTCGAAATTCTCAATGCGCTTGTTTAATGTAATCACTGTACTTTATAGAGAATCCCTTTAAGTACATTGATCCTTATACTCATGCAATAATTCTTGAAATTTATCAAAATCCTAAGGATAAGAACTAAAGCATTCAGTTACCTCAATCTTATTGGCAATAAGAGCGAACGTCGAAGTTCCCTCTTCGTCACTTAATGCTTCGAAACTACTAGAATCCGTGTTATCCCATGTTTCTTTCATAGATCACTCATTCCTTTTTAGCTTTCTTTCTTATCCAACCTCATATTATTGCATAGCTGTCTCGTGAGTTATTAAATCACCGATGAGTTCATCGATAGTGAATTTGGTGAGATATTTGGCCTCCTTGATTACAATCACTTTTGATTCCTAGATTTTGGGTAATGATATCAAAATCTTTTGTATTTTCTAATCCATGGAATACGACTTTCCAAGCTGATCAAGATTGTTGCAAAAGGTTAATAGTTTGAAAGTTAATAGACAATTTTTATTTATCAAAGAAACTCAATTGTTTCTTCCCCTTAATTAATCCATTCTCTTTAGGAATGTATGGTCCATCTTCAATAATTAACCATACCTCATAATTAGTGGCTTGAATGAATGCCTTTATCTTATTCTTCTAAAAAGCATAAATACTACCGGTAAACAAAGGTGGATGGTGCGTAGATTGCCCCTCACTGATAGAGCCTATGTAATACGCCATATGATCTTTATTAGCTAGGATTTTAATCTAAACAAGTTAAACCAACTCTGAGGCCAATTATTGTCCCAATGAGCTATCCAAGTGGGGGGTAAATTGGGTAATTACAAGATTTAATCAAATAATTGTTTAAACACTTAATTATCAAGTATTCAATTTCCCTAAATTGATTATTATCTTAGTTACGCAACGGATAAGTGTTTAACACTAAGTGCACACCCAAACACAATATAAAAAAATATAAATAATGCAACACATCAAGATATATCTTGGTTCAATAAGCTAGCCTTGCAAAATCTAGTCCTCCGAGCTCCATAGAGATTCGCGACTGCTAAACCCCTTGATTCATTTACTAGGTAATAACCAAACCCTTACAACTCACGATTCTTTTTTCAGACTCAAATTAACCTTTACAAATATCATTTTCCTAGGCTTTGGAAGAACTTTATCTTTTTACCAAGTTTAAGACTAACCTAATTCTATTACAGGAAAAACAAAAACCTAATTCTTTTAACAGGCTAAAAATCAAAGCTAACCACTCTCTCACTTATCATTTCCATAGGTTTAGGAAGAATTTTTACAATTCATTCAAAAATTACAATTCAATTGCTGAGAGAATCAAAACCTAATTCTTTTCAATGAAAAAAAAAACAATTTAACCTTTTTGCAAGACAAAAATCAAACCTTAATATTTTTCACAGAAAAAGAAACAAAACTTTGCTACCATGACTAGATACCGTCCCAAACGTCTTTAATCCACTTAAACTCACAAATACAGAAAAATATTAGTTTCTTCCCACAAGTAGCTTCTACGACCTTAATACAAATATATTCAATTAATATCCCAAAATTTACTACATGATAAATACAATGTAAGGCAAGCAATATCTGATCAATAAACAATGTAGGTAGCATAATTTAGAGCACGTAATCAGATAATCAAATAAAATTATTTTAAAAATGATTTTCAGACTTTTAAGTATGAAGACAATTTTCTAACAATCTTATAACCAAGCAAATAATAATAATATGAATTTAAAATAAAGAACAATAGCTTGAAAAGATCGCACTGGGTAAACACCGAAAATTGAAACAGAATCGCAATATAGCACAAGTCGATGACGCCAAATCACTAGCACTTTAGATTAAGAACTTCGCATAAATATCTCACAGAAATCTTAGCGTAATAATCACTCTTAGAAAAGTTTAGAACTGATTGTTCTTAATGTAATTTCTCTCAATCCTGTAGATTTATATTTATAGACTGATATCAAGTCCTCCAATTACTACTTTTTAAAAGATATGCCTCTAAAAGGCACTCTTAAACCCCCTATAATAATATCTTTTATTTCAGGGATATTTCACATTAAAATAAATTTATAAATCTCTCAAATAAGTTTATAAAATAATTCTAAATTTTCAATCACAAAGATATGATGTATTTATCGTCTTAAATTAAGAGAATCATAAATTATGTGGACCAAATCAACAGGGATAATAAAATAGGTATACCATATCTTCCGTAAGTTCAAATCCCCCAAATTTCTCCCTTGAAATCATAAAAACGGATAATATTTTACCAGGAGACCAAGTTCCTCAAAATCACAACCGAAACAGTCGGTTAACTGACCCCCTAAAATTGGTTGACTGATTGAAACAGAGCCAAAACCAAGCCAAATCTCTCAGGCAGTCGGTTGACTAAAATTATCCATTCAGTTGACCGAATGGTTCAGAGCCCAAAAACTTGCAAAACTTAAAACCTAGTTGGTTGACCGAATTCCATCTTCTGGTTGACCGAATTATACAGGGAGGTTCCAATTTGCTCTGAAAAACACACTGACCAAATGGTTGATCGAATTTTTCCAAATGGTTTACTGATTGATACAGGTTGGTCCATTTCTGTTTCACTAAACTCACTGACTCAGTCGGTTGATTGATTTTTCCCAATCAGTCGATAGATTAGTTTAGGGTATCCACTTTCTTCACTAATTATACTTCAAAACACACTGATTGATTCAATTAACCGATTACTTTTCTCGGTTGATTGAATTGACCTGAAAATACGCTCTTTTATACTTAATTATGAATTTGATTTCACATAAGGAGCACATATCAAATCTTTAATTAGGATCCTAAATTCTATCATTTCAATATCAAAACACACATAAAGATAACTCGTTTAATAGTGTCGTGTGTGATCCTAATTCAGATTGCATTAAGAATGTATGAGTAGAAAGTTGTTTTCACTGAATTTTCTTCAAAGTCTCCAACACTTTTCATTTCTTCATTGCGTCCATTTTGTACCCTTTATATTTTCTTCATGATATCTTCATCTTAATCAACTAAATGGAACTTTTTTGAGAAACAGTCAACAAACACATTAGTTCCACAAAAAATATCAACACTTAATTGTTCATCAAAACCTAGGGATCAACAAAATGCATAATAAAACGATTTATGGATCAAGTATATTTATCAAACACCACTTTCTAAAATAGAATATATCACACACTGAGTAGTAATAAAATCTCACAGGTATCGTCATGATAAAATAATCGAATTAAAGTCAACTAATCAAATTACTTTGATATATATATAATAAAATACCACACACATACTTCCCTATTAGTTGTAGGATCGTTTCACCTCACAATCGGGAGTTATGATGGTACTGTAACCTATATAATTGTGCAATCTAAAGTTGTCATCAGTGTTAGGGACATTTAATATCTCCAATAGTAGGAGCCAACACATGGTATAAACTACTATATCATGATGAGAATCATCATCATTATCATCATCAACAACAACAACCTACAGGACTTGCCTTCATGTTAGGTCACAATGCAACGTCCTACAGGACATACCCTCCTATTAAGACCAACAACATCTTGTAGAATATGCTCTCCTGTCAAGACCATGCAATAGTATAGTCAGATAATAATAAAAACCAATTTTCATATTCAATATTTTACTTGATTCATCTAACATTATAAAATAGTCAATTTTAATAAATATTTTATTTTTCGTAATTTATTACGAAAATATAATTTAACAATTTATATAACAGGCAATACACTCACCTCAATATTTGTGTTGCTTAATATACTACCGTTGTAACACTGATATTATCGGCAGCGCCTGTGAATCTAACAACGACAAGGCTTAAACTAAGAATTTATTTAAATAAATCTAATTTACAATGCGTGACACTAAAATGTATTTTTTCTCATTCCCATATAAATACATAATTTCTTAAGTCAATATTAACTGTACAAAAATATTATAATAACAAATTACAAAAGTTTTCTTGTTAATAATTTAATCTACCGAAAAATATTTATCAACTTTTAATAATATTATTAGTCAACGAAATATTAGAAATTATCATTTTAATAATATTTATAATCTTTATTTTAAATTGTATTATTTACAAATTAGATATATCTATGTATAAATATATCCACTATATTTCCTGAACCCACTATATATATATATATATAGGAATGAAAAACATTCCCAACAAAATACAGAGAGAGAGTGAGCGATTTCTCTTTTTTTTTTTCTTTCTTTTTCTTACTAATGTATACATGTATATAATATATCTATATATAATATAATATATTACTCAAAGGCGGTGAAATATTTTTCACCGTGATCATCATTATATATATATATATATATACACACAATATCATATATACATGTCAAGCATGTATACATATGCATATATCTATATAATAAATTAGCTCATTTACATTCACAACCGTCCGATGTCTCTAGATATTCGTAACCGTTGGATGTCTTTTGATATATACAACATCTATATATATAATCTATTAATCTATTAATATATATATATATATATATATATATATATATATATATATTAATCTATTAATATATAATAATACACAATCTATATATATAATCAATAATAATCTATAATCTATTAATATTATCTATATAATAATACATATCTATAATCTATTCGCCACCCTATAATTTGATAGAGCCTAAGAGCCTTACCATCAATTTATCAAAAAAAAAAAAACAAAGAAAAGCCTAAGCAGAGACCCTATAGAGACCCTTACCGTCAATTTGGAGAGCCGCAGGAGTAGAGACCCTATAGAGACCCTTATCAAAGACCCTTACCGTCAAGCCGTCACCGTCTCCGTCGCCTCCCTACTCTGATAGACCTGTAGCTGTCGTCCGCCGCTTCTTCGTGCCCTAATTAGATTTCTGTTTGCCGTGCCCTAGTGGAATCGCTCCTCGCATCTATAAAACCCTCGCAAGGTAGCATTTGGTTTTGGTTTCGGTTTCTGTTTCAGTCAAGCTTGGACGGTGATTTCGGTTTCTGTTTCAGTCAAGCTTGGACGGTGAAGGTAACCCTAATCCGAGTGCTCTTCTTCATGTTATCAGTATAGATTAGTTTTGAAAAATTGGTTTTGGTTTCGGTTTCTGTTTCAGTCAAGCTTGGACGGTGATTTCGGTTTCTGTTTCAGTCAAGCTTGGACGGTGAAGGTAACCCTAATCCGAGTGCTCTTCTCAATCGTTATCAGTATAGATTAGTTTTGAAAAATTCTCAATGTGAAATTCTCAATGGAAACAGGGATTAGGTTTCTGTGGTTTCTGTTTCGGTTTTTGTTTTCTGTTCATTTTTTTTTTCTAGTTGAAACAGGGATTGATGTGGTTTCTGTTTTGGTTTCGGTTTCGATTGATGTGGTTCCTGATTTTGTGTTTTGAATTGCGTTAACTGTTTCTGATTTTGTGTTAACTGTTTCTGTTTTGATTTTGTGTTAACTGTTTCTGTTCTGATTTAGTGTTTCTGTTTTGATTTAGTGTTAACTGTTTCTGATTTAGTGTTTCTGCTCTGATTTCTGTTCTTATTTAGTGTTTCTGTTCAGAACTGAAAATTGGAAAATAAAAAATAAAAAACAGAAATAGAAACAGAACAGTATAGATTAGTTTTGAAAAATTCTCAATCGTTTGAAATTCTCAATCGTTATCAGTATAGATTAGTTTTGAAAAATTCTCAATGTGAAATTCTCAATGTGAAATTCTCAATGGATAAATGTGGTTTCTGTTTCGGTTTCTATTTTCTGTTCATTTTTTTTTCATTTGAAACAGGGATTAGGGCTTGGATTTAGTGTTTCTGTTTTGATTTAGTGTTAACTGTTTCTGATTTAGTGTTTCTGTTCTGATTTATGTTCTGATTTAGTGTTTCTGTTCAGAACTGAAAATTGGAAAATAAAAAATAAAAAACAAAAACAGAAACAGAACAGTATAGATTAGTTTTGAAAAATTCTCAATCGTTTGAAATTCTCAATCGTTATCAGTATAGATTAGTTTTGAAAAATTCTCAATGTGAAATTCTCAATGGTGAAATTCTCAATGGATAAATGTGGTTTCTGTGGTTTCTGTTTCGGTTTCTGTTTTCTTTTCATTTTTTTTTTCCATTTGAAACAGGGATTAGGGCTTGGACGGTTTTGGTTTCAGTTTCTGTTTCAGTTACAGAAACAGATTGATGTTCCCTGATTTTGTGTTTTGAATTGCGTTAACTGTTTCGGATTTTGTGTTAACTGTTTATGTTCTGATTTTGTGTTAACTGTTTCTGTTCTGATTTAGTGTTAACTGTTTCTGATTTAGTGTTTCTGTTCTGATTTCTATTCTGATTTAGTGTTTCTGTTCAGAACTGAAAATTGGAAAATAAAAAATAAAAAACAGAAACAGAAACAGAACAGTATAGAAACAGAACAGAAACAAAGTTTTCTGGGAGCAGAATTTATAAATCAGAACAGAAACAAAGTTTTCTGGGAGCAGAAACAGTTAACACTAACCAAATGCGTCACCTAAATACAAACAATTTGATCTCAACGCTCCTCGCAAGGTAGCATTTGGTTTCGGTTTCTGTTTCTGTTTCTGTTTATGAATTGTTTCTGTTTCTGTTTCCTGTTTCTGTTTCTGTTCCTGCTGTTTCTGTTTTTGTTCCTGTTTTTGTTTCTTTTCATTTATAAGAACAAAAACAAGAACCCTGTTTGGTTGCGGCATTTGTTCCTTTTTTTTCCCGAGTGATTGTTCATGCTCTGTTCATTTTTTTTTTCATTTGAATTGGGGGCCTGTAACAGAAACAGAAACAGGGATTAGGGCTTGGACGGTTTTGGTTTTGGTTTCGATTTCTTCCCTGATTCTTAGTTTTGAATTGCGCCTTTTGCAATACAGGTTATCAGTACAGAGAGGACGTGTAATTGTATTCTGATTGTCCTGGATGCAATAAAGCCTATAACTTGCTTGATAGAGAGAGAGCTTGAGGGATTTGGAATAAGGTTTGTGTTCATTGTTTATGTTCTGTTTAACGTTTGTTCTTGAAAACTTGAAATGGTTTTGTTCCCAGAAACACTAAAACAGAAACACTAAAACATGGTTTCGGTTTCTGTTTCAGTCTAATAATTACAGCTTTCGGTTTATATGATTTTTTTTTTCATTTGAAATTCTCAATCGTTCTTCATTGAATAGATTAGTTTAGGTTTGTGTTCATTGTTTATGTTTTGTTTAACATTTGTTCTTGAAAACTTGAAATGGTTTTGTTCACAGAAACACTAAAACAGAAACACTAAATCAGAACAGAAACAGTTAAACAGAACAGAACAGAAACAGAACAGAAACAGTTAAACACTAGGTTCTGATTTTGTGTTAACTGTTTCTGTTCTGATTTAGTGTTTCTGTTCAGAACTGAAAATTGGAAAATAAAAAATAAAAAACAGAAACAGAAACAGAACAGAACAGAAACAGAACAGAAACAAAGTTTTCTGGGAGCAGAATTTATAAATCAGAACAGAAACAAAGTTTTCTAGGAGCAGAAACAGTTAACACTAACCAAATACGTCACCTAAATACAAACAATTTGATCTCAACGCTCCTCGCAAGGTAGCATTTGGTTTCGGTTTCTGTTTCTGTTTATGAATTGTTTATGTTTCTGTTTCCTGTTTCTGTTTCTGTTCCTGCTGTTTCTGTTTTTGTTCCTGTTTTTGTTTCTTTTCATTTATAAGAACAAAAACAAGAACCCTGTTTGGTTGCGGCATTTGTTCTTTTTTTTTTCCTTTAAATGCATGTTCTGTTTAACGTTTGTTCTTGAAAACTTGAAATGGTTTTGTTCCCAGAAACACTAAAACAGAAACACTAAATCAGAACAGAAATAGTTAAACAGAATAGAACAGAAACAGAAACAGAACAGAAACAGTTAAACACTAGGTTTTGATTTTGTGTTAACTATTTCTGTTCTGATTTAGTGTTTCTGTTCAGAACTGAAAATTGGAAAATAAAAAATAAAAAATAGAAACAGAAACAGAACAGAACAGAAACAGAACAGAAACAAAGTTTTCTGGGAGCAGAATTTATAAATCAGAACAGAAACAAAGTTTTCTAGGAGCAGAAACAGTTAACACTAACCAAATACGTCACCTAAATACAAACAATTTGATCTCAACGCTCCTCGCAAGGTAGCATTTGGTTTCGGTTTCTGTTTCTGTTTATGAATTGTTTCTGTTTCTGTTTCCTATTTCTGTTTCTGTTCCTGCGGTTTCTGTTTTTGTTCTTGTTTTTGTTTCTTTTCATTTATAAGAACAAAAACAAGAACCCTGTTTGGTTGCGGCATTTGTTCTTTTTTTTTTCCTTTAAATGTATGGTGGTCGGTGGGTGGTGGTGGCCAACGGGATGACGGTGGTCAACGGGTGGTGATAGTGGGGCCTATAACATCAGGGGGCCTATAACATCAGGGGGGGTAAACAAGAATCAGGGAACACAAATGGGGCCTATAACATTCAATTCGCAAAGTGCGTTAGAACATAAACGCTTAAAAAGAAATAGGGAACACTATCGAAACATATTATTTTTTGGTTCCTGAAATTTGTTCTATTTTTTTTTCCTGTTTAGCATTTGTTAAGTGTTTTAGTTTAGTTTCTTCTTAGAACATAAACACTCTATGAAGAGAATTAGTAAACTGTGTTCATTGTGTTCTTAATTTATGTTTCAATTTAGTGTTTCTGTTCATGTTCTGTTTGCTTAGGTTTTTCTTACAACAGAAACGCTTAAAAAGAAATAGGGAAAACTATCGAGACATATTATTTTTGGGTTCCTGAAATTTATTCTATTTTTTTTCTGTTTAACGTTTGTTAAGTGTTTTAGTTTAGTGTTTGCCTTATGTGTAAACAAGAATCAGGGAACACAAATGGGGCCTATAACATTCAATTCGCAAAGTGCGTTAGAACAGAAACGCTTAAAAAGAAATAGGAAACACTATCGAAACATATTATTTTTGGGTTCCTGAAATTTGTTCTATTTTTAGTTTAGCATTTGTTAAGTGTTTTACTTTAGTGTTTGCCTTATGTGTTATTTATATCCTTCAATCTCAGGCAATATGGTACGATCCGCTATCGTATTGAGAACGAGTACTAGATTAAAGTTGCGTAAGGAAAAATAATTCTTTTATGAGAAACTTGATTTACAAAGTTGTCCCGTTAGAAAATATGGGATGAATAAAATAGCAAGTGCTAGAATTTTACAGAATTATAGGTACAAAATTAGTGAGAGAGACATAATGAACCAAATTATTGATGGTTTACCATCAAATTGGGATGTGGCGACAAAGAATATATTTGAAAATCATCGGCCTCTTACTGTCTTTGAATTTGTACAATTTTTAGAAGAGGCTGAACGAGATGTACATCCATTATGGAGAGAATTTGAAAGAGGGAAAATGAATGAAAAAGAGAGTGTTAAAATGCATGTACTTAGAAAAGAGCGCCTGTACTACCACCTAAAACGTAAGGGGTTTCAACTAAACTGGGCAGTGTTGGTGTATGTAATAGTGCGTACTCTACCGAAATCTTGGCCTAGAGTTAGAGTTCATAGAGCCTTAAAGAAAGAACTCCTAGACCTAAGAGCATTAGGAACTTTGTTAGAGAGCATCGAGGACGACCAGATTGGCTTAAAGGCACTGGAGGAATACGAGGTTCAGCTACAAATTGGCAACCAAAGTAATGAAGTTGTGCCGTAAACTGTTTTTTAAGGTATAAATAATTTTTAATGTAATTTGTATTCTTGATATACATTTTGTATATTTTATGTCTAATATATTTTTTTCTTTCTTTTCCTTTTGTAGGGTTACCGCGTCAAGTCTGTTTTTTCTCTTTGGTTGTTGAAAATATATTTTGAATGTATTTTGTATTCATGATATACATTTTGTATTTTGTAATGTGATTGATTGATTTACTTTATTATATTCAACAAAAGTTGTCTTAATGTGATGGATTTAATATTATATATGTTTCTGTCTTTATTGTTCTCTTGCTTTTGTTAATTGTTAATTAATATGTAAATCTTACAATTTATTTTTTAAGCTCATAATATAATTTTAGTTTATCATTTATTTTGCATTGAATTTTTATTTTTATTTTTTCAAGGAAAAAAATTTGGCAATGGATGATAAGTCAAATAAAAATTCTACTTCAAATAGTAGAGGGAAAGAGAAAAGTGAAAAGGAGAACATCAGTAGCAATGTGGTATGTGTCTAATTAGTAAGGTTAATTATTTTTTAGTTTTAATTATCACTGTTTTATCATTCAACAATAATCACATATTTAATCTATTAGGTTTATACTTAAATTTTGAAAAAATCTTAACCTGAAAATAAACACGATAAGAACATATTTAGCTGTGATTTCAAATGTATAGTTATTTATCTAATTTGATTTTTTATTTATACTCTTGTCATTGTGGTGATATTAAATTATCCGTATTCTTATTTATACCGTAACTTATTACATGTTATTTATGGTTTCATTTAGTACCAATTTTAGTTCGTACTTTGTCACACTGTCCTCCACTGTTCTTTTTCATTTATTCTATCTAGAAAATTGAAGATTCAACCTCATATTATCTCTAGGTATTCAATGATAACGTCATATCAAAATCTGCTATATCCCAACGAATGCAAAGGAAACGAGAGAGGTTTAGTCGTCCGATTCTAGAATGTCAAGAAGGTGGAAGATCCCGCACAGGTAACATTGCCAGAACATCTAGCACAAACGATGTGTCAAGACGTTCTGTGGCTCAACTAAAACGAAGAGAACGGGAGAGAGCTGATCGGGAGATATGTGATGGCCCTATGGAAGGAGGTCAGTCGTTTGTGTCCACAACACCTAACAGTAGCTCAACGGGGGTTGAAGAAACAATTATACCTTCTGAATATATAGCATCCAACAAGAACGATGTATCGAAACGGGCTCTAGCTCAGCAAGAACGAAGAGAACAGGAAAGAGTTGACCGGGAGTGGTGTGATCGCTTCAATAAAGATAATCGTGAATGCCTGGAAGGAGGTCAACCATTTTTGGGAGAATCATCAGAGCCTACGCCGAAGTGAAGAATGGTTACAACAGTTTCTGTGTCATCATCAAGCACAAGTCGATATACCCCTATAATTCTCAGTGATCAAGTTTCTTCTCCAGTAATGGAAAACGAAAGGGATTCTACTTTTGAGGCCAATTTGACGTCCCCACCAAATCTTACTGAAATGTTTGTGTCCACAATACCCAACAGTCGTTCAACGTTGGACGTTGAGCAAACAATTACACTTCCTAAATGTATAGCACCCAACAACAACGGTATATCGAAACGTGTTCTAGCTCAACGAGCACGAAGAGAACGAGAGAGATCCGGTCAACGACATATTCAGAATAGTCAACAGAGAATGATTGTACAATCATGTGGGCCATCAGTGATTACGAGTCCATGTACCCCTGGAATTGTGGACCTTCTTAGGGATCGCACTACTCCATCGTCCGTGGCTAATCAAATGAATTCTATTGTTGAACCAAATTTGCCTTTTCCACGTAATCTTACTGAAACATTTGTTACCGTAACTCCGAATGAATGCTCAACGCCTGAAGTTGAGGAACCAATTGTATTGCCTAGTATAAGGTATTATACTAATCCATTATTCATGTTATTAAGTATTAAATGTTTAAAAGTATTTGATGTGTAAAATTTAATATTTGCCAACTATAGGTCAGCTTCAACAAATCAACACCTTGCCGAGAATCAAGATACTGAACATGCAGGAAATTCATCTGTTGACGATGGGATGGTTACAAATTTGATTCCTCATTCTCTTGGTATAATTGACGATGCATGCCCTTCTGCGTACAGTAACCAAGAAGCTTTTGTTTCCACGAACCTTAATGAAAGCTCGACCGTAGCAGTTGAAGAAACAAATCTACCTTCTGGGAGTAGATGGTGAGTTTCTTTTTTATCTTATTCATCTAATTAAATACGGCATTCACAAATATGTTGTTAGAATCTACATAATAATTTTGTTATTTATCAAATGTAGGCCGCCAATACTACGAATGATGAGTTTTACGATAATCAAGATATTGACGAGTTCAACAATCCAACTGCCGACCGTGATGTTCATACAAGTGAAAATCGACACTCGCTTGGTAGAATGAATGTCATGTGCCCTCATTGTTCTGCGTTACACTGAATGGATGAGAGATTAGCAAGATCATCTGAACGACGTCCTCTCTTCGGTACATGTTGCTTACAAGGGAAAGTTAGGCTTCCATTACTTATCACACCTTCTCCGCAAATTAAAGCGTTATATGATGGTAATGATGATAGATCAAAATCATTCCGACGTTATGCTAGAGAGTACAATGTAAGCAATGCTTTTACAAGCCTCGGTGCCAACTTGGATACAAGGCTGCTTTCTGGAAGAGGCCCAACAACGTTTACTATACATGGAGAGTTGCGTCATCGGACAAGAGCATTAATCCCAGAACCGGGTCAAGATGTCATTTATTCTCAGTTGTACATCTACGATCCTGATTTCGCTTTTGGCGTGAGAAGCCGTAGAAATCCTCATTTGAGAACAGATGTTTTGCAAACTATTCAAGATACATTGTTGCAACATAATGCATTCGTAGATAAATTTCGTCAAGCGTTTGCGATTTTAAATCAATTGGATTTGGAACAACAAACGTTGCCTGCTTTTCTTCACTACACAGCATCTACCGATCGTCGGCGATATAATTTGCCGACAACTGATGACGTGGCCGTCATATTACCGAGGGATGGAATCGAAACTAGCGCGATGAGAGATATTGTTATACATTTAAGGGGGGAAAATGAACTAATTAAAATCAATGAATGCCATCCTGCTTATCTACCATTGCATTACGTTTTGTTGTTCCCTTTTGATGAGCTTAGATGGGAGCCTGAATTTAGACAGTGGGATGTGATTCACGGTCGACACACAAACGCTCGACTAACTCAAATGCAATTTTATAGCTACCGTATTTTTGAAAGGCCGACAGAGTATTCGACAATTCTAAGGGGAGGAAAATTATTTCAAGAGTTCTTGGTAGATGCTTGGGCTACGACCGAGCAAAATATGTTGAATTACTTTAGGCAACATCAACCAAATCTTCGTAGTGAACTCTATCAAAGTCTTACTGATGTGGCATTAGATGGGATGGAACCTAATCAAATAGGTCAACGAATGATTTTGCCATCATCTTTTATTGGTAGTCCAAGACATATGTTTGAAATCTTCCAAGATTTAATGGCCATAACCCGATACTACCATCACCCTGATGTATTTCTTACCATAACTGCGAATCCAACTTGGACAGAAATCACTGAAGCTTTATTGCCTCATCAACAACCAACTGACCGTCTAGACTTAATTGCTCGCGTTTTCGAGTTAAAAAGAATTGCTCTAATGAAAGAGATTGAAAGCACTCGAGTATTTGGAAAAAAAGTTGCCCATGTTTTTACAATTGAGTACCAGAAAAGAGGTCTGCCGCACATGCACTTATTGATATTTCTTGATAATCAAGATAAAATTCGAACGTGCGACCAAGTAGACAGAATAGTTTGTGCTGAATTTCTAGATCTAAATGAAGAGCCAGAACTTTTCGAGACAATAAAAAAATGCATGGTTCACGGACCATGTGGTGCTCGAAATTGTCAAGCCCCGTGCATGGAGAACGGCAGATGCACTAAGAGGTATCCACGAGATTTTGCGGAGTATACAACGATGGATTAAGATGGATATCCCATTTACCGTCGTCGTGATAATGGCAAAGTTTATACCGTGAGGGGGCAACAAGTTGATAATAGAGACGTCGTCCCATACAATCCGTATATTTCCAAGATGTTCGACTGTCATATTAATGTTGAAGTATGCGCTGCGATTAGGTGCGTCAAATATATCCACAAGTATATCTATAAAGGAGGTGATATGACGACATTGATTTTGGGAATGATGGATGAGATCAAGCAATATCTTGATGCAAGATACATTGGACCTTCTGAGGCAGCCTGGCAATTGTTGAGTTTTCCTTTGCATGATGAGAATCCAATAGTTGTTCAATTGGCGCTCCATTTGCCTGGAATGCATCAGGTTGTCTTCAATCCTACTGAAACAATAGAGTCTATCATTTCTCGAGTTCAGTCACAGAAGTCGACTCTAACAGAATTTTTTTTCATATTGTGATGCACATGCTTCTGCATGTGTGTATACTTATCAAGAGTTTCCCCAGCATTTTGTTTGGAATAAAACTGAAAATTTTTGGAAGCCACGACAGAGGGGATTTGCCATCGGCAGAATGTATTTTGCGCCTCCCAATTCGGGTGAACGATTTTATCTGCGTCTACTATTGACTGTAGTAAAAGGGCCACAATCAATTAGGTGTCTACGCATTGTAAACAATGTTGAACATGCGACGTTCAAAGCTGCATGTGTAGTAAGAGGGCTATTGGAAGATGATAGTGAATGGATACAATGTCTTCAAAAGGCGTCTATTATGAGTACTGGATATCAACTGAGAAGATTATTTTGCGTCATTCTTACACAATGCTCCCCTTTAAATCCGTGTGAATTGTGGGATCAATTTTGGATGCATATATGTGATGATCTCTCACATAAAGTTCGCACGTTGTTTTCGATACCCGTCCCAAGCGAGGCACAGATTAAAGACTACGGTTTGTACCTTTTGAATCAATTACTTCAAGAATCGGGCAAGAGCTTAGTAGATTTTCCTTCGATTCCACAACCTGTCCAGAATTGGAATATGGTAGTTGGAAATAGATTGATATGGGAACATCGTCAAATGCAAAGTGAAGCACAACAAAGGAATGAGCAGTGTAATATTAATTGTCTCAATGAAGACCAACGTGCTGCATACGAATCAATCACTTTATCAGTGTTCGGAAATTTAGGAAAAATGTTTTTTTTGAATGGTGGTGCTGGTATGGGAAAAACGTTTCTATATAATACCATAGCAGCAAAATGTCGTAGTAACAGTCATATTGTCATTACTGTGGCATCGTCCGGCATTGCATCGCTACTACTTGAAGGAGGTCGAACTGCACATTCCACATTTTGCATCCCTTTAGATATTCTTGATAATTCAATTTGTCATTTCAGTAAACAATCGTTGCATGCCGAATTGTTTAGAGAGACAAAGTTAATCATTTGGGATGAAGTTCCGATGCAACATAAGTACTGCGTTGAGTCTGTGGATCGCACGCTACGAGATATTTGCAGTAATCCAAATCCATTCGGGGGTATCACGGTCGTTCTTGGAGGAGACTTTCGGCAAATTCTACCTGTTATACCTAAAGGTGTCCATCAACAAATTGTGGCACCATCGTTGAGACGTTCGTACCTTTGGAATGATATACATGTCTTAACTTTGAATTTAAACATGCGCCTAAATAGTAGGAACATTGAAAATGCAGAGTTTTCGAGATATTTACTTTAGGTAATATTTCATTTAAATATATTTTAGCATTTTGTAATAGATTACTTATATATGCTTTGATAATAAATTATTCATTTACATTTATTTTTTCTTTAAATAGGTTGGCAGTGATCTGCATGAAATCGTACAGTTGCCGTCAACCATACACAAGTGTCGTAATGTGGTTGAACTAATATCTTCAGTTTATCCACATCTAGGCATACCCAGTGCTGTTACCCCTACATTTCTAACTGAACGTTCTATTCTTTCTGCAAGAAATGATGATGTTAGTGCTATTAATTCAGCTGCTTTAAATATTTTTCCCGGAGAAATAATCACATATCTGGCCGCAGATAAAATGTCTGAAGATGATGGAGCCGATCGTCAAATTACAAATCGTTATCCTAATGAGTACTTGAATTCCTTAGATCCTCCAGGATTACCTCCGTTCAAATTAGATTTGAAAATTGGATGTCCAGTTATGTTGTTGAGAAATATTGCACCAAGTGATGGACTTTGTAATGGTACACGATTAATGGTTGTCAGGTGTTCTTTACGTGTAATAGAAGCTCGAATATTGACAGGGGATAAAGCAGGAAATTTGGCGTTCATTCCGAGAATATCCTTGACGCCATCGTCTTCTGAATTTCCTTTTCAAATGACAAGGCGTCAGTTTCCAATTCGTTTGGCGTATGCTATGACGATAAATAAATCACAAGGACAATCAGTGAAATTTGTTAGAGTTGATTTGACTACACCGGTTTTTAGTCACGGTCAACTATATGTGGCCTTATCAAGGTGTATATCATTTGATCGATTAAGTGTACTTCTTCCCGAATATGGATCTCTATCCACGACAAATATTGTTTATCCTGAAGTATTATTGTGACTGTAATTGTTTCTGTTGATGCAACATTTTAAAGTTGAATAATAAAATAAATTGATATAATTGTTTAAATAGATGATGTATGTTTTATGCCCGTGCCTTCAGGCACGGGTTATACGCTAGTATACTTATATGTGTTGTTGACAACACATCTCAATTATTTATTTATTTGCATTAATTATCCATTTTAAAATATAAAAAAATATTAGTTATATCCCTAAATTTTTAAAATTATATTTTACATAAATTAATAACCCCTAAACTTTTAAAAGTAAAAATTAAAATTAACATATTAATCTCTAAAGTTTTAAAATTAAACTTTTAAATACCTTAATAATCCTTAAAATTTCTAGAACCAAATTTTTAAATATTAACATGACCTCTAAAAATAATTTAAGGTAAAATTTAAATGACACCCTATTTTTTTTTCTAATTGTTCTAAAATACAATTAAAAATATGTATGTGCAAAATTTGGCTTTACAATCCTTTCCCCCTAAAAAAAAAATTTCATCTCAAAATTTAGTTACCTTAAATGAATAAATGTGGATATTTATTCTTCGTCTAATTTTCTCTTTCCCACGTCTCTAATTCCTCAGAGTGGTTGCGCTATAATTGTTTGACCAACGTAATCGTTTTTGTTCGCAACACTTGATCTTTACAATTTATAATCTACACTGGCTCCTCAACGTATGACAAGTCTTCCTTCAATTCGATTGGTTGAGAAGTTAACACATACGAAAGGGTCTGACACATATTTTCTTAGTATCAAAACGTGAAAAACGTCGTATAATCCAGACAACTCTGGCAGTAGGGCTAGTCGATAGGTTGCTGTACCAACCCGTTCTAGAATCTTATATGGCCCAATGTACCTCAGACTTAGTTTTTTCTTCTTCCTAAATCTCATGATGTCTTTCCATGGAGATATACATAAAAATACGGAATCACCTGCTTCAAATTCCAACTCACATCTACGCTTGTCGACATAATTCTTTTGTCGACTTTGAGCAATCTTTAACCTTTCTGAATCACTTTCACCTTTTCCACTGTTATTTAAGCTATGTCAGGCATCAACAATTTTTATTCCCCAACTTCAATCCAACAGACTGGAGTTCTACATTTTTTTCTATGCAACATTTCATACGGTGCCATCTCAATTACCGAATGATAATTCTTGTTATAGGCAAACTCCATCAATGTTAAATGATCAACCCAACTACCAGGAAATTCTAGAATGCATCCCCTCAACATATTTTCCAATGTCTGAATTGTACGCTCTAATTGCCCGTCTGTTTGAGGATGAAAAACGGTATTGAATTTTAACTTCATACCCAGAACAACTTGAAGACTCGACTAGAATTTCAATGTAAATCTTGGATCTCTATCTGAAACTGTGGAAATTGATATACGATGCAATTTGATAATCTCGTCAATATACAATTGTGCATACTTGTCCATAGAGTACATGGTTTTCGCAGCTAGAAAATGAGCAGACTTTGTAAGTCTATCAACAATTACTTAAATAAAATTATCTCTTTTGAGTACGGGACAATCGCAAAATAAAATCCATTGTGATATGTTCCCACTTCTATTCTGGGACAAGTAAAAACTACAATAATCTTCCTGGACGCTAGTGCTTGATCTTAATTTGCTGACAGACAAGACATCTGCTAACAAATTCTGTAATTTTTCATTTTATTCCATTCCACCAATAGTGTTCTCGTAAGTCCCAATACATTTTAGTACTGACTAGATGCATTGCATATGCTGAGCTATACGCTTCCTCCAAGATATCTTTCTTCAAATCGGTATTATTAGGTACACACAATCTATTCTCAAAACATCAAGACTTCATCATTATCTCTTATGTGATAGTAGGTTCTCTGTCCATTTTTTACTTCATCCATGATCTTCCCCGATTAGACATCTGACTTTCGTTTTTCTATAATACGGTCGATTAACGTTGGTCTTAAGGTCAAAGTCGCAAGCAACAATATAGTCTGACCTATTGCTAACTAAACTCACAAATATCTCAGCTCGGCATATAGGTTAGTATGAACAACTCGAAGGTGCACAACCAAACCTACTAATTTTTGACTTAATGCGTCTGCTACAATATTGACTTTTCCAGGGTGATAATGGATAGTTCAATTATAATCCTTGATCAAATCCATCTAATGCCTCTATCCTAGATTTAGTTCCTTCTAAGTAAATAAATATTTGAAACTCTAGTGGTCAGCGTAAATTTTGCAAATCTCGCCATACAGATAATGCCTCTAAAGTTTCACGGTAAATACAATCGCCGCCAGCTCCAAATCATGCGTTGGGTAGTTACGCTCATAATTATTTAATTACCAAGAGGTATATGCAATCACGTGGCTGTGTTCCATTAGTACACAACTTAGCTGCTAGTGTAAAGCGTCACTTTATATCACAAAGTCACCAACTTCTGTCAAAAGAGAAAGTATTGACACTGATATCAGTCTACTTTTCAGTTCCTGGAAGCTCTGTTCGCATTTGTTTCTCCACTTATGTAATACCCCGAAAATTTATATTTTTGAAAATAATATTTTAAGTTAAATATTTTTGGGATTTATTTTGTATATTATGAAAAATTATGGTGAAAATAAATATTTGATAATTTTTTTAGGTTAAAAGTGTAATTTTAGGGTCTAATAATAATATTATATACTTTATGGGGTGTTTGAGTAATTTTGAACAAAAATCTTGCATTTCATGTATGGAAACTAGTTACACGTGTAAAGGCTATTATCAATAGGGTGAAAATGTGTAAAAGAAAAATGATAAAGAAAAGAAGATAAGGGTGTAGGTGGGTCCCACATTTTGATATATATATGTTTGTTACTTCAAGATTGAAAGGAAAGAATAACTTTCAATGGATGAATAGAGAAAACAAAAATAAGAAGATAGAAAGAGATAAGAATGAAGAAAATAAAGAAAATAGTTTGTGTTTCATCTATCGTTGATTATTAATTGTAGATTTTAGATAGAATTTCTAACTCTTTTAATATATGTATTTAATCTCTCTATTGTATGATTTATATTATTATTGTTGTGGAATTATAATTGTTAATTTTCATGAAATAATTGTGATTATGTGAAACTATGTGTGATATATGCTTATATGTTTATTTGTTGTATTGACTGGATACACGTACTAGAGGAGTTGAAATTCTGCTGAACTTTGACTTACAACTCCACAGTTTTTATTGTAGGGTCGTTAAAAAATGGAACGCCAAGAATTATAAATGGATTTAGATTTAATTTATTTTTTGTAATATTTTTATTTATTGTTATTGTTGTAAAATTGATTCGATAAATTGACAATTACAATCCTTGCCCTAGTTTGTACAATTTCTCAAATTTATAGGTAATAAAACATTATTCATTTAAATTTTTAATCTTAATTCTCTTTGGGAGAAAATGCATTACTATCTTGGAAAATTGATAGGTGTAAATTACCTATCTATTTTCAAACCGAACATTGTTAGTTTTCGAGTATGTTTAGTATGTTTTAATACGTTTTTATTTTTTTTGTATTAAAATAGGTGTATGGGTGAAAATGTATGAAATTGGAGTGCAAACGATCAATTAGGACCAAGAACAGTTGGAGAACGGTAGAAAAACAAGCATGGAGGCAATAATCAAAACAACAGCCTACCGCCTAGGCAGTGAAAATGCAGAGAAGGACAATTCTTGCTGGACACTCACCGCCTAGGCGGTGAAACTGCAAGATAGTCCCTGAATCCACCGTCTTCTCCATCGCCCTGGCGAACATTAAACCAATATACCCACCGCCTAGGCGGTCAGCTCTGCACCAGAATAGATATTTTTTAGGATATTTTGCTTATTTAATCCCCTCTCTTTTCCTCTCCTCTTCATCCACCCGGCCATAGGAGACCCCTTAAGGTTCCTATGATTTTGAGAGTGTTTCAGGGTGTGCTCAACCAATTCCGAAGGAGAAGAACGCGTTGTAATAAAGGAGAAACGATCGTTGGACGATTTTAGCATCGAATCTTCGGACTATGGCTAAGTTCTTCTGTTTCTCTCTTTATTTTCTTAACTTTGGTAGGATGTTGAGCATGTTTAGCTTGGTTTTTAATGTATAACCGGTTATGACAATGAGTTAAACATGGATTATAATAGGGATTAACATATTATTTATAAAAATATAGATTTGGTTTGGTTTGTGTTTCGTTTATAATTGTTCCTTATAATTTAAATTGTGTGGCCTTGTTTTCTATGATTATATGCTAATTTAGATATATTGAGAATACAGAGTTTGACACTCGGGAGAGGTAACCCTGAATTCGGATTAGGGTAAATATAACACGACAATTTAACGACCCAGGATAACATCAGAAAGTGTGCAATCGATGACGTTGGAGTGAGACTCACGTGACCTAGAGTTATTAAGATGTTGATGGGGACTTCTCCGTTGACATGAAGTCATGTATTCCCCTGTCTTACACTCGGGAAAGGTGGCGAGGGAGTTTACAAATCGAGATTGTTGGATACGCCGAATGCCGTTAATGTTAACTAAAATGAAAGCAAACGCATTTAAATAAATAAAGTTAATCCCTATGCAATCTACTCCCCTAAACAATCTCAATATAGTATTTATAGTATAGTTAATTTAATTAATATTTTAACTTAGTATTAGTATTAATTAATAATTAAAATACATTTTTAGCGCTTAGATAAAGTTAGGTTATGACAATCACGGTACTCGATAGTAATCTCAACCAATCTCTGTGGATACGATGCCTGACCGAAAGGTCCATTATACTAAAACTTGATCCGTACGCTTGCGATGAAAGTGGCAACGCTTAAATTGCAGCCACCAGAAATCAGGTCATTAAAGTTGGTATCAGAGCGTAGGTTTGCGAGCACTCTAGACTTGGGTTATAGTATCCGTTAAGACTTTGAATGTCGTGTTAGTAGTGGACCATAGGATAAGTTTTGAGCTGAAAGATCAGTTTAAAGGTGTTAACTGTCTTCTATGTAAATTATCAAATTATATTATTGTATTAAATAAAATAAAAATATTAACGAAAATGGATAGTTTTATGATGTTAAATGAATCAAGTAAAATTTTAAAGGTGAAAAATAGTTTTTATTATCCTGCTATGTCATAGTTGTCTCGTCAGGACGGCATGTATTGCGAGATGTTGTTGGTCCTTACAGGAGAACATGTCCTGTAGGACATCGTGTTGTAACCTGAAAGGAGGTCAAGTCCTCCAGGTGATACAAATATGTTGTTTATTTGACAGGAGAAGTTGAATATGGAATTGATTATGAATATGTTGTGTTAAGACCTAACAGGAGGGTAAGTCCTACATGTAGTTGAATATGTTGTTAATA
Organism: Eucommia ulmoides; assembly: GCA_016647705.1. Taxonomy (NCBI): domain Eukaryota; kingdom Viridiplantae; phylum Streptophyta; class Magnoliopsida; order Garryales; family Eucommiaceae; genus Eucommia; species Eucommia ulmoides. The sequence goes on along the minus strand of CM028340.1, from coordinate 28,937,079 downwards.
TGGTAGTTTATACCACGTGTTGGCTCCTACCATTGAAGATATTGAATGTTCCCGACACTGATGGCAACCTTAGATTACACATGTGTAGAGGTTACTTTACTGTTATAACTTCTGATCGTAAGGTAAACGATATTATGGGTAACAATGAAGTATATGGTACTTTATTATAAGAAAGTTGAGCAGTTGATTTAAATTCAGTTATTTTATTTTGATGATATTTGTAGGATTTTGAATATTGCCAAGTGAATAGTTATATTTTGTTGGAATCTTGATATTGCCAAGAGAGTGGATATATGTTTTGTTGGAAAATGAATTCTGATAAAAAATTATTTGATCCACGAATTGTTTTTGTATTATGAAAATAGTACACCGAGAAAATATTTAGATAGATAATTGTCCACTACTAGCAATAGGTAGAGTTAGAGGGTGAGACGATTGTTAAGATTTTAGGGGTAGTTGTTAACAATATAGAAGTTTAGCCTTTTGTGATAGGAAAGTTGTATACACATATTTAGTGTATTTTGATTGGCCCGATATGATAATTATTGTAACAATTTTGATATTAAAAAAAATAAAATAATTATAAACAATTTGAGGGGTTAATTTGACTTTTAAAATTTAAAGAAGGGCCAATTGTCATTTTGAAATGTGAAGCTTAAATGATATTTTAGAAATTACGTGGGGGACCTCATGTAATTTTTTCGAGAAAAGTGACATATTTTGAATGCATATGTATTACAAATTAATTACGTGGACAAATGCATAAAATATTATTTCGGGTTGCATGCAATGTTTTCTATCAAAATTTGACATGTTTATTTATTTAATTGTGTGTGTGTGTGTGTATATGCTATGTGAGTATTAAATTCATTTTGGTACATAAACATACGATTGGATTTTGAGGATTAAATTATGTTGATAGTCAATGTAACAGTTTTGGTATTTAAAATTTTTTGAGGGATTAATTTGACTTTTAAAATTCAAGGGGGGAAAATTGTTATTTTAAACTTTTGAGACGTATTTATGTGATTAAAACGTACTTATATGTTTTGAAACGTATTTATGTATTAGAGACGTATTTATGTGATTGAGATATAATTTATGTAGTTTGAAACGTATTTGTGAGATATAATTTGTGCAGTTTGAGATGTATTTATATGGTTAAGACGTATTTATATGTTTTGAGACGTATTTATGTGGTTGAAACATATTTATGTGTTTCAAGACTTATTTATGCGATAAAAATTAGATCTATTATTTTGTATTAATAACAATTATATATTTGCTTATTTTCAAAGAATCTATTATTTGAAATTTGGAATGTATTGATATTTATGAAAAAAAATTACGAGATTATGAAATTAAATTGGAATTTTAATGTGGATATTGGCGATTATTATTTTTGTCTCATGGGACAATCCACAAGAAATATGGGCTATGAAATGTTGGTTTAAATATTGGATGCAATTGACTAATGTCGGTTTTAGGATAAGGTAGTGGACTTGAAATATTATTCCAAGTAAGAAAAATTATTAAGGTCGTGGATTTGTTGGAATTGAAATAGACCTAATTCAAGTGAGACTACTGTGATATTTTAAAAATATAATTGTTGATTCTATACATACATACATACATATATATATATATATATATATATATATATATATATATATATATATATATATATATATATATAAACATAAAATTCTTTGACGATTAGTTATTAGTGTTAAGAGTTGCCAACCGAACTACACCATGTTGTGTTGGATAAATGCATGGGCTGCCACAAATGCAAAAGTGGCGATGCATGGTATGAGTTTTAGGGAGATTTGAATTGTTGGTGACTTTCAGTTATAGGACCCTATATAGAGAACAATTGTCCAATAAATCGAGTGTAACTAATATAACCATGCGATTTGAAATTATTATTGTTCTAAGCGAAATTTATTTAAGATAACTAGATTGTAATATCTCAAAAATTTATATTTTTGAAAACAATATTTTAAGTTAAAATTAAAAATTTAAATGACGAATATTTTATTGCTCATAAATTTGAAAATTTTTACAAATTAGGGTGAGGATTGTAATTGTCAATTTATCGAATCAATTTTACAACAATAACAATATTATAAAAAAAAAATCAAATCTAATTCCATTTATAATTCCTGGCGCAGTTCTATTTTTTAGGGACCCTGCAATAAAAACTGTAGGGTTGTGAGTCAAAACTCAGTAGAATTTCAACTTCTCTAATACGTGTATCCAGTTAATACAATAAATAAACATATAGGCATGTATCACACATAGTTTTCACATAATCACAATTGTTTAATGGAAATTAGCAATTATAATTCTATAACAATAATAATATAAATCACACAATAGAGATATTAAATATATATATATATATATATATATATATATATATATATATATTAAAAGAGTTAGAAATTCTACCTGAAATCTGAAATTAATAATCAATGATGGATGAAACACAAACTATTTTCTTTATTTTCTTCATTCTTATATTTTCCTCTCTTCTTTTTATTTTTGTTTTCTCCATTCATCCATTGAAAGTCATTCATTCTTTTCAATCTAGAAGTAACATATATATATATATCTCAAAATGTGGGACCCACCTACACCCTTATCATCTTTTCTTTATCATTTTTTTTACATGTTTTCACCCTATTAATAATAGCCTTTACACATGTTACTAGTTTCCATACATGAAATGCAAAATGTTTGTTCAAAATTACTCAAACACCCTATAAATTATATAATATTATTATTAGACCCTAAAATTACACTTTTAACCTAAAAAAATTATCAAATATTTATTTACACTATAATGTTTCATAATATACAAAATAAATCCCAAAATATTTAACTGAAAATATTATATTAAAAAATATAATTTTTTTGGGCATTACAACTCAAATTTAGCTTCTTTGTGGGTCAAACAAGTCAACGAAGCAGCTATAACAGAAAATCTCTGTACAAACCGGCGATAATAACCTGCCAATCCCAGGAAGTTTCAAACTTCTATCACACTTTTCGACCTTTTCCACTGAACAACAACTTCAACTTTCTTTGGGTCGACTTGAATACCATCACCTGATATAACATACCCTAAGAATACAACTCTATCCAGCCAAAACTTGCATTACTGAACTTTGCGTACAATTGTTTCTCTCTCAAAATCTGTAGCATAATTTTGAGATACTCTACATACTCTTTTTTATTTTGGGAGTAGATCAATATATTATCAATGAACATGATAATGAACTGATCTAAATAAGGCTGGAAGATCCGATTCATTAATTCCATAAATGTAGCTGGGGCATCTGTTAACCCAAATGACATAACTAGAAATTTATAATGTCCATACCTCGTACAGAATGTCGTTTTCGACACATCACTGTCTCTAACTTTCAACAGTTAATATCCTGATTAAAGATCTATTTTGAAAAATACCCTAGCTTTCTACAACTGATCGAACAAATCATCAATTCTAGGCAATGGGTATTTATTATGAATTATCATATTGTTTAGTTGCCGGTAATCGATGCGCATCCTCCGAGTACTATCTTTCTTTCTTACAAACAACATTAGATCTCCCCATAGAGAAACACTAGGTCTGATAAACCTGCGATCTAACAGATCTTGCAACTGAATCTTTAGTTCTTTCAGCTCGGTAGGTGCCATACGATAGGGTGAAATTGATACAGGAGAAGTTCCCGAAAGTAATTCGATAGTGAATTCAATTTCTCTATCTACTGGTAGCCTTGGTAATTCTTCTAAAAATACATCAGGATAGTCCTTGACCACTGGGATATTTGCCACTTGTACCTTATTTTGACTAGTGTCAATCACATGCGTGGGGTATCCCTAATATCCATTCTTTAATAATTTTCTAGCCTCTAGAATTGAAATCAAACTGATAGGGGTAATGATTTTATCCCCTGAAAACACGAACTCCGACTCGCCTTGTATTCGAAAAATAACTTTCTTTTTAAAAGAATCGACTGCTACATGATAGCTAGATAACAAATCCATAGTCAGTATCCCATCAAAATCGTGAATACTCTGGGGTAATAGATCCACTCACAATTTTCTATCACCAATATGAAGTAGACTATTTTTATACATACTATCTATCAACACTGATTCACCCATAGGGGTAGAGATAATAATACCATATGACAGAGAAGTAGAAAAGTTTCCTACATGCATCAGAAAGGTCGCCGAAATAAATGAATGAGTAGAGCCCGGATCAATTAGTATACATACACATCTATCATATAAAGACATGATACTTGTAACCACATCGGGGGTAGCTTGGACATATTGTTGTGTAGTAGAAAATACACGACCTTGAGTTGGAGGTTTATTGGCCAATCCTCTACCTCGTCCCCGAACACTGCTAGGGCTAATACTGTCCACACTGCTAGTAGAAGGCGTAAGTGTAGCAGCCGAGTTCAGACAATATGGAGATATGTAGTCTGGCTCATGACAATAGAAACATATTGGACCTGCCATGGGACAGTCTCTAACGAAGTGATCCAGTAACACACATTGATAACATGCAGCTGTCCCAGATCGACTAAATGTCTAACTGCTACCCTACCCTTATTGGCTGAAACTCTGTTCAGATACATTTTGTCGTTGCTCGGAATGTAATTGCCGTGGGCCTAGGCATCCGGTCGACTGATCGGCTATCTAGGCCCGAGGAAGTTGTGGCCGAGGGCTAAATCCTCGAGATGTGCCACTTGAATATCTGCTAGATGGCTTGAACTTGCGCTTCTTGTACTGTTCACGATTTTTAGCGATTTTCTGCACATCTTTCTCTATTAATTTCACTGTATTCACCAGTTCCACATAACTTTTGATCCGTTTGCCAGTCAACCTTGAACATATTTGCAAATCTAGTCTTTTTTGGAAACCTTCTACATCTCGCTTTCTCAGTCTTTACCAGATCATGAGCAAATAAAGACAAGACATCAAATTTGATTTCATATTGCAGAACTGATATCTTACCATGTTTTAGTAGTATGAATTCTTCCTCCATCTCAAACAGATAGTATTCAAGGAAATATTTTTCATTAAATATTACAACAAATTGATCCTAAGTGATCTCCTGGTCTGGAATTGAAATTAGGCTCTTTATTTCTTCTAACCTGTGTTTGACTTTCCATTTTAGCTGGAAGGTGGCGAGAGAAACTCGGCTGTCATCAATAATGTCCATTGCCTTCAATACGTGCCTTATGCTCCATAACCAATTTTCAACATCAATAGGACCTGCAGTTCCTGTAAAAGGTGGGAGGTTCAATTCTTTGAATCTTTTCTGGAGTACAGCTTGTGGATTAACTATTTCAGTTTGGGTTATCTGGGATTCCATCATTTTTGCCTATTATTCAGTCAGTTGCGCAACAATCTGTAATATTCGTTCGACAACATCTAAGTTTTCCCACGCCCTACCCCTTTTTTTGGGGGTCCCAAATTCCCATTACTTTCATTTCCACAATACATATTCAAGATCTGAAATGAAACTTAATAAATAAAAGGTTAACAATGCAAACAATAGTGCATGATGCAAATGCACAATTTAATCAAATAAATTAACTACTGCTCATGTACCAAACCAACCTATCAACACCCTATCTTATGGTCTACTACTGATGAGTTAATCTGACACATCTACAGAACCTATAACCCTGACTTTGATACCAAAAACTATCACACCCTACCTTAGGCCCCAACACCCAAGGTCAGGTATGACCTCGACTTAATGTTACTCAACCAACCACAAATATACACTACTATCAATTACTATATATATCTCAAAATATTTACCAACTTCAAAATTCAAAAATATACATATCCCAAATATTCCTAACAAAACTACAAAAAATAAAATAAAATGAACCTTTCACGGTTCACACCGGTTCTACCAATCCTAAAAAAATGACACCACCTTCTGACTCTACCTAGTACTAGTAGTAGATCCATCTCTAGCTGTGGTACCAGAGATAAATATTTTATCGGTATATTATTTTCATAATATAAAATAATTTATGGATCAAGTATATTTATTAAACATCACTGTCTAAAACATAATATATCATACACTGAGTAGTAATAAAATCTCACATTTATCATCATGACAAAATAATTGAATTGAAGTCAACTGGTTAAATTACTTTGATATATATAATAAAATACCACACACATACTTTCCTACTAGTTATAGGATCGTTTCACTACATGATCGAGAATTATGATGGTACCATAACCTATATAACTGTGTAATATAAGATTGTCATTAGTGTCAAAGCCATTTAATATTTCTAATGATAGGAGCAAACACGTGGTATAAACCACCGTATCATGATGATAATCATCATCGTCAACAACAACAACAACAACAACAACCACCAGCTAGAGTTGACCTCTTGTTATGTCACAACCAACGTCCTATAGTTAATGCCCTCCTGGTAGGACCAACAATATCTCGCAGGATATACCCTTCTGTCGGGACCATACTATGACATAGTCGGATAATAATAAAAACTAGTTTCCACATTCAATATTTTACTTGATCCATATGACGTTATAAAACGTCAATTCTAATAAATATTTTATTTTTCATAATTTAGTGTGAAAATATAATCTGACAATTTACATAAAAGACAATACACTCACCTCGATATTTGCGCTGCTTAATATACTATCGTCGTAACACTAATGTTATCGGCGACGCCATGAACCTAACAACGACAGGGCCTCAATTAAGAATTTATTTATATAAATCTAATTTGCAATGTGTGAAATTAAAATTCAACTTTTCTCATTCCAACATAAATATCCAATTTCTTAAGTCAATATTAACTGTACAAAAATATTATAATAACAAATTACAAAATTCTTCTTATTAATAATTTAATCTACAAAAAAATATTAATTAATTGTTAAAATATTATTAGTCAATGAAATATTAAAAATTATCATTTTAATAATATTTACAATCTTTATTTTAAATTGTATTCTTTACAAATTAGATATATTTATATATAAATATACCCACTATATTTTCCGAACTCACGTATATATATTTTTTTGGCGTATAAATATACATGTATACATGTCCGTATAGATTGTCTCATAAATTAAACGTGATATATATTTTATTTTAACAATATATGTATTATACGTGTCTAGCATGTATACACATGTATATATATACTTATATGTGTTGTTGACAACACTTCTCAATTATTTTTATTTATTTATTTACAATAATTATCCCTTTTAAAATAAAAAATATATTAATTATACACCAAAATTTTTAAAATTATATTTTAAATAACTTAATAATTCCTAAACTTTTAAAAGTAAAGATTAAAATTAACATATTAACCTTTAAAGTTTTTAAAATCAAACTTTTAAATACCTTAATAACACTTAAAATTTCTAAAACCATATTTTTCAATATTAACATGACCCCTAAAAAATTTTAATATAAAATTTAAATGACACACCGAACCTCATTATTTTTTAATTGGTCTAAAATGCAATTAAAAATATGTATGTGCAAAAATTAGGTTTTACAATCCTTTTCCCTAAAAGAAATTTTGTCCCGAAGTTTAGTTATCTTAAATAAATAAATGTGGATATTTATTCTTCATCTCCTCTTCTCTTTCCCATGTCATTTCTTCCATAGAGTGGCTACGCCATAACACTTTGATTAACGGAATCGTTTTTGTTCGCAATGCTTGATCAAATTTATATAAATTAAAGGAGAAGTATATGAAATTTTAAAGATTGTAATTGATTTTTCCTAAAAATAAAGGGGTGAAAATTTATATTTTTTTTAAAAAAAATAGGGGTGATTAGTTCATAGAAGATCTAGGGTCAGAATATTAATAGTGGAAAAAAAGATATTGAACATTAATTTTATATAAATAAAGATATTGCAGAGATGTCTTATTTTGTGATATGGTTCATTCTTAGTTTTGGATTTCACTTTTATTATATAGTATATGATATTATTTGGTAATGGGATAGAAGTGAAATGGCAAGAAATTTAGGTGGAAAATATAAGTTTGGGATATTTGTTATTCACATCTTTCTCCTCATTTTGTCTAAAATTATAATTTTCTCCTGTCATTTAAAAAATATTGGTCACCTCTTTATTATTTTGATCAAATAACATTTAATTCCCAAGTTAAAAATCAATAAGAAAAATTATTGTAATGACAATTTTACCATTAACAATTTTGAAATAATTAAATGATTAAAAATTAAATTACATAAATATCCCTTTAAATTTTTATATATTTATTCTCGTTATCTTTTGACACTAACATCTCTATTTTGAAAAGTTATAAATACATACATACATACATACATACATACATACATATATATATATATATATATATATATATATATACACACACACACACACACACACACACACATACATATATTCACCCTTTTTTTAACAAATTAAAAAAAAGCCCCCGCTACGTCGGAACAACCACCACATCCCACAAGAACCCACCAGAACTTTCTTTATCCTTTTTTTCTTTCTTCTGCTTCTTCCTTTTTCTTCTTCCTCATTCTTTTTTCCTTCTTCACCCCCATCTCTCTCTCCTTCTTGTTCTCTCTCCCTCCCCAAATCCACGTTAGATCCGTACCGGCAAGCTTTCCTCCAACTACCACCCAAGCTCCACCGCCTGAAACTCTAGCGACACCTTCTACAACAGGAAAGAAAATGAACAAGTTCAAAAAATAACCCAGTTATTCGGTAACAGAGGAGAGAGAGCATACTGGGAGCTGGCGAATTCAGAGAGATTTCAGTGCTGGAGAAGATGATGACAGTGACCTTGGTGTCTCAAAGACTCAACGGCTCATTTAACTTATTCATGGCTCATTTACTTATTCATCAACCATTTCTTCACTTGGAGAAGGTCACTTTCCGTCTATTCACATTCTCAATCTTTTTTTATCTCTATTTTACCCCTACTAATTTTCTCTCTCTTTTTCTTCTTATCCGATCTATTATCAAGAACAAAGAGCATAAATCTACTCCCTCTCTCTCTTATTGATATGAAATTATGTTGATTGTAACATCTATTTGTGTAGAATTGAATTAAATTTTCTAATCTTTCTCTTTCTAAATTTATCTTTCTTGGTTTGGTTGAATCATTTTGGGTATAATCAAGGAAAGTATGACTATTTTTTGGGAGAGAAAGAAAAAGAAGCAAAGGGTTATGATTGGTGAAGATAAAGAAAAAGATTCCAGCATGTAGGGCGGTGGCAGTAGATAGGGTGGGGATAAATGCAATTGTTTAAAAAATTAGGGATATAAAATATTTCTAAAAAAAGAGAGGTGTTAGTGATTTTTCTTAAAAAAAATAAAAATAAAAGAATAAACCATATTTTTCTTAAAAAAAATATAATAGAAAGACATCCATTTCTTTTTATAAAAATAAAAAATAAAAAAAATCATTGGTCAAGTAAGATAACCAATATTTTGCAAATGACAATGAAGATTTGTAGTTTTTGGGCAAAATGACATGGGAGATAAGTGGTAAATACCTTATAAGTTTTTAGTGCAATGTTAATTTCATAATTAATGATGCTATGTCTCAAATCAAATACACCAAGTCATTATTAATGTTGCAAAAAACCTCCTGTAGGCTGAGTGTTCCAATAAAATTTAAGAAAGTATTTGAGATAAAGTATGATATCGATCAAATACCATTTTTTCTTGAGAATAAGTTGATCTAGTTATTAAAAAAAAAAAATCTCTTAAATAAATATAATTCTAGATATTATACTTAAGATATTATCTAATATTTACTTCTTGTTTTTAGGTAATCTTAACTTATTCTTTTAATCTCAATCTTTGATTTGATCTTATATATTCTAATTCTGTTTTAAATATCTAATATCCTCTTATAGGTTTTTGGGATTGGACATGTTCCCTAAATTATCTGATTTAATGGTCGGGAAGTATAGCTCACAATTTGTCTACTTTGGCTCATTAGTTTGTTGTGATGAGCCAAATTTTGAGGATTTATGTAATTAAATTATGCCATCTTTTTGTTATTTGTCCCCTCTCATGTTATTTTTTTCGTTTGGGATTCTTCCCTAACTGTCCCCTTGTCAGAGATTCTTTAAATTTTCAAGGATACATTTTAGGGCATTCTCTAATCATTTAGTATGTTTCTCTATAGTGAGTCTGGTTGTCATCCCGTTTTTCTTTATAAGAAAGACTTCCATAATGGAACTACTCATTTTTTATCCTCAAAGCACTATCTAGTTAAGGGGTTTGATTATCATCTCCTTTTCTTCATAGAAAATAGTCCCGCAATAGAACTATTCATTTTTTTATTTCTCAGAGCAACTTTTTGATTAGATGGCCTAATTGTCATCCCCCTTTCTTTGTAGGAAAGAATTCTGCAATAGATCTGTTCCGTTTTATTTATTTATTTATTTATTTATTATTATTATTATTATTATTATTATTATTATTATTATTATTATTATTATTATTATTATTATTATTATTTCTCAAAACAATCATTAGTGAGGGAGTCTGAGGTTCATCTAATTATTTTCTTGTTGGAAGAGTTCTGCAACGGTATTGATGTGAACCTACCAAGAATTAGTGAGACCCGAAACTAATTTAGGGTTTCTTCCCTAGGATCGATCTTAATTCAGATTTATAAACGAGGAAGGAAGAACACAAAAAAATACAGAATTTGATAGATTACTTTGACCCAACGTTTATGAATGAAACGCGAACCAAAGGTATAAAGAGAACAAACGTCAACCCATTGATTATAAGTGAATTACGAACCGAAGGTATGGAGTTTTAATACCACAAGAAATCCTTGATAAGTTTAGGAAAAGTTCATTGAAGAACTTAAGATAAAACTCTCACAATTGTATTAATCAAAAGTAATGTAAAATTCGTACCCTACATTGCTTCTTAAATAGGCAACCACAAAGTAAAGTAAAATCCTAGAGTAACAAGGAATCCTAGAGAAATAAGGAAACCCTACTCTTAATCTAAAAATAAAAAGATTAATTCCTAATCTAAAGAGGAAAATCACAATTTAGCATTGATGCCTTACAAAATAAAAATGAAGTTTATAATTAATTGAATAAATGATCTGAAATTCGTGGTCCACACGCCTAAGCCCATTCAAGTTCATGCCTAAACCCATTTGCTTGTATTAATGAGATGGACTAGGCCTTGATCATCATTTGGGCCTAATTTGGGCTTTATTATTTTAGACTCAGCCCAAATTTCTTCAATTAGCACATTAAACACTTCTTTGATCTTTTTGGATCTTGCCCTAATAATAATCCCAACTAGAATATGCAACAGGTCATTTGATAGTACTTGTTAGTTCTCATCATCCCCCTCTCTTCAAGAGGATTTGAACTCGAATCGTCACCTATACCAAACGGAGAAAAATCAGAAACATTAAATGTAGCACTAACGTTATACTCACTTAGAAAATCCAAATTGTATGCATTGTCATTGATCCTCTCAAGAACTTGAAATGGACCATCCCCTTTAGGATGTAGCTTGGTCTGCCTATGGACTGGAAATATTTATTTTCTCATATGCACCCAAACTCAATCACCCGGTTCAAAGATGACTCGTCTACGACCCTTGTTGGCGTTTGTTGCATATTGCTCATTTTTCTTCTCTTTGCATTGCCATACACTTTTATGGAGTTTCTTCACCATCCCAACCTTCGTTTGTCCATTCAAATTAGCCATGTCATTAACTGGCAAATGTAGCAAATCCAAAGGAGTTAGTGGATTAAAACCAAAAATAATCTTAAATGGTGAAAAATCAGTAGCAGAATAAACACTCCAATTATAAGCAAATTCAATGAACGACAAACAATCCTCCCAATTTTTCAAGTTCTTTTGAATTATAGTACGCAAAAAAATAGATAAAGTTCGATTCACTACCTTAGTTTGTCCATTAGTTTGGGGGTGACAAGTAATTGAGAACAATAATTTAGTTTCTATTTTTTCCCAAAAGACTTTCCAAAAATAGCGAAAGAACTTACATCACGATCAGACACAATACTCCTAGGAACACTATGGAGACGTACTATCTCTCTAAAGAACAAATCAACGACGTGGGTCGCATAATTGATTTTATTACAAGATATGTGTTGGCCCAGTAAACTACCTAAGAGGGTGTGAATTAGGTAGATAAAAAATTATCAGAGAAATATACTTGAAAAAAATTAAATAATTAATTTTAATTTTAAATTAATTATTATCTTTATATACCAGTAGAAATATAATATCAACTAGGTGCACAGCAAATAATAAAAATAAATAATAAAAATAGAAGTACACCAGAAATTTCTACTGGTTCACCAAGCTACTCTTGGCTAATTCAGTCCCTCGAGCTCTACGGAGTGTCGCACCCACTAAACTAGAGATTCCTTCAAAGGTAGGAACCAAAGCTTCACAATGATTCTTTTCGCAGACTTAGAATCAACATTTACAAATTCCTTTTTCCAGGCTCAAGAATAACGGCTACTTTTTACAAGCTAAAATATAACCTAATTCTTTTTGTACCTTAGGCTAAAGAATCAAAACCTCACAAACACTCCAAATATCCTTTTACCTGATAAGAATTAAACTGTTACAAAATTGCTCACAAATCAATTTAATCAAGGAAGAACTACTATTTCAATCTCTTTACAAGAAGAGACTAAAATAAGCTACCATTTGATTAAATACCCCCAATAGTATTCAATCCATCACTCAACTCACCAATTACAAATTGATAAGCAATTTTTCTCACTTGGGGCTACTACCACCCTAGATAAATTAGAACTTTATTAATATCCCAAACTAGTGATAGAAAAGTGAGATATTCAAAATCTGATTTTAAACTTAATTGAGCACGTAATCAGATTTCTTCAAGAAATTGTTTCAAAAATATTTTTCAATAAAAAATTGGAAAACAATTTCAAATATAAAATTCTAAGTAAATAATAATTATAGCAAATAAACAAATAATTTGGAACAATCTCACCAGGAATCCACCAAAAGAATAATGATAGCAATGAAATTTCAAATCAATAGTAGCAATGATCCACAACAAATATGTCTCAAGAATAACTCTCATAAAAGATCCCACAACTGAATCAATATGATTACTCTTAGAAAGATCAAAATTTGAATAGCTTAGAATAATTCTTTAGATATGTCTATCTCAAATGTAAAAAAACACAAGTCTATATAAAAAAGAATAAAACAAGCCCTCCAACGACTAATTCCCATTAATCATGACGTTTAATTGCACCAATAGACCCTCTATATCATAATGATTCATTTATGATATAATTCACTCAAAAATATCTTTTAAAACTTTCAATTAAGTCCTTTAATTTTTTTTCCAAACACAATTGAATGGGATTGAAAGAATTATATGTACTAAATTGTTAAATATAAAAAATACTTGAACCATATCTATAGGAATACTTAGATATCATTTAAATAACTAAAAACACTTCAGATTCCTAAGATATCTCGGAGATCCTAATAATAAAACGGCTAGTAACGACTACTTTTAGAATAAAATCCAGAATTCCACAAAATCCTGAAACAGTGCCATAAGTCGACCGTCCAAGGATCACCTGTCGACCGATTGATGGAGGATGTAGCCAAGCCAAAAATTCTTTGCCCATCAGTCGACCTATCTATCGACCTAGATATTTAGAGAGCTTCACTTCTGGTCACAGGTCGACCTCCCTGTTGACTGATCAATTCAGAGAGTTCACCATTAAGCTCAGGTCGACCTACCTGTCGACCAGAGATTTAATAACTTCACCTTCTATACTCCGGTCAACTTACCTGTTGACTTGTCAATATTGAGAACCTCTTCTAAATTCGTTTTTAATCCATTTTCTTCAACGTTTTTGCCCCTTTAACCAATTTCTTTTCTCAGTTAGTTCTACTAGATTCTTAAATTTAATTTTAATTAATTATCAATATTTCTTTTTCAATTACACACAGGAGCATATAATTTAACTAATTAGGATCTTATAAAAAACACACATATTTATAAAAAATTATTTTGTGTCGTATGTGATCCTAATTGGGATATTAAGAGTTAGAATTTAACTTGAATTGTTTTTTCTAGATTCTTAAATTTCTTCAAACTCTTAATCTTCCATCATGTTTGTTATCATCTTTAGTATTATCACAATATCTTCATGATCATTTTCATAACTGGAACTAAGAAATTGAAACATTCAATAAAATTGTTAGTTCTACTAAAACATGAACTTTTAATTGTTCATCAAAATCTTAGGATCAACAATATAAAATGTGCCATCTTAGAAAACCTATCAACAACGACAAAAATTGAATCCTTACCTTTCCTTGACCTAGGCAAACCTAAAACAAAGTCCATGGAAATATCCACCCAAGGCACTGATGCGCCTCGATTTTTCGAAAGGAAAAGAATATTAAATAATAAGATAGTGTAAAGAGAGAGGTTTTTAAAGTACCGATTTTCTAAAAAAGTAATTAGGCTGCTTTTAAAAAATAAGGAGTTGTCACCTAACATTGGATTTAAATGGTATGCTAGGTCACCAAATTTTAGAAAACGAATTTAAAGGTCTACGTAAAAATTGACTCTAAAAAATTCGGTCAAACCAAAGATTCATTTAAAAGTTCGGGGGTAGGTTACGCTTGGGGAAGCTATTAGACACCCCAAGACGCTCGTCCGAAAATGGTACCTTATGTCCAATTAAATTCAATTAATTTAAATCCGAACGTTTTATTTTATTTTGAAATATTTTTCTTCTTATAAAATATTTTTGGTATTTTTTTTTAAAAAATGAGATGGGATAAGTTTTTTTATTTTTTGGAATGTTTCCCCCCAGTATGACTTCTTAACAAATATTAAGAATTTGATAAGGATGGTCTCCAATGGAGTTTTATGTATGTTTTTTTAGAGATTTCTTTAATTTAAATAGGCAAACTATAATAGGTGAATAAGATAAAAATATGAATGCAAAACTAACATCTATATGAATTTTATTTTTTATGCAAAAGTGACATAAAAAACTAAAGAGTTTAATTTAAATATGTCAATGCAAACTGATATGAATACGGGAAATGAATGGGAAACACTACATGAATTAATGTGGTTATGCGCAGTAATGATTTAATTATTTAATATAAAAAATATAAGTGGTGCACGTGTCATGACTAGATGTGAAAAAATAGCATATATTTATGAAATTAAAAAAAAAAACTATATGTATAAAAAGACGTTAGTGGTGAATGTGTCCTAAACATACTGTCTAACTGATACGAGAAATTCATCTGCTAGATGGATACAAAAATGTCTATTTTAAGTTTGATCGATTAATTCAAAGAAGTTTCGATTTGATATTCCCTCAAATTCTATGGATATAAGAATCGAAGGGAGGTTAGCGAAAACAATTTTGTTGGAATTAAGTTTTTTGTAACTTAAGCGGAATCCCACGAAAAGAGTTACCGATGGAAGAGATTTCCTAAAAGCAATCTTTTCTAAATTTCACTCGAGTCAGAGAATGAAAATGAGGTCACGAAAATCTCTCCTATGATTTATTGAATCATCAGATTCACCTTAAGATTTGTAAAAATTAATTCCTACAAACTAAAATTTTATTTTATTTCAAAATAGTTAAATAGAAAAGCAAATTCAAAGACCCACACACTGTTATCTTGATTTTGAACTTGTATTCATCTCAAACAATTAGAACCAAAAAGGAGAACTTGTCATGTTTGTTTATATCCTAGACAATAGTGAATAAACAAATTGAATAAACCATAAAGAATAAACAATAGAAAAAGTGAAAACAAAAATAAAAAAAGAAAATAGTAAAAGGCCACAATTTGATCCTTGCAAACCTATCTTCATCGTCTCATCTTTTTTATTTTATTTTTATATTTTTTTTTACTTTTTCATTTTAATATAATAACCACACGACTAAAAAAATAAAAAGAAGTTTCATCATATAACACTTGGGGGCTAAAAGAAGAGCCTAGCCCTCGCATTTTCATCGAATCTTTGGACGATTTTATTTGTAGGTTTTTTATGAATTGCGATAAATAAAAGGAATGTAAAAATAAATAAATAAAACAATAAGATATGCGTGTCCTCGTTTAAACGCTCAAAGGTTCAAATTAAAAATAGGGAACCTCATCCCGGCGTTTTTCATCGAGTCATCAGACAACTAAAAGAAATAAAACTCGCTGGAATTTAAATTGAGAAGAAAATAAAATAAGCTGAAAAATTAAACATAAACAAAAACGTACCTGTTCTAGACTAAGAATCTTGATGCTCGGGTTTTCTCTCTCTCACATATGGCTTTAAAGGGCTTTGGGAATTACTCTTCCAGGGGTGGCTCCTTTCAATTTTTGAATGAATAAACTAGAAATATAAGAGTCCTATTTATAGGAAATGATAGGGTGTGAAAAACATGAGAAAACCCGAAATAATTAGGTTTGGCCACCAAACCCAATCCAAGTTAGACTAGGAAAAAGTAATATTGTAGGAAAAGGGTAAAACAATGGTTCTAGGGTTACGGGCGCGTGAACACACCCGCCTACAACCGCCAAGCGAAAAATCCATATGGCCGTGGGCCATTGGCTCATTCCTCTCCTCTCTCTGTCACGTGTACATACACATGGTAGCATGGGGGGCCCATACGATTTTACTATCTCTCCTTCCATTTCATCTGTCTCTCTCTCTTTTTCTTTCATTCTCTCATTCCTCTCTCGATTTGTAAAGGTGGCCCCCCTCTTTTCTTTGACTTTCTCTCTATCTCTTTCTCTCATTTTTCCTTTATTTCAATTTTACTCTATCCCTTTGTTTTTCTTTCAATTTCACCCTTATTTATTTTATTTCAATTTTCTTCTTTTTTCCTTTTTTTTTTTTTTTTTTTTTGTATTTTTCTAGAAATAAAATAAGATAAAACAAAGTTAAATAAACAAAGTTAACTATAAAATAAAGCATAAATTTTTGTGGGGTGATCAAAATGTCATGTCTACAGCTGTCCCTTTTTGTCATGCGAGTTCCACTTACTTGACTAAGACAAAAGACAATGTCATTTTGATCGTCCAATTTTTTGGATTTTTTAAGGTTTTTTTTTTTTTTTTTTGAAATTTTATAACAAAAAAAATGATTTTATTTTTATTTTTAAAAGAGACATTTTTCAGGGCTTGATGGACAAGGGATGAAAATGGAATATGGATGAATTGCGACCGAACCCTACAAGGGTTGCTTACGTATCTCGACAGTGCCAAGAATTAGGTCACACATAGTTTAACACATATCCCAGGCGGGGTGAGAAAAGAATGCAAAAATAAAGTGGCACTCACGGGAGGCAATGCAAAATATAAAAAGTCATCATGGAGAGACAAATGCAAAAATAAAAAAAAGTCATCACGGAGAGGCAAAATGCAATATGAAATGCCATTACAGAGAGGTAGAATGCAAATAAAAAACCATCACAAAAAGGCGTAAATGCAAATAAAATGCCATCACGGAGAGGCAAAATGCAGATGAAAAAGCCATCACAGAAAGACATAATACAAAATTTAAATACCATCACGGAGAGTCAGAATGCAAAT
This sequence comes from Eucommia ulmoides, assembly GCA_016647705.1. Classification (NCBI taxonomy): domain Eukaryota; kingdom Viridiplantae; phylum Streptophyta; class Magnoliopsida; order Garryales; family Eucommiaceae; genus Eucommia; species Eucommia ulmoides. Next base: position 28,919,391 of record CM028340.1, on the reverse strand, counting down.
AACAAAGTAATCACAAAGAGACAATGCAAAAATGAAATGTCATTATGGAGAGGCAGAATGCGAATGGAAATGCCATCACAGAGAGGCAGAATACAAATGAAAAGTCATCATGGAAAGATAAAATGTAAATGTAAAGCCGTCACGGAGAGGCATAATGCAAAATAAAAAGCCATCACAGAGAGGCAAAAAATGCAAAATAAAAAGGCTATCATGGAGAGACAAATGCAATAAGAAATGCCATTATGGAAAGGCAACAAAAAAAAGTCATCACGCAGAGGTCGAATACAACTTGAAATGCCATCATGGAGAGGTTAAAAATAAAACGCCATCACGAAGAGGCTGAATGCAACATAGAATGCCATCACGGAGAGACAGGTGTGAAAAAATGACAAGATATAAAATGTGTCCCAACCTGTGGCTGGGGCTGCCAAGCTCAAAACTCCCTAGATATAGAAATGAGAAAAATTCATATAATGTGCCCCAGCATGGAGCTGAGGAAAATGATGGACAAAGATATAAAATATGCCCTAGTTCGCGGCTGAGGTTGACACTTCAACGATCGAACTTTTCAGGGCAAAACACATACCTGGATGCTCATTTAGAGCTTTTTAATTTCAGCAATACGAGTCAGCAGAAAGGTAAAAGATTCTAGTAATAGGAAAATTCATGCTCCCAGCCCTTTTGAGATCCCTGTAAAATAACAGTTCCAAAAACAAAGTCTTAGTCTGAAAAATCATTACCTTTGATGACTCACAATTCCATTATTCCCCTTTAGCTGTAATCGCTCGGTTGATGGTACTTGGACTAGAGTAGTATGAGGAGATTCTTCCATCTTATCATTCTTTCAATTCTAGAGGTACACCCTGTGGAGGTTTTCTCTAGGTTACTGGCGAGGTCTAGTACTGGGTAATATTCCTATCAACCTTTATTTTTTTACGCCTGTCAATTCTCATTTCCTCCTTTCTGCCAGGTACTCTTAGTATTATGGGGGAATCATATACTGTTGCTTGCTTCGTATTTCTTAACTCCTACAAAACTGGTTTAGCCAAAATATGGAAAAGTACATAAAACCTTACCAAAACAGGTACTTTTATCACTAGATATGTTTGTTGCGAGATTTCAATCTGGACTATCAGATAAGTATGATTTCAATGCAAATTCGAGCAATACTTAATGTTCTTTTTCACAGATTCGAACTCCTTTCAATCCATCAAGTTCCGAACATGAAATTTTTTTACGGTCAACGAAAGTCAGCCCTAATAGAATTCGAGAAGGGACCCCCTGAGTGATCTACCTGTCCCTTTTTTTTGGAGTGTGGTCCCTACATTCTTTTCCTAGCACTCTTTCGAGTTTTCACCACATTTGAGCTGCACTATTTTGTTTTTAAAGAAATAGATAATCACAAATCGAAACAACTTACTTAGACGCAAAAGGTCTTTATTAGGCAAAGTATTTCTTTACAGAATCCAAGTTTCAAGGCTTGAGAGATACATCAATATCCATTTCTTGGAGAACAAATGCTCCACCACTCAAGGCCTTGTAAACAACAAAAGGACCTTTTCAGTTTGGGGCAAACTTGCTTTTTGCTTCATCTTGAAAATGAAAGATTTTTCTTCGATAACAACTCAGTAGCCCTGAAGACTTTGGGGCAAACCCGCTTATCATGAGCTCTGACAATTATCTGTTTGTAACATTGTCTGCGGCATATCGTTGTCAGCCGCTTTTCGTCAATTAAGCAAAGTTGGTCTAATATTTGCTGTACCTATTTGTTTCATTGAGCTCGACCTTTATAAGCACTCACAGAGATGTAATATCCACTTCAGACGGTATCACCACTTTCGTGCCATAGACCAAAAAGTAGGGGTTACCATTGTTGAGGTTCGGACTGAAGTTCGGTAAGCCATCAAAGCATATGGCAGCATACTGTCCCACTCCTTATAGTTATCAATCATCATCCAGAGGTTTTTTTTTTTTTTATATTATTATTGGTGACTTCCTCTGCTCCATTCATTTTCTGACGGTAAAGAGCCAAGTTTCTATGTTTGATCTTGAACTACTGGCAGATTTTTTGTATTTCTGACCCCTTCAGGTTTTTGGCGTTGTCGGTTATTAGTGCTTGCGATAAAACGTATCTCGACACGATATTTTCTTTGATGAATCGAACTACTGTCATTTGAGTCACTGGGCCAAGGAGACAAACTCCACCCACTTGGTAAAATAATCAATCACCACCAGGATGAAGAGATGAGTACTCAGCGCCTTAGGGGTGACTTCTCTAATGACGTCCATACCCTACATTGAGAAGGTCTACGGGGTTTCCAAGCAATGAAGTTGCGAAGGTGCGATATGGATTTGATCGCTGCGAATCTAACACTTATGGCATCTTCGAGCAAACTGCACATAATTGCTTTCCATCGTTAGCAAAAAATGTCCGATCCTCAGGGTGTTCTTTGCGAGCATAAAGCCACTCATGTAAGGTCCACATATGCCACCATGGACTTCTTTCATCAACTGAATAGCCTCTTCGACTCCGACACATCTTAACAGGCATATGTCGGGGGAAAGTTTGTACAAAGTCTCCCCACATAGAAACGATTGGCTTACTAATCTTTGGAGGGTCTTCCGATCAACACTCGATGCCCTTTTCTGGATACTCTCAATTTTTTAGGAAGTTCTTTATGTCATGGTACCATGAGTTTTTGGCCAGTTCGGCTATGAGTTGGCAATAGTGGGCTAGTCGGCGCTAAACTCGAATTGTCACCATAATGATATCGTCCTCCTCTCGGGTAATAGAGATCATAGATGCTAAGGTAGTTGAGGTATTGACAAAGTCGTTCTTGAGCCTCAGTATGCTTTCAAATTCAATCATCGTAAAATGCTTACAAAACTCTAGGAGGTGATTATTATAGGCTACCAAGATTGGATTTCTTGTGGCATACTTATCCATCACCTGATTAATTATTAGCTCAGAATCCCCGAATACTATCAATTCTTTGATCTTCATGTCAATAGCCAACTGGAGCCCCAAAATACATTCTTTGTACTTAGATGGTTATTGGTGCTCTAGAACTTCAACTTGGAAGCCACTGAATAATGTAGCTTGCTCGGAAAAACAAAAACGATTATGATTCTTACTCCTTGAGAGTTCACGGCTCTGTCAAAATACATTTTCCAGACGTTTCCTCATCTTCTTCCTCCACCATATGAATCGAATCATCAGGAAATAGTGTCTTAAGAGGTTGGTGATCTATTTGTGTTGGACGACTAGACAATTGATCTACTATCGCTTGACCGTTCACTGATTTTAGGTCTTGTAGATGATATCGAACACCATTAGCAACATCTGCCATTTTGTAACTTTTCCTGATAGAATCAGATTCTCGAATATATACTTTAAGGGATCCATCCTGGTTCAATGGGAGCATATAATGGTGCAGTCTGTGAGCGAATCAGGCCAACGCACAATAGATTCTTTCCAACAAGGTGTAGTTTTTCTCGTACTTTGTGAAGCGCTTACTGAGGTAATAAATGGCTTGTTCCTTCTTCCTGGATTCATAGAACTATCCAAGAATAGCTCCCATGGAGGAATTGAGAACCGATAGATACAACAACAACGAAATTCCCTCCCGAGGTCGCAACAGAATTGGAGGATTGGTCAAATAGGCTTTAATATTCTCTAAAGCATTCTAACAATTGGAATTCCATCGCCCGTCACTTTCTTTTTGAAGCATCTTGAAGATTAGATCACAAATAGCAGTGAGTTTGAAGATGAAACGGGCTATAAAGTTTAATCGGCCTAGAAAACCTTGGACCGCTTTCTCATTTTTTGGTGGTGGCATCTCAAAAATGGTCTTCATCTTTGCAAGATCAATCTCGATTCCATAGAGGTTTACCATGAAACTAAGAAACTTCCTAGAAGTCACACCGAAAGCGTATTTTGTCAGCTTGAGCTTGAGCTGATACTTTCAAAATATGTCAAACATCATTTTTAAACAACAGAGATGGTCCTCGTTATCCTAAGATTTAATGATCATGTCATCTATGTGTACCTCAATCTCTTTGTGCATTATATCATGAAAGAGGATCATCATTACTTTTTGGTACGTTACCTCAGAATTTTTGACACCGAAAGGCTTCGCCCTATAGTAGAAGACTCCCCACAGTATGGTAAAAGTTGTCTTTTCTCGATATTCTTCATCCATCAAAATTTGATTATAGCCGCAAAATCTATAAACGAAGGAATAGACATTTCGTCCTACGGTATTGTCGATGATGAGATGAATGTTTGGCAGTAGAAAATCATCTTTCGAACTTGCCCGATTGAGATCACGATAACCCATACATACTCTGATTTGTCCCGAGGACTTTGGCACTGGAACAACATTAGATATCCATTTACTTTAGTTATAGACTTTAATGATTCAGGCATTGTACTGCTTCACAATCTTCTCCGTGACCTCGAGGTTGACAACGAGCCTCAGTACCTTAACTTTTACTTGACCGATATACTCCCAGGATTTAGTGGTAGCTTATGGGTCACGAAACGTTTGTTAATTCCTACCATGTCATCGTAAGTCTAAGCAAAAATATCTTGGTAGGCAACCAAGAACGTCGTCAACCTTTTATTTTCTAAAGCAGCAAGGGCCGATCTAATCTTTATTTCCTTCAACTTCTCTAGGGTCCCCAAGTTTATCAACTCAGCCTCGTTAGCACTGCGAATTGGCTTATTCTCAAATTCTGCAAAAGCTTTTTGGATCTCACTATCGTCTGGCTGGTAAGAGTCATCTTCTATTTTTACTCCCATCAGATTATGGTTCAGTTTTGCATTGAAATCATACTCATTGCATTCTAGCTCAGTTATATTGCATGCATCATATACTGGTAACTTAGGCAACCTAAAAGCCTAAAATTCCAACATTTAGACCATAGATTGAATAAAGTAGAATTGCATTCATTAAATTTAAAAAGCCATTACAAAGATTTTGATGAAGAATTAAGTGTTGATGTTTTGGTAGAACTAACGGTTTGATTGAATGTTTAAGTTAATTAAGTTCCAGTGATGAAGATGCGATGACAAATTATGAATGGATGCTAAATGATGATGACAAAGATGATAAAGAATTAAGAGTTTGAAAAAATTAGGGAAAACAACTTAGGTGAATTTCAACTCTTAATATCCCAATTAGGAATACACACGACACAATTTTTTTTTTTATTTATGTGTGTTTTAATAAGATGAAATTATTTTCTCTTATGTGTATTTGAAAAGAAATATTTATAATTGACTAAAATAGAATTTAAGAAGTCAGTGGAGCTTATTTAGAAAAAAAAATGGTTAAAGGGGCAAAAATGTAAATAAGAATGAGTTAAAAACGAGTTTAGAAAAGAGATCCAGCGTACATAAGTCGATTGTTAAGTCGATCAGACAAAATAGTATGAACTCTCTGTATTTAGCAATCGACAGATAAGTCGACCAGTGAAGAGAAGATGAACTCTCTGTATCTCTAAGTTGACAAGTAGGCCAACCGGCAAAGGTAAATCGAACTCTCTAAATCTCTAAGTCGACAGATAGGTCGACCGATTAACGCAGCAGCTTTGGCTTGGCTACATCCTAAATCTAGCAATCGACTGACCGGTCGACTAAGGGCTCTGTTTCAGGATAATGAGAATTCTGAATTCATATCTAAAAGTAACCGTTTTTGGTTGGGATTTGTGAGAGATTTAAGGGATCTTATGATATTTAAGATATGCTTCACCTATTATCCAAATACTATTAAGTTGATTCATTAAATTTTAATGTTTCTCAATTTGGTACATAAAATTGTTTCTATTCTATTTAATTGAGATTAAGAAATATTTAGGGGGCTTAATTGAAAGATTTAAAAGCTGTAATTAAGTGAATTGAATTAAAATGAAGTCATAATGATATAAGGGGTCTAAGAGAGCATTTAAATGTCATGATACATGAGAACTAGCAGTTAGAGAGCTGATTTATTTATCATATTTATAGACCTGCGTTTTTTATATATCATTAAGCAGTGAATCAAAATCAAGAGAAGTGAGCTTAAAAAGTTGAGATCATATTGAGTTGTTTAAGATATATCATTATGAGATTTTGTGAGAGCTATTGTAAGAGACGATCTTGAGAATTATTGGCTTTTAATCTTTGCTGCTACCGGATCTGAAGTAACATCGCTCTATTTATTTTTTCTATGGATTCCAGGTGAGATCTTTCCAATTACTTTCTATATTACATTGCTTGTTTAATTTTTGGAATTTGATTTTTAGAATAGTACTATGATTAAAGATGTGTTACTAGTTGATGGACTTAAAACATAATTTGCTTAGTTTTAGTCAATTATGTGACAAGGGATACAATGTTATATTTGATCATGATAGATGCATTATTAAGAATAGTTATGATAGTAGTATTTTTCTAGTTGCATCACATTTTGAGAATGTTTATACTTGCTCTTTTGATGATTTTAATTCTCAAAATTTATCTTGTTTGAATGCTTTATCTGAGAATAGTTGGTTATGGCATAGAAGACTTGGACATGCTAGTATGGAGTTAATTTCTAACTTATCTAAGAAGAGTCTTGTACGTGGCCAACCTGATTTGAAATATGTGAAGGATAAAGTATGTGATGCATATCAATTAGGCAAGCAAGTTGGATCATCATTTAAGAAAAAGATGCACACGTCCACGTCTAGATGTCTTGAATTATTGTATCTTGATTTATTTGGGCCTAACTTTGTTGCTAGTTTTGGTGGTAAGTTCTATTCATTTGTTATAGTTGATGACTATTCTAGACTTACTTGGGTATACTTTCTTGCAAAGAAAAGTGAAGTTGCTTCCGTTCTTGGTAAATTTTGTAAACGTGTTCAAAATGAGAAGTAATGTTCTATTATTAACATTCGTAGTGACAGAGGAAGAGAATTTAAAAATGATGAAGTGATAAGTTATTGTGATGAGTATGGTTATGCTCACAACTTTTTTGAACCAAGATCACCACAATAAAATGGTGTAGTAGAATGGAAGAACAGAATGCTTCAAGAGATGGCCAGAATAATGCTAAGTGAAAATCGTTTACCAACCTACTTCTGGGCCGAAGCAGTAAGTACCGTTTGTCACATGGTAAACCGAATATCAATTTGTAGAGGGTTTAACAAAACCCCATATGAAATTTGGAATGGTAAGACTCCTAACATTTCATATTTTAAAGTCTTTAGATGCAAATGTTTCATTTTGAATGACAAGGATAATCTTGGTAAATTTGATGCGAAATCCGATTATGGGATTTTTCTTGGATATACTACTAACAGTAAAGCTTATAGAGTTTATAATAAATTTACTTTAGTAGTAGAAAAAACTATGCATGTTGTTTTTGAGGAAGTTGATCTATACTTGTCAAGAAAGGTTTTGGATGATGATGATGCAGGTTTCTCAAATAACCAAAACCAAGCTAATAATGCACCAAAGGAGTCTCAACAAGAGGAAGAACCTAAGGAGAAGGATTTAACTTTACCATGAGCTATAAAGAAAGTACCAGGGCATTCAATTAAAGAAATTATCGGTAATTTCGAAAAAGGTGTAAGTACTCGATCTTCTCTTAGGGATATAATTAATCTTGCTTTCTTATCTCAAATTGAGCCTAAAAATTTAAATGAGGCACTAATTGATGAATCTTGAATTTCTACAATGCAAGATGAATTAGTTCAATTTGAGCGGAACAAAGTATAGTGTCTTGTTCTGAGACCAGATTTTTATCCAGTTATTGCTACTAAATGGGTATTTAGAAACAAAAAGGATGAATCTGTTATAGTAATTAGAAATAAAGCAAGATTAATGGCACAGGACTATAATCAAGATGAAGGTATTGATTATGATGAAACTTATGCTCCTGTTTCTAGACTAGAAGCAATTAGAATGCTACTCGCCTTTGTATGTTCATGTAATTTTAAGCTATATCAAATGAATATAAAAAGTGCATTTCTAAATGGCTTTCTAACTGAAGAAGTTTATGTAGAACAACCCCCGAGATTTGAAAGTAATAAATTTTCCGATCATGTATTTAAACTTCACAAGGCTTTGTACGGACTCAAACAAGCTCCGAGAGCTTGGTATGAGAGACTTAGCCGATATTTGATCGAAAATAATTTTCGAAAGGGTATTTGTGATATAACACTATTTGTAAAGTAAACTGATTTTGATATCCTATTAGTACAAGTATATGTTGATGATATCATTTTTGGATCTACTACTGAGGATCTTTGCCAAGAGTTTGCTAAGATAATGTAGTTTGAATTTGAAATAAGTATGATGGGAGAACTGAATTTCTTTCTTGGATTGCAAATTAAGCAAACCAAAGAAAGGATATTTATAAATCAAGCTAAATACACCAAGGAGCTGTTAAAGAAATATGGCTTGGAATGAGCTAAAGAGTACAAAACTCCCATGACAACGGCTACAAAATTGAAAACGATGATATGGGCAAAAGTGTTAATGAAAAAATGTATCGAGGTATGATTGGTAGCTTGTTGTTTTTAACTGCTAGTAGACGTGACATTATGTATAGTGTTTGTCTTTGTGCAAGATTTTAGTCTTGTTCTAAAGAATCGCACTTGACTGCGATTAAACGAATTTTTCGTTATTTAAAGGGGACGACTAACCTAGGATTATGGTATCCTAGGGAGAGTGATTTTAAATTGGTAAGTTACTCTGACGCTGACTTTGCCGGTTGCAAAGTTGAGCGAAAAAGCACAAGCGAATCATGTCATTTATTAGGACATGCTTTGGTTTATTGGTCAAGCAAGAAACAAAATTCGATAGCCTTGTCTACTACTGAGGCTGAATACATAGCAACTGGTGATTGTTGTGCTCAAATTTTATATATTAAGCAGCAGTTAAATGATTTTGGAGTTTGTATGGAGGAGATCCCGATCTTTTGTGATAATAAAAGTGCTATATGTCTAAGTAAGAATTCTATACAACACTCACAAACTAAGCACATAGAGATTAGACATTACTTTATTCGTGATCACATTCAGAAAAGGGATATTATTATTGAGTATATTGATACTTCCGACCAGCTTGCTGATGTTTTTACCAAACCACTAGCGAAAGATCAATTTGTGAAAATCATTCGCGGTTTGGGTATGGTTAGACATAATGATGTTTGCCTAGTGTGAGCTACATGTTTGTTATTTTCTCCTTCCTACCTAAATTTGTTTTTGAAGATGACAAAGGGGGAGAAATGAGTGATGTTTTATTTAGGGGGAGTATTTTAAAACCGTGGTTTAATTAAAAGAGAGAAATTTAAAAATTGTGCTTTATTGAGTATTTTTTAAATTGTGCATTATTGAAATCTTCATTGTGACGCTTTAACGAGTTAAAGAATCCATCATCGGATTTAGGGGGAGTGTGGTTATATTTTATTTTGAAGAAAATATCAAAATTAATTGTCATCATTAAAAAGAGAGAGATTGTTGATCCTAAGATTTTGATGAACAATTAAGTATTGATGTTTTGGTATAACTAATGGTTGATCAAGTGTTTCAGTGATTTAAAGTTCTAGTAATGAAGATGTCAAATGGAATGGATGCTTAATGACGATATCAAGATGATGAAGAAGTATTAAGAGTTTGAAAAAATTAGGGAAAATAACTCAGGTAAATATTAACTCTTAATATCTCATTTAGGAACACACACATGGCACAAAATGAATTTTATCTTTGATGTGTGTTTTTGTTAAGTATATTTATTTGCTCCGATGTGAATTAAAAAGAAATATTTTTGAATGACTAAAATAGAATATAAGAATATTAGTGGAGCTTATTTAAATATAAAAATGGATAAAGGGACGAAATCGTAAAAGAAAGTAGGTTAAACACGAGATCAGAGAAGTGATTTAGAAGGAGACAGTCAACTGAGGAGTCGACTGGAGAAGGAAGATGAAACATCCTGAATTGAAGAGTTGATCGACCGGTCGACCTATGAAAACATCTGAACTCTCTGAATCTGCGAGTCGATCAAGCGGTCGACCGGCGAAAGCATGACAAACTCTCTGAATCTACGAGTCGACCAAGCGGTCGATCTATGATCGCCGCGGCGATGATTTGGCTGCAAGCGACGTTGAGCAATTGACTAAATGTACTGGTTCAGGATATTGTTTGATTCGATTTTAAATCCAAAAGTAACCATTTTTTATTAGGATTTGAGAGAGATTTAATGGATATTCTTAATATTTAAGATATGGTTCATATACTAATTAAATTCTTTCAATATGGTTCATTAAATATTAATGTTTCTCAATTTGGTAATTAAAATGAATTCTGCAATTATTTATTTTGATTGAGAAATACTTTAGGGATTTAATTGAGAGTTTTAAAAGTTGTTATTAAATGAAATTGAACCTAAATGAAGTCCTAATGTTATAAGGGGTCTATAAGAGCATTTTATTGTCATGACACTTGTAAACTAGCCGTTAGGAGGCTGATTACATGTGTATTTATATAGACCTACGAATTTTCTAAGAGAGCTAATCATTCTAAAAGAGAAAATCAGTTTATATCATTTTGAGAGAGCTTTTATAAGAGTTATCATTCTAATTCATTGTGAGCTATTCTAAGAGTGATTCTGATAATCAACTGCAATTAGTTTTTGCTGATACTGGAATTGAAGCTACATTGTTCTAATCGTTAATACTGTGATTCCGGGTGAGATATTTCCATACTGATTATTGCTTGTTTATTATTTTATTTTTTGAAATTAATCTTAGAAATTGTTTTTGATTTTTGAAGAAAATAGTTTTTCAAACAATTTCTTGAATCTGATTACGTGCTCCAATTTGCTACTCATTTTTTGTTAAAATCAGATTTCTGCATCTCACATATTTTTATCATTAGTTGGGATATTAATTGAGTTTTTATTTATCTGGGGTGATAGAAGCTCCGAGTAAGATTTACTTATCAATTTTTGTATTGGTGAGTTGTGACGGATTAAATATCATTGGGGATATTTAATCAAGGGTAGCAGGATTTTAGTCTCTTCCTATAAATATATTAATGTAGTGATTCTTCTTGGATAAGAATTGCGTTTTTGTTTTTTGAGTGATTTTGTAACGGTTCAATCCTTACCGAGTAAAAGGATATTTAGAGTGTTTTTGTGAGGTTGTAATTCTTGAGCCTTGTGTTAAAAAGAATTAGATTATTCTTTAACCTGTAAAAAGTATAGGTTATTCCTTAGCCTGAGAAAAGGAAATTGTAAAAGTTGATTCTGAGCCTGTAAAAGAATCAGTATTCGGGTTTGGTTCCTACCTTTAAAGGAATCTTGGTTTTAGTGGGTGCGACCTCTGTGGAGCTCAGAGGAGTGGATTATCCAAGAGTAACTTGGTGAACCAGTATAAATCTCTGGTATGCTGCTTTCTTAATTTGTTTATTTTTGCTATTTGTGTGTGCATCTAGTTGATTGATTAATTCCACTGTGGTATAAAGATAATAATTAATTTAGGTATAAAATTAATTATTTGATTTATTCAAATTATATTCTTATTATTTTTTAATTACCCAATTCACCCACCTCTTGGGTATTCTATTGGGCCAACAGTTCGATTTGAAATTTTTTCAAATTCTATGGACATCAGAATCAAGGGAGGCTCACGTCAACAATTTTGTTGGAATTATTATTTTCTAAATTCCACTCGAATTTGGGAATAGAAACGAGATCACAGAAAACTCTCCCACGATTTATCGAATCGTCATATTCACCTTAAGATTTATAATGATTAATTCCTACAAACTAAGATTTTTTTTTTTGAATTTTTATATATATATATATTTTATTTCAAAACAGTTAAACATAAAAGCAAATTCAAAGACTCACGTACTGTTATCTTGATTTTAAACTAGTATTCATCTCAAACAATTAGAACCAAAAAAAGCACTTGTCATGTTTGTTTATTGCCAAGAAAACAGTGAATAAACCAATTGAATAAACCATAAAGAATAAACAAATAGGAAAAGCGAAAAAAAAAAAAAAAAAAAATAGTACAAGGCCACAATTTGATCCATGCAAATCTATCTTCATCATCTCATCTTTTTATTTTATATATTTTTAATTTTATTTTGATATAATAATCACACAACTAAAAAAATAAAAAGAAGTTTCATCATCTAACGCTTGGGGGCCAAAAAAAGAGTCTCGCTCTGACGTTTTCATCGAATCATTGGACGATTTTATTTTTAGGTTTTTTATGAATTGAGATAAATAAAAGGAATGTAAAAATAAATAAATAAAATAGCGAGATATGGGTGTCCTCGTCTAAACGTCGTAAGGTTCAGATTGAGAATTGAGAATATCATCTTGACATTTTTTATCGAGTCATTAGATAACTAAAAGAAATAAAACTTGTTGAAATTTAAATTGAGAAGAAAATAAAATAAGCTGAAAAATACATAAACGAAAACATACCTATTATAGGCCAAGAAACCCGATACTTGGGTTTTTTCTCTCTCACAGATGGTTTTCCGAAAGGGTTTTGAGAATCACTCTTCTAGGGGTAGTTCCTCTCAATTTCTGAATAAATAAACTAGGAAGATAAGGGCTCTATTTATAGGAAATGATGGGACATAAAACATACGAGGAAACCCTAAAAAACTAGGTTTGGTCGTCAAACCCAGACCAAGTTAGACTAGAAAAGGGTAAAATTGTAAGAAAATGGCAAAAAAATAATTATAAGGTTGCGGGCACATGAACACACGCGGCCACAACCGCTTCAATTGAAATTGCCACATGGCAGTAGGCCATTGGCTCATTCATCTCCTATCTCTTCCACGTGCGCACATACATGGCAACAAGTGGGGCCCATACGATTTTACTCTTTTCCTCCCATTTTCTTTCTCTCTTTCTCTCTTTCTCTCTCTCCTTTCTCGATTTGATAAAGGTGGTCCCCTATTTTCTTTGACTTCTCTTTCTCTCTCTATCCCTTCCTCTTTCTCTCTTCTCTTTCCTCTATTTCAATTTTAATACCCTCCCTTTGTTTTTCTTTCAATTTCACCCTCATTTCCTTTATTTCAATTTTTTCATTTTTCCTTTATTTTTTATTTTTTTGTATTTTTTTGAAAACAAAATAAAATAAAAAAAAGTTAAATAAATAAAGTTAACTATAAAATAAAGCATAAAGTTTTGTAGGTCGTCAAAATGTCGTGTCTACAGAACACTAGGTACATGCAAATAAGTTATAATCTATGTGGTCAGATTCTAGATTTGGCTTGCCTACACGTAACACATTCAGCACAAACTCTCTCCATATCACGTGTCATTGTTGGCCAAAAGAGGTGTTCAGGTAACACGTCTAAAGTCATCCTTACACCAAAATGACCAGTCAAACCACCCCCATGTTCTTTACGCACGAGCAACTCATGCATAGAACTATTAGGCACACAAAATCCATTATCTCTAAATAAGTACCCATCTAGTCTATAGAACCAAACGCTGTCTTCTCACACATTCCATACACACTAGCAAAATCATCATCATTAGCATACTATTTTTTAATATATACAACCCCAATAACTTTGCATTCAAAGTAGAGACAAAGGTGTACCTTCTGGATAGTGCATCAACCATAATATTTTTCTTACCTTGTTTGTATTTGATTACATAAAGGAAGGTTTTAATGAATTCCATCCACTTGGCATGTCTTTTATTCAACTTACCTTGTCCCTTCAAGTGCTTCAAGGACTCATGGTCAGTATGTATGACAAACTCTCTCAGCCACAGGTAATGTTACTAAGTCTCCAATGCTCTCACCAACACAAAGAGCTCTTTGTCATATGTCAGGTAATTTAATGCTGGCCCATTTAGCTTTTCGCTAAAGTACGCTATTAGTTGCTTTCCCTGCATCAAGACAGCTCCAATACCTATTCTTGAGGCATCAGACTCAATTTCAAAAGTTTTAGAAAAATGATGTAATGCTAATAAGAAAGCACCACATAACCCCTCTTTAATTTCATTAAATGCACATTCTTGCTCAATACCCTATTTAAAACCTACTGATTTTTTAACAATTTTGGTGAGTGGTGCGGTTAGTGTACAGAAATCTTTGACAAATCATTGATAAAAACTAGCCAAATCATAAAAACTTATTACCTCCGTGATTGACTTAGGTGTGGGCCATTCTTTGATAGCCTTTTACATTTTCCTACTCCACCGCAATCCCTTTCGCGCTAACAGCATAGCCAAGAAACACAACTTTATCCAAGCAAAATGAATATTTCTTTAAATTTGCATATAGTTTTTCTTTTCTCAGAACATCGAACGCACAATGCAAATGATCAATATGCTCATCTAAACTCTTACTATCCACCAAAATATCATCAAAGTAGACCACAACAAACTTTCCTATAAACGCACGCAATGCATGATTCATTAATCTCATGAATGTACTTGGTGCTTTAGTTAGCCCAAAAGGCATTACCAACCACTCATATAATCCATATTTAGTTTTAAAGACAGTTTTCGATTCATCACCTTCTTTCATCCTAATTTGATGATACCCACTTTTCAAATCAATTTTTGTAAAAATACATGACTCATGCAACTCATCTAACATTTCATCTAGCCTAGAAATGGGATGTCGATACTTTACCATAATGTTGTTAATAGATCGGCATTCAACACACACACATCAAGTTCTTCTATCCTTCTTAGGCACAAGTAGTATCGGTACCATGTACAGACTCATTATCTCTTACGTGTCATTTGGTTAGCAACCCTTGCACTTACATTTGAAGTTCCTTTGTCTCCTCTAGATTACTCCTATAGGATGATCGATTTGGAATTGTTGCACCTAGCACAAAGTCAATTTGATGCTATATACCTCAAATAGGTGGAAATCCACTAGGCCCGTTGTCAGGAAACATGTCTTCAAATTCCTGCAACAACGAAACAACAATAATAGACAAAGATTAGTTAAGTTTGTTAGTACTAAAACAAACCTCTTTGTACAATATAATAAATATAGGCTGGTTTGCATAAAAAAACACTGTTGATATCAGTCGCCTTAGTATAAAAGTTCACTTATTTTTCTATTTTTCTCTATTTTTTTTCACTCTTTCTTTTCTTTTCACTCTCTTTTCTCTTTTCACTCTCTTTTTTCTCATTT
Organism: Eucommia ulmoides; assembly: GCA_016647705.1. Taxonomy (NCBI): domain Eukaryota; kingdom Viridiplantae; phylum Streptophyta; class Magnoliopsida; order Garryales; family Eucommiaceae; genus Eucommia; species Eucommia ulmoides. Next base: position 28,904,224 of record CM028340.1, on the reverse strand, counting down.
TTTTTTAACTTTCAGTCTCACAAGTTTTTTTAAATTCATTCTCTCTTTTCCATTTCATTTGATACTCACACACTTGTCTTGGAGTTAACGGCACAAGATATCATGGTCTTCTTATTTAGGCATTGTGAAGTTATGTGACCTACTCCCAAATAACGAAATATTTAATATCACGGTTACAAGTTTGGTTTTTGGTTTTACTTTTGTTTGCATTGGCACATCATATCTCCATTTTGGTGGTTCGGTTTTGGACTTTGAAACAACCTCTTCGTCATTCCTCCCATTTGGCCTCCATGAAGTAGAGGAGCTCGGATTTTGAAATAACTAAGTTCCTTTCCTTTTAAGCTTTCTTTCCACCTTTATGGCCATGTGAACTATGTCCTCCAACTCTACGTAATGTTGCAACTCCACCACATTGGTAATTCCCAATTCAACTAAGACTGTGTAAATAAACCGCTGGCCCGGCCCGCCCGAACAAACCGACTTGGCCCGGCCCAAAATTTTCGGGCCTTTGAACCATTTTGTTCAGATCGGGTAACACCTGATCCGAACCGGCGAAGCTCACGGTCGGTGGTCGGATTTGGCCGTCCATTACCCGCAAAACACTTGACCTGAAGGGAACAACGCAATAAATAGACTGTGCTCTTCCTTACGTTTTAAGGTTTCTTGTTTTTACAGAGCAGCGGCTACAAATCCATGGACGAAGATAATTTCCTTCTTCGTTTCATCTTGATTTGGCCGTTTATTTCCTTTCCTTTTCATCTCGATTTCCTCTCTTCTTCATTTCGTTTCTCTTTCCGAAAAACTGATAGACCGACGGTGAGAGACGAAAACGGGAACGGCGGTGACAATTAATCGATGACAGGGCTTTTGTTTCTATTTCGTCTGTGACGATGAGAGATGGAAATGGCGGCAACAATCATGGTCCAACGGTGAGTTCAATTTGTTCTTTGAGGTTAATGATTAGTAGTAACTTTTTTATTTCGATTTTAATTTCTGCTTTGATTAGGGTTTTCGTTTGATTTTTGTATTGAATCTATTGATTAGAGAATTGATTAGCCTAAACCCGACCTTCCACCCGCCCATAACCGCCCGACACCCGTCGAACCCGAAAATGACCGGATTTTGCTGTCCAACAGTCGGCCGCTGGGTCACAGCTTTTTTCACCCGATAAGGTCGGGTCAGGTGGCGGGTCAGCGCCATACTGGTGGGTTTCGACCTGCGCACACCCCTAGATTCAACCCATTCAAGAACCTTGTCATTATAGCTTCTCTATCTTCCTCGACATTAACCTGGATAATAGAAATCTCAATCTCCTTATCGTAATCATCCATGCTCCGATATCCTTGCGTAAGGCTTTGTAATTTATGATACAAGTCCTATAGTAGTGACTAGAAACAAACTGCCTCCTTATGATGGCATTCGTTTCCGCCCTCGTCTCGATAGGCCTTTCATGATTTCTCCTCTTGTTTATCACAAGTCGATCCCACCATATTATAGCATATTCAATAAACTCAATTACATCGAGTTTTACCTTTTTCTCCTTTGAGTAATTGTGGCACTCAAAGGTCAACTCCATCTTCTTCTCCCACTCCAAGTATGCTTCATAATCGTTTTTTCCTTGGAATGACGATATCTTCACCTTAATGCTTCCTAAGTTATTATCAATCCTATCTCCATACATATCTTCTCTATTCCCATATCCACACCCAAATTTGTCTAAGCTCGCATTAGAGACACGATCCTCTTCATCTAGGTTATCCCCATCATCATCTTCATATTCATACCGAGACAGATTCCTCTCTCATCGTTGCACATTAGGAGCTTTAGGCGGCTGCTCATTTTGTGAACTAGACTCAACTTTCTCTAGTTACTCGTGCATTTCATCAAACCGTGAGTTCAACCGTACAAACGTTTGCTCCAAGGCCTTGTAGAAAAGTTTGACGTCTATATTTTTCGGTGCTTCATCGGACGAGCCTTTGTTTATTTTTTGAGACAAGTTTAATAACCTGCAAAACAAAGTTAGCAAACGTTACAAACACTCCCTCACATGTTTGCACTCAAACTATACCACTCCACTCGTGTATCACTCTTAATTGGCTTTTTCTTCTCGATATTAGTCTCACACTCTCTTGCCTTTTTTCACTCTTTAGTTCATGCTTTTAGTTCTTTATTGAACTTAACCAATCTCAATCAGAAATTTTTATTGATAATTCAAACTCAACAAATCGATTTACTAAAAATGAGATTTAGGACAAAAGTAAAGTGAATAAGAAGAACACAAAAGAGAAGCTTATGGAATAGAACAAGAAGAGTTTAAATCTCAATATGGCTGCTAGAATTTTCGTTTCTCATTTTCTTTTCTTTTTTTTCTATTTTTTTTTTTTTTGTATACAAAATTTTTCTACTTTTTTTTTTTTTTTTTGAAATAATGAAACTCATCAACCTTTATAAAATAGGGATTTGACCAGGACAAATGTGCACTGCATTTTTTATTAAGATCTGATCAGATTTGAATACGCACAATATTTAATGGAAATTCAACCAGATTTGGCGAAATAATTCGGTCAAGAAAAAAAAATTAAGAATGAATAGATATCAACAAACAAAAAAGAAAATGATAGATGAAACCTGATTTAGAACATTGCTCTGATTACCAAATGATTCGAACCTCGCAAAGAATTAGTGAGACTCGAAATTAATTTAGGGTTTTTTCACTAGGATCACTCTAAATTCAGATTTATAAATGAAAAAAGGATGAACACAAAAATACATAATTTGGATAGATTACCTTGATCCAACGTTTATGAATGAAACGTAAATCAAAGGTATAAAGAGAACAAACCGCGACTCATTGATTATAAGTGAATCACGAACGGAAGGTATAGAGTTTGAACACCATAAGAAATTCTTGATAAGTTCAGGAAACGTTCATTGAAAAACTGAAGATAAAACTTTTATAATTGTATTAATCAAAAGTAATGTATAATTCGCGCCTTAAATATGCAGCCATAAAATAAAACCCTAGAGCAACAAGGAATTCTAGAGAAACAAGGAAACCCTACTCTTAATCTAAAAAATAAAACACTAATTCCTAATCTAAAAAAGAAAAGGATAATTTGGCATTCATGTCTTACAAAACAAAAATAAAGTCTATAATTAATTAAATAAATTATCTGAAATTCACGGTCCACACGCCTAAGCTCATTCAAGTTCACGCCTAAGCCTATTCACTTGCCTTGATCGTCATTTGGGCCTAATTTGGGTTTTATTATTTTAGACTTAGCCCAAATCTCTTGAATTGACCCATTAAGAGCTTCTTTGATATTCTTGGATCTTTCCCTAGTAATAAGCCCAACTGGAACATACAACGAGTCTTTTGATGGTGCTTGTTGGTATTCATCAAGTATTATTCCTTTTTCTTTCTTAGAGCAATCTCTCATGAGGAGGTCTGATTGTCATCCCTGGAGGATATGGTTGTCATTCTTTTTTTCTTTGTTAGGAAGATTTCAACTATAAAATTGTCTTATTTTTTTTTTCCCTCAAAGCAATCTTCGATGGCCTTTCTTTGTAACTATTTTGTTGTTCTTCATTTATTCTTTGTGGAAGGAGTTCACTGTACACACCTCATTTTCGCATTCTGTAATGTTTTCAAAGGAAAATAAATAAAAGCAAATTGACAATTTGATTGAATTTGGCAAAAAATAATGCTTGGGGCTAAAATCAATTTTTTTAAAAGTTAATTGAGAACTAAATTGGTTAAATTGAAAGTGAATTTTCATAGTATATCACTTTAGATATAATTAATTTCGTTTCTCACCCCTTAATTTTAAGAAATTTCACTAATTCTATTCACTTTTTTATTTTAGTACAAAAACTGTATTTTTCATCCGTTTCATCAAATGACGGCCTATTTTATTTTTTGAAATTGAACTTTTCAATATTTATTTGGATAGTTTAAGTTCACTTTTGTCAATTTAATTTCAAGAAAAACCAAAGAACTCACATGTAATTGATAAAAAATGCTCAAATCACAAAAAACACTTAATGAGCACCTCTCGGGAATAAGATGGAACATTGGATTCTCGAATTGGAGTGCCCAAAGTAGCTAAGGGAGTGCCCAAAATTATTTCCAAAAATGGTATGACTAGGATGGTTCAAATCAAGCAAGTTTTACTCTACATACTTAATATAGGGTGCTATTGAAAAGTTTTCATGAAATAAGAGTAGCCTCTCATCATTTGAAGTAACATGGGGGAGTCACAAGGACGTCTGTGCCCTCCCCAGGGTCTGTGCCCTGGGTAGTGCGCATATGGCCACCCCTATAAATAGGGGTGATCTCCTTTTATTCCCACTTGCCAATTCACAACTCTTGCATGCCCAACCTCTCTCTAATATGCAAAGAGCACTTTCTCTCTCTAGAAAACATTTCAAAAAGTTAGATTTTAGTTTTAAAAGTCTTAAATTCTCTAAAAAAAAAAGAGAGAAAAAATAAACAAAAAAAAAAAAAAAAGGAAAAAGAAAAAAGAAAAAGAAAAGAAAAAGAGAAAAAGCAAACAAAGAAGAAGAAAAATCACCATTCCAAAAGGTAAGGTAAGTTCTCAAAACCCCTCAAAACTTTTGTTTTCCATTAAAAATATTTTCTCAAAACCAGAAATGTTCCTTCAAATTTTTTTATTTTTCTTAATCATTTTTTATAAATAAAAATTCCCTTTTCTTATCAAAAATATTTTTCCAAGATCAAAAATGTTATTTTCTTAAATTATTTTTCCATCAATAAAAAATAACAAAAAAAATGTTATTCTCAGTCTTTAATTTTCCACTTTCTTAAATATTGTTTTTTCAAATAAATGGAAAGTACTTTAACTTTAATTTTTACATTCTTATTCTTTTCTTTTAAAACAAAAGTTTTGCCATCATAACTTAAGCTAAAAAAATAACAAAAAAAGAAAATATATATATATATATTTCCTCTCGAGACCAAAACTTGTCAATTCTTCCATAATCAATAGGTGGTTTAAAAAGGGGGATATTTTTTTGTATTTTAATCACTTGTTTTATGTTACATGTTTATCTTCTTTATTTACTTGCTCATTAGTCTTACTTCATGAACACGTCATAATAAATAAAAAATAAGGGAAAAAAGATCATCTTAACTAATCAAATTAAACAAAATTTGGACTTGATTTAATTTGAAACTAGTTTTAGATCTGCATAATATGCAGATCTAGAAAAAAATTATGTTAATATATATTTTTTATTTGAATATTATACATACGACAATTGATTATTTGATTTTATACTTAATTTATCTTATGAAAGTATGAAAAAATGTTAGCGGTTAAAGTAAAGACTTCGGGCATGGCCAACTCCCATAGTGTGACGGGTGGTGTGTACAAGGCCCGGGAACGAATTTACCGCCGTATGGCTAACCAGCGATTACGAGCGATTCCGGCTTCATGCAGGCGAGTTGCAGCCTACAATCCGAACTGAGGATGGGTTTTTGGAGTTAGCTCACCCTCGCGAGATCGCCACCCTTTGTCCCGTCCATTATAGCAAGTGTGTCGCCCAGGGCATAAGGGGCATGTTAGGAAAATTTGGTGAAAGGTCCCATTCCATAAAATTATCACTCTGCGGGGTCCTATAATAGTGATTTTTTAACATATGACATGGTCCTTAGAAAGTGATTTTTTGAGTCTTGGAACCTCTCAACAAGATTCCCAAAATGTTAATACTGAAAAATAAAAATAAAATTGTAAACTAAAAAATAAATAATGTGAATCTCTAAAATTATTAATTTTCATCACTCATATTTATTTTTAAAAAACAGTACATAATCTCCAACGTGATTTTTTAATTTTTTAAATAATAATTTTAAAATAAACTAATAGTTTTTTTTTATACATTGTTTAATAGTTTGTATTATTTGGTTAAGGATTGTTGAAATACTGTTTGGAGTACATGAAATTGAATAAAAGTTATATGTAGTAAATTGATGGAAAGGGAGATGGAGATGGAGATGGAGATGGAGAGATAAGTTTACGTACAATTAGATGGAGAGATAAGTTTACGTACAATTAGTTATAATGAAAATAATCATCAATCAAAATACGAGTGAATTTTAATGAAGTCCCTTATCATTGGGAAAACATACAATCATATCATCTGTCATTTGAAAAATATCTCTGACCTTCACGTCTTTTGATATTAAATATAAAATTACATATTTATCCTTATTATTATGCTATTAAAAAAAAATTAATTAAAACTATCTGATAAAAAATTACTTTTAAAAGAATTATAATTTTGGTTTTAAAATTTTGTTTATGTAATACATTTTCAAGCCTATTGTTTTATTACTTATTGAATCAAATGATGATTGTTAGATTTTTTAGTATTTAAAAAATACTTGGTGCTGAATTTTTTAAATTTAAAATTATTCTGAGAATTAAATATTGTTGATTTATCTAATACATTTCCAATTCTATTTTTTTTAATTACTTTTGGGATCTGAGTACTTGGAGAGTACTTGCTACTAAATTTTTTAAATTTAAAATTACTCTAAAAATTAATTTTTTTTTTATTTACGAAATTTAATTACACTTCATGTATAAGTTGTTCAATTTAGTTATTTTTTTCTGAATTGTTTGATGAAGTCTTTATATGAATTTTTTTTTAGTAATAGTTTGAGTCGGTTAAAAAACATTTGACTTGTGGATTTTCTAATTGTAATTATAATTATTTTTTAAAATTAAAAATAATTGTGGATTTTTTTATTTTTTATTATTATTATTATTTGTGTTTCACCAAAAGTCTTGAAGGAGGCTTGTTGATAAAAAAGAAAAAGAAAAAAAGAGGTATAAGAACTTAGAAAAATGATGTAATAATTAATGAAGAATAAAAAAGAAAAAGAAAAAATAATATAAAACTCACTAAAAGGTTTGAATGAGTCATTCTCTAACCTCCTTCAAACCTTCTCTTATTAGGCTTGTGGATTTTCTAATTGCAATTTTAATGATTTTTTGAACTTAAAATAATTGTGATTTTTTTATTTTTATTTTTTTTATTATTATTATTTATAAAGTTTCACCTAAAGGCTTGAAAGAAGTTTATTGATGAAAAAAAAGAGTATAAGAACTTAGGAAGAGGAGATAATAATTAATGAAGAATAAAAAAAAAATGTAAAAATTCACCAAAATGCTTGAAAAATACATTCTTCAACCTCATTAAAATCTTCTCTCTCCTTCCACATTTAAGTATTAGTACTAGTTTAGACCTGCGCATTGCGCGGACTTAAAAAAAATTATAATAAATTCTTAATATTAAAACATGAAATACATACGCATTATTTGGTTATTTTAATAATAATATCCGAGAGCGGATGTATAAATTTTATTGAGTAATAAAGTTTTATAAATACAAAAAATAAATATACTATTAAAAATTACATACATAATTATAAAAGTGAAATAATATTTCTACAAATTAACTTTTACTAATGTACTATAAAATAACAAACAAATAACCATAAGTTATGATTAATTTCATCAATTTTTGTTAGTCTAACAAATTCTAATTTAATTAATTTATATAGTATTTAATTTCTTTTTGGGCAAAATTACGTTTTCAATCACACTTATTTTTTAAATAATTTAAAATACGAATTAGGAAACTTAATCATCTACTTGTGTAATAATTAGAAAAAAAGTTAAATTAACTAAAACAAAAAAAGAAGAAGAAATTGAGTGAGGTAAATCATTATTTGATATATAAAAAAATAAAAAGAAAAAAAAAATATGTAAGAACTCACTAAAAGGTTTGAAAGAAGCATTTTTGAATCTCATTAAAATCTTCTCTCTCATTTCATTTTTAAGTATTAGTATTAGATACTTAGACACTGAAGTACCTTTTCAAATGGGTATCTTGGGGTGTCTAACCTTCCTCAAGTATAACCGACCTTTGAACTTAAAGAATACTCCGATTAAAATCATTTTGAGTCAAACTTTGGGCCATTTTCAAAAAGATTTTTTTTTGTTCATTTTTGTTTGTTTTTTGAGCAACGGATAACCAATATTTTAGATGATATTATTTTTGTTATTTGCTAACTCCTTAATCAATTTGGTTAACTCTAAATAAATGTTCTTGATAAGGGTATTTTCGGGCATTACTGAGTCAGCATTTGGGACTCAACCAGGTGTCCGTTCTCGTAGTAACATGGACGCATTCTGGAGTCCACATCGTCACGCTGGAACATACGCCGACCACGACTTCTCCTTGAAATATTATTTGTATTTAGGGAGGAGCAAGGTACCCCGCAGGGACATGCCGCCCCGAGCTCTCCGTCGTAACCTAGACTACTAACTTCAGGGACTCAACCGTTCACCTGGCCGGCTCTCCATTCCAGCTCGTTCCTCCTTTAAGACTCCACAGATCTCTACTCTTCTCTATCAGCTCACCACCACAAGCCTGATAGAGGCCCGCGGATTTCACCAAATAGGCCCAAAAGCCTAAACCCAATGATTATCTCCTAAATGCCCTGGATTATTTGTTAAACATATGGTTTCACCTAATTAATTATGTTTAGACCCGACTAATCATCTTCAATGCCTATATATACTAGCGGTTATGCAAATCTGAGGTACGCTTTATTATGTGCATGTATTAAGTTCACCTGTTTACTTAACGTATTTTTTGTATTTTTTTTTCTTTAAACTCTTATTTTCACACCGAAGAGACTTTATTGGGACAAATCCCAATCTGAACCTTTTACAGGTACTACTCCCCGATGAGCAGGACTCTGGGCACAAAAAATTAGTCCTCCAAGGACTTAATACAACTTATGTGATGAATTTTTAACCGCAAACTCCACCTCAGTAAAAGGACCACCTGTCATTTGATAGGATCATATTCAAGATGTGTACCAATTTTATATACCAACAGTTCTAATATGACAAACAGATTACTCATCTTTAGAGAGTAATTCAACACATTAAACAGTTTATCCAAAGGTGTTATGTCTTCTTAAATTGAATCTACAAGGAGATATGCAAGTGCGTCGCCTAAAATAGTATCCATAGGAAGTATTTCGATTCGGGCAATACGATTTCAATCCTCCATGTGTTTTGGTAATATATTTAATTGAAAGGATAGAATGTTTGAATTGCTCCAGTGTGATAGCAAACATACAATTCAATGGTGAAAGAGGAAAGAGAGACCATGGCTAGGTGTAGTACGATCGTCCCTAGCCCTCCAAGGGATATTTATACTATCTACGGCTTAAAGACTAGATACCTCTTCTCCAATATTACACTTTGACAACGAAACTTTTTAAAATTTTCATCACTCCTCCCCATACATTCCAAAACACTATCAAGCCTTTAATTTTTCATTGTATGTAACCAATTGGATTCATAAAAATTATGTACGGTGGAAATTAATTAATCAATTTTATCCATTTATTAAATTATGATAGCAATTCTAATTTACCCTATGTATAGCATTAATTCTTTACCTCGTTGCCACTAACAAATATTGAAATTTGTCAATATTCGTAGCTATATCCAGTTGATAGGAACTTAATCTACAGAACTCCTAAGTTGTGATTATCTTTTCATCTTTATGATCATGAAATAACTAATAATGAATGGATAAAGTTAGAATCCCTAGTTTAATCATATGTGTTCAATTGATAATATAATTTATCATGAGATAGCAATTGGACTCCCATCCCAAATCATCACATTACCTTGGCAAGATAATTAGAATTATGTTTGATCTAATCATATAGGAGCTATTTATCTTTACTGAGAGCTCTAGATTATCTTTGGCATACTTAAACTTATGGACACATGAATAATCAATGCTTGAATATTTGTGGCCACAACACTTACAATTAAAACAACATAAGTGTAGAGATGCCAATGCATGGCTATTTAGGTGGCGTTTGGTTAGTGTTCCCACTTTTTTTCAATCTAACTGAGATGAGTTGGGTTGAGAATTATGTTTTCTACTGGAAACAAAATTGCGTTTGGTAACGATAATTTTTTTTTTGTGCTGCGAACAGAATCGTGTTTGGTAACGATATCATTCTAGAATTATTTTCTCACAATAATTTTTTTTTATTTTTTTATTTTTTTTTTGGATTTCGATTTCATAAACAAACAATCGATTTCATGAACGAAGGAACCAAAATCAAGAACCAAATCGAACCAAAATCAGTAACCAAAATCACTAGCTCAGAATCGTGAATAAACAATCGATTTAATGAACGAAATCGAAATCGAAATCAGTAACCAAACCAAAATCAGTAACCAAATCGAAACCCTATTCATGAACAAAATGAACAATGAAATCGATTTCAATTTCATGAATGAAGAACGAACAACGATTTTGATTTCGTGAACGAACAACGAAATCTAAATCGATTTCATCAAGAAGTACCAAAATCGATTTTGAGAATGAATGAGCAATCAAACCTGTTCGATTTCGGTAACGAACGAAATCAAAACCCTAACGACGGTGAGCTTTGACGGTGAGCTCAGCAAGGCATGGCCAGGAGGAGGAACTTCGGCCATGACGATGGAAAGCTTCGAGCAACGAAGGCGATCTGCAATGAAGACGAGTAGAGAGAAGACGAACGGAAGAGTAGAGAGACGAACGAAAGAAAAAAAAAAAGAGTAAGCTCAGTAGAAGTCGATCGTGGATCTCATTAACATTTCAAAAAATACCCCGCGTGTCCCCTTAAGTTTGGTTGAGTTTTTTGGGTACAAAAAAAAAAAAAAAAAAAAAACAAGTTTTTTTTTTATTTTTTATTTTCTTAGAATTTTGAGAATCAATTCTCATTTTTTGTGTTGGGTTGGGTTGGGTTGAATTTTGTGTTACCAAACGCGTTTTTAAAAATCATTCCCAAATTTTTTGGGTTGGGTTAGATTGAGTTGGGTTGAAAACACTAATCAAACGTGATAGTAACTCAATCCTAAAAATCACAAGCTCCATAATAACTCAGATATTCCACAATGAGTTTAAAAAAAATTATATAATTTAATGTCTAAGTCAATAAGTTAGTAGTTGTCACACTTATATTACCTTTCCATTTTTATCAGTATTGTGGTTTTTACCTTTTGGGTTGTTTATGTTAAAAGCAAATTGTGTCACACTTTAGATGTCCACATTGCTTGTTGTGTGACTTTATTTTAATCATGGATTTTAATTTGAATATCATTAACAAGATTAAAATCATAGATTAAATTAGGTAGGCTAATTAGATCTAAAGGTTGAAAACTTTAATTGTCTGTTAAAATCATAGATTAAATTAGGTAGGCTGATTAGATCTAATTATATGATAACATGTTCCTATTCTGACTAGGTTTTTACATAATGGATCCTACCTGACCAGAATCTATAAAGGACAAGTGAACAGATATATTTACAGTATCTCTAGTCCGTACTTTTGTTCTAGCCCTATATTTTTGTTGATTACTATGAATGGATCTAGGAGTAAGAGAAGGTGCTTCAATGGGTTAACTTACATATCATACGATGGGACAAATTTTTCTTACCGAAAAGACGTATGAGGGAATTTTGGAGTCAAAATCCGGTGGTTATCATAAAGTATCCGAGAGAGCGTGTGAATAGACAATAAAAATTATATTTTTTTTATAGTACAAATAGATTATCAATTTCAAATATATTATATCGATTTAGAATATTCAAATGAGAGTTTTTTACCTAATAATTATAATTTAAATAAAAAATTCTTGAAAAATAATATAAACAAACTTATATACCAACCTCTTACAAAACGAAATAGGGATGTGCGTTTTTGATAAAAATACATATCCAATATACGTTTTCAAGCCCCCCCCCCTCAAAAAAAAAAAAAACCATTGATCACAGCTGCGTTCATGCGGTTGATTTTTTTTTATTTTTTTAAAACGTATAACTTATATGCGTTTCTAAAAGAAACACAAAACTATTTTACGTTTTTTGATCGAGCCAAAAAGGTGTATTTTTGTTTAAAAAACGCATAAGTATGATGCGTTTTTTGGTAAAAAAAAAAACGCAATGTTAATTAGCGTTTTTTTGTTCCACTTGCATTGTTTTCTTTAAAAAAATGCAAAACATTCATTCTTGTTTTTTTTTTTTCCGAAAACGAAAAAGTAAATTGATAAGGAATTTTTTTTTTGTAAGCCTTCTTGTCCTTGCATTGCCGTTGATAAAGAAAATAAAAATAAAAATACTATTAACGCTTTTAAATTTTAGAATAGTATTAACATAAGCCCTATTGAAATATTTAAGGGTATGAATGTCATATAAGCCACAATCGGCCAATTTATGTTTTTTTTTTTATTGTTAATCTAGCTAATATTCATTTCAATTTGAGAGCTAACTCTATTTAAAAATAAAAATAATTATATTTGTTAATATTCAAATATTCAATTAATCTGATGACACTTTCTAGACTGTCAAAAAGGGTCCTCGAAATAATATTGGATTTGGATAGAGAAGAAAAAGAAACAAATAACAAACCTATTTGAAAGTAATGCAAGACATCAATTTAAAATTAAAAGCGATAAGAAGTACAAGTAGTAATCATAAAAAAAACAAAAAAATAAACATTACATAAAGTAAAAATTATTGAACTTTTGTAGCATCGATAACTACTTGGTTTTATCAAACCATTCATATTGAATTTCTCCGTCTTCGTAATCGGATAGTTCTGGATCATCGGTGTATTTGGGATCGAAAAAATACTTTAGTGTCTGCTCGTTTATATTTGGAGCATTGACCTTCAGAATCTGGCAAAGTTTCTGTTTGGCATGAATTCGTTTCTCCATTTATTTTATTTCTTGTTTTAATGCATGACAAATTTTTTCGATGTTAGCCGGTTCGTTTTTCAAAATTTTGAAAGACCGTAATTTTGGAATATTTAGGTGATACATATGAGATCTTACCTCATAAAGGTTTCTTTTTGCCATTAGCGTTGACCATTGTAAATTCTTTGCCTCTTCACTATCCTAGCCCTATTTGGTGTAGTTGTAACTCTCGTGGTAACGACGATTGACCCATCGAACAGTTTGTTTGACAGGATCACCGTGTACTAAGAAAGTCCGTTTTCTTATAATGGGATTCAACTATGCGCTAGAGATATCTAGTTGTCGCTAAACACCAATGATATCTGTAATAACATTCCACGGACCGTTCACGTCTTGTGAGTAACACAACCTCTCTCGGGCGTCACACTAGAGTAGTGGGCGGTGTGGTTCGTCTTCGCTCCAATGTATGACATTTGACCGACATATCTGGATTCCATACTATGTACCTATCTCATCTTGGTACTTGGCATGACATTTTGTCCCTGAACCTTCACCGGTGCAATGGATCTTCATTTTTTTCTTGCCTTTGCCATTACCCTTATCGTTTGCTGACCCGCTTGCCATCTGAACTAATTTTTTGAGTAATAAAAATGGAGAATAAGAATGAATGTGTGCGAAAATAATTCTGAAAATATAGATGTATATATAGACAATTTTTGACACATTATTTTTTGCCAGCCACTATCCCGTCAATAAAATTCCCGCCAAAAGAATTTTAATATTTTTACTGTGGCCTTTTTCTTGCCAAAATATTTCCCACCATTTTGTTCCCCAACTTCTCGCCAATATGTTGTTGATTTCCACCCTTAATTTTTTCTATAAAACAGAACAACCTAATAAGCAACTAACTTATTGAAAACACCCAAAATAAAATTTTTAATTGAAATTGAAAAATAAATTTGTAACTAAAACAAAATATAATAACAACAACATCTAAAACCGATCTACACAAATAAAAATCGAAATCTAATGTAATTAATTAATAAAAATCTTAGACCTTAAACACAAGCACAAACACAAACCTAGATTTATATTTCAAAAAACAAAAATAAAAAAAACAAAAAACCCAAAAAAACACATATATACACAACACACATATATACATGCATATACACACGGTAAAATTACAAATATATACACATATATACACACATATACGCATATATACACACAACATATATATACACACATATACACGTATGTATTAGATTTCAAAAAAAAACACACACACACACACACACACACATATATACACGCATATACACACAGTAAAATTACAAATATATACACATATATACACACGATAAATTTACAAATATATACACATATATACACGCAACACATAAATACACACACAACACATAAATACACATATGTATTACATTTCAAAAGACAAAAAACAAATACCTCGGCAGACTGAAATGGATGAGAAGAGAAGACTGGCGGCCGATTACGATGGAGGAGAACCGGTGAACAAATTTTCGAAATCGAATGAAAACGAAAGGGTGTGGGGTAGGTGTTGGACAAGAAAAATGCACTTGAGAGTTGCGTTTCTTGAAGAAACGCAACTCTGATCTGCGTTTTTCAAAAAATGCATATCATAGTTGCGTTTTTGACCGACTTTTTCACCCACTTCCACACATTTTTGCAGAACTTGTAGAGTTGCATGGGAAAGGAAAAACACAAATGATATTTGCGTTTTTCTGTGAACCGCCTGCGTTTTTTGTGTTCGTATAATTGTCCTTCCGATTTGCATTTTTTTTCCTCGACTAAAAACGCAAAAGGGTTGTGTGTTTTTAACCAAAACGTATTTCCCTTATGCGTTTTATGTGTCCACTGTAAATAAGATTTTGTTTTATATTTTTCAGAAATTTTATTTTTATTTCGTAATTATTAGGTAAAGAACTCATTAAAATGACAACACAAAATAAAAATATTATTCATAAAAAATAAAAATAAAATAAAGACCTATATGCAAAAACATAAAAGAGTGTAACAAAGATTTATGTTAGGAAAACTCGAAAAGGGTAAAAACTATGGCACCACTTTGCAATACAAGGAATCTATCAATAAACCTAAGGTTTTGTTTGGGTTGGAGGAGAGATTTCATTTGAGTAAGGGATTTCATAATTCCTTTTTGACAAATACCTTGTTTGGAATTTTATGGAAATGAATTTATAAAATCCGTTTATCTTAAAAAAATGATGAAATGAATTATTTTAAAATCTACTTGATTTAGGTGTCATTTTCTGAATCCATCAAAGAGAGGATTGTGAAATTGAGGTTCGTTTCTTTGTTGTCTGAGATCCTCTTCTTCGCGACTGAGCTCTCTTCTTCTTCGTCATCATTTTTCTGTTTCTTCATCTCTGTCGTCTGTCGATCTACGCTGCCTCGTCCATTGTCTGCTTCTCCATGTTTCTTGCTCAATTTGGTGTAGATCTAAGTTTGTTTATTTCAATTTCTAGTCCTTGTTTCTTACTCAATTTGGTGTAGATCTAACAGGGAAATCGTATTCTTCTTCGACGTCGTCGCCGAGGGTCCGTCGGATTTGGATGACCCACTGGTGCTTGTCGAAGGGTGTTTTGGAGGGCGCGTTCATGGCGGAGTAGAAGGAAGGAGGAAAAGACGTGTATTTTCTGAATGTAGTTTGGGTGATAATCAATGTTAGGGAATTAAAGCTCTGCATTAAGTACCCTTCCCTCTTCGTGGTGATTAGGGTTCCAATTTTTGTTGGTGATTAGGGTTCCAATTTTGATCTAGATTTGAATTTGAGTTCCAATTTCTGTTGTTGATTAGGGTTCCAATTTCTATCTAGATTTGAATTTGTTGATTAGGGTCCTAATTTCTATTGTTGATTTGAATTTGTGTATTTTGTAGATTTTGGTTTTTCGTGTTTAAAATACTTTACCTATCCAAATAATGGAATTATAAAATTACATGATCAAATTATTCAGCTAAAATAATTATCCAAACAATAGATTTGTAAATTATGGAATTTCAAAATCCATCATTTACAATCCCTTACCGAGACGCAACCTAAATGTATTACAACTATAACAATCACCTACTTCTAGGCTTACTCTACATTGCTTTCTCCAACTCACATGTACGACTTGCTTCGTGCAACTGGCTATCTATTCTCTCAAACCATCTGACATCTTTGCGCAGGTTATGTCTTCAACATATTCCAATATACTCAAATTAGAACTCAACCAGTAACTCATGTTTCTCTACTCCAGCAAGACATTAATATCTTTTCGCAAGAAGAAAATTAAGTGTGACCTTCAAATATGATCCTTATATCAAGTGGTGGTGATTTTCAAAACCATCTTGATTCAATTTATTTTTTCAAAAGCTTGATAAATGAAGTTTGAATCAATGCGAGAGTTATCCTGAGAAATATTATAGAGACATAACTTTGAAGAACAAACTTTTTCAAACGACACGGGAATTTAGAGGATAGGATTTTCTTAGATAGTCATAATCCAAAATCCCAACATTCCTAACTTGTAAAAAATCCCTATATGGAAGGAACAAGTATAAATCCCACACAGTCATTGAGGCTTCTTCAATCCCAAAGGCTTCTTGATAAGGGTGGTCATGGGCCTGGGGCCCTCCCAATCCGCCCCTATTTTTTTAAGGTTTGAGTTTTGACTTTAAGCCCATGGGCAGGATCTGAACTGTGGTTTTAGGGACCGATCAATTTTAGGGCCAGATTTGGGAAATGCTAAAATATTTTAGACCCGGCCTGGCCCAAAGATTAATTAAATTTATATATATATATATATATATATATATATATATATATATATATATACACACACACACACACACACACATATTCATTATTCAGCAAACCCTAATCTATCATTCCCCCCCCAAATCCCGCCGTTGCGCTAAGAAGACTTGCGAGAGTAAGAGCTCTTCATAGTTTATTCCTCTTCATTCCCTAACTGAAATCTTAGTCTTCATTCCTCTTATCTCCTCTTCGTTAGTCGTCGATCACTTCTGTTCGTCGCCATCTCACTTTGTTGTTGAATGCTTCCGCGATGGATTTCAGGTAATACAACATATTTGATTTTCAAGCTTCAGATTTGTTTTGTGTTCTGAGTTTTATGCCTTGTTTACTGTTGTGTTCTGTTATGTTTTGTTCCCCAACCAAAACAACAGTGCTTGTTGTGTTCTGTTCTATTCCTAGATTAGTGTGTTGTTTACTATTTTGATTAGTGTCGCAGCTGTTTGTTTGTGTGTTATGTGTAGCATTCCGTTCTATTCCCATATTAGTATTATTTACTTTTTAAATTAAAAAAATTATAGGGTCAGGCTTTGGGCTTAATTTTTTTATAGGGCAGGGTTTGGATATAAAAGTAAGGCTTGACCATAGGGCCGGGCCGGACCAGGGCCTAACATTTTTTTCGTAATACCCTAGTCAAAGCCCGGCCCGACCCATGACCACCTGGTAGCACGTGAATATACGCTGCTACTTACACTCACAAGTATATGAGGTCTAAGTTTTAGTATACTGTGATCGTGAAAGATCGGGTTATCGTATCCACAGGGATTTATGTCGTTACTATCGAATACCGCGTTTGTCGTGACCTAATTTTATCTAGGCGAAAAACAAATGTATCTAATTAATTAAACTAATACTAATATAACCTAAATTAACTACATTAATATACTAATATGTTTTAGGGTGAAGAATTTTCTAGGGATTAACGTGTTTACAAATATGTGTTCAATCTTGATTTACTTACGTTTACGATGTTCGACCTATTTGACAATTTCGGTACGTAAACTCTACCGCCACCTCTCCCGAGTGTAAGACGGGGGAATACATGACTTCAAGTTAACAAAGAAGTCCCCCTCAATGTCTTAACGACCCTAGGTCACGTGAGTCTCGCCCAGCGTCATTGATTGCACACAATCCTAGAGGTGGGCACGGTTTGGTTTGGTGCGGTTTTCGCAATTTTTGGTTTTCATATACTGAAAACCGCTCCCTGACGGTTTGGTTTCTATGTGTGAAAAAAACCGTCCCTGCGGTTTATGTCGGGGTCGGTGCGATTTCGGTTTTGGGCTGAAGAACAACAACACGATAACGAAATCAAAACCCTAAACGAACGAAAATGAACAAATCCATACACGAAATGAAACACTAAACTAACAAATTTATAAAACGATCGATGAAGATTACCTGAATGATTTGAAGGCCAGACCTGTGATGGCGGACAACGATCTGCGAAGGATCAGCCATGGTGGACAACAACAATCTCTGACACGGTGGAGGATTGCGAAAGATATGCAATAGCTGAGCATTGCCAACTATCTGCAACGTTCAACAACGTTCTGGATTTTGGCGTGAAGGCGAATGATCTGTGATGGCGAACGAACGATCGTTTAGGGTTGCGAATCTTGCAATTAGGGTTTCCATGGTACGATTAGGGATGCGATGGTTCGATTAAGGTTGCGATGGTGTAGAAAATGTTGTGATTTAGGGTTGTGATCTGTTCTCGCGGCTGGGAACAAGAGGATGACATGGAAGTAGAAGGAGAGAACGATCGGGAGAGAAGCGATGGAGCGGCTACGCTAGGGTTCGTTCCTCTGGCTCGTGGAGTGTATAATGTCTATATATACAAACCCTAAAACGATGTCGTTTTAGGGATCCCGGTTAGGCGCGGTTAAACCGTGGTTCATGTGTGCTAAACCCGGCAACTGAACCGGGGCTGCGATTTTACTCCAAATAGTAATCTAATCAGGCGGTTTTTTCATCAGGGGCACTTTTTTTTTTTTTTTTTTTTTTTTTTTTTTTTTTTTCAGTTGGTTTTGTTTGGTTTCTTGGTTCGTCGGTTTTTTTGCACACCTCTACACAAATCCAACTCCCTCCCAGGTCATTGGATCGTGCGTTGTATTTACCATATCGACAATTTCCGTTCTAAAACTCCCTCGCCACCTCTCCCGAGTGTAAGATGAGGGATATAACGCAACTTCGAGTCAACGAAGAAATCCTCCTCAATGTCTTAACGACCCTAGGTCGTGTAAGTCTTGCCCCAAACGTCATCGATTATCCACAATTCAATTCCCTCCCGGGTTATTGGATCGTTGCGTTTGTCTACCCTTATCCGAATCCGGGGTTTCTCAAAACACTGTATTCTCCATTTATCTAACTAAGTATGATAAACAAACAATACGATAGATACAATCAAACTACGAAGAACAATCACAAACGAAACACTAAAATCATCCAAACAACGTATTTATAAATATAATGTTAATTCCTACTACAATCCATATTTAACTTGTGGTCATAACGGTTTAAACAATGAAATCGAGCTAAACATGCTCACATGATCCTAAGATAAATAAATAAGAAAAAACAATTGAAGAACTTAGCCTCTTCCGAAGATAAACCACTAAGAATGCTCAACGATTGATTCGCCGTCTTCTCCACTTCGTGATGTGAGTTCCAATTCTAAAACTTCTAAACCATAGCCTAAATATGGACTAAGGTTCCCAAATGGCCAAGGGGTTCAATATAGGGGGAGAGGAAATGGTATTTATAAGCAAAAGATCTCAAAATATCTAGGCTATGCATAGGGTTTCCGCCTAGGCGAAGGGATCCTCCGCCTACGCGGAGGTAGGTCGGTTGGTGATCACCTAGGCGATGAAGACAGCGGTGGATGTGGAAGAATATTCTGCTGGATTTTCGCCTAGGCGGTGGATTTCCGCCTAAGCAATGGGCTGTTAGTAGCCTACTTTGATTTCTCTACTGGATTTCCACCTAGGAGATGGATTTCTCCGCCTAGGCAGTGGTCCGTCAGTAACATTTGCTCTTTTCTCAGCTTCTTCACCGCCTAGGCGATGGTCTGGACGCCTAATCAGTGGGCCTGTTTCACAAATTTGCCTCCGTGCTTGTTTTTTCCACAGTTCTTTGATCGCTTTTGGTTCGATCTCATCGTTTTCGCTCCAGATTCCTATTTTTTTGTTCCACACACCTGATTTATACAAAAAGTAATAAAACTAATTAAAACGTAATAAAATACTATTTAAACGCTCGAAAACTAACTTAATTCGGTTTGGAAATACGTAGATAGATCACACCTATCACCACCCCTGCTTCCTGATCGTGAAAGGGCCATATGGATGGCTAGTCAAACCATCCAAACACGATAACCTCATCCAAAAACCGTAAGCACGCCGTTATGTTGGTTTGGATGCTAAAAGTTCCCATTTTACTAAAACCTATATTTATGTTAATTTTAAATTTTGAAATCCTGCTAGTTTGTGCTAGGATTGTGTAGCGATACCCTTTTCCTTGTTGGAATTTGTTTGAGTACTTGAAGAGCTTCTTTGATGAAGTCAACGGGCTATAAAGGAAATGATTCCAGCGTGTAGGGCGGTGGCAGTAGATAGGGTGGGGATAAATGCAATTGTTTAAAAAATTAGTGATAGAAAATATTTCTAAAAAAAAGCAAAAGAGAGGTGTTAGTGATTTTTTTTTTTAAATAAAAGAATAAATCATATTTTTTTTAAAAAATAAATAAATAAGAGAAAGACATTCATGTCTTTATATATATATATATATATAAAATATTGGTCAAATAGAGTGACCAGTATTTCACAAATGAGAGCGAAGATTTGCGGTTTTGGACAAAAATAACAGGGGAGGTAAGTGATAAATACCTTATAAGTTTTTAGTGCAATGTTATTTTTATAATTAATGAGACTATGTCTCAAATCAAATACACCAAGTCATTATTAATGTTGCAAAAAAAAAAAAAAAAAACTCCAGTAAACTAATCGTTCTTGTAAAATTTAAGAAAGTACTTGGGATAAAGTGTGATATCGATCAAATACCATTCGTCTTGAGCATAAGTTGATCTAGTTATTAAAAAAAAAAAACCTCTCAAATAAATGTAATTCTAGATATTATATCTAAGATATTATTTGATATTTACTCCTTGTTTTTAGGTTTATCTTAACTTATTCTTTTAATCTCAATCTTTGATTTGATCTTAATATTCTAATTTTGTTTCAAACATCTGATATCCTTTTATAGGTTTCTAGGATTGGACATGTTCCCTAAATTATCTGATTTAGTGGTCGGGAAGTATACCTCACCATTTGTCCCCTTTGGCTCATTAGTTTGTTTGAAGATAAGTGATGAGCCAAATTTTGAGGATTTATATAATTGAATAATGCCATCTTTTTTCTCTTTTTTTTTTTTTTGGCTCCTCTCATGTTGTTTTTTTAGTTTAGGATTCTTCCCTAATTGTCTCCTTGTTTGAGATTCTTCAAATTTTTAAGGATACATTTTTTAGAGCATTCTCTAATCATTTAGTGTGTTTCTCTACAGTGAGTGTGGTTGTCATCCCCTTTCTCTTTATTGGAAAGAGTTTCATAATGGAACTATTCATTTTTTATTCTTAGAGCACTCTAGTTAGGGGGCCTAATTATCATCCCCTTTTCTTCATAGGAAAGAGTTCGACAATAGAACTATTCATTTTATTTTTCATTTCTCAGAGCAACTTTCTAGTTAGATGGCCTGATTGTCAGCCCTCTTTCTTCATAGGAAAGAATTCTGCAATAGAATTGTTCCATTTTATTTATTTATATATTATTATTATTATTATTTCTCAAAACAATCACTAGTAAGGGAGTCCGATGGTCATCCAATTATTTCCTTGTTGGAAGAGTTCTGCAACGGTATTATCCTTTTATTATTATCCCTAAGGGATCTGGTTGTCATTCTTTTTTTCTTTGTTGGAAAGATTTCAACTATAAAATTGCCTTCTTATTTTTATTTATTTTTCTTTCTCAAAGCAATTTCGGATGGCCTTTCTTTGTAACTATTCCACTGTTTTTCATTTATTCTTCGTGGAAGGAGTTTATTGTAGACATCGCATTTTGTAACTAAACTGCAATTTTGGACAAACTTTAAATTACGTGTGAAGCAAAAAATTTCCATCTTAAATTCATGTGTTTAAATTTTATTTAATGTTTTGAAAGGGAAAGAAATAAAAGCAAATCGACAATTTGATTGAATTTGACAAAAAATAAAGTTCCGACCTAAAATCAAATTTTTTAAAAGTTAATTAGGGACTACATTGGTTAAAATGAAAGTGAATTCTCATAGAATATCACTTTGGATATAATTAATTTCATTTCTCACCCCTTAATTTTTTTAATTTTTTTTTTCACTAATTCTATCTATTTTGTTTTTTTTTTTAGCTCAAAAAACCGTATTTTTCATCCGTTTTGTCAAATGAGGGCTGAAAATACTTTATTTTTTGAAGTTGAACTTTCCAATACTAATTTGGATAGTTTAATTTCATTTTTATCAATTTAATTTCAACAAAAATCAAAGAACTCACATGTAATTGATAAAAAGTGCTCACATCACAAAAAACACTTAATAAGCACTCCTTGGGAATAAGACGGAAATTTATTCCAAAAGTTCTCAAAACCCCTAAAGACTTTTGTTTTCTATAAAAAATATTTTCTCAAAGCCAAAAATGTTCCTACAAAAAATTTATTTTTCTTTATCATTTTTTATAAATAAAAATTCCCTTTTCTCCTCAAAAGTATTTTTCCAAGATCAAAAATATTATTTTTTTAAATTATTTTTCCATCAATAAAAAGTAACAAAAAAAAAAGAGTTATTCTCAGACTTTAATTTTTCACTTTCTTATATATTTTTTTTTAAACAAATGGAAAATATTTTAGCTTTAATAAACTTGTTGATTCTTCCATGATCGGTAGGTGGGTTAAAAGCGGGGACAATGAGGAAAAAAGATCATCTTAGCCAATCAAATCAAACAAATTTTGAACTTAATTTAATTTGAAATATTTAGACACTGAGGTACTTTTTTCAAATGGGTGTCTTGGGATGTCTAACCTTTCCCAAGATTCAGAAGTGAAACAATGTCAGTCCCGATGCTAAAAGTTCCCATTTTACTAAAACTCTAAAATCATGCTAGTTTGTGCAATTGGTGCAAGGATTGTGTAATGATACCCTTTTCTTTGTTGGAATTCGTTTGAGTACTTGAAGAGCTTCTTTGACATAGTCAACGGGCTTTAATATATGATAGAAGAGAACACTAACACCATCTAAACATTTGCACAATTGAAAAATAAAACTCAACGAGTCCTATGGAAAAACTAGAAAAAATAAAACTCAATGAGTCCCCCTTCAAAATTTGAGACAAAAGGTCCAAGTAACACTAAACTATCTAGTAAACACCAAAAGTTACATATTAAAAGTTACAGATTTCCCGATCTAGATTTGATGATGTCGATTTGGGCTAGATTCAAGCAACATAAAACACTAAACAAAATGCATCGCTACATAGAAAATCTTGCACAAGTAATGCAATCAATTTTGACTTGTCCTACGATATTGCTTGAATGATGAAACTTTCTGGTTGACCTAATTTACAATAAAAGCACTTGCTAAAAATAAGGACAAAGAAGGGGGTTGAGGTGAATCTCTAATCCAAGTGTTACTCTTACTATTAAAAGAGGACCGGATGCATAGATTTCATAATAAAATAGGAAGAGTTAAATTTGGGGTGGGAAGTGTAAAACAGTTGAAATAGTAAAATAATAAAATAAATTATTGGCTCCCCTTAATTCAATAAACTCTCCCTAAATAGATGCATGTAAAAAATTAACCTTCCCCTTAAAGTATAAATAAATTTTCCAATAGAGGATTACAAAGTCCAGGGGGCTCTCATGATAAACTTCTGTAGTCAATATGTTTTTCAATGGATGCAAACTTGGTAATAAGACGGAATATTGGATTCTCAAATTGGAGCGCCCAAAGTAGCCGAGGGAGTGCCCAAAATTATTTCCTAAAATGGTATGACTAGGATGGGTCAAATCAAGCTGTTTTACACTACATACCTAATATAGGGGGCTATTGAATAATTTTCATGATATAGAAATAGCCTCCCATTATTTGAAGTAACATAAAGGAGTCACAAGAACGTCCGCGCCCTGGGGTGTGTGCATATGGCCACCCCCATAAATAAGGGTGATCTTCTTTCATTTCCTCTTGCCAATTTACAACTCTTGCATGCCCAGCCTCTCTCTAACATGCAAAGAGCACCTTCTCTCTCTAGAAAACATTTCTAAAAAGTTAAATTTTAGTTTTACAAGTCTTAAATTCTCTACAAAAAAGAGATCGAAAAAAAAAAAAAAAAAAAAAAAAGAAGAAGAAGAAGAAGAAGAAGAAGAACAAACAAACAAACAAACAAACAAAGGAGAAGAAAAATCATCATTCCAAAAGTTCTCAAAACCGCTCAAAATTTTTACTCATTAGCCTTACATCATGAACACATCATAAAAAATAAGTAAAAAAGATCATCTTAGCCAATCAAATCAAACAAAATTTGGACTTGGTTTAACTTGAAATACTTAGACACTGAGGTACCTTTTTCGAACGGGGGTCTTGGGGTGTCTAACCTCCCCAAGATTCAGAAGTGAAACAATGTCGGTCCGAATGCTAGAAGTTCCCATTTTACTAAAACCCATATTTTTATTAATTTTAATTTTTAAAATCTTGCTAGTTTGTGCAATTGGTGCAAGGATTATGTTTGAGTAGTTGAAGAGCTTCTTTGACGTAGTCGACGGGCTTTAATATATGATAGAAGAGAACACTAACACCATCTAAACATTTACACAATTGAAAAACAAAACTCAATGAGTCCTATAGAAAAACTAGGGACTTACACTTACGAAATTCAAGACAAAACATCTAAGTTCAAGTAACTCTAAACTATCTAGTAAACACCAAAAGTTACAGATTAAAAATTATAGATTTCCCGATCTAGATTTGATGATGTCGATTCGGGCTAGATTCAAGCAACATATTACCTGAAACACTAAACAAAACGCATCACTACATAGAAAATCTGGCACAAGTAATGCAATCAATTTTGACTTGTCCTACGATATTGCTTGAACGATGAAACTTTCTGGTTGACCTAATTTACAATGAAAGCACTTGCTCAAAATAAGGACAAAGAAGGGGGTTGAGGTGAATCTCTAATCCAAGTGTTACTCTTACTATTAAAAAAGGACTGGATGCATAGATTTCATAATAAAATAGGAAGAGTTAAATTTGGGGTGGGAAGTGTAAAACAGTTGAAATAGTAAAATAATAAAATAAATTATTGGCTCCCCTTAATTCAATAAACTCTCCCTAAATAGATGCATGTAAAAAATTAACCTTCCCCTTAAAGTATAAATAAATTTTCCAATAGAGGATTACAAAGTCCAAGGGGCTCTCATGATAAACTTCTGTAGTCAATATGTTTTTCAATGGATGCAAACTCATCTCCACTTTAGTAACAAGCTCTTTCACCACCCTTCCCACAACATTTGAATCTATCAGACAACCCCTAACAGTCTGCCAAACATGGGATATATCATACAGAATGTAATAGAAAATGAAAGAACCTTTTTCTTTTACCACTCAAATTGCATGAACTTACCCAAGGAGAGTTGAAGCAGGCATTGAGGATTATGAACTTGAGAAGGTCCTGATCAGAACTGTAGATGATTTTGTCTGGACTGACATAAAATGTGAAGTCCTGACACGAAGAATCAAACAGGGATCCAATTTTTTTCATAACCACCCTTCCATATTTAGGTGGGCAAAGGTTGAGTTGAATGCTTTGTTCTTAGTCTTGTTTGAACTTGAAGTGCTACTTAAAGAAGCTTGAGATGGAATTTCTTCATGTAGTTTCAGCAAGGCTAGTGCCCTCTCGTTACCAGCCCAGAAACAGCACGAGGATGATCCGTCATCTGGACATGTGAATCAAAATAAAAAATATCTAATAATTGTAAAACATAGAAGAACATGCAAATTACATAATATCAAACCATAATTCACATTACAAAGTCAAACCAAGTACCTGTGGAAGCCGACACTCGATAGAGCAGAGTTCAATGGCCTCTAGATGACCTTCTAAAACATGGCTCTTTTTAACATGGTGGACTACATCAGAAACTCACTCTCTAAAATACTATTTGGCAACGTCAAATTGAAGCCTTCGAATTGGAATTAGAAATGAACGTATGCAAAAATTACAGAATTTACATTATTTTGTTTCTAATTCTAATTCCAAAACGACAATTCCAAACAACCAAACAGTACCTAAGAGCAAGACCCGACATAAGAAGCCAAGGACAAAAAGCTTAAAAACCTTTGGAACTTGATTCATAACTTTAGAGGTTGGTTGGTCCTCAGTGCAAAAGAAATTGTATTGCAATTTAAGCTCCATCGATCTGCTTTTGATGGCCTGTTGGTTAAACTCATCAGTTCTCTGCTTTGTATTGGCGATGGATCATGCATACTGCAGAGGATTTCTTCTCTAGGCAAGAATTCATGGACATTCAAAATGACCCAGTGTATTAAGAAATTCAAGAGAGTGAATGGTAAATGTTTATTAAACGCAACCAAATTTTGGCATCTTTTGGTAATGTTTTTTTTTAAATGCTTTTCTAAACTAAACAAATGATGTTTATTTCACTACCTTTTGGCACAATATGCATTTATAAAATGGAAGAGAAGAAGGTGGTTATACTATTGCGATGGATGCTGATACTTTGCACATGCGAATTGTGTGCCTGGGAATACGGGGTCTTTCATGGCAATCCTATTACCTGTTGAACATTTCTAATGTCTCATGCTTTGAATTGATTTTAAAGTATTATTTTCTTAAATTTTGAGGCCTAATGGCTCATAATAAGAAATTAATTACCATTTCTTTTCTCTCCTTCCTCTTTTTCTTTAGATATCATCCGCTTGCCAGTGGTTGATCAATTAAATTGGATTAAAAGTCATTTTCTCAAGAACATGGCACTACATGATGTTACGCAAAAGATAATGAAGATGACAAGATAGTTAAATATTTCAGTGAGTAAAATAAGGAGGAATCAGGCAAATCCAACTCTTTGGGGTCATTCTAATTTCTAACAAACGGTTGGAGGTTGGTTGAAATAAATGTAACTCGAGCCAAGTGATTAGTGTATATATAAGTAAATTGAGAACATAAAGAGTTTTTAGCTCACTCTAGTATTCCATCAGACAATACCTCACATAGCATTGACTGTACTCCAACCCCAGTATTTGCTAAACCCCAGGATGATGAACCTCCGGTTCAAGAAGTTGGCTTCAAAGGATTCTCTCTTCTTGTGTAAATCCAGCACTTTAATTTCCCTACAAAGTTATTGCAAACAATTATTACTTACAGTGGGATAATAAATGACATTTGTCAACTTTCCTGTTCGTAATGCTTTCCAACATACATTTGACCGAACCTAATGGTTTTTTTCTAAGCTTTCCATGAGAAAACAACGAAGAACTTTTTTTAGGTAACTCCACAAGCAAGACACAGCAACATAA
This sequence comes from Eucommia ulmoides, assembly GCA_016647705.1. Classification (NCBI taxonomy): domain Eukaryota; kingdom Viridiplantae; phylum Streptophyta; class Magnoliopsida; order Garryales; family Eucommiaceae; genus Eucommia; species Eucommia ulmoides. Next base: position 28,876,942 of record CM028340.1, on the reverse strand, counting down.
GTTAAGAACGTGCTGGATAAACCCTAAAATAGGACAACAAAATAATTATTCCATAAAAAACTCCACTTAGTGATGACCGGATATAACAACACCTAAGATAGAGGAACTAAGACCATGTTTGATAACCATTTAAATTTTAAGTGCTGAAATTTTAAATGCTAAATTTTAAGTGCTGAAAATATCTGAAGTTTGTTTGATAAAATTAAAATTTCAAGTATTGATTTTTAAGTGCTGAATTGGACCTAAAATGAAAGTGCATAGTTTAATTAATTAATTACCCCTAGATCTGTGAAGGGTAAAAATGTCTCAACAGCAAAATAAAAAAATAAAAAGGACAAGCCCATTCAGTATTTAAAAATTAAGTGGAGGTCCGATGGCTAAAAATTTTAGGCCCATCATGAGAAATTTTTAAGTGATACTTAATTAATTAAGTCCTATTAATTATACTTATCAAATAAGCTTATTATATTAAGTACTTAATGCATTAAGTTTTAAGTACTTATTTGCATTAACAAATATAGCCTGAGTCTTGAAAAAAAAAATAGAGACTAGAACTATCTGTTTTTTGTGAAGAAGAATCATTATTGTGGATGTATGAATATAGGCGGTACCTTTCACTTCTAGGAAGATCAAGGTAGACCTCCCCAATATCGGAAAAAAAAAAAAAAAAAAATTAACAATATAACTTCAACACTAGTGAAATTACAAGTGAAACTCCCAAAAAAAAAATTCAAACAGCTTGTGGAATTAAATTTTAAAATTGCAAGTCAAAAGGGCATGGAATTCCTCATACAAATTGTGAAAACAAAATCCTTAACCCTGTGTTTGGTAAAGGATTTATAGGAGGAATTTCATTTAGTTAAGGGATTTCAAAATCCTTTTTTAATAAATTCCTTGTTTGGGAAGTGAAAGGATTTTAGGAAAGAGAATTTGTCAAATTTTTTGGGGAGTGAAATGAAGGATTTTGAAATCCTTTTGAGAGAGACTGAATTTGCCAAATCCTTCGATCTTTGTCTTCTGCTTCGTTCTTCTGCTTTTGCTTCTTCTTCGTTCTTCATCTTTGTCGTCGTCTTCTTCGTCGATTTCATTCTTCTACTTCGTTCTTTGTCGTCGATTTCTTCTTCTTCTTCTTCGTTCTTCGCTAATCTTCGAGTGATTTCGATTTCGATTTCGTTTTTGAAATCGAAATCGAACAACACTTTGGATTTCAAAAACAAATTCGAAATGGAAATAGGAATCGAAATGGAAATAGGGTTTTGATTTTTACTTCGATTTGGGTTTCGATTTCGATTTCGAAATCGAAATCGAAATCCAACGACGAAATAGGGTTCAAAATCGAACGATGAAATCGAAATCGATTTCTATGTGGAAATCAAAATGCAACGACGAAATAGGGTTCGAAATTGAAATCCAACGACGAAATAGGGTTTGCAATCGAACGACGAAATTGAAATCGACAAAATCGTCGTTTGTTCGTTGTTTCATCTCTGTTTCTGTTATTGTTTTTTTTTTTTTTTTTTTTGTCCGGAAGTGGGATAAAAAATACAATCAAATTTTTTTTTATCTAAATACTTCAGTACAAACAATAATCCAAACAACGGATTTGTGAAATGAAGGGATTTTGAAATCCCTTCATTTCATAAATTCCTTGGATTTATCGAATCCCTTACCCAAACGCAACCTAAAGTGACCTGTTAGACAAAAATGCCTTGTTGTTAGCTAGTTATATAGAAATAGGTTAGGTTATGTAGAATTTGTTTCTTGAATTAAATGGTCATACCATTCTAGCTGCTCGCATCTCCATCGTGGAAGTGCCTTGTCAACGTAATGCCAGGTGGGTTACAACCCAAATTAATTTTCAGAAAATTTTCAAAACAAGATATCGTGTTATCACCAAAAACGAAAATTGAAAATAAAATATAATGTTCAGTTGGATGGTATTTCTGTCCCTGTTGCCAAAAAACTGGAAACAAAAAGGAAACACATTTTCTTTTGTTTATGTTTTTGTTCCTACTTCCTAGTTTTGTGGGAAAAGAAATAAATCCAAGAAGCCTACAAGAATAAGGAACAAATTGCAGATGAAATAAAAGCCATAGCATAAAATCTCCAGATTTGAACCAAACCAAGATGATTGTAGGAGCTATCGTACATAATGTGATGCAGTCAAACAAGGAATCTTGGTAAGAAAAGAGTAGATGCCTCAGGAGATATTTAAACTTATGAACAAACTCTCTATCCCCTTTAATATTGGAAATAATACCTTTTTTCAGAGATCTTACAGCTTCATTATATCCTACTTCGATTTCACGCTTCTGTGAATAACTAGAACTACCACCACCCAAACCCCTTTTTTTTGGATCCATCTCACATCAATAATTAAATTCATTCCTTTAAAATGATCTTTTTATAATTATTTCTTTTGACTACATGGCAAAGTATGGCTTGCATTCCAATCAATGGATCTTAAACTTTTGTCCATAGAGCTCAGAATCCTCTCCCCCCCTTTTGTGTTTTTTTGTTGTTTTTTTGGATGCTTGTTAAGCATTTAAAAGATACTAGTCCCTAACTTTGCACCATAAACATACAGAACACGCGCACACAAATATATACACAAAGCATTATAGCTAAGAGGTGCGGCAATCCCTTGATTGCATACCAAATCTAAAAATCAAAACTGATGGAGACCGTAAATTCAGCATTTTTCTTGATTCAGTCATAATTTAAGGCGCAATTGACATCTTCCAGATATTTGTTTAAAATGTGGTAAAAAAAATGTAGTAGCGCAACAACGTTGGCACATGAATTACTAAATACTAAAAGCAAGATACAGTTAAGAAACCCAAAATTTGAAATCCAATCATTTAACTTGTCGCATGGTGTGAATTCAATGGGTGCATGTCAAAATTTTCAGTGGGCGAATTGAATTTTCAGTGTCTTAAACAACTTATCATATTTGCTGCACAGCACAACATAAAGTTATTCACTATCATACCTAATTCATTCCGTGAGAGGAACCAAATTTTAAATTAGGAATGAATTTGCTTATTCCCAATTGGATTGAAATATGTTCAGTGGACAGCCCAGTTCTAGCTCAAATATTTTCCCCGCTCACATCACTCCGGCCCAGAGTGAAAATTAAAAATGGAAGATACCATTACCAATCTATAAATGCACGCATGAATTTTCAGTGTCTTAAACAACTTATCATATTTGCTGCACAGCACAACATAAAGTTATTCACTATCATACCTAATTCATTCCGTGAGAGGAACCAAATTTTAAATTAGGAATGAATTTGCTTATTCCCAATTGGATTGAAATATGTTCAGTGGACAGCCCAGTTCTAGCTCAAATATTTTCCCCGCTCACATCACTCCGGCCCAGAGTGAAAATTAAAAATGGAAGATACCATTACCAATCTATAAATGCACGCATGAATTTTCAGTGTCTTAAACAACTTATCATATTTGCTGCACAGCACAACATAAAGTTATTCACTATCATACCTAATTCATTCCGTGAGAGGAACCAAATTTTAAATTAGGAATGAATTTGCTTATTCCCAATTGGATTGAAATATGTTCAGTGGACAGCCCAGTTCTAGCTCAAATATTTTCCCCGCTCACATCACTCCGGCCCAGAGTGAAAATTAAAAATGGAAGATACCATTACCAATCTATAAATGCACGCATGATTTTTACATCTTAAACCACACAAGTCATTGTTTGCAGTGGACCTATTCATTGATTCGCAAAAGAAGGTGATGTGTTTTCAGGCATTTCGTCGAACAGTTCATGTGCGTTTTACTTTTTCTCATTGGCACAAACCAACGTCACACACTCCAACACGCAAATTGAAATAATAAACGAAATGCTTAAACAAAAACATCAGGAAGAGAAAAGAAACGGTTGTCTTAAGAGACGGGGCACATACTAGGAACAATCGATGGCCACAGGAGAAGACGAAACGGACCTTCTCCGGGCAGAAGACGTTCCGACGAAGGCAGAAGAAATCGGAAGCAAATAACAATTTGGACTATTTCTTGATTTGTGCGTGTCATCCTTGCGCAGGGGCCATGCTAATCTTCTCTGTATTATTCCAATTTTATCGGATGTCCCCGAAGGGACGAACTACAGTCGAGAGCTGGAATTACATAAAGCGGTCCAAGGGCTTGGAAGAAGAGCGATGTGGGAAGGCTGAACAGTAGTCAGTCACTCTTTAAACGTGATTACTAATTCCTTAGGAGTTAGGAGCCCCATTCGTCACACTTATTTATTTTTTACTAATATCGAGGCAGTGATCCAGCCTTTGATATTTTGAAATTATGAACATCATGAGAACAAGAAAATTATGAAATAATGCGGGGTAAAATACTCAAAATGTTGAAAAACTCTACATTATAGGTGCATCATCTACTTCAATTATAAAAAAGGGTGGTGTTTGGAAACATTTAGATAATATCCATTATGTCCTTGAAAAAGACCCATCTTCCAACCAATTTTGTCCCCACTAACTGTCGCACCGCCTAGGGTTCCGACTCCTCCGGCACTACCGTGGAAGGATCCTTTCGAAGACGATGAGTTGATTGAGATCGAGATTGACGAGACTTTGTTTTTTGATTGAGAATTGAGGAATCCTAATTCGTTCGAAATTCCATGAAAATTCCTCTTTCCTGTTGAGTTCTAGGTGTTAATCTTAGACATCTTTCCATTGATTCTTCTTCTCCTCCTAATGTTGTAGTTTTGAGCGTTAAAACTGATCGATTTTTAGGAATTTGTGTTTTCACAATTTCGAAAATTTCAAGTAAATCTAACAAATGACGAGTAATTCACAACTAGAATTTCCAGCAGAGAATGAGGGAAGAATTTTCAAAAGCCAGGGTAGAGAAGGTGCAAAGGGCCAAAAGCTAAACCACCCGGTGCATCTCGTCTTTGCTTCCATTCAGGTAAATCCTCTCCTTCTCTCTTTCTCCAATTAGTCTTTTTTGCTTGATCCGTTCTCTAGGGTTACCGATTGTCTGTTATGATATTCTATATCGTTCTCCTAGTATGATCGCGTTGAATATTTCAATTGGCATGTACTGAATTCACAAATTATGTGAGCCTATGTGCGATTTTGCATATCGAACCCCTAAATTTTGATGTTTGCTCTTAAATTTAAACAACTGGGGCTAACTGTGAATTTAAAGACTGTTCATGTATCTAAAATACATAATTCTTAATGTGATGTCTTCATTTTTTTTGTTATGTTATGTCTTCATTTATGTTATGTTCCGTCTTCATGACAACCGAGTAATTTGCATCTACGGAGTTTTTTTATCGTATGTCATTTGATTGATTTTCAAATTATTTGCATCTTCTAATCCTTTATTGATGGCTTTATTTTTATGTGAATGCATGTTCAAATACAATTTCTCCACAATTTTCGTTTTCTCTAAAAGAACTTTTACATTTTCACACTTTAATTACAGTTTCTAAACATTTTTACCAGATTGCAGCACTTTTAAACTTATTTTTGATACTAATAGCAATTTGAAAACTCATGTTCTGGTTTTAACTGACTTATTCAAACATTCAACTCATAAAATACGTAGTCAAAATTCCCAAAAGTTGGGGCATATAAACCACGATCATATGTAAATTAGCGTGATTCTATAAACTACCAATCATCTCATGTATATCAATCTTATGGCAGAAGCATGCAGGTCTATTGAGGCTTATGTGAATCATTCCCCCAATCTGCCATTTGGGACCCTTGTAAATAAAGTAGAATGATTCATAGAGCACATAACTGATTTTGTTGCCTCTCTTGATTAAATACACTTTATTTTCATATAGATAAAAGTTCCTAAAAGTTGGGGCATATAAACCACGATCATATGTAAATTAGCATGATTCTATAAACTACCAATCATCTCATGTATATCAATCTTATGGCAACGTAAATGGTACTGTAAATGATGTTGCCAAAAAATTCCTAGCATATATAATAACTTCACACGTGTTAGAAATTTTCGCAACCTGCATCTTTAACCTGATAACCTGCAAAACCGATTAGTTCTAAGGGGACAACAGTGTAGTGTCGGTCAAAAAACCTCCGGCGTGAGAATAAGTCAATCTGCTTTAGGATATCAGGCAAAAGACTAAATTGTAAATGCAATACCTTTCCCTTATTTATAGACTTAGTCTTCTCCTAGGAGTTACATCTTTTCGGCTCCCCATTATGTTGTTATTTAGTAGGGAGTTACTCCATTTAGGCTCCCCCACTAAGCTAAAATTTCTCCAGCATCACGTTCTTTGAATTTCCACTTGATGGATCTATGCGTGGATTATCAATTTGGACCAATGTTCACGGCCTGGCTCCTTTTGAGCATTGAGCCTCTTTATTGTGCAAGCCTAAGATTACATGTGGGCTTATTGTGATAGGCTTTTTCCAAGAAGCAAAAATTTCTCCCACATAAGTAAACTACCAATCATCTCATGTACAATAAAAATAACCAACTAATAAATAACGGTCATTAATGAAGGCCTTACTTTCAACATGCAAACAATCAATAAATTTATCAGCAAAATTGAAAATATATATATCAATGATTACTGCAGGACAAAGAATGTTAAAGATGCACTCAGATACTTGCGTTTAAGTTATTAGATAAGATGCTTGTATTCTTGTATTTGTCAACACATTCATTATTACTGGACTTTAAACAAACTTTGGTCACCTCGGAAATTCCTCCTCATCAACTACATTTATTCAAATAAAAAAAAAAAAGAGAATTATTATTTCAATCTTTTCCACCTAATACTATATATGCATGATATGAAAAATCTTGTTGCAAAATGTTGGGATTTTTTACAGTTAGTCAATTACCAATTCATATTAAGAAAAAGGTTTTCAATATTTTTTTTTAACTATATTGCTCTCGTTCACAATGAAAATTATGTTAAAGTAATATAACTTTTTGAAATTTGAATATGTGGTGAATAAGATGGTTATTTTGGGAGGGGTAATAAAAGTATTATTTATTAAAAAAGAAATTCGACAATTAATTTGAAACATCCTACAAAGGATAGTAGGATAATTAATTTGGGACCAAAGGAATAGCATTTTTTCCGAGGAAACATTACTTTTCGGAACCTATATGTTTGCTTTTTGTAACTCAAGTTTCAAGTTATATTCATCTAATACAGAGTTTAATTAAAAGTAATTAAATTGAATGAACATCTATTCAAAATTCAATTCCATTACATGTGAATATGATTTTCAGTACATCCAATCCAACCAAAGACGTTGTACCTTCAATTATGTTCATTATTTGGTAATTTTTGAATAATTACTATTTTTTGTTTCCTCTCTGCAGGGGGTTGCTTCTTTTCAAAGCTGCTTCCAAAGATTATATTATGGATGGGGTCATTCTTTGCAATTAATTATCCACCATATCAGCCTGAAATCGGCCTCCGACTTGGTTGCTTTCATGATATAAATAAATTTATTATTATAACAAAATAGCTTTGGTTTGATTTTATTTTATTCAACAAATGACATGCTATGGTGCTCGTGAATAGTGAAAATGCATGCATTCATGATCGAAAGGTGAATATTTATAATTTTACTACGAAATAGAATGAAATGTAAGTATGTAACTGAATATATTTCATTTCTATTATATTAGATTTGCTCCTACAACTTTGTAAAAAGTATGCTTGCAGGATGTATTTCTTCCAACACAAGTTTCCAGGTTTACAAAGGTCGACTTCTAAAATGACCATTTTCCCCCCAAACAATTAAGTGGAAATGTTTCAACTTTATTGCATTTGGAAACTCTTAGCAAAGGTTTTAACTTATGTTTCTTATCCAAGTATAGAAATACATCAAACCAAAAAAATCCAGGAATTAAATTGAATGGAGAGTGTCAAACCTACACTTTTTAGTCGAAACGTCAATATGTCTGTGGTGAGTTCACAATACTCAGTCATTGTTCATTACATGTATTTTCTTGCTTTATTTTGGTGTTATGGTGCTTGAAAGAGTGTTTAGGCATTTAAGAATTGTCAGGAAGGTGTTCTTTTGTTATTTCTGTGTTGAAGTTGATTTGACTGTAGTTAAAATAACGAAAATGAACATTTGTCTGGAAGTGTTGCTACTGCAACTTCAATGTTATCTTATGTGGCACCTCTTTTGGTCCTACAGATTTTATCATCCCGAATTCATATTGCAATGGGGCTATGGGTATTATTGAATGTGTTATCTATATTCTAAAATTTCTATTGTGCGGACTGTAGTTTTTCCTTAAAAAAATCCACGGTTTACATTACCATATCAAGAAAATATGTATCATTTATTTTCAGTTTTTCCCGAAAAAAACTGTAAGCCAATTTATACTTTCAATTTCTGCTTCAATGATGGTTACGTAACAACCACCTACCATTTGAAGACTGATTTGATGACAATAGCATTTGCTGGAAGGTTGTCTTTTCCACATTCGTATAAACTTTGTCAATAAAGACAGATGAAGGTAATGTTGTTGATGCTTTCCCTGATCTTCTAATGATATAATTTTCTAATGCATTACTTGGAATAGATGCGAATGTTCCCCCTAAAAAATTGGCAACCATGTATTGTTGGGTGTTCGGTAAATGTTTTGTTCATTTTGAAAGAATTATGCAATGAGAATAATGTATCACCTTTCATTGTTTTATTGATTATGTTGATTCTAAGATTTTGATGAACAATTAAGTGTTGATTTTTTGGTGGAACAAATGTTTTAATTGAGTGTTTCAGTGATTTAAGTTCCAGTGATGAAGATACAAATTAAATGGATGCTAAATGATGATGTTGAAGATATTGAAGATTTAAGAGTTTGAAGAAATTAGGGAAAACAACTCAAGTAAATTTCAACTCTTAATATCTCAATTTTGAACACACACATGGCACAAAATGTATTTTATCATTTATGTGTGTTTTAATTAAGTGAAATTATTTACTCCTATATGATTTGAAAAGAAATAATTTTAAATGACTAAAATGGAATAGAAGAATATTAGTGGAGCTAATTTAGAAGAGAAAATGGTTTAAGGGGTGATAACGTAAAAATAATAAGTTAAAAAACGAGTTCAGAATAGAGATCCAAAAGATGGCAGTCGACTGATGAGTCAACCGGACAAAGTAGCTAAAAGATCCTGTATCTCTAAGTCGATCGACAGGTCGACCGACCAAGGAAGCTGAACTCTCTGAAATTACAAGTCGACTGATAGGTCGACCGGTAAAGGCAAGACGAACTCTCTAAAACTATAAGTCGACCGACAGGTCGACTGATGAACTTCATTGGCTACAACCTAAATCCAACAGTTGATTGGGCGGTCGACCTGAGACAATATTTCAGGATTTTGTTCTATCTGAAATTATATCCAAAAGTAACCATTTTTTCTTAGGATTTGAGAGAGATTTCGAGGATATTCTTTATATTTAAGATATAGTTCATATATTAATTAAATCCTATTAATATGATTCATTAAATATTAATATTTCTTAATTTAGTACTTGAAATATATTTTATTCTTATTGATTGAGATTGAGAAATACTTTGGAGGTTTAATTGAGAGATTTGAAAGTTGTTATTAAATGAATTGAACCAAAATGAAGTTATTATGATATAAGGGGTATATATGTGCTATTAATTGTCATGACACATGTAAACTAACTGTTAAAAGGCTGATTTCATACTCATATATATAGACCTGCGAATTTCTTATGTCATTAACCATATATTATCAAGAGAGATTAGAATATATCATTGAGTGAACTTTTCTAAGAGATATCTTATTGAGAATTGAGTGAGATTTTCTAAGAGAATCAATTGATGATCATTGCTATTATCGGATTTGAAGTTACATTGTTCTAATCATTATTTCTCTAGATTCCGGATGAGATCTTTCCAATTATATTCTTTCATTGAATTATTTGATTATTATTTGGAAATTGATCTTAGAAATTATTTCTGATTTTTGAAGAAAATATTTTTACAAACAATTTCTTGAATCTGATTACGTACTCAAATTTGCTACTCATATCTTGTTAAAATTAGATTTTTCTATCTCACATTTTTTTTTATCACTAGTTGGGATTTAATTGAATTATTATTTATCTAGAGTGGTAGAAACTCTGAGTGAGATTTACTTTTTATCAATTTTTATATTGGTGAGTCGTGACGGATTAAATACTGTTAGGAGTATTTAATCAAGGGTAGCCAAGTTTCAGTCTCTTCCTGTAAAGAGATTGAGGTAGTAATTCTTCCTGAATAGAATTGTGATTTGAGTGATTTGTAAATATTCCATTCTTACCTCAGAAAAGGATAGTTGGAGTGTTTTGTGAGGTTTTAATTTTTGAACCTTAGTGTTAAAAAGAATTAGGTTATTCTTCAGCCTGTAAAAAGTAGAAGTTCTTCCTTAGCTTGAGAAAAGAATATTGTAAAGGTTGATTTTGAGTCTGTAAAAGAATCGATATGAGGGTTTGGTTACTACCTTTAAAATAATTTTGAGTTTAGTGGGTGCAACCTCCGTGGAGCTCGGGGGATTGGATTAACCAAGAGTAGCTTGATGAACCAGTATAAATTTTTGGTGTGCTGCTATATTTACTTTGTTATATTTGCTATTTGGGTGTGCACTTAGTTGATTATATTATTCCGTTGTGATATAAAGATAATAATTAATTTAGGATTAAAATTAATTATTTAATTTATTGAATTTTATTCTGATAATTTTTTAATTACCCAATTCACCCCCCCTTTTGGGTATTCTACTGGACCAACAATTGGTATCAGAACTGATTTAGCTTGAATTTTTTAGCTAACAAAGATCACATTGTTTACATAGTAGGCACACTAGCTGAGGGGCTTTCTATGCACCGTCCATCGTTGTTTACAGGTAGTAATTATGCTATTTGGAATAATAGAATGATTATTTTTTTGCAGGCTACTAATTACGAGGCATGGTTGGTTATTGAAGACGGTCCATGCACTCCTATGAAAAATGGAGTAGCCAAAAGAAAAGAGCAATTGAGTTCCTTTGATAAAGAAAAATTATCTATTAACTCACAGGCTACTAACATTTTGCTTTGTTCTTTAATTGCAAATATGTACCAGTAAATTTCAGGTTGTGTTTCTGCAAAAGAAATATGGAATATATTGAAAGACACATATCATGTTAGATCAAAAAGTAACCTAAAGAGAAAATAGAGACCTACGAAAGAAACATGAGATGATACAGATTCCAGTAGTTCTAAAGCATCAAGCAATTATAAGAGAACTCCAATATTTGCGTTTAAGGAATTGAGTCAAAGTTGAGATGCAACTATTGTAATAGAGTTAGACATTTTAAAGCATCATGTTCATTCAGGAACCCTAAATTTATGGCTAAGAATGGATCCAAAGTGAAATGGATGCCAAAAAGAACTACACAAATGGCTTGTGCAGAGTTACATAATGTTGGGACTAGACCGGAAAGAACAACCGAAGAGATTATATTGAAATCAAGACGGGAAGTCATTAAGAATCCACAAAATATATGTATAAAGCGAAAAGATATATCAAAGTCGAGATGTGAAGTTTTAAAGAAGTAACAATCGACATGTGCAAACAAAAAGAATGTACCGAAGTTGAGATATGAAGTTACAAAGAACACACAAGTGGCACCCGAAAGCAGAAAGGATGTACTAAAACCATCGATTAAGAGAAAATGTGTACTTATATCAACCGGTAGTACAGATGAGGTAAAAAGAAAGGTTATCACAAAGGATATAAGAGGTACTCCTAACCCTTCGCGATTTAAATTTATTAGAAAGGGAGGTGTCCAACTTGCCAAATAGGTAAGTTGGTGATGATTTCTAAGACCTATTTTCAATGATGTGTTCTCCTGTTGTCTTAGAAACATGTTATGGTGATTATGATAATCACATTTAGTTAAAGTATATTTACATGTTTTTATATGTGTTTATATCAAGTAGTGATCATGAATTTAATTTTGAAACATGTTATGAATTAAGTGTTTAAGTTTTCACTAAGTAGTGGTTATGACTTGTCGCATATGTATCTTAGTAAGATTATTTGCATAATATGATCTTATTCGTGAATATATCTTTTATACAAATAAGTTAGCTTGAGCTGAATTTTTATGTTTCTTGATGCATGATATTTTATGATAAAGTGAATTAAATGATAAAGAATGATTTATTTGATCTGAAATGTTTAGGATTGTGATTATATGCTTACATGGATATATTTATATGAATTAAGTATCTTGTTATATACATGAAAATATGTTCTTCTTAAATGTCTCATATCTCATGATTTTTAAATGATTATTATTATATAAGAGATTGAGCATGTTATGATATAGCATATTTAATATGCAAATTATTGAATAAGATATTATTCATGTTCTTGGATGTCATTGATTATGTGTTAATGAGAAGCATATTTCTTAAGAAGACTTGATCTGAATTAATTGGTTGATAGGATTAAAATTGCTTGGAATTTATTAATGATCGTACATGATATTGAAAATATTCACTTGATTTTTACTAATGATCTTCTTCCAAGTATATTTCAAAGAATTTCAGATTATAAGATTATTCAAGGAGAAACAAATATTCATACTGAAACTCAAAGTTGAGTTAAGAATAAAAACAAGGTTGATTTAAGGAGTTAATTGATTAGAGTTGAATTTTCATTCGACTCAGTGGTAAAATAATCTCATTCTTGCATAATTATAAGAGAAATTTAAGTATTATGATTTGATTATATGCCTATACTATATGAGATCTTGTTAATCTATTTATGATGTCATGAATATGATCATCTCAAAATATATGAAATTTCAATCTGTTGTATGTGAATATATAGACATAGTATTTGGGATACAACAAATATCTTTTGTTCTATAAATTATTATCATTATTCTAAAAGAGAAATGAGATTTTATGAGAGAAATATGCATTTATCCGTATTTATGCATGCACTAGATTTATGATTGATAAAATGTTTGAGAAATACTTCCCATTGTAGTGTGTTAAAGAACATATGTTTTGTTTCTATAAAGGGAAGACATTGCTTTGGTATCATGAATAAGGTGTGTGGACTTAACTGATAATTATATGATTGCATTCTACATTGTTGAAAGATTTTGGTTGCCTCAAATTTATTCTCCTAAGCATGAATTGACTTGTTTACAATTATATATGGGGAGAAATGTTTATAAGAGCGATAATATTAATGTCATGCTTATATTGAAAGACGAGTTTTTTTGAAAAATCAAAAGAGTTAATATACTTGTGAAAAATTAATATCATGCTATATTGCTGAAATGTTATGATTATTAACTTATGCATGAATATTATTCATTTACAATTTGATAGAGGAATATTGTATGCTCAGAAAGATATTTTTGGTGTGGATCTTGTTGGATCGAGTAGACTTGGTATTTATCTATAAAAATGATCCACATAGTGTTGATGTTTTGTGCTTAAAAGTTGAATTTATGAGTTGATTCAATGTGCTTTTAAAAGAGTTATATATATATATATCCAGATTTAATTACTTTAGGTTTACTTTTTCAAGTATATTATATGATTGCCTAGAGTAATGTTTATGTGTGTTTCCCCTCTTCCTAAATTTGTTTTTAAAAATGACAAAGGAAGAGAAATTAGTGATGTTTTATTAAGGTAAAATTAGTGATGTTTTATTAAGGGGGAGTATTATTGAAATTGTGTTGAATTGAGTATTTTTTAATTTATGCAAAGGGGGAGAAATTAATGATGTTTTATTAAGGAGGAGAATTTTTAAATTATACTTTAATTAAGTATTTTTAATTTGTGCATTATTGGAACCTTCATTATGATGCTTTAACGAGTTAAAGAACCCATCCTCATATTCAGGTGGAGTGTGATTATATTTTTATTTTGAAGAAAATATCAAAGTTAATTGTCATCATCAAAAAGAGAGAAATTGTTGATCTTAAGATTTTGATGAACAATTAAGTGTTGATATTTTAGTGGAACTAATGTTTTAATTGAGTGTTTCAGTAATTTAAGTTCCAGTGATGAAGATACAAATTAAATGGATGCTAAATGATGATGTTGAAGATATTGAAGATTTAAAAGTTTGAAGAAATTAGGGAAAACAACCCAGGTAAATTTCAACTCTTAATATCCTAATTAAGAACACACACATGTCACAAAATGTATTTTATCATTTATGTGTGTTTTGATTAAGTGAAATTATTTGCTCATATATGATTTGAAAAGAAATAATTTTAAATAACTAAAATGAAATAGAAGAATACTAGTGGAGCTAATTTATAAGAGAAAATGTTTTAAGGGACGATAACATAAAAAGAATAAGTTAAAAATGAGTTCAGAACAGAGATCCAAAAGATGGCAGTCGAATGATGAGTCGACCGGACAAAGTAACTGAAAGATCTTGTATCTCTAAGTCAACCGATAGGTCAACCGACCAAGAAAGTTGAACTCTCCGAAACTATAAGTTGACTGATAAGTTGACCGGTGAAAGCAAGATGAACTCTCTGAAACTACAAGTCGACTAATAGGTCGATCGATGAACTTCATTGGCTACAACCTGAATCCAGCAGTCGACTGGGCAGTCGACCTGAGACGCTGTTTCAGGATTCTGTTCTATCCGAAATTATATCCAAAAGTTGTCTTTTTTTTTTTTTTTTTTTTAAGATTTGAGAGAGATTTCGGGGATATTCTCTATATTTAAGATATGGTTCATATATTAATTAAATCCTATTAATATGGTTCATTAAATATTAATGTTTCTAAATTTAGTACTTGAAATAGATTTTATTCTTATTAATTGAGATTGAGAAATACTTTGGGAGTTTAATTGAGAGATTTGAAAGTTGTTATTAAACGCATTGAACCAAAATGAAGCTATTATGATATAAGAGGTGTATATGTGCTATTAATTGTCATGACACATGTAAACTAGTCGTTAGAAGACTGATTTCATACTCATATATATAGACCTGCGAATTTCTTATATCATTAACCATATATTATCAAGAGAGATCATAATATATCATTGAGTGAGTTTTTCTAAGAGATATCTTATTGAGAATTGAATGAGTTTTTCTAAGAGAATCAATTACTGATCATTACTATTATCAGATTTGAAATTACATTGTTCTAATAATTCTTTTTGTGGATTTTGGGTGAGATCTTTCCAATTATATTCTTTCATTGCATTATTTGATTATTGTTTGGAAATTGATCTTAGAATTATTTATGATTTTTGAAGAAAATATTTTTATAAACAATTTCTTGAATCTGATTACGTGCTCAAATTTGATACCTATATCTTGTTAAAATAAGATTTTTCTATCTCACGTTTTTCTATCCTTAGTTGGGATATTAATTGAGTTATTATTTATCTGGGGTGATAGAAGTTCCGAGTAAGATTTACTTCTTATCAATTTTTATATTAGTGAGTTGTGACAGATTAAACACTTTTGGGGGTATTTAGTCAAAGGTAGCCGAGTTTCAGTCTCTTCCTGTAAAGAGATTGAGGTAGTAATTTTTCCTGGATAGAATTGCGATGTGAGTGATTTGTAAAGGTTTCATCCTTACTTGGGAAAATGATAGTTGGAGTATTTTGTAACGTTTTGATTCTTGAGCCTTAGTGTTAAAAAGAATTAGGTTATTCTTCAGCCTGTAAAAAGTAGATGTTCTTCCTTAACCTGAGAAAAAAGATATTGTAAAGGTTGATTCTAAGCCTGTAAAAGAATCGGTGTGAGGGTTTGTTTCCTACCTTTAAAGGGATCTTGGTTTTAGTGGGTGCGACCTCCGTGGAGCTTAGGGGACTGAATTAGCCAAGAGTAGCTTGGTGAACCAGTATAAATCTTTGGTGTGCTGCTATATTTACTTTATTATTTTTACTGTTTGGGTGTGCACTTAATTGATTATATTATTCCGTTGTGATATAAAGATAATAATTAATTTAGGATTAAAATTAATTATTTGATTTATTGAATTTTATTCTGATAATTTTTTAATTACCCAATTCACCCTCCCTTCTTGGGTATTCTACTGGACCAACAGATTAATTCTCACATAATTTGATTTCACAGAAGAAGTTGGAAGGTCTGACTGGGGTAGAGCTACAACCATTGCTTAAACATATCGCAGAAGAGAAGAGACGCTTAGGCGGAAGCATGTAGGTTAATTGAGGCTCATGTGAATCGTTCCCCCAATCTGCCATTTGGGACCCTTGTAAATAAAGTAGAATGATTCATAGAGCACATAACTGATTTTGTTGCCTATCTTGATTAAATACACTTTATTTTCATATAGATAAAATAAAAGAATAATTTACATACTCTTTTCTTGCTTGTTTTCTTTTTTCACAGCCTGTGGCCATTTACAAATTTTAATATGACTTAATCTTCTCTAGGAAGTCAAGGAGAGAGACGTATCTGGTTTGAATTTAGTTCAAACAATGCTCTTTTCAGGCAAGATATGGGTATGATATGGGGAAGACTTACCATCTTACTCCTATTCTATGAGATACAAAATTTGGATATTATTGAAAATCGTTGCCTGTTGATTTTAACAAAAAAAAAAAAAAAAAATTGATCTTGGAAATCCTAATTTATTGTTTTTTAAAAAGAATGAGAATTTCTTTTAAAGTGGTATAAAAAAAATCATTTGAAATTCTATTTTACTATATTTGAAAGAAAATGATACTATTTGAAATCTTATTTAAGTGATGAAAGGAGGATTTAAAATCCTATTTTGATTGAGTTTAAGAGAAAATGGGTCATTTGAAATTCTATTGGACTAATTGCAAAAAATGTAGGGCTTTGAATTTGTATTTTATAGAGTTTCAGAAAGCGAGAGGATTATTTTGAAATTCTACTTTAGTAAATTGAAGAACACGGGCATCATGTGAAACTTTATCCTATTAAATCAGGATTGTTTAAAATCAAATCCTACATATTTTAATGCAATTTTTTGGGGGGAGAAGGGGGTTGTTCGAGATATAATGATGATATTCGTACTCCATATATAGTCAATTTAAAAAAAACACAAAATTGGTTGGCTATATATTTGCTATCGAATTGATCGATATTCTGCCTGTTATTTGACTTGTAATTCTACAAGTGTCGGTTGGAATTGTACCAATTATTTAAATGATGCAAAAAAAAAAAAAAAAAAAGATGGCTTGCAATTATCTTAGAAATGATATATGATATTTATTTTTCAAGGAAAAAAAAAATAGAAAGTAAATATGAACCAATTTCTCTCTTAGAAACAACTGTGGAAAACAATGTTTGACTTTGTGTCTGAACAAAATAAGAAGGTTTAGAGGTGGTCGATCATGATTATATTTTCTTTTTTTCCTTCTTTAATCCAAGTACACAGGTAAATCAGGATTTTAGTTTAACTACAAGGTGGTCTCTAATGCTAAAAACTATTTAAGAAGTCGATTAAATCAACAAGACCATGAGAGCAAAACAAAGCAGGAGGAAAAAGATAAAGGAAAAAGATAGAATAAAAAAAGTAAAAAAATCAAAAGAAATCAAATTTATGAAAAGAGAATTTTTTCATGCTCTAGCCAATGGAATGCCATGTATACCTAATTGTACGTATGTACAATTAAACTGCTTCTAATAGTAGGACACTTTCGCATGATATATCTTTTAATATTTACTAAACCAACATATCTATGATTTAATACATCCCTTGTCTTGGTTTAATGGTTCATCTTTAGTGACATTAACATACATGAAAGTTAAACCACAACTTCGTCAGACTACCAGACACCGATTTTGGCTGACATCAGTGACAGTTCATACATTAACATGAATGGTAAAAGACTTTAACCAACAATCAAAATGCCATCTGAAAAAGGTGGATGAATCTATGGCTAAGAAACCATGGAAGCACAACTACTTTAAAAGAATATCCACTCTCCACATGCAAGTATGACATGAAATCCAAAAAGGCATCAATTGTATATAAGGTCCCTACGAACTGGCCATGGGAAAAAGGAAATCTGCAGAGAAGACTACACAATTCTACGGCTAATCCAGAAACATTGACAAATGCATCATCAAGCTTCTGTAAAACACCTTTTGCTAACTTAATCTCAAGTTCAACCTCTGACTTAAATCCTCTTTTATTCAACTCAATAAGTCAAAAGTTTGTCATATATCTACAATCTTTGTCTTTGCCTACCATCTGCAGCATTAAACAAGCCAAATTATAAATCACTCTTCCACATAATGGTTAATCTCACTAGGCCACCTATAATTTAAGACTACGACATACGAACTTGTTGTTCCACATTCTAAATCACAGGGGGTCGAAGACTCTCAACTAAATTTGACCCTTCTAAAATAATATATGGTAAAGGAAGGGAAAACCAAGGAAGATGGTTAAGATGGGTAGTACATTTTCAAGAATATTAGTTATAGTTAAATTTCACATCTTTGCAATATGGATAAAGAAGGACTGCAAAAGGAAAATGAGACTATATTTTATTTGAAGAAGAAAACCAATCTTATACTTGACCGTCATTAATAGCGTACTATAGATTACAAACTTGCAAACAAAGGCAATTTTAAAATACAAAAGAAAATAAAAAAGAAAAAGAAAAGTACAAGAATGAGGGTATCAACAATGTAATTATGGGTGAATCATATGTCTGAGACAAAATGTATGAAGCCACAGACAAATGGATGAATAGAAGTATGATACTCATACAACAATAAACCATTAAGAAAAAATAAACTTGACATTCACTTTTCAATTCCAAAGGTTTGGACGACGATTATGCTGTTATGAAAGATCAAAGTTGTTTATGCATTATCTAATTATGTTCATCTTTTGTCACCTTCCAGGATAACTTGTTAGAAATCGATATTAAACAAGGAACTCTGGTTGTTTTCAATTTGGATGCATCTGTATCAAATGACGATGTTTGCCAATTTTTTTGTGCTTAGGGAAAAGTCAAAGAGGTTATTTGTTCCAGTTCTTTTCTTTTGTTTTTATTTTCTGGTTTTGTTTTCATTTCCACATTTTAGTCCTCACTAATTCCATTACTAATTAGACCTATATGAATCATACATGAGATTATAGATCAAGGAAACGCCATAATTTCTGTTAAAATATTGAATGCAATTTCCGTTAATATATGCACTAGTTTGTTAAAAAAAGAAAAAGGATTTAAAATTTCTATTTTTTTTCTTAAAGCTTGTAAATTTTGATAGGAAATTTGAAAAGAAAAAAAGAAAAAAAGACAAATGTAATTTTATTATTTATAAATTGAGGTTTTTATTTAATAACCCTTATTTAAGAATTTATCTAAAAAAAATCATTTTACACAGTTATATTGTAATGTAGCCATTTTTTGAAATATTGTTGGTGTATAATCCTTTGACCATTGACCAAATTAATAAACATACATTTATACCTTTATATAAATATATAAAAAAAAAAAAAAACCTTAATTTCTCTCCCTAATCATCCTGTTCATTTTCACAATCCATTTCCACATCTCTCTTCGTCAACCGCAAGCCACACTATCACCTTCTCTTCTTCTTTTACACAATTATATTGTAATATAACCATCTTGTGAAACATTGTTTGTGTATAGTCCTTTGACCATCGACCAAATTAACGAACAAACATTTATACCAAAATTTTTTATCTATCCATTTGCCACTCACTCTCTCTCTCTCTCTCTCTCTCTCTCTCAGATCTGGAAATTTTGAGATCTGAAAATTCTGGATCTCTGAATGTTCATATTAATTTGTTTTGATTTTTGTGGATTTTTTGTTAATGTTCATACCGGAATGTAGTTTGGTGAATGTTCATACTGATTGTTTTGGCTGATCTTAAGATTTTTTAGTGTTTTTTATTGTTCTTAAATATTAAGTAAACATTCCTATAAAAGTACACATTTATTAATAGGGGGGAATATATAGCAAAAAATGGTGTACATATGGAAGCTCCTATGTATTATAATTATTCTATAGAAATTACCACACACATTTCCAGATACTCTCAATGAAACCATCGGAATCTCTCGTATTATAAGAATGTTTTGTCAAATCTACTATACTATTATATGAGAGACCACTAACACCCCTTGAGCACAAAATAAAAATGAATTGTATATTATACCCATTGAAAAACATCCGACTTTTCCAAAATTATCCACGCCAATTAACATTAAAAGAAAAAATTACCCTCAAAATCAAATTCAAAAACTTTTTTTTTCCTTTTTTCTTCTATCTTTATTTTTTTCCTTTCATATCCTCTTGTTCCTGCAACTTTTTTCCATCGCTAAACAATACCACTTAAAACCTTATTCTTGTATCTCTTCTCCACTATAGAACCACCTCTTGTTGTCTCTGCAACTCTTTTCCTCCATTGAACAACAACACCATCTCTGGGAAAGAAAAGCCTTTACCCGTCTCTTAGATTTACAACCTCAATCTAAGCAATAATCCAACCTTACTATCAAAACCACCACCACCAACATGCGAAATTGAGATTTACAGGAAAAGGTTGTCTACCATATCTCTCTATAAATCCTTATTCAACCACTAGCCAATTTTCCATCTCTACCATCGTATCATCAAACCATAGTCGCATCTATGAATTTTGTTGATTTTTGAAATCCCCTTGTTGTTTTGATTTACAGAGAGAGAGAGAGATGTCACGAAACAAAGATTTAAAGAGAGGTGTCATGGAATCCCCTTATAATTTTTGTCAATTTTTGTTTCGGTGGCAATGTGATGGCGTTGTCGATGGTGGTGTGGCCAGTGAGGAAAATGGTGTTGGCAATTGTGCTATGGTCGACGGTGGAAGATGTTATCAGCGGCGGTAGTGTGGTTGTATATAAACTATGAAGTGCAAGATGAAGAATGAAAATTAAAGAGAGAGAGAGAGAGAGAGAGAAAGAGAAAGAAATCATTAAAAAATATTAAAATGATGAAATATCTAAATCTTTTTTAAGGGCACAATAGTAATTGATTTTTAACAGTTTTTAGTTATTTTAATTATTAATTATGATGAAGTTGAGGGTGAAAATATTATTTTTATCTTTACTTTTCTGGCAAGAGATTGACGTGATATTTGTCATTTATGAGGAGGTGTCAGTAGAACTTTAGAAAATACTAGGGAGTGTCTATGATATTAGCACATTGTTCTATGAGTTTATTTGGGTTTTAAAGAGAACATTAACTATCTTAGTTTTAGTTTTTATCAGTTTTATTTTTTTATTTTATCTTAAACTTGTTTTTCAATAAAAATAATAATAATAGTAATAATAATCTACTTCACAATTATATTGCGAGTATGAGAGCGAATGACGTGACAATGGAAATAGTCTTTCTATAGCAAATGACGTGACAATAGAAATAGTCTTTGGATAATGTAGACGTCACTATAGAAATAGTCTTTGGGTAACATTTGATATTTTTTTTTTCTTTTTATGTTCAAAACTTGAAAAATTAAAAACAAAAATAAAAATATTTATTTTTTATTCTCAAGAATCAGAATAAAATTCTTCAACTTAGTTAAAATATTTATTTAGACCCTCATTTGGTAACCGTTTCCATTCCAGAAATTCTCATCCTATTCCCAAATTTTTGGGATTTCCGTTTAGGAATAGCGTTTGGTAATTTTGTTCCCATTTTATTCTCATTTGAAAATTGTGCTTATTTTTTTCTTAAGAAATGAGAAACAAAAAAAAATTATTTTTCATTATTTCCATCCCATTCCCAAAACCACTGTGACTGTTCATTCGTCGGCCGACCACCGTCCCTCGTTGCCGCCGGCCACCGTTCGCCGCCGGCCATCACAGGTACCCGTTTCAGGCCCACCTTCGGCATTGCCGACCGCCCACCGTCTGGCCACAGCCTGGCAACTTCTGGCGCCGCCTGCCAGCCATCGTCAGCCGCGGGTCATCCGGCCACCGTCACCCACCCGTCGGCCGCCACCATCCGGCCAAAACAAAAAACAATTCTAAAAAAAAAAAATGGTTTTAGGATAAAATTGTTACCAAACGCGATTCTGTTAAAAAAAAAATAAAAAAAATAAAAAAATAAAAATTATCGTTACCATACGAGATTCTACTCCCAATAAGGAGACAAAATTCTCACCCCATCTCACTGCTGGGATACCAAATGGCACCTTAATTATCCCAAACTTTCTAAAAATAAACACAGAAATAATAAATCTATCACCTACATGACTATTGACCCAAAAGGATAGGTTGGTTTCGTAAGTGTGAAACCTAAAGAAAAGAAAATCATCATGGATCAAAAAGTTAAACCAAATTAATTTGAGATTTCATTCAACTTAATTAAGCGTAGAAGACATTTTGCACCTCTACATATATATAATGCTAACATAAAATAAATTGATCAGGGTCACGGACCCTCCCAATGATATTGTGGCTAAAAATATTAGTGAATATCATCTAAATATCTTAGTACAAGACAAACAATAATGCTAACAATGAGCTTAAGGGTAAAAACATAACCTCATGGAATAGAAAGGGCCCAAACTCCCGACCTCCTAGAAAGAAGATTCACTACATGATTGCTACGTCAAAGACCTTGGGTCAAATTAGAAATTAGAATATAGTTGTTGATTAAATATCTGATAGCATAACTGTTAACTTAATTAAGCGTAGAAGACATTTTGCACCTCTACATATGTATAATGCTAACATAAAATAAATTGATCAGGGTCACGGACCCTCCCAATGATATTGTGTCTAAAATATTAGTTAATATCATCTAAATATCTTAGTACAAGACAAACAATAATGCTAACAGTGAACTTAAGGGTAAAAACATAACCTCATGGAATAGAAGGGGCTCAAACTCCTGACCTCCTAGAAAAGGAGATTCACTATATGATTGTTATGTCAAAGACCTTAGGTCGAATTAGAAACTAGAATATCGTAGTTGAGTAAATATCTAATAGCGTAACTGTTAACACCAATTAATCATTATAATTTATAGGAAAAAAATACATTTTAAACCCTCTAACTATTGACACATTTCTAAGTAGTTCTCCAGAGTTTAGGCATTTCATTTTAAACCCTCCATGTATAAATACAGTTTTAAAAGGTCATTCAATTAGATTTTCTGTCAAATCTAATAGATTTCAGGGATAAAATAGTCTTTTACTATTTTTTTTATACTTTTCTTCTTTTCTTTACTTTTTTTTTTCTTTTTCACCCATCTCTCTCTCTTCCTCCCTCCCTCCCTGGACATCACCTCTCATAATAGGGGGTGAACCACCCCCTGTTACGGGGATAAAGCCACCCCCGTAACATAGGGGTGATTCTTCATGAGACTCTCACGTCTTCATGTACTTCACACAATCCCGTATTTTGTTCACCGTTTCGTGCCCAACCCTTGACGTGTCCTAAGCGATAACACTTAATGTTCGGGCAAAGCAATTCTTCATGAGTAGCTGACCGTTAAGAACGAGCGAATTCTTAACAGACAATAATGCCCTCAAACTATCGACCCCGACCTCAATCAATGGCTCCTTCAGAATGAGAGAGAATAGCTTACCATCCATGTTCTAGTTTGATAAACAGGCTGCAACGGAATCCGATTTAGGATAAGGCTGCATTACTAGGTTCAAAATTTTTTGTGATGAGATAAATCAACTTACTCAAAAAAATTAATTGAATAAAAACATGCAACGAAAATTAATTTTATCTCGTTCTTGTGTGAACCTAGTAGGAATTAAATTAGATGGATATTTAAATCAACACACCACAATCACAATCACACGAGACAACTAATTTTTAACGTGGAAAACCTCTCCAAGGCGAAGAGTAAAAACTACGGAACCGAAATCCACAAAAAATCTCCACTATCACAAAATAATGGGAATACAATCTTCTCTAATTGCAACTAGAGGTACACAACCACAATTACTTCAAAACCAAAAACAATCTTGGCAATGGAACAAGATATACAAGAGCAAAATGGAGAGATCTCACCAAAACGAGGGTTTAAACACAACCCGAAACAGTCCCGCCGAAACAGTAGCGTCCGACCTCAAAATCCGATCTTCACCGTTCATATTGTAGATCCCTGAGTCTCTAACCTTCTTTCCAAATTTCAGCCCGATCGGACGGTGAATTGTCCTTCAATCGCCGTTTAATCGGAACAGTGCCCAAGGGTTTTGGTGGTTTTTTCTTCTCTTTCTCACTCACTGTTGCGACTGTTTTTTTTGTTCCCACTCTCACAGCTGAAAATTCTAAACACTAGGGATTGAAAAAAACTCAAAGTATAAAATTATTACTTTGTTCTTTTTCATTTCCATGGCCTAAACAAGAATGTTGGGCCTCTCCACAAAATTAAACCAAGCCCAACATTTTGGTGCATTTTCCAGTCGCAGTCAATGATCTGACCCGTTATGCAAACGTTTTCGACGATTAAACTTGAACTCCAGAGATCGAGGGTGAGTTAGAAACGACCGAGCATCGAATTGACCACCCTCTGGAGGCTCTGTTTTTCGCGGAAATAAGTTGCGACGCAATCCCCTTGCACGGTGTTGAACGTCACCATGTCGAAATGGGACTGGAGATTCTGAACGAAAGCGACGAAACCTGGGTGCTCAACTATGTGTAACGGGTAATCGTGCATTATGATCATCCGGGAGATCTCATGCCGGCAACGGTCAGGATCAAACGAGAAGTACGGGGCAGCGGCAATACGGTACCGCCGTTTCGGGGTGTTGTCGACAGGACCGCCCATTTTGGGAGGGTCACTGTAGAGGGATAACTGACTTCTATTCTGGTTGTTGTTGCGGAGGACAACGGGGCAGGTGCCCTTGGCAATGTGGCGCTTGAGGTGGCTAGTTCCGGAAACTTTGGTGCCGGTGCTATAGGCGAAGGATTGTTTGCATTGTTTGCAGGATGCTCTCTGGCAACCGGGGCTGACAGTCTCAATCGTGAAGTGTTCCCAAACCACCGACTTCTTTTTCCGAGGCTTGTTAGGTTGTGTTTCCGGGAGCGTTTCCGGCGTTGTTTCTGCAACAACGAGCTCGTTGTTATGGATTGGGATCGTTTCCGTATGGAGCAGTTTGGAGAGAGAGAGAGAGATTCCTCCAACCCAAGTAGCTCTAAAAAAAAACTATAGAATCAAGTCTTGCTGATTTCAATTTTCAAGACTTTGTGCAACTTTCACAACCCACGTTCACAATTCTACTTTAAGCCGAAGTTCTAACATGAAGCAAAGATGAAGTGAAGGAGGAAGGAAGAGAGAGAGAGAGTTGAGCAGGAGTGAGAGAGAGAGAGAGAGAGAGAGAGAGAGAGAGAGGTAGAGAAGAAAAAGAAAAAAGAAAAGAGAAAAAATAAAACGAATAATAATAAAATACTATTTTGTCCCTCAAGTTTGTTAGATTTGATGGAAAATCTAATAGAAGGGTCTTTTAAAACTGTGTTCATACGTGGAGGGTTTAAGATGAAATGTCTAAATTTAGTAGAACTACTTAAAAATGTGTCAATAGTTAGAGGAGTTAAAATGTATTTTTTCCTAATTTATATTTTGTTAGTATTGTGAATAAATGAATATATAATAGTTGATTTATTTCATTGATTGTTACAGGTTTGGAGTCTAGGCTTAAAACACAACATTTTTTTAAGAGAAGTTGAAGAAAAAAATGATGGTCTCTAGCCAAGGTCGCGGTTGTTGGCCCCAAAAAGTTATCCAAGAGGAGGGTGAATTGGGTAGTTACTAAATTTAAACAGAAATAATCAATTTTTTTAAATCAATTATTATCTTATCACGCAACGAAAATATATTTACTTCTAAATACACACCCAAACACAATATAAGAAAATAAACAACGTAGCACAACAATATATCATAGTTCGATAAACTACTCTTACCAATTTGTAATACCCCGCAAATTTATATTTTTGAAAAAAAATATGATTTTATATAAATTTAATATTTTTAGAGACGGTTTTGTAAATTTATGGTATAAATATTATTTGATAATTTTTGGGGATTGAATGTTAATTTTAAATTGATTTTAGAAGTTTCGGGACTAATGTGTGATTTAAAATATACTTTTAAAAATTTTGAGATATAATTAATATTTTTTTATTTTTAAGGGAGCAAAGCGTAAATAATAAATAACTTATGCGTTGTCTTCTTATTAGGAAAACAAGGCAAACTTCAAATTTTTTATATAACTACACTTGCATATGTACATGTGTTAATAATAATAATAATAATCATAATAATAATAATAAGATGAGGAAGAATAAGAATAACAGATAATACAAAAGAAATCAGAGGGGATTAAGCTTTTGGGAGGATCACCATATATATATATATATATATATATATATATATATATATATTTATATATATAGCACGACAACTCTTCATTAAATTTTATAAAATAATTATGACTATGTGAAAGTCATACTAATGTATTTTATTTGTCACGATAATCAAATGCACGTATTAGAAGGGTTGGAGTTTTACTGAGCGTTGGCTCATAACCCCACAGTTTTGATTGTAGGGCCGACGAGAGGAAAATGGAGACATGAATTTTAGTTAAATTTCTATTTAAAATTTTAATAATTGTATTTAGTATTCACCGTTGTAAATTCGATTTGATAAATTGATAAATTATCAATTTGATAATTCCAATTATCGTCGTCGTGTGTAAAATTTAATTTTTTTTTATTAATTAAAATATTGATTATTTAGTAAAATTATCATCGTCGATAAATAAAACTGTTGCCGTCGTGAATCCGATAGGCTTGGGTTATACGTGTTTTGAATATTATTTCACTCCAGCGTAACCAATAATTGATTGTTCTAAATTATTATTACATTGATATATACATAATTGTTGTAATATAGTTATGTTGCACCATAACGTTTCATATATATTTTAGCTATTATGCGTAATATATAATTCAAAATTATGGCTACATTAACAATTTGTTGTGGGTTCAAAATATAGGCTTAACCATCATATCGTTGCAATAAAATTTGTCACGAAATGAAGTATTGGTGATTCTCTATAGGCTTGGGCCGTATTGTAAAATTTAAATTGATAATTATAATTGTCGTCGTTGCGTTGATAAATTTATCGGATTTTATAGAATGAAATATTGGTCATGTGGTGTTAGTGTTAATTCTCCAAGGAGAGAAACCATGTGGTGGTTCTGGGAAATCGGGTCGTTACAGGTGGTATCAGAGCAAGTTTGCTACCACCCTAGACTTGAGTTATTGTATCTATTACTGATAATAAGTTAAATAACATTAAAAATAATAATTTTTCTTTCATTAAATTTGAGATTAAAAAAAAATTATTATTATTATTTTATCAATTGCAAATTGCACCTATGGTGAAATATAGGAATGGTGAATCTGTTATTTTTCTGTTTCCATATTTTGACAACAATTTTGTTGGTAAACTTTGAAGCGTTCCTTTCCTATTTCTATTCTATGTTTTGGGGTTGGAAATCATACCGTGCCTGTTTTGGTTTTTCCGCAATTTGCGAATTTGATAAAACCTATTTTTTTTTTTCCGAACAAACAGTACCTAAATCTCATTAAAATATTCGGTGTACAGGGTTCCCAATTCCAATATCCATTTATTATTATTATTTTATTAATTGTAAAGTCCACAAACATAATATATATATATATATATATATATATATATATATATATATATATATATATTGTATAGGATTTTTCCAACAATTTATATATCTACAGGATTTGTGATCCATCCAATGTGTAATAATAATATTAAATTTTGGAGAAAAATTTAAAATATAAACTTTTAGCATTGAAAATGGGTATTATTGCGGGAACAACCTATGGATAGGATTACTGGAATACAAGATGTAATATGATGTTTATACCTATGTGAAAGGATTGGGGTTTGGTCCATATTTGCATGCATTGAAGTCTCTGTTATGTTTTGGTAGTTTGACACTTTGCACCCATGTGTTGCTATCGTTATTTCACATTGGTCTCTATAGTTTCAATTTGAATATATTAATATTTAGGGTGACACTTGATTAGTGTGACTTACCTATAATAGGTAAAGTGAAACTGGGTTAGTGCCGTGTTAGCCGTGGACCAAAAGATTGTCGTTGAATTGAAAGTGTTAATTTAAAGGTGTTTGTTATCTTCTATATAAATTGTCAAATTTGATTTTCGTATTAAATTATGAAAAAAAAAAAGAAAAAAAAAAAAAGAAAGTATTGGTGAAAATTGACAATTTTATGATGTTAAATGGATCAAGAAAAATTTTAAATGTAAAAATGATTTTATTATCCTGCTATACCATAATTGTCTTCTCGTCAAGAGTGCATGTCCTGCAAGATGTTGATATATTATTACCTGTCAGGCAAATCCTATAAGGTGGATATATTATATATTATTACTTGTCATGCAAGTTCTGCGTTGTGGATATATAATATATGTTGTTACCAGTCAAACAAGTCCTGCAGGGTGGATATATATATATATATATATATATATATATATATATATATATATATATATATATATTACTTGTTAGGAAAGTCCTGCAGGGTGAATATATAATATATGTTGTTACCTGTCAGACAAGTCCTACAAGGTGAATATATTATATATGTTGTTACCTGTCAGGCAAGTCCTGTAGGGTGGATATGATAACTCCCGATTGTGAGGTAAAACGATTCTATAGCTGATAAGGAAATATATTATGTTATTATATACAAATGAGTTGACCAGTTAATTTAAATTTGATTGTTCTGTTACGATGAGATTTTGTTAGGTTTTAGATACTGTGTGACTATATTTTATTGGAAAATGAATTTTGACTTAAAAAAAATAAAAAATTGATCCATAAAATGCTTTTATACTACGAAGACAGTACACCGATAAAAATAATTCAGATAAATATTAGTCCATTACTAACGATTAGTAGAGGTGGAGTGTAAGGTCATTGTGAAACTATCGGGAGCCAATTATTATTTTGAAATGTTAATTTGAATTTTTGAACTTAATTGGTATTGTAGAAATGGGAGTTGGGGCTTTATGTAATATTTTTTTATATACATTTCAAATGAGTATTGAATTCAGTATTGAACTCGTTATGTTACGTGACTTTGGAGACTTAATTATGTGATTTGAGATGTATTTGATTTTTATAGTTTGACACGTATTTAGGTGTTTGAAACGTATTTGATTGGTTGAGACATGATTATATGTTGATGATATATTTACGTGTTTCTGGATAATTATGTGGTTTGAAATATATTTATGTATTTCAAGATGTATTTACGGGATTGTCACGTATTTATGTAATTCATATGTATTCATGTGTTTCGATATATATTTGTGTGGTGGAGACGTGTTAATGTAATTTGATACGTATTTATGTGATTCGGTGGTATTTATGTGTTTTAAGGGATATTTATATGATTTTGACGTATTTAGGTATTTTGAGACGTATTTATGTGCTTGAAAAATATTTATGTGTTTTTGACATATTGCGAAAAAAATTATTATTTGAAATTTGAATTGTTTGATTTTATGAAAAAGTTTACGAGATTAATGAATTTTTTAATGTGAATATTGGGATTGATTATTTTTATTCTCACGGGACAGTCCATAAGGAATTGGGCTATCAGTTGGATAAGATGTTGGCTGCGATATGTTGGCTTGAAATATTGGATGGAATCGGTAAATGTTGGTTACGGATATGGCAATGGACTTAAAAAGTCATGCCAAGTGAGAAAATTATCGAGGTCATAGACATGTTGGAATTGAGATAGATCCAATCCCAGTGGAATTGTCGTGATATTTTAAAATATATTTGTTGGTCATATATATTTATTGTTATTTCTATTAGAATAGCGCAGCGTGAGCATGGTGGTGACTTGCGGTCACTATTGGTTGACCAAGAGTAACCAGCACAGTGCAATTCTAAATTATCATTGGTTTGAACGAAATTTATTTAAGAGAGGTAGATTGTAATACCCCGAAAATTTATCTTTTTGAAAAAAAAATATTATTTTATATAAGTTTAATATTTTTGGAGACAGTTTTGTAAATTTAGGGTATAAATATTATTTGATAATTTCGGGGGATTGAATGATAATTTTAAATTGATTTTAGATGTTTTAGAACTAATGTGTTATTTAAAATATACTTTTAAGAGTTTTGAAATATAATTAATATTTTTTATTTTTTATTTTTAAGGGCCAAAGCGTAAATAATAAATAACTTATGCGTTGTCTTCTTATTAGGAAGACAACGCAAACTTCAAATTTTTTATATAACTACACGTGCATGTGTGCATGTGTTAATAATAATAATAATAATAATAATAATAATAATAATAAGAATAAGAATAAGAATAAGAATAAGAATAAGAATAAGAATAACAGATAATGCAAAAGGAATAAGAGGGGATTAAGCTTTTGGGAGGATCAACATATATGCATATTTATATATATATAGCACGACAACTCTTCATATATATAATTTCTGTGATAAGTTTTGAGAGAGAATAATATTTCGGTTTGGATTTCGATTTCAGATTTTAGGTAGAATTTCTAACTCTTTTAATATATGTATTTAATTTTTCCATTGTGAAATTTATGCTATTATTGTTGTTGAATTTTACCGGTTAAATTTTATGAAATAATTATGACTATGTGAAAGTCATGCTAATGTATTTTATTTGTCATGATAATCAAATGCACATATTAGAGGGGTTGGAGTTCTACTGAGCATTGACTTACAACCTCACAGCTTTGATTGCAGGGCCGGCGAGAGGGAAACGGAGACAAGAATTTTAGTTAAATTTCTATTTAAAATTTTACTAGTTGTATTTAGTATTCACTGTTGTAAATTCGATTCGATAAATTGATAAATTATAAATTTGATAATTCCAATTATCGTCGTAGTGTGTAAAAGTTATCAAATTTTTAATAATTAAAATATTGATTATTTAGTAAAATTATCATCGTCGATAAATAAAACTATCGCCGTCGTGAATCCGATAGGCTTGGGTTATGCGTGTTTTAAATATTATTTCACTCCAGTGTAACCAATAATTGATTGTTCAAAATTACTATTACATTGATATATACATAATTGTTGTAATATAGTTATGTTGCACTATAACTTTTCATATATATTTAAGCTATTATGCGTAATATATAATTCAAAATTATGGCTACAGTAACAATTTGTCATGGGTTCAAAATATAGGCTTAACCATCATACCGTTGCAGTAAAATTTGTCATGAAATGAAGTATTGGTGATTCTTTATAAGCTTGGACCGTATTGTAAAATTTAAATCGATAATTATAATTGTCGTCATTATGTTGATAAATTTATCGGATTTTATAAAATGAAATATTGGTCATGCGGTATTAGTGTTAATTCTCCAAGGGGAGAAACCGTGTGGCGGCCTTGGAAAATTGGGTCGTTACATATATCCAGTCTCCTAAACTCTACGGAGATTCACAATCCACTAAACTCTTGATTCATTTCCCAGGTAGGAACCAATCCCTTATAATCTCGATTATTTTCATAGGTTTAGAATCAACCTTTATAATTATCCTTTTCACAGGCTCAGGAAGAACCCTATCTTTTTACCAAGCTCAAGAATTACTTAATTCTATTACAGACAGAATCAAAACATAATCCTTTTAATAGGCTAAAAATTAAACCTACTACTCTCTCACACTTTTACACTTGTCATTTTGGCAGTCTTAAGAAGAACTTTTGCAATCACTCAATTTTATTACAAAGAGAATTAAAACCTAATTCTTTTTAGAAAAAAGAATAACTTAATATTTTTACAGGACAATGATCAAACCCTTATTTTTTTCACAGGAAAAAGATCGAAACCTAGTTACCCTAACTAGACACCGTCCCAAATGTGTCTAATCTGCTTAAATTCACAAATACAAAAAATATAAGTTTCTTCCCACAAGGAGTTTCAACTACCTCAATATAAATATACTTAATTAATGTCCCGAATAATTACTATGTGATAGATACAATGTGAGGCAATGCAAATCTGTTTAATAAATAAAATAGGTAGCACAAATTTAGCATGTAATCAGATAATCATGCAAAAATCGTTTAAAAAATATTTTCAAGTTTTTAAATTTAAAATGATTTTGTAGCAATTCTATATCAAGAAATTAATATAAATATAACTCTAAAACGAATAATAAAATTTGAATAGATCTCACCGAGAAAACACTGAAGATAATAATGATATTGCAATTAGAACATAAGTCAATGACGTTAAACAACTAGCGTTTTAGATCAAGAACAAATTTCTATATTTTTCCTAAAGCTTGTAAATTTTGATAGGAAATTTGAAAAAAAATAAATTTAATTTTATTATTTATAAGTTGAGGTTTTTATTTAATAACCCTTATTTAAGAATTCATCTTAAAAAAAATAAATCATTTTACACAGTTATATTGTAATGTAACCATTTTTTGAAACATTGTTCGTGTATAATTCTTTAACCATTGACCAAATTAACGAACAAACATTTATACCTTTATATAAATATAAAATACCTTAGGGCTTGTTTGGTAACCACTCCCATCCCAAAAATTTCCATTCAATTTTCAATTTTTTTGAAATTTTTTTTTTGGGCATAGAGTTTGGTAATTCATCCTACTTTTTTGTTTTCGTTCCCATTTCATTTCCATCCCAGAATCCATTCCACTTTTTGTAAAGAAATAAGAAACAATTTTATTTTATTTTTTACCTATTCCTATCCCATTCCCAACAAAAAAAAAAAACCATTCCCAGCATATAAAAACAACAATCACCTTCAACCATGTTCTTTACCTCCACGATCACCTTCATCACCTTCACCTTCGTCGTCTTCCATGGTCATCATCCATCACGTTCTTCATCGACGTCTTCTTTAACTACTCTCCTCTGGTTCGTCGTCTTCTTCAACCGTCAAGTTCGTCATTGTCTCCATCACGTTCGTCGTCGTCGTTATTTTCGTCTGTCCATCCGTCATCGTCCATCGTTATCTTTGTCCGGTGCTTATAGGGTTTCAATTTCGAAATCGAAATATAAACACGATTTCAATTTCGATTTCAAAATCGAAACAAGATTTCAAAATTGAAATTGAAACCCTGTCAATCGAACAATTTCAATTTTCATCGTCGTTGTCCAGCCTTTTCATCAATCAAACCTTTTCGATTTCGATTTCGTTTTCGAAATCAAAATCAAAATCGAACAACATGTTCGATTTATATTTTGAAATCGGATTCGATTTCCATTTCGAAATCAAAATCGATTTCGGATTTTGATTTCCATTTTACCCAAATTGGATTTCGATTGTTGAAATGGTTTTGATTTCAATTTTGATTTCAATTGGATTTTAGGATTTCGATTTCAATTGGGATTTAGGATTTCGATTTCGATTGGGGTTTAGGGTTTGATTGAATGATGATTTCTTGATTGTGGTTTAGGGTTCATTCTTGATTTCTTGTATAAAATTGTTACCAAATGTGATTTTGTTCCTGGATCCATAAAAACAAAATTCGTTACCAAACGCAATTCTATTCCCAAAAACGAAACAAAATTCTCATCTCATCCCATCCCATCCCATTCCTATCACACTACATGAGATTGGCATGAAACAGTTACCAAACGCCACCTTAACTTCTCTCCCTAATCGTCTTCTTTATTTTCATAATCCATTTCCACATCTCCCTTCATCAACCGCAATCCACACCATCACCTTCTCTTATCCTTTTACACAATTATATTGTAATATAACCATTTTGTGAAACATTATTCGTGTATAGTCCTTTGACTATTGACCAAATTGACTAGCAAACATTTATACTGTAAATTTTGATCTAGTCATTTTCCACACACACTCTCTCTCTCTCTTTCTCAGATCTGGAAATTTCGAGATCTGAAAATTCCAGAGCTCTAAATGTTCATGTTAATTTGTTTTGATTTTTGTGGATTTTTTGTAAATGTTCATACCAGAATGTGGTTTGGTGAATGTTCATACTAATTGTTTTGACTGATCTTAAGATTTTTTAGTGTTTTTTATTGTTCTTAAATATTAAGTAAACATTCACATAAAAATACACAATTATTAATTGGGGTGAATATATAGCAAAAAAAGGGTGTACAAATGGAAGCTCCTATGTATTATAATTATTCTATGGAAAATTACCACACACATTTCCAGATACTCACAATAAAACCACCGAAATCTCTTATATTATAAGAATGATTTGTCAAATCCCCTGTACTATTATATGATAGACCACTAACATTTCTTGAGTACAAAAATAAAAATGAATTGTCAATTATACCCTTTGAAAAACATTTCACTTTTCCAAAATTATCCACGCCAATTAACATTAAAAGAAAAAAATTACCCTCAAAATCAAATTCAAAAACTTTTTTTCCCTTTTTCTTCTATCTTTATTTTTTTCCTTTTATATCCTCTTGTTCCTACAACTTTTTTCCATCGCTGAACAACACCGCTTAAAACCTTATTCTTGTAACTCTTCTCCACTATAGAACCACCTCTTGTCCCTGTAACTCTTTTCCTCCATTGAACAACAACACCATCTCTGGCAAAGAAAAGCCTTTACCCCTCTCTTAGATTTACAACCTTACTTTAAACAATAATCCAACCCCACTATCAAAACCACCACCATCAACATGCGAAATTGAGATTTATAGGGAAAGGTTGTCTGCCATATCTCTCTATAAATCTTTGTTCAACCATCAGCCAATTTTCTATCTCTACCATCGTGGCAACGCCACAATTTCCGTTAAAACATTGAATGCAATTTCGTTAATATTTGCACTAGTTTGTTAAAAAAAGAAAAATGATATAAAATTTCTATTTTTTTCTTAAAGCTTGTAAATTTTGATAGGAAATTTGAAAAAAAAAAAAAAAAAAAACAAATGTAATTTTATTATTTATAATTTGAGGTTTTTATTTAATAACCCTTATTTAAGAATTCATCTAAATCATTTTACATAGTTATATTGTAATGTAGTCATTTTTTGAAACATTGTTGGTGTATAATCCTTTGACCATTGACTAAATTAATGAACAAACATTTATACCTTATATAAATATAAAAATCCTTAACTTCTCTCCCTAATCATTCTCGTTATTTTTACAATCTATTTCCACATCTCTCTACGTCAACCGCAAGCCACACAATCATCTTCTCTTCTTCTTTTACACAATTATATTGTAATATAACCATTTTGTGAAACATTGTTCGTGTGTAGTCCTTTGACCATTGACCAAATTAACGAACAAACATTTGTACCAAAAATTTCGATCTAGCCATTTGCCACTCTCTTTCTCTCTCTCAGATCTGGAAATTTCGAGATCTGAAAATTTCGGATCTTTGAATATTCATGTTAATTTGTTTTAATTTTGTGGATTTTTTGTTAATGTTCATACTAGAATGTGGTTTGGTGAATGTTTATACTGATTGTTTTGGCTAATCTTAAGATTTTTTAGTGTTTTTTATTGTTCTTAAATATTAAGTAAACATTCACATAAAAGTACACATTTATTAATAGGGGTGAATATATAGCAAAAAATGGTGTACTTATGGAAGCTCCTATGTATTATAATTATTCTATAGAAATTACCATACACATTTCTAGATACTCTCAATGAAACCATTGAAATCCCTCGTATTATAAGAATGTTTTGTCAAATCCCCTGTACTATTATATGAGAGACCACTAACACCCCTTGAGCGCAAAATAAAAATGAATTGTATATTATACGCTTTGAAAAACATCTAACTTTTCCAAAATTATCCATGCCAATTAACATTAAAAGGAAAAATCACCCTCAAAATCAAAATCAAAAACGTTTTTTCCCTTTTCCTTCTACCTATTTTTCCCTATTATCTCCTCTTGATCCTGCAAAAATATTAAGGGATAAATGTGTTAGAAATTCAAAAGTTAAGATAATAATTTGTTTAAATAATTTTTATTTATTCATAGTGGTGAATATATAGCAAAAAGTGGTGTACCAACACCAATATGCGAAACAGAGATTTAAAGAAAGTGAGGTCGTCTACCATATTTCTCTGTAAATCTATGTTCAACCACCACCTAAATCTGTCATCTCCATTATCGTCTCATCAACCCACAATCCATGTATGAATTTTGTTATTTTTTGAATCCCCTTTGTTTTGATTTACGGAAAGAAAGATAGAGAAGTCACGAAACAGAGATTTATAGAGAGAGGTGTCACATAAACCTAATATAATTTTCCTCGATTTGTGATTTTTTTTTTTTTTCCTGATGGTGATGTGATGGTGTGGTCAGCAGTGGAAAATGGTCTCGGCGGTGGTAGCATGATTAGATGTGAATTGTGAAGTAGAAGATGAAGAATGGAAATTTAAAAGAGAGAGAGAGAGAGAGAAAGAAGAAAAAGAAAATCATTAAAAAATATTAAAAAGATAAATATCTAAATCTTTTTTTAAGGCACAATAGTAATTGACTTTTAATGTATTTTTTAATTATTTCAATTATTAATTGTGTGATGTTGAGGGTAAAAATATCATTTTATCTTTGTTTTCTTGTTCGCAAAGATTTTATGGTAATTTTCATATATAAAAGGGTGTCTTTGGTATTAACCTATTGTTATTTGAGTTTCTTTAGGTTTCAAGAGAAGATGATGTACCCTAACGTTTAGTAACTATTTTTGTTTTTAGTATACACATATTCTTCTTTTATCTTAACCCGTTTTGTAGTTAAAAACCTTTTTATAATCTATTTCACAACTATATTGTTAGTGTGAGAGAGAATTAGTGATGTCACTATATAGAATTCCTTAGAGCTAAGAAGTTGTCATTTTTCATAACTAGTGCCCCTTTGCATTTTATAACATTTTTAGATCAAATAGGCTGAGTTTCGGCCATTTTTTAAATGTATTTTTTTTATTTTATTTTTTATTTTTACTAGAAAGAAGAGGTCATTTTTTAACATTATATTTTTTTTTAGTTTTTTTAAAATTAATTATGGGGAGGCCCTTGCACCAATGTGTCCACGCAAAAGTTGGGGAGAAAACTTCCCCCCATTTAAGCTTTATATATATATATTGTTTTTTTTTTCTTGTTCATATTTTTTTTCTTTTGTTTTGTTTTTTTATATTTTTTTAACTATTATCTCCATCCTCCTAAAATGATTATAAGAAAATAAAAATTGGATTATTCAAAATTCAAAAACAATTTTTCATTATTTGTCAATTTCATGAATTTCTAAAAATACCTAAATTTTTGGGTCATGATTTTTTTTCAAAACTTTGATTTCATTCTATTGACCTTGGTTGAGTCTTGGGCCAATTAATGGATATAATGGACATTAATGGTCCATTAGGAAAAAAGGTAAGACTTGGGAGTACAGAAAAGGTGGGACTTGTCGACAGTAGGTTTGAGAAAAGAAAAGGGATGGATTCCTCTTTTTTTTTTTTTTTTAGGTGGCAGTAGGTATTTTTCCTTTTTTTGGATAGTTTTTTTTTTTTTTTTTTTTTTTCCTTTTTTATTGTTGGCTATGACTGGATATTCTTGGGAGTTCCCTATGGACACTAATCTTGAATATTAATTAAAAAAATACTCTATAAACGGCTAATCTCCCTTCGACCGGGTTAGGATTGTGGTAAGTATTTTGGTTTTATGTAATATTATGTTTTTAATTTAATTTTAGATTGTGTGTAAATAATTATATGGTAAGGAAGATTGTTCTTGATTTGGTTCAATTGTGATTGGATTTAATTTCAAAATGTTCTTGTAGAGATTTTGAATTAAGATTCAATTACTGCTAGAATGTTAGATCTAGTACATGTGATCTAGATCTAATGATCATACAATCATATTATTGGAATTTGCTTATTGATTTGGATGGTTTATGTATATATTTTAATTCACTCTAGATTAGAGTGACGTAAAAATCAAATACCGAAAATATATCATGTCAATGAATAATCAGTCGAATTTTTCTAAGAAGTTATGGTTTGTAGTTAGGAACACTAGTTTGCACAAATATGAATTAAAAAAAAATATGGAAACATAAACCCCAAAATACATAACCCATAATTCCTAACCCGGATATCAATTTTTATTTGTTTTAGATTTAATATTTTATTTTTTTTATATTAAAAATCCAAAATTCAAATTAAACTTCATTTTCGTCAAATGAAGAAAAATAATTAAAAATCAATAATTACAAGACCAATCTTTGTGGTTCGACACCTTACTTAAGCCTGTACTACATCAGTATTGCGATACCAAATTAAGGGTATTATTTTTTTGTGATCAAATTTTGGCGCCGTTGCTAGGGATCGGCATCGCTAATTGTTGATTTCTATTATTTTTTTCTCCATCTATATATAGCCATCTCTTTTGTTTCTTGAGTTTTATTTTACAGGTTTAACTGAGATCCAATTGATAAGTTCAGATCTACAAGCAAAGATTCAGGTTGTTCCGTCTATTTTATATATATATTAATTATATAAAAAATAAAGTAAAAATAAATAAATAATAATTAAAATTCATTGGGACTAGGGTAGATGGATTATAACCCTGAGAGATTAGCCACGTCAATTGCGGCATTTAAATATTCTAATTTCTCAAGATCGCAACCTAATCTATACTTATGTACGGTATACCAAAATTCCAACAATTTCACCAATTGATGTCCTTATAATTACCAAAATTCTACATATCCCTATAACAATGCTTATTTCGATCCATATTGTTCACCACCCGAGTATAATCAATACTCGAATAATTATGGATAGGATCAACAGTATTATAGTGAGCCTTCAGATCCATCCTTGTACGATCAATCCTACTACCAACCCCAATATCAACCATTGTTTGCCTAAGAGGATACGAATGCTCAATCCATTGTGTTGCAACAGTTCCTTAAACTCTTAGAAGAACAATAATTCCTTACAACCTTGGAAGAGCAAACCGAAAGGATAGACTTGCTAGAAGCCCAAGTCGAAGGAATTGTTGAAATATTAAATGAGAAAAATACAAAGAATGGTTTGGAGATTGACAGTTGGGGAGCTATTGAGGAGAAGCTGAGCGAAACCGATGAAGAACCCCAACAACATGATCTTGAATTTGAGCCATATTTGGCTCAACCATCACCGGTTGTGAGGTAGAGAAGGAAGTGAGATACAAAAATTTAGGTGGGTTGGTAAGCATAAAAGTTGAGAATACGTACATTGAAGAAGTCGGGGTAGGAAATCATAAAGAAGATGAGATCCGACCATCAAAGAAGTATTCGAGTAATCTTCATTCGATTGTGCCATCCTTTATACCCATGCCACCGCATCCCAAAATTAATGTTTATCTTTTTTATGCGATGGACCAACTGTTAACCCTAATCACAGACAATTCATGTCATATTCGATGGATTGATGACACTCAACTTCTCTTGGGGGTCTTAATACAAAGACAACCGAGTAAGTCCCATCAGAAATAAATAGGATTTGATCTGGGAAAGAAGTGGAGAAATTTGAGTGTTGCCCGCTATTCCTCACTCACCAACTGGAGAGTAGCTCAACATAAGGTGAAAAGCGGATTACCCCACTATGGATAATGGGTTTAAGACACTCAACGTTCGGCTAAAGACGTTAAATTTAGCGCTGAGTGGGAGGCAACCCACTGTTGTTTTACATTTCTTATTTTAATTTTTACTTTTGTATTTGACTTGATGAGTTTCATTGAGTGTTGTGTCAGACAGGTTTACGAGCATTCTACACCAACTCATTCAGAATATGCAGTTTTGTTACGTCAGGTTGTATCTCTCTTTGCCAAATTAATTTCGTACTTTTCTCATTAAGGACAATGCGAGGTTTAGGTTTTGGGGGAGGGAGGGGTAAATGCTTGTATTTCTTCTGATATTTTATTTCGCACTTATTTTGTCAATATATCCATTGATAGAATATTTGTCGGGTACAAACTTGAGTTTTTTTCCAAATAGTCATTGAAGCATAGCAATGATTTTTAAAAAATATTTATTTTTCATTACCTTACATGTATGATAACTTTCTTTTATTCTAAATTTAGTATGTGAGTTGGTTTGCAAAGTTTTGGCATGAGAATAATTGAACCCTGGAATTTTTTTTAAAAAAGTTTGTTAATAATAATGATTCTTTGTCTTAATGATAAACATTCAATGAGTAACTGGGCCTTTTGCCTCAGTAAGCCATGAGTGTTCGCGTTAAAAGGGAAAAACGATTTGTTAATACAATAAGTGAATCGTTAACCTTGAATCCTAATATGTTTGAGTTACTAAACCTGAAGGGTGCGTAAACACCTAATGCCCCAGGCCAATTGGATTGGGATAATTCGCCCAACACTCACTCCGTGGACACCTTAGAAAGCCCAGTAGGGTTAGCATTGCACAAGTAACATATTTACAAAAAAAAAATGTTTGTTTTATATATACAAAAAAAAAAAAAAAAAGATATAGACAAATATATTTTTATTTCAGGGAAAAGATTATTTGATTGTTTAAAACTAGTTAATTAGCTACTTGTACTAAATTTATTATAAATAAGAGTTGCATGTATGTTATGGGTGCAAAAATAGATATGGCTAGGAATCACGTGCTATGAGATTAATGACTATTTCAGTAACTCTTGTACGATCTCGACTTAATATGTTAGTATTAGGCAGAACTGATAAATCTTTTGAGAGGAAAAAAAGTCACTGTAAGAAACTTGGGATGCTCGTGGATAGCATCACTGTAAACCCTCACGAGACTATACTTGTCCACTAGGGGTGACCTAGGGGTTTAAAGGCTTACTGTATATGCTTAACACAACCGTGTTCCCTACAAAAGTGGCTTTCTATTTAATAAACATATTTAGTTTTGCTCGAGGACTAACAAAATTTAAGTTTGGGAGTGTGATCGCACTATAATTTACGTGATCTAATACTGTCAATCTAAGTTTTGTATTTCTTTTAAATAAATTAAAATAGTATAATTGATTTATTTTTTTAGATTTAAAGAATTGGATCAAAACACACTTTTTGGAAGCAAATTGCGCACGAAAAATATCAAACGGATAAAAGTCGCGATTTTCAGCAGTAGAATGAAGACTATTGTTCACTCTTTTTTACATAACTATTTGTATAATTGGAATTTTGGACTAAAATGAGTTTCATATGAAACTAGACTTTCTAATATTTCCAATGAATGGTCACATGGCAAAATCAGAGTTTATATGAGAAAGATACAGATGTTCGAAGTTGACTATATTCGTCTGCCAAATGTGCACATGCGCATTGCGCGTGCGCCTTGCCAGCCAACCCATTTTTGGCTATTTTGGGACCGTTACTTTAGTTGGGTCTTGGGATAATTAATGGATATAAAGGCCATTAATGGGGTCTTGGGATAATTAATGGATATAAAGGCCATTAATGGGCCATAAGAGAAAAGATGAGACTTGGGAGTATAGAAAAGGGTAGTCGGCAGTAGGTGTGAGAAAAAAAAGGATTCCTCTTTTTAGTTTTTTTTTTTTTTTTTGTTGGAGTTTAGGTGGCAATAGGTATTTTTCATTTTTTTTTGGGATAGTTTACTTTTTTTTTTTTCTTCTTTTCATTTTTATTGTTGGCTGCGGCTGGATATTCTTGGGAGTTCACCATGGATACTACTCTTGAATATCAATTAAAAGAATACTCCATGAATGACTAATCTCCCTTCGACCAGGTTAGGATTGTGGCAAATATTTTGGTTTTATGTAATATTATGTTCTTAATTTAATTTTAGATTGTGTGTAAACAATTGAATGGCGAGAAATATTGTTCTTGATTTTGGTTAAATTATGATTGAATATAATTTCAAAATATTCTTGTAGAGATTTTGGTTTAAGATTCAATTACTACTAGAACGTTAGATCTAGTACCTATTGTCTATATCTAACAATCATACAATTGTATTATTGAGATTTGATTATTGGTTTGGATGGTTTATGCTTAGATTTTAATTCACCCTAGATCAGAGTAACGTATGAATTAAATACCGAAGATAAATCATGCCAATGGATAATCAATCGAATCTTTCTGAGCCGTTCCGACTTGTAGTTAGGAACACTC
Organism: Eucommia ulmoides; assembly: GCA_016647705.1. Taxonomy (NCBI): domain Eukaryota; kingdom Viridiplantae; phylum Streptophyta; class Magnoliopsida; order Garryales; family Eucommiaceae; genus Eucommia; species Eucommia ulmoides. Next base: position 28,834,727 of record CM028340.1, on the reverse strand, counting down.
ATTTGGACAAATATGAATTAAAAAAAAAATACAAAAATAACATAAACCCCAAAATAAGTAACGCATAAAATCCTAACCCGGTTATCTATTTTCATTTGTTTTAGACTTAGTATTTTATTTTTCTTATATTGCAAATCCTAAATTCAAATTAAACTTCATTTTTATCAAAGGAACAAAAATAATTAAAAATCGATAATTACAATATTGATCCTTGTGGTTTGACACCCTACTTAAATCCGTACTACAACAGTATCGTAACACCAAATTAAGGGTATTATTTTTTAGCGATCAACAAGCCACCAGTCCGGGATCTTTAAAACAGAGCGATTGGATGGGCCCCTAAATATTCTCGCTCTGGGTTACCACGCCCATCCGGGTCTCCATGTCCTACACAGATCACTACTCCTAGGATATAAGCGCTATCATGCTCCTACTTCTAAAGGAGGTCAGAGCCGCCTCTCCCTCAATGAAAAGTGTCATTGTCATAACGGTCCGTGATCTCCACCTGCCATCTTACCATCTTAATTAAAAAGAAGTCGAGACATGCGCTACTTGCCATACTAGTGTTCAGAGAATTATTGAAGGCTTTCCAAACGAGTTTTCCTTTATTTCTTATATAAAGGTCAGAACCCTAGTGGTTCGAGGTATGATGTGATTACGCTATGTACGCCGTACTACATTACTTTTCTCTCAGAGACCTGTATTGATTCTTACACTGGAGGTGCAACGCCGACAAATCCACCTGGGGTGCATTATTTTACTGGAACTAAACCAAGAGAAAATATGTTAACCTTCATTGCAGATCACCTCTCCAGTCTCAGAAGGAGACGTGTCCAGTGATCTACTTCCAGGCATTATCAAATTCTAATTTTTAAAAGTCAATCAAGTAATCAAAGCTTTGGGAAAAAATCATTTTGACCCCCAAAAATTTAGGTATTTTTAGAAATTCATGAAATTGACAAAAAAAACAAATATATATTTGTGAATTTTAAATAATCCATTTTTTGTTTTCTTACAATCATGTCAGGAGGATGGTGATAATAGTTCAAAAATATAAAAAAGATAAAAAGACAAAAAAGAAAAGATAAACTAGAATATATATATACACACACATACACACACAAAGCTTAAATGAGGGTGTTGAACCTACCGTTTTGATGGAAAATTAAACGTTGATATTTTATAAAAGTGATGTGTTTATTGAGTGGTTTCAGATTTAAGTTCCATATGTTGAAATGAGAAAAAGATTATGGTAAAAAAGAATAATTGTTCAAGAATTCATAACGGGTGCAAGATGAAGGTATTGAAGACTCTCAGAATATTGAAGACAATTTAGGTGAAAACAACTCATTATCTTTGTACTTTTAATGCAATCCGAATTAGGATCACACACGATACTTGAAAATAAATAAATCTTATGTGTGTTTTAATAAGAAGTGATAAGTTTAAGGGCTTAATATGGTTTTTATAAAGTGCTAAGTCATTATGTTAAGATAATTGAGAAGTGAGAGAAGAATCATGAATTGATATTATGAAAAGTGATACAGAAATAATACAACGATATACACATATTTATAGGGAAAGTGGGGGCTAGGGTTCTTTCCTAATGGGCCACGTGGGCCAAGTCCATATAATACATTAACATCTCCCCTCAAACTCAAGGCGGTAAGTGAGAGGTGAATTTGAGTTTAGAAACCAGAGAGTGAAAGTGTCTGGGTGGATGAGCCTTAGTGAAAATGTCTATGTTTGTGTTCGGCTCGTCCATTTTGTTGGGATGTACTAGAACATGAGCGATGGGTAAGCGTGCCATTTTTGCGAAGCAAGTTAAGAAAAACACGATCTTTGTATTCCATTGCATTATCTGAGCAAAAAACTTTGATATTTCTAGAAAATTGGGTTTGAACCATAGAAGAAAACTCAGAATATATTTAGAATAGTTCGGATCGATATTTCATAAGAAACAACCATGTATATCGAGAGTAGTTGTTCATAAAGATAACAATGTAACGAATGCCACCCATCGAGGCATGAGGAGAAGATCCCCAAATATCAAAATGAAATAGATCAAAGGGTACAAGGAAAATAGATTGACTCTCTTTGAAAGGTAGGACTGGTTGTTTGGTAAGTTGGTAATTAATACATTTGAAAGACTCATGTTGATCTGAACCTAACTGAACACTAGATATAATCGATTTGAGTTAGCCGGATGAAGTGTGGTCTAACCGAGTATGCCAAAATTGGGATGGTGAGAGAGACACTGGTGGTTGTGGAGATAAGGATGAGGAAGAAGATGCTGGCGGTGGTGGTGAGATTGCACAAGTTGATGAAGGGATATTTGGTTGTGGTGATGGTGGAGTTGGATATGGAAGGTGTAAACTGGTAAGTTCAAAAAGACGTCCAACCTTATGACTAGTCCCAAGAGTTTCTCCTGTCCGCGGATCCTGCATACGACAACCACTATTAAAAACTATGACTTCAAATCCCAATTCACAACGTTACACAATAGACAAGAGATTTAAGGTAAGTTTTGGAATCAAATACGTGTCAGGAATAGAAAGATGGGAAGTAGAAACCTGACCGATATGTGTAACAGGCATTTTAGAACCATCAGTAGTATGAATACTAGGAATATTCATTGCGGATAGTTTGATTGAAAAAATATTGGGATCAAATGTCATGTGATTACAACAGGAAGAATCAAATAATTAAGAGGAATTACCTGTAGTAAGTGAGAGAGCTGAGGAAAGATTTGTACCAGTACCAATTTTGGAGAAGACAAGAATGAAGAATGAGGCAAAATCTGCATTAGACATGGTGACAGTAAAGGAGGTAGGGTTTGAACCCTCTTTGGCATTAAAAATGAGCGAAGAACTCATAGACATCGTTGTTGAACCTGGAGAAGTTGTTGTCACTGATAGATTCAAAATGCCAAAATTATCTATGAACAATTATTGAATCTTTAAGGATCAGGTGAAAATTGAGTAAACCGATGTAGAAACCATACGGATATAACAGAAGGTATATTCTGTGAGCCTCAAATCACAAAACAGAGGCCGAAAATAGAATTAGAATGCCGAAAAACCCTAGAAATCGGTTCAAGTTTGCAGAAAATCAGTCAACAAAGGCTTGAACCGGGACAAAGAATGTACCGATGATGTAGTAGGGGATGAGGAGGTAGCTGGGTGCTGACGTTGCAGTCGGTCAATGCTTAAGTAGCAGTCGGTCAACGCTGATGTGGCACGGTCAAAGATGATGTGGCGTTGACTAGGTGATGAGGTGGCGATAACGTGGCAATTGGTCAATGTTGATGTGGAACAGGTCAACGATGACGTGGAACTGACTGTGTGCTGAGGTGGCGCTGACTAGGTGCTGAGGTGGCGCTGACTAGGTGCTGAGGTGGCAGTGACTAGGTTGCTGAGGAGGCTTGGCTGCAAGTAGATCTGATGAGCCAAGAATGGGCGGTGCGTGCGGGTGCGTGCAGCTTCTTTTGGAGATGGACTTTACGGTTTTGGAATCGTCTCGTTGAGACAGTTCCGTTGATATATTGTGGAGTGAATTTGGAGCCTTGGTTGAGGTGGTAGAGCCAAAAATCTGAGACGACGCAGCTAGGGGTTACTATTGGCTGATGGTGGCGTGTGTGAGCGCGTGAATACTCCGATGGCGGTGATTTTAAGGGCGTTATGTTCGTCTCTACAAGACGAAGTCGGTGGTGTAGTGGTTGTTTATACTGGAGTGGTGATGAAGCCTATAGCAGTGACGAAATCCGCGGAAGAAAATAGACGACGACGGCGGAGGAAGCTTTAGGGTTTCAAAAAAAATTTAGATAGAACAGGTTTAGAAAAGACTTGCTCTTAATACCATATTAAGATAATTGAGAAGTGGGAGAAGAATCATGAATTGATATTATGAAAAGTGATACAGAAATAATACAGCGATATACACATATTTATAGGGAAAGTGGTGGTTAGGGTTTTGCCCTAATAGGCCACGTGGGCCAAGCCCATATAATACATTAACACATTAAAATATTTTTGGTTAAAGGTCTAATTGAAAAAGTGGTTCTAGTACTTAAAATGGTGAGATATCGATTCAATTCGATCAACCAACAAAAAGGGTGAGTCAACTAATAAAAATAGTAGTTTAAGGAAGTTAAAAGAGTGACCGAGTAGTCGATTCAGTCAACAGATGGATGTAGACACCGTATTTTGTCCCGCCCAGTCAGTGTCAAATCGAAAGTACAATGTCAGATAAATTTTAAACTTAGATTTAAAGAGAATGAATTTTTACCTTAGATTAAACTAGATATTACACTAAATATTATGAAAAATACCAAAAAAATACAAGAAAACAAAAAACTGTTGAATTTGACTGAATTTAGTTAAGTACACGTTTTTGGTCAACCCCGAAAATCCTAAAATTAAAGGAGGTCTAAAATAACATTATTAAAGGTTGATTTTCATCAAATAACCTTTACTATGAATAAAAAATAGTTAGTGGGTTTCAATTATAGGATATTTCACCTTACATTTGTTACCTACTTTGACCCTGAAACATTCATATCACTGATTTTGTCTGTTTAACACCAAAAATACTATTTCATTTGTGCATGTTACATTAAATGCCTTCAAGAAACAATGCAAAAGACCTTGATCAAGGCATAAAAATGGCATGACAAATCCAAGTTACCAAAGTAACTAAGAATTAAGACTTGGTTCAAATTCGACTAAACCAAAGTCATTTGATTAATAATCAAAGGTCATCCAACCGAGAGCCTAACCAAGAAATAATGAGCATTAAAATCCTAAGGGAAGTTTCCTAAAAATTTCCTACAAAATATCTAAGAAAGGAACCAAGTTACTTAAGAAGTAACTAACCATTATTGAAACTAAACCGATTCGGTTTGCTACCTAAGCAAGGCATTTAATGAACATTAAATGCCCATCCCATCAAGCATTAAATGCTTGGAATGACATGTCAATACTAGATTTAAATCATTAAGATATTTTGAGCAAAATATCTTAGGGTAACTAAAACACTTGAAATGTAATTATCGGTTACAAGGCAAACTGAGTCAATTCAATCCTAATCCAACTGATTCAAGCCCCATCACATCAAGTGTCTCAATCAAGCATTAAATGCCAAATGTCTCATCAAGACCAAATACATTGAACCCTAAAAGAATTAATGACAACCAAACCAAAATAGTGAAAGTAACCGGTACTTAGCTCCTAAACTAAACCGAAAGCATCTCTCAAGCCATTAATGACCCCATGCGCAACCAATCATATCCAAGGAAGGGTAATGACGACTAATTATTTCCAATCATTACTAATGATTGCTAATGATTACACAAAGATATTTAAAGATTCGGTAATCATTACCAAATCTTTGAAAATCTTACTAAATTCATTCAAATCCATTCAAGATCAAGAAAGAAGAGATGATCCCTAAGCCAAACAATCCCTAAGAAGAAGGTTGGGTTACTCTGCACATTGGCCAATGCGTAGGGTGCCCAGCCTATAAATACAGGGCTCAGTTTTCATAATTTCAAGAATTGGAACCTGGACTTTCTCTCTCTAAACTTGGGTAGTGCTCTCAGGTTGTCGGGACTCCAACCAATTCCTTCTAAAAATACCTCAAAATTCTATTGAAATTCTTTCTCAGAGGAGCTCCTGAGGATCTTAGAGGAAGATCTCAAGAGGTTAACAACAACTGATCGAGGATAACGAAGAAGATACAAAGAATGAGATGAAAGTAATCACTTAGGGAAGACTACTTCCCCTAAGTTAGGTATGTCTTCCCAAACCTCCTTTAATTTTGTCTTAAATATGTATATTATGCTTGTATATAACATGTTCATTCATCTTTCATACTTATATCTCACATACATACATACACATATAAACTATGATCAAATCAAAAGACATGAAATACATGTAAAAAAATATCAAAACAATGACAAAATCATCAAACCATATAAAAATGGTGCAAAAACATCAAGAACATCTAAGAACATATTAAGAACATGTGAGGATTCTATGCAAAACATCTATCACACCATGAGTTGTGCATAGTCTTTGTGATTCTCTCATGAACACGTCAAATCAAGCTCTATTCAACTGTTAATCTAACTATATACTGTTAATAACTGAATTTATTTTATGCTAAATGTCAAGAACATAGCCTTACACTAAGTCTTCAGGCTAGTGGACTGGAACCTTATATTTATATGTCTATCTATATGCTACACCGACAGGCTCTTGTGGATAAACATTTGGGATAAATGGAGGACCTCTATTCCTTCGGGGATATGTGTGCACCTTCTTCGGAAACCTTCCCATGTTTCTTAGTTACGAGTAAGACTGGCGCATATATATATATATATATATATATATATATATATATATATATATATATATATATATATATATATATATTATTTTATTTCTTTTCAACTAACAACCCAAACGCTAACACTAATCTCATAAAAAAACAAAGAAGTTCAATTGTGATGTTCTTGATAAAATCAAAAAGATCATTCACATGTCATTGTGTGATTCATGTTTTGTTTAAAAATAAAATCAAATAAAATCAGTTTTAACTTGCATAAATGAACTACGTACTGACCTGATTCTCATTAATCTGAGATACGTTGGCAATCCACGTACGGGTTCGGTCACCAATCTAAATAAAAACCAGTTCATCTTAAACTATTAGAACTATATATCGACATGATTCCTCGTGTTTACTAGGGTATGTAGGCAACTTTTATAAGCTTCAGTCGTTAAGAAAATGCAAAAATATTTCTGTTTCTTATATATTGTTATTGGGTTGTCGCTGCTAGTTTAGTTGTAGTATTTACTTACTTTTCATTACATCATATTGAAAATGCATAAAAAAGACAAAACACTTAAAAAAAAGGATTTATTTTGTCACAGCAAATCGAAGAAAATTACTTAGATCTTGTTTAAAGGTGAATATTCATTTAGACTAAGGTAACATCTTTGGACAGGTGTCTTGGGGTGCGTAAAACCTTTCTTGAGCATAACCGACCCCGAACTTAAAGAAATCTCTGGTACAAGACCTTTACGAGTCAAAACACGGGCCGTTTCAAAAATAAAAAATAAATTTCTAAAAAATTCCGATGACCTAGCATACCATTTAACCCATTCTAGATGGTGACTACTTTTCAAACATAAAATCCTGGCCCAGGAAGTTTTTAAAATCGACGCCTAGAAAAGCCCTTGAAAACCATTTTCAAAGTGAATAAAGTTGGAGGATTTTGAGAGGGAGGAATGAAAACTTATTTTCCTCTTCTTCTTGATCTCTATTTTCTCTTACTTTCAAACAAAATCCAGGGTACGTCAAATGGGTACGATCAGTTGACTAAGGAATCCAGTAGCCGAAAATAAATAGAAATGAGAGAACCCACTGGTTGGATCGGTCAACCGACTAGTGGCTATTCAATGGCCATAAAATTGATCGTTGAAGAAGGCGGTCCACCGACATGAAGCTTGGTCAACCAATATCGACAGTCAAAGAGTTTGATTCATAACTTGGTGTTGGGGTAAATTTTCCTCGTCTTTTACGATTTTAGGCAAGGATTTCAAAGGAATTAAATGGTTTACTTATATATATATATATATATATATATATTCTATTTATTTGGTCTACATATTTAATTATTATCTTAATTGAATCGATAAAACTACTTCCTATCCTTAAGGATTTTGATTTGAAAATTTTTTAGGGACCAAATCGAGTTTTCCTAAAAGTATTTTTAAATGAAACATACTTATTCTGAAGGTATATGATATATGGGGTGCTAGAGTGTCATTTAATGATATATATTCTGAAAATGAGTTGTTATAGGTCTAATTATAGATTTATTAATGGAGACCTGCGGGATTCATAACAAAAAATCAAGAATATTAGCTTTTTGGCAATTATAAGAGATTTTTTTTTGCTGAAATTTATACATGAGATTATTGAAAAAGTTCTTGATCAAAGTGCTAAGGGATTTTTGGTCATCGGTTTGGGATCGTTATTATGCTATTGTAATCATTTTCAATGAATTTCGGTGAGGTCTTTCCAAGCTAATTACTTTGCTTTCCTAGATTATTTTTTAATTACTTGGATTAATTATTTTGAGAAAACATTATTTTCAAATCTAAATTTGTGAAAATCTTTCAAACGGTTTTTATTTAAGAAATCCAATCATTTGCTATTTGTGCTTTAAATTGTTTAAATCAGATTTGTGTCTCAAATAAAATCTATCCATTAGTATTTTCGGACATTAATTGAGTATGATTGTATTGAGGTGATAGAAACTCCTTGTAGGAAGAAACTTGGAAATAATTTTGTATTTGCGAGTTTGAGTGGATTACACACGTTCGGATCGATATCTAATCAGGGTAGCTAGGTTTTGATATTTAGCCTGTGAAAAAGATTGAGGTTTAATCTTTAGCCTTAAAAAATGATTAGAATTTGATCTTTAGTCTGCAAAAAAGATTATGTTAATCTTTAGCCTTTTAAAAGATTAAGTTTTGATTTTTCCTGTAATATAATTAGAGTGTTGTAAAGGTTCTTTTTAAGCCTGCGAAAAGGATAAGTGTACTAGTGTAAGAGAGTGATAAGTTGATTCTGAGTTTGTGCAAATAATCAATGTTGTAAAGGTTAATTCTGAGTCTGCGAAAAGAATTAGGATTGTAAGAGTTTAGTTTCTACCTGGGAAAGGAATCAAAGGGTTAGTGGATTGTGAAATCCTTCTGGAACTCGGGGATAATGAACATAGGTAAGAGTAGTTTGTCGAACCAGAATAAATCTTTGTGTGCTGCATTGTTAATTTTCTGTTTGTTTGGGTGTGCACTTAGATAAATATATTTTCACTACTTAATAATATAATAATTAGTTAGGAAAATTGATATCTTGGATTTGAATTTATTATTTAAATTTTTATAATCACCCAATTCATCCCCTCTTGGATAGATATTTGGGCCAACAGGAGAGAAGTTTTTCTCCCAACTTTTGCATGGACACACAGGTGTCCACACTGGGGCCTCCCCTTAATTAATTTAGAGGAAGCCCAATAGGCTCAAAGAAGAAAGCAACCATCTTTTGGTTGGTTTCTTCCTTCTAGTAAAAAAAGATAATACAATATTAGAAAACGGTAGAAACTCGATCTTTTTTGCTCTAAAAATGTAGCAAAGTGCAAAGGGGCATTAATCAGGGAAAATGGCAACTTTCTAGCTCTAAGGAGGTAAAGAACTCGAGAAAGTCTTTGGTAGTGTTTGGTATTTCTAAAGTTCTTTTATGTTCAAAACTTGAATTAAAAAAAATATATTTTTATTCTCAAGAACAAAACACAATTCTTGAATTTAACAACAATATTTGTTTAATTATCCTAAACTTTCTAACAATAAAAATAAAAATAGTAAATCTATTGCCTACATTATTGTTGGCTCAAAAGGTCGGGTTGGCTCAAAATCGGAACCTATTAAACATGATCAGATCAACGATGAGTCACACCGATTTACCCATTTTATTTTGGTGATATGCCTTGATTACCACAATGCTTTTTCTAAATAAAGTTCCACCAAAATCCATACTGATTACTCCGCCTGAGATGTAGTATGTACAAAAATCAAATCTTAAGCATGTTAAGATCTAGTGTTCTTGGGATAATGTAAAAAAAATTGACGTAGGCAAGTTAAAATCCAGAATCGACATTTGTAAATTTTTAGGGTATCCTAGGGAAACATCGAGATACTTCTTCTACCACCTAAAGGAATAAAAGGTGTTCGTTGCTAAACATGTAGAGTTCCAAGATGAATTGTTCCTCAAAGAAATTAACACTGGAGAAAAAATGTGTGGGCCCACACATCTACCCAAGAGCGGGGGTGAATTGGGTAGTGATAAAATTTTAACAATTGATTATTAAACACACAAATTATCAATTTTTCTAACTGGTGATTATCTTGTATTACAACAGAAATATATTTAACTAAGTGCACAACTAAAAAACTAGAAATAAAGAAGAGGCACACAACGATTTATCCTAATTCACCTGAGCTCCACAAGGTTTTCGCAATCCACTAATCCATGATTCCTTTCCTAAGTAGGAACCAAACTCTTACAGTCTTTTTTACAAGTTAGAGACTAACCTAATTCCTTTCCCAATATCAGAATCGAACCTTTATGATTTCCTTTTTCACAGGCTAAGAAATAAGAACCCTATCTTCTTACCAAGCTAAAGACTGAACTATTCTATTACAGGAATAATCAAACCTAATCTTTTTACAGGCTAAGAATCAAAGCTATCTACCCTGATCAGACATCGACCAAAATGTATCTAATCCTCTCATAGTCACCAATTCAAAAAATATATAGTTTCTTCCCACATAAGTTTCTACTACCTCAATACAATATATGCTCGACTAATATCCCGATAAACAATGTGATAGAACTACGTGAGAAAATAAATTTGAATTTACTTAATTCAATCATACAGATAAAATAAATCGAATTTCACAAGAAAAAATAGTATCACAAGATTTTCAACATATTCTAAGTTGGAAATAATTTTTCACATAAAATACTACAAGCTCAATTTAGGAATATAACTCAATTAAAGCACAAATAATATTGAGCAAGTAAATAAGAACAATTCCACCAGGACTTCTTTTAGAAGATCGTAGGAAACATTCGAACCTGGGAAATAACAAGAATAATGATTTCTTTGAAGCAAACCTCTTTTTTTTTTCTTGAAAATACTTTCACCAAAATAGTACTCTCTTTATGAATATGGCTAATTAAAACTCTTTATCTTTTGATTTTTATTAAGTTAAAAACGAAAGTCTTATTATATATATTTCAAACTATATTTATAACGACAATTTTTCAAAACATAAGATCATTGATGTCACATATGGACCCCATATAAGATACTCCTTCAAATCAGATATATTTGATTTAAAAAAACTCTTTGAAAATATCAATTTAGTCCCCAAAGCTTTTTTTATTCAAATATAGAAAATAGTTTTCCTAATTAAACTCATAGAATCAATTAATATAACTATAAGTACTAATTAATAGGAGCTTCAAAATATATGATAGATATATGAAATATACTCAAATCCCCTTAAAATCAGATTTTATAACATTCAAACTATAGGATTTGGGTTGAAGATCTCGAAAAATGAATTATTCAACTCAACTGATTTCCGGTGCATCAATTGACTGAGACCCTATCGGTCAACCAACTCCTTCTCAATGGTTATAATTCTAATCGTTTGCACCCTTAGTTAGTCGACCGACCACAACGGCGGTCGACTGTTCAGGCCTGAAACACATCCTCCAAAGCTATTGATCATGCCGGTCAATCGATGCTTCTTGTCGATCAATTGATTAGACCGGAAACTACTCCTTTCATGAACTGTTTCTCTCAGTCAACTGCCCACTTGGCCGGTCAACTGTTTGGCCCTAAACTATTCTCTTTTTCATATTTTAAAACATTTTCTTTGATCAAAACTTTATGAAAAACATTTATGTTCTTAAATTTATTTCTTCTTACTATTATACGCATAAAAATGATCGATTTTGAGTGTCATGTGTGATCTTAATCAGGTTGCATTAAGAATATAAATGTATTGAATTGTCCTAGAAAGACAAAAAGTCTTTTCTGCTCCAAAAAATCTTAATGTTCTTCACTTGCAACCATCTTATAAAATATCGTCTTTGTAAATCTTCTTCGAACATCATCTTTAAGATTCAATCTTTCTCTCATTTGCTTAAACAAGATTTTAATATAAAATCACTCAATAAACATATTAGTTCCATAAAACATCAACGTTTAATTATCCATTAAAATATCTATGGTCAACAAGATGGAATTGGAAGAGGTATTGGGCATCGAGCAAGCTGAACAAACTACAAATGATAAGCCCCAAATAGTAAACACATCCAGTGCACAAACTCTTCATAAATCTAGTAGAAACTTTGCTCCTTCTGATGGGTATCATGGATATCTTAGATAGAAAGATAGAGAGAATCTACTTCTAGTGGGAGGTAATGATCCCTCTAACTATGAAGAGATGAAATTGGGCATTGATAATAAGAAGTAACAAACAACAATAAAATTAGAAACACACTCCATGTACACTAATTGAGTCTGGACTCTTGTAGATCCATCTATGGGAATTGTTCGCATTGGATGCAAATGGATCTTAAGAGAAAACTAGACTTATATGGAATAGTGAATATGTTTAAGGCCAGATTGGTGGCAAAATGATACATTCAACGTCAAGGAGTTGATTATGAGGAGACCTTTTGCCAGTCTCCATTTTAAAGTCTATTAGAATTGTATTGGCTATCACTGTATTCTATGACTATGAAATCTAACAAATAGATATAAAGATGGATTTTTCAATGAAAACACAAAGGAAGATATTTGCATATATCAATCAGAGGGCTTCATAGCCGAAGGTGTGTGAATTGGAAAAGTCTATTTATTTGCTTAAGAAAGCTTCTAGAAGCTAGAACATCTATTTTGATGAGGAATTCAAATCATCTAGTTACTTCCAAAACATTGATGATTCACACGTGTACAAGAAAATTGATGGAAAGGCACTTTGTTTTTTGGTATTGTACATCAAGGATATTCTACTGATTGGAAATGAAGTACGAATGTTGTCAACTATAAAATTTAGCTTTCTCAAACATTTTCTATGAGGGATCATGGACAAGCATCCTATATACTAGGTGTAAAGGTTTATAAAGATAGATAAAAAATTATATGGGATTATCCTGATGTGGGTAAATAGACAAGGTGCTAGAGTGATTCAGCTTGGCAAATTCCAAGAAGTGTTATCTACCAGTCTAACATGGAATTCATATTTCTTAGAAAATGAATTCTCATTCCTCTAAAGAAAAGATTATGATGAGTAGGATTCCACATGCCTCAACAATTAGAAGTCTCATGTACGTAATGTTATGTGCCAGTCTAATATCAGTTATGTTGTTGGATTAACCAACAGATAGCAGGCGAACATAAGTTTAGAATATTGGAAGAAAAATAAAATTTATCCTAAAGTACTTAAGAACGACTAAGGATAAATTTATGGTCCATGGAGTAAGGAAACTAAGGAGTGACGATTATACTGGTTTGGATTTTAAATCCGATATGGATGACTGAAAGTCAACTTAGGGACATGTACTAATCTTGAATAGTGGAGCCATTACTTGGAGGAGTTATAAGCAAACAACAACTGCAGATTACACTATTGAGGTCGAGTACATTGTTGCTTTAGATGCAATTAAGAAATGTGTATGGATTAAGAAGTTTGTAACTAAACCTAAAGTGGTTCCAACCATTGAGTCACTACTACCTTTGTGTTATAACAAAAATGGTGCTACAGTTATAGCTAAAGTAAGGGAATCCAAGTCTCATCAGAAATCAAAACACATAGAGTGGTACTTCCACCTAATTCGCGAAATCATTGGGCGGAATGATGTCAACATTAAGATAGAAGATACAATAAATAATGTAGCGGATCTACTCAATAAGGATATGAGTTTACAATAGTTAAATCAGCACCTTGAAAAGATGGGTATCAGATATTGTACCGATTGGCTGTAGTACTAGTGAGAGATTGTTGGATGTAAGCTCTACAGTCAATCTTACAATTATGGTTTCTATCTATAAAATATTTCAATCTCAAGTATTAATAAACAATTTTTTTAATATTATTATTGAATTTATCAGTATTGTTATAGACCTTGGATATTAAGTTGAAATGTGCTACCTATTTATTATGATTAAAAGGCAGAGACCAAAGATATTTGGTAATTTAACATTCTTAATTGTTCTTAGTTGGTATTAGATTGTTGAAAATTGGTCTTCAACAATCAATACTAGCTTGTTTTGTTGCTTTCTCTTTAGGGAATGGTGAGTCTCAAACCATTAGTATGAGATACTAGAACAACCACAAGAGACTTAATCATTCTTGATATCCTACATGGTAGCTTTGTTCAATGTCAAAATAAGGTATCTGAGATATAATTGTATTTATGATATTTCGACTTGAGATATTGTATATTACATTTATGGGTTGATGTATACTTTAATAATAATAAGTACTCTAACCACGAGACTTTAAAGTTCTTCATTGGGTATAGTAATAAATACATGTGAATGTATGAGTATGCAATATATGATGTATCATTCTCAGCAAAGGGAGACGTGTCCTATACGATTTGTTTTAATATAATTCACCCAATTCCCTAGTCAGAGCAGTGTAACGATTGGGATGATTCTAATTAGTAATACAAGGAATTATATTATCAATCAACGCACATATGATTGGACTAGGATTTTAGGACTTTATCTGATACCTTGTTGGTCCTTTCAGGAACACAAGATAGAAAGATAGTATAGTATAAAAATAATGCATGTTGATCCCAAGGTTTTGGTGAATAATTAAATGTTGATATTTTTTATGAAGTTAATGTGTTTGTTGAGTGTTTAAAAAAATGAGTTCCATTTATTGATTATATTGAATGTGTCATAAAAAAAATATCAAGGGTGCAAAGATGAACAATGAATAAATGAAGAGTGTTGAAAATTCTGAAGAAATTAGGTGAAAACAACTCAATACACTTATACTCTTAATGCAACCCGAATTAGGATCGCACACGACACTATTAAATGAGTTATATTTTTGTGTGTTTGATTTGATGAATTTTAGGATCTTAATTAGTGTTTAAATATGTGCTCCTATGTGAAATTGAAAAATGAAAATTGACTTAAGTATAAATCATGTTTAAAGTTGAAATTTATGGTCATTTTAGTTAATTGAGAAAAGCAATAGGTTAATTGAATTAAACGATGAGATTTGGAACAAAAATTGGTGAAGACATTGATAAACCAACGTTAATCGGTCAACTAATCCCTAAAAAAATTGGTCAACTGATTGAAATAGTGAAGTTTTAGAGCAAAACGTGAAGATCCTGCATCAATCGGTCAACTGATCAAGAGGTAATCGATAAACTGATGGATCTAAGGCTAGAAATAGAAAAGTCTCTGATCCAGTCGGTTAACCGATTGGAGGTTAATCGGTCAACCGACCGTGGTATAGTTTGGCTAGGAAAACTATTTGAATCGATTGGTTAACTGACTACTATTATGGTTTTGGCTTGGTTTGCACGCTGAATCAATCGGTCAACTGACAGGGTAGGGTTCGGTCAACCGATTGTTTCAGTTGACATTTTGAAAAATTTGGGATTTTGGTAAAAAACTAACCGTTACTAGCCATTTTTTATGATTCCAAGGGAATATTTTGGGGGATTTGAAACTACTAAAGATATGGTACATATAAATATTGACATCCCTATTGATTTGGTCCATATAATTAAATATTCTCTCATTTTTGGCAACTAAATACTTCTTATCTTTGTGATTGATGTTCTAGAAATATTTTTTGGACTTAATTGAGAGTTTTAAAAGTTATTTTTAAGTGAAATACACCATAATTGAATGAATATGATATATGTGGTCTATAGGTGCCTTTTAGAGGCATATCTTTTGAAAGCTAACCGTTGGAAGGCTTGATCTTATTCTATATATATAAACCTGCAAAAATTTGATAAAAATATCAAGAATTATCAGTTCCTAAGTTTTTCTAAGAGTTATCATTCTGCTGAGATTATTTGAGAAAGAATTTGTGTTAAAAGTTTTTTAGCTAAAGCGCTGTTGAATTGACATCACTAATCTTTGCTATCATGCGATTTTGTTTTCATTCTTTGGTGTTTTCCTGGTGAAATCTTTCCAAGTTATTGTTCTTAATTTATATTTCATATTATTGTTAATTTCTTGGATTTAAGATCGTTGAAAAATTCGTTTTCAAATTTAAGAGCATAAAAATATTTTTAAAAACAATTTTGTGTTATTATCTGATTACGTGCTATATTTTGTGCCACCCACGCTTATTTATAATCAAATATTAATTTATCTCACTTTAATTCTATCACGCAGTAAATTTCGGGATATTAATCGAATATAACTGTTTTGAGGTGGTAGAAGCTTCTAGTGGGAAAGAACTCATAATTTTTTGTATTTGTGAATTTGAGCGGAATAGACACAATTGGGTTGGTGTCTAGTCAAGGTAGCTAAGTTTCAATATTTTTCGGTGAAAAATGTTGAAGTTTAATTTTTATCCTAAGATATAAAAATGTTAAGTTATTATTTTCCTTGAAAAGAGCCAGGTTTGATTCTTTTTGAAATTGAATTATTTTTGAGTGAATTACAAAGGTTCAATCCTTACCTAGAAAAATAATACTTGTGAGTGTGGTGAGGTTTGATCTGTAGCCTGTTAAAAAGATTAGGTTGTGATTATTCCTGTAATAGAATTAGGTTAGTCTTTAACTTGGTAAAAAGATAAGGTTCTTCCTTAGTCTTGAAAAAAAAAAGTTGTAAAGGTTGACTTCGAATTTGGAAAAAAAATTGTTGTAAGGTTTTGGTTCCTACCGTTAAAGGAATCAGAGATTTAGAGGTTGCCAATCTCCGTGGAGCTCGGAAGACTAGATTAAACAAGGTTAGCTTGTTGAATCAAGATATATCTTGGTGTGCTGTATTATTTATTTTCTTTATATTTTGTTTGAGTGTGCATCTAGAATTAAACACTTATCTGCTGCGTAACGAAGATAATAATTGATTTAGAATAAATTGATTATTTAATAAATTAAGTGTTGAAAGTTTTAAATTGTTTAATTTTTTATAACTACCCAATTTAACCCTCTCCTTTTGAGTAGCTCACTGAGTCAACACTACCTGATGAAGTTCTCTTGGTAAAATTCTTATCCACTGGACGTAGTTATGATATGTGGGTAGACGTAACCCACAGTAGAAGCAAATGTCTTAGGGGAAAAGTATTTTCTCTTGGAAATGTAAAATTAAAATTGTTTCAATTTTAATTGATTAATTGGTTAGTAAAATAATTAATTAATTAATTTCACCATCTCTATTTTGGTAAGAACTTAATGGGTCATAATGGAAAATAGAAGTTAGAAAAATCCTAGAAAAACAAATAGTAGTAATGGTGAACTTTAGATGGTCGGGGGCCAAAGTACAAATATAAAAATAAGGACTCCAGGGTTTTTAACCCTCGAAAGATTATTGAAATAGGAAGGAGACCTAATGGCCTCCACCTATGCAAACTTTGGCCTTCCCTTTTTGTGTCTAATTTTTTTTTTTTTTTTTTAATTTCTACATTTGCACTTATTGATTTGAATATTACTACCAGTTAAATTCAAATCAGAGGTATTCTACCTTCATTGAATTAGAATAAGATTTTTAAAAATCCCAATAATACTTTTCTTTCTGAAATTTTCTATGTGGATGTTGTTAGAGGACTAATAGGGTATGGATAATTATTCATACAAGACTACTATTTTGTGACCATTAAATATACGCCGCATGTACTAAATCTAATATTTGAGAAGCAATCAAATTCAAACCTAAAACGTCTGTAAGAATATCTAGATAAAACTTAATCACATTAAAGATAAATTTAAGAATAATATTCAACATCATACAATTATTCTCTTGATAAATAAAGAAAAAACACAAAACAACAAAAATTCTAAATTACTACCACATTCTTAACCTTATAGTGGAGTCTAGTCGCGCATCTTGGTGTTGAGCAACATCGTTTGGGGAAAAATCATTAAACGAGCCGTCTTTATCATCACCCTTGAAACCGTAGTCGTCTTCCTAAGAATATATGGACGATTGAATGATGAATGATTCTTTATTTACTTCAGATTTTTGCGCCCTAAAGTTTCTTAATGGGCCACAATTTGGGCTAAAAATCGGAGAGTAAATAGCCAAAAACATATCCATAACGTAGACAAATAGGGCCTTGTCGATACTGCAACATAAGGCATTATGCCGTGACACCATTGGGTAACATGCAACATCTCACAAGTGGGCATCGCATCCATGACAATAAAGGTCGTTTTCGCGACCTTGCCATTACAAGTTGTGACCGTTTGTTGAATTCAATATTTTGATAGAACTAATATTTTTATTTAGTGATTTCAGATTTATAGTTCCATGTAATGTGTTTAAGAAGAGAAATCATCGAAGAAAATATAATAGGTGCAACATGAAAATGATGACGACATGAAGAGTTTTGAAGACATTGAAGAGAACTAGGTGGAAATAACTATTTACCTATATGCTCTTAATGCAACCCGAATTAAGATTACGCACGATACTTAAAATGAATTAATTTTATGTGTGTTAGTAAAAAACGATAAGTTTAAGATTCTAATATGTGAATTATTGTGTGCTCTATATATGAAATAATTTTGATAATTGATCTAATTGAAAAATGTGTTTTAAAGAATAAAATATTGTGTTTTGGGTTCAATTCAGTTAACTGACAAAAGGGGTCAGTCAACTTATTAAAACAATGAGTTATGAGAGTTAAAATGAGCCTTACTGATCCAACCGATCAACTGAGAAAAGCAATCGGTCAACTGTTTGAAACTATAGCTGAAATGGGTAAGTAAGTGAGCATATTGTTCAAATCGATCAATTGAATAAGAAGGAACAGTCTACCGAATGAGTCATTGGATGAAATGGAGAAAATTTGATGTTTACTAATTAAGTCGGTCAATCGACTGGGTGTAGGGCCAATGGCTATTTTAGCCTTAGCACATGCCAGTTGACTAAATGGGTGTGGTCGATCAATCGACTATTTCAGTCAACATATTGACTGTTTTGGTTTCTTGTCCAAATTGATTTTGATGATTCCAAGAGAGGTTTTTAAGGGATGTGGGTTTAATTTAGATATACTTGATATACTTTGTGATCCTTATTAATTTGGTTCATTTAATTAAATATTATTTCAGTTAAAGTGTCTTAATACTTTCTATTTTGATGGATTTCAATTTAAAATTATTTTAAGGAACAAAATGAGAATTCTTAAGAATATTTTTAAATGAAAAAAATCTATTTTGAACATATATGATATATGGGGTCTTGGGGGAGTCATTTAATGACATGTTATTTAAAAAGTAGCCGTTACAAAATATCTTTGAAATACCTATTATTAAATCTGAGAATTTTGAATTCAAATATTGCTATTTTGGTAGAGAATATTTGGGATCAAAGATATGGGAGAGATTTATGAGATTTTATTTGACCTTATGATTTAGTACATAAACTTAAATAAAATTATTTCTATACTTTCATTGACTAAGATCAAATTATTTTTAGAAATAAATTGAGAGCTTTAAAAGTTATATTGTTAGTCAAATATAAATGTTATGAATCTATATGATATATGGGATCCATACGTGTCATTTATTGACATAACATTTGAAATTTAGCCGTTGGAGGGCTAGTTATAGATCTATTTAAAGAGACTTGTGGGATTGAGTTTAATACATCAAGAACATCAATTTTAACCTATTATAAGAGTGATATTTTTGCTGAGATTTCTATGAGAGATTCTATTCAAGTTCTTGATCTAAAACGCTAGTTGTTCGACATCACCGGCTTATGTTCTAATTGCCATATCATTATTATCTTCGGTGTTTTCTCAGTGAGACGAATTCTCATACTCTTTAGATCCAAGAGTTTGTTACTCTTCACGGTCGATTGTAAGGATATGGGAGGAATGCACTTATCATATCAACTAATCAGAGGTTATGGTGGACGGATGTAGGCAATATAATATTCCAATAATACGTCAATTGGCCAGAACAATACCAATAGACACACCGCATAATCTTCAAATGACGTTGCATCGCTACTGCGAAGAAAATAACCGAATGCAAATTCGAATTTTTCGACATGAGCTTGAAACGACGGCACGTGAAAGTCTTGAATAAGGTTTGTTCGCCGAAGCGCGTACATACATGAGATGCTCAAAGAATCCTCAATATTAGTCAGATATTGAAATGTGTGATGATGAGAGTAATGTTTAATGTTTTCTCGTTGGTGAATTGTAGTTTAATTATGTATTTCCTTTAAAATCTAATGTATCATTTCTACGTTAAATTATAATAACATTACTTCTACCAAACAACTAAATTTTTCTCTTTCAATTGATAGGTGATGTTGGGTTAGTTTTTCTTAAGTTAAGGCTCGTGTACATAAGTTATAAAACATCATTTTTCATTAATTATGTTTTAAATAAACTCTTAATTTGCAGTATAATATTTGTAAAGAAATTTTCAGTATATAATTTTCGTGATATCTTCACATATTAATTCAAGTGAAGAAAGCTCATATGGTTTTTCAAGTAAGGAGAACTCATATGGTGTTTGGGATTGGCTTGGACCGTGGGATCACTAAAGATGTTGGGTTTTAAAACCATATTATGATGATTATTGGAGTGATCAAGAGACCAATCCGATAGAGTATCGTGTCAGTCTATGCCAAGAATGGGAATATAGGGTGAATGAGTCTAACAATCTTGTATCTTGTTTGAGAAATCTTAATGCACCAGTTCCGCATCGTCGAAGTCTTCAGATGCCTCAACGATGTATAATTGATGACACGACCGAGATTGAAGATGCTATTACACGAATTCTCCTGGAGAATAATCGAAGGTTGTTGCGCAAGAATAGATATTATCTACTACAACTAGCCAATGAAATGGCTGCTGCAAACAACAGAGCACTCTCTCCAAACGAATACCATAACGTGATAAATAATAATGAATATTTGTCTAAGGGATACATGTCCAATGAAGAATAAATAAGTTTTGGCTCTGATATTTTCTTTTTAAGTGTTTTTATTGTCACTATTTTCGTAATATTATGTACTATATTTCTTATATATTGTCTTTGTTATGAGTTTTGTAACAAACACCGTTAAACATATTTCTAATTTATGTAAAAAAAAAAATTTAATATGATGTTTATGATTATTTTAAGTTGTTTCACCTTTAATATTATACTCTTTCTGTAACGACCTGATTTCCCAAGGCTAGTACACTGTTTCTTCCCTTGGAGAATTGTATACTAAAACCTAATATCCATTACTATTATACTATATCAAGGAGTATAATCCAACCCTTGATATTGACAATTATACTAATTATGATTTCAAATTCTCTCAACTTGGTTAATCGAATACTAACAGTACACTATTAGTGTTATATTGTTAGGAGTTGTTTCGCCTTTAATTTCTATATCATGTCGGCCTTCGAAAAATAATCTTTCAAAATCACAATGAATAAATATGTATATACACCTTTCGAAGATGGAATAAAAAATACAACAAGCGTGTATAATAATGTACATCGACAGATATTTCCATAGAAAGTTGTTGATCTACTGTGTATATTTCTTAAGAAATATATACAGAATTTGAATGGGAAATCGAGCAATGTGTCTAACATTCCAGAAAGATTCTTGAATGATCTCTCATTCAAATTCTGTATCTATTTACAAAACAATATATACGGTAGATCAACAACTTCCTAAATCTCCAAACGTTACAAAAAAATGTATTTACTAACTACATAAATTGCTATATAACTATATATTGACAAAAAAAATGTATTTACATTCCTATAGTTAAACTATCAACTACATAATTAACTATGTACCGCAACCTCTACGGTGGATGTTCCTCCGCTCTCGTCGTTGTGCAATAGGAAGTTCCTCAACCTCCTCATGAACTTGTGTAACTTGTCCAAAGTTCATGAGTGCCTGTTGCATACTCCCCAGGATGGCATCGACGTTGTCCTCGAACCACGGCATCGGTGACACTTATCTTTGCAATCTTGTGGGTTCGACAAATGCCACCAGAGGAATGACGCCTGAAGTTGAAATAATTTCGTCCATCTCTGGAGTAACAAATGACGATGACGGGTGTGTACCTAGCTGCTATGCGAATAAAGGTCATACATCTGGTACACGTGGGATGGACCAACATCGTTACCCATGCCGTACGCACTAAATGATCCGGCATGAGCGCCCATGCCGTACATACTAGATGATCCGGCATAAGCGCCAATGCCATACACTGTCGAAGGTCCGGCATTACCCACACTACTTGGACGATAGGCGTCAAAAGTTCATGGCTGAGGAGCAGCCTGAGGAGATGGAGAAACGTTAGCTGCCACATGGCGCGGTACCCCTTGGTGCATCCTCCCGATGGGGCCATCATAAATGGCATGAGCCAACTCGATACCTGATTCTGCAGTACGCGATCGCAGAGTTAGATGACTCATGCGTATTAGGTTCGATACCTTCGTATCCTACGAAATACTTATAATCTTTAAGTTAATACATGAATAATAATAACATAATCAAACTCATATAACTAAATAGATGGTACAATAAATGTGATCATACCTCTAACACCAGTCGTCGTCCTGTTGGTAGATACCCAAACTGAGGTTGGTACGCCGGGTCGACCAAAAATTTTCATGTGATTCGCCAATACCAATCTATGTATTCTTGGTCAACCCCTATCCCTCGCTCGAAGTTGCTGACATTTGGTGCTCGTCGATTATTCTACGCAACTATATGTGCATGGTGATGGTCAACCCAGTTCGCACGGAAGTATCCTCGCCAAGTAATTTTGTGCAAGTTTTTGTCCATAATTACCGGCTGAAGAACCCCTAGGCGATAACCAAATTGTCGTAGCACGCGCAGGGGATACGTGTACTCGACAATCTCATAGCAAATTAGGGACAATTTTTCCAACCAAATATCTTATCCATCTCTAGTATATGGAGGCAAAGTCGACAGAGTATAGGGCATCCAAATGACCTGTAAAATAAAATATAAACAAACAAATAAAAAAATTAAAATTTTGATGTAAATAAATAACTAACCTCGTCATTCTTCAAGCGATCTAACTGATCGCGATACACCACCAAAATATGCATCGACAATGACGTTAATCTTCAATTCTAGATCTTATTCGACTTGTCCAAATATTAGGTTCGAAATGAGTGCAAAATCCAAATTTTTATGATCTACAGCAGTATGATTATAGAAATATATGTACTGCCCTTCATACTGCGTAATCTCAAATATACCGTGACTTTTTTCCTCTCTGCCCACAATCTCCAATCGCATCCATGCAAACAATAAATCGACTAGAGCTTCTTGTTCGTTTCCGAGATATAAAACTGTTTGTTTTTCTTCAAGTGGTAAAATTTGACAGCCTGTTGGACATATTCATTGTCCTTAAAGGCCATACCAGTACGAAATTCGTCCATTTCCGGTGTCTAAAAATTCTTCAGCAACTCCGGCTCTTATTTCGCCAAGTCATCGTCGTCACCCCAGTCCAAGTTATTGAAAAATGAAATAATACTGTCCAACTCCAATTGTTGATTCTGACCCCATTGCCTGCTAGGCCCAACATCTAGATCTTCGTCTGGCTGAAACGCAACATCCGTATCTAACTCTTCTTCTGACACATCGTGACGACTATCAATTGTATCAAAGTCACCACCATAATTACTTGTGTAATATTGCGGTGGACTACTCAATGAATAATGGTGATGTGGAAGAGTAGAGATGGTGTCATGAGCACGGTCAATCATACTATGAGAATGATTTTGTTCTGGAATATAGAGGGGTGGGACGATGTAATTAGACTCAAGTAATTGAGGGCGTAGCATGAGAGTATTGTGGGAATGATATTGTTCTAGACTGTAAGGGGGTGGGATGGTGTAATTAGACTGGACTGCTTGGGGGACGGTGCCGAAAAATTGTCCGTCAAATTGGGTACTGCACGGATTAAAACTCTGGGTCATTAAGTTGGTAAAATGACTACTTTGGGGAAAAAAATTTGGACCATCATCAAATGCTCGTTCTATTTCTACATACAGTTCAACAGCAAGAAGCGAGAGTATGTAAAGAGGTAACTCAAACACTTGGTTTAATGTTGAGTCATCATCGATAGAAAACAAGGTATGTTTATAATTCGACCCGAAAAGAGCCATCGGCATCCTACACTTTAGTTTCAAAATTCCAGTAACCCCATCTTCAAGAACACACGGTTTTAGCATCTCAATTAATTCATTTAAGGTTGTTCCCCTACGGACAACCAAAGATTTTACAACTAATGTACTATAACAAATCCCGAACTCGGTACTTTCTAATATTCTACTACCCCAATACAATAATAACCGAACGTGATCCATTTGAAGCGGCTATCATTTCACAAGGTAAAACAAAACAAGAAAATAATATCGTCAACTAAAACTCAATTACAAAAGTATGTTGGTTTATAGTGTTCATTTTTTATGGGTTTGAGTAATTTAGTTTCAATCCTTAATATTTTACTTATTTTGAATTTATTCAATAATTATTTTAACTTTAACTCTAAATCGAATATAAATTCCATGTCAAGTTAATATCAACTAAATAGATTCAATTAATTTGAGGAATGAAAGTACCCAAGTAATTTTTAAAAGAGCCCAAAGTGTAATTTTTAATTTAGCAACTAAATTAACAAATCAAACAAATACATTTTAAATTAAATAACTAAATTCAAAAATAAAACTAACTAACAATTTATACAATAGGTTAAAAATTTTATATTTTTCTAATTGTCAAAATTTTAGGGACAAAAGTGTATATTTTTAATTAAATAGCTAAATTAGAAAATTAAACTAACTAACTAACAGTTTTTTTAAAGAATATATTGATTTATATTTTTCTACACATGTGAAAGGGGTCAAAGTGTAATTTTTAATTGAACAACTAAATTAACAAATTAAACAAATACATTTTAAATTAAATAACAAAATTCAAAAATGAAACTAACTAACAATTTATTTTAAAATAATAGGTTGAAAATTTTATATTTTTCTAATTGTCAAAAAATTAGGTGCAAAAGTGTATTTTTTAATTAAATAGCTAAATTAGAAAATTAAACTAACTAACTCACAGTTTTTTTAAAAATATATTGATTTATATTTTCCTACACATTTGAAAGGGGCCAAAGTGTAATTTTTAATTTAACAACTAAATTAACAAATTAAAAAAATACATTTTAATTTAAATAACGAAATTAAAAATGAAACTAAGTAACATCCCGGAAAACAATAGGTTGAAAATTTTATATTTTTCTAATTGTCAAAATTTCAGAGGCCAAAGTGTATATTTTTAATTAAATAGCTAAATTAGAAAATTAAACTAACTAACATACATGTTTTTTAAATAATATATTGATTTGTATTTTCCTACACATGTGAAAATGGGCCAAAGTGTAATTTTTAATTTAACAACTAAATTAACAAATTAAACTAACCAACTAACTAACTTACAAATTAAACAACTAAACCAACAAATTAAATTAACAAAATAAATAAATTAACTAATAATTTATTTTAAAACAATATATTAAAAATTTATATTTTTCTAATTGTTAAACTTTTAGGGGTTAAAGTGCATATTTTTTTAATTAAATATCTAGATTAAAAAACTAAATTAACTAACTAACAATTTTTTTAAATAATATATTAATTTATATTTTCCTACACATGTGAAAATGGGCCAAAGTATAATTTTTAATTTAACAATTAAATTAACAAATTAAACTAACCAACCAACTAACTAACAAATTAAAAAACTAAACCAACAAATTAAATTAACAAAACAAACAAACTAACTAATAATTTATTTTAAAACAATATATTAAAAAATTATATTTTTCTAATTATTAAACTTTTAGGGGTTAAAGTGCATATTTTTTTTTTAATTAAATAGATAGATTAAAAAAATTAAACTAACTAACTAACATTTTGTTTTCAATAATATATTAATTTATATTTTTCTACGAGCCAAAGTATAATTTTTAATTTAACAACTAAATTAACAAATTAAACAAATATATTTTAAATTAAATAACTAAATTAAAAAATGACACTAACTAATAATTTATTTTAAAACAATATATTAAAAATTTATATTTTTCTAATTGTTAAATTTTTTGGGGTCAAAGTGCATTTTTTTTTTTAATTAAATAGCTAGATTAAAAAATTAAATTAACTAACTAACATTTTTTTTCAATAATATATTAATTTATATTTTCCTATACAAGTAAAATGAGCCAAAATATAATATTTAATTTAACAACTAAATTAACAAATTAAATAAATATATTTTAAATTAAATAACTAAATTAAAAAATGAAACTAACTAATAATTTATTTTAAAACAATATATTAAAAATTTATATTTTTCTAACTGTTAAACTTTTGGGGGTCAAAGTGCATATTTTTTTTTTAATGAAATAGCTAGATTAAAAACTTAAACTTACTAACTAACATTTTTTTTTAAATAATATAATAATTTATATTTTCCTAAACATGTGAAAGTGGTCAAAATATAATTTTTAATTTAACAACTAAATTAACAAATTAAACTAATCAACTAACTAACAAATTAAACAACTAACAAATAATAGGTAAAAAATATACTAATTAAATTAACAAATAAATTTTAAAAAACACAAAAAATATACTAACCTGTGAATGGAGGAGTAGAAGTCTAAATGGAAGAAGTGTGAACGGAGGAGAAAACGCCAAAAATGAAGAACAAAAATGACAAAAATGAGGAAAATGAGAGAGGGAGCACAAGAGTTATGATTTAGAAGTGGAACTCGGTATTGTGAGAAGTGGTGTGATTTATAGCCAAATTGGTCAAAAATTATACTGACATTTTTGCACCTTTGACCAGCCAAAGAATCGGCCTTCTTAAAAAATTAAAGAAGACTACCAATAACTGCAAAAGAATGTTGTCTTTTGCAGCCTTTGGCCAGTCACGTTTGACCGGCCAAAGCAAACAGCGACCCGCCGTTTGCATTTCAAAAAAAAAAAAAATTAACGTTTGATCCCCGGCCTTGTGAAGGCCGGGATCACAAGAATAAAAAAAAAACAAAAAAAATAAAAATTTGATCCCGGCCTTCTGAAGGCCGGGATAAAAAAAAGAAAAATTATCAACGCACCCGGCATTCCGAACGTTGACTTGCATGCCTCGCGTAAATAAGTTCAAATCTGAACTCTTTCAGTATTTTTTTTTAAATATTTATTACGTAAACAACTTCTTAAAGTAGAATTGTGAATGTGGATTGTGAAATTTGCACAAAGTTACAATCTTTTTGCACTTCCGCCCCTGAAAATGAAATTAGCAAGACTTGATTCTATAGGTTTTTTTAGAGCTACTTGGGTTGGAGGAATCTCTCTCTCTCTTTCTTTCCGAACTGCTCCATACGGAAACGATCCCAATCCATAACAACGAGCTCGTTGTTGCAGAAACAACGCCGGAAACGCTCCCGGAAACACAACCTAACAAGCGTCGGAAAAAGAAGTCGGTGGTTTGGGAACACTTAACGATTGAGTTTGTCAGCCCCGGTTACCGGAGAGCATCCTGCAAACAATGCAAACAGTCATTCGCCTATAGCACCAACACCAAAGTTGCCGGAACTAGCCACCTCAAGGGCCACATTGCCAAGGGCACCTGCCCCGTTGTCCTCCGCAACAACAACCAGAATAGAAGCCAGTTATCCCTCTACAGTGTCCCTCCCAAAATGGGCGGTCCTGTCGACAAAACCCCGAAACGGCAGTACCGTACTGCTGCTGCCCCGTACTTCTCGTTTGATCCTGACCGTTGCCGGCATGAGATCTCCCGGATGATCATTATGCACGATTACCCGTTACACATAGTTGAGCACCCAGGTTTCGTCGCTTTCGTTCAAAATCTCCACTCCCGTTTCGACATGGTGACGTTCAACATCGTGCAAGGGGATTGCGTCGCAACTTATCTCCGTGAAAAACAGAGCCTCCAGTGGGTGGTCAATTTGATGCTCGGTCGTCTCTGCCTCACCCTCGATCTCTGGAGTTCGAGTTTAACCGTCGAATATGTTTGCATAACGGGTCAGTTCATTAACTGCGACTGGAAAATGCACCAAAATATTGGGCTCGGTTTAATTACCTCAATGTGGAGAGGCCCAACATTCTTGTTGAGCCCTATGAAAATGCAAAAGGACAAAGTAATAATTTTGTATTTGGTTTTTTTCAATCCCTAGTGTTCAGAATTTTCAGCCGTAAGAGTGGGAACAAAAAAAGCAGCCGCAACAGCGAGTGAGAAAGAGAAGAGAAAGCCACCAAAGCCCTTGTGCACTGTTCCGATCAAACGCCGATTGGAGGACAATCTACCGTCCGATCGGGATACAATTTGGAAGCAGGTTCTTGACTCAGGGCTCTCCAATATGAACAGTGGAGATCGGATTTTGAGGTCGTACGCTACTGTTTCGGCCGGACTGTTTCGAGTTGTGTTTAAACCCTCATTTTGGTGAGATCTCTCCGTTTTGCTCTTGTATATCTTGTTCCATTGCCAAGATTGTTTTTGATCTTGAAGTAATTGTGGTTGTGTACCTTTAGTTGCAATTAGAAAGGATTGTATTCCCATTATTTTGTGATAGTGGATATTTTTGATGGATTTCGGTCCCGTGGTTTTTACTCTTCGCATTGGGGAAGTTTTCCATGTTAAAAATTAGTTGTCTCGTGTGATTATGATTGTGGTGTGTTGATTTAAATATCCCTCTAATTTAATTCCTACTAGGTTCACACAAGAATTGGATAAAATTAATTTCCATTGCACGTTCTTATTCGATTAATTTTTTTGAGTAAATTGATTTATCCCATCACAAAAAATTTTGAACCTCATAATGGAGCGTTATCCTAAATCGGATTCTGTTTTTAGCCATGCAGTTGCAGCCTGTTTATCAAACTGGAACATGTATGGTAAACTATTCTCTCTCATTCTGAAGGAGCCATTGATTGAGGCCGGGGTCGATAGTTTGAGGGCATTATTGTCGTTAAGAATTCGCTTGTTCTTAACAGTCAGCTACTCATGAAGAATTGTTTTGCCTGAACATTAAGTGTTATCACTCAGGATGCGTTGAGGGTTGGGCACGAAACGGTGAAGAAAATATGGGATTGTGTAAAGTACGTGAAGACGTGAGAGTCTCATGAAGAATCACCCCCATGTTATGGAGGTAGCTTCATCCGCGTAACAGGGGGCGGTTCACCCCCTGTTATGAGGGGTGATGTCCAAGGAGAAAGAGAGAGAGATGGGTGAAAAAGAAAAGAGAAAAAAAAAGAAGTACAAAAAGAAAAGAAAAGTAAAAGACTATTTTATCACTTAAATCTATTAGATTTGACGAAAAATCTAACAGAAGAACCTTTTAAAACTATATTCATACATGGAGGGTTTAAAATAAAACGTCTAAACTCAAGAGTACTACTTAGAAATGTGTCAATAGTTAGAGGGTTTAAAATATATATTTTTCCTATAAATTGTAATGATTAATTGGTGTTAACAGTTACGCTATCAGACATTTACTCAACTACTATATTCTAATTTCTAATTTGACCCAAGGTCTTTGACGTAGCAATCATGTAGTGAATCTTATTTTCTAGGAGGTCAGGAGTTTGAGCCCCTTCTATTCCATGAGGTTATGTTTTTACCCTTAAGTTCATTGTTAGCATTATTGTTTATCTTGTACTAATATATTTAGATGATATTAACTAATATTTTTAGCCACAATATCATTGGGAGGGTCCGTGACCCTAATCAATTTATTTTATGTTAGCATTATATATATGTAGAGGTGCAAAATGTCTTCTATGCTTAATTAAGGTAATAGTTACGCTATCAGATTTTTAATCAACTACTATATTCTAATTTCTAATTTGACCCAAGGTCTTTGACGTAGCAATCATGTAGTGAATCTCCTTTTCTAGGAGGTTAAGAGTTTGAGCCCTTTCTATTCCATGAGGTTATGTTTTTACCCTTGAGTTCATTGTTAGCATTATTGTTTGTCTTGTACTAAGATATTTAGATGATATTAACTAATATTTTTAGCCACAATATCATTGGGAGGGTCAGTGACCCTGATCTATTTATTTTATGTTAGCATTATATATATGTAGAGGTGCAAAATGTCTTCTATGCTTAATTAAGTTGAATGAAATCTCAAATTAATTTGGTTTAACTTTTTGTTCCATGATTATTTTCTTTTTTTTAGGTCTCACACTTACAGAACCAACCTGTCATTTTGGGCCAATAGTCATGTAGGAGACATATTTATTATTTTTGTGTTTATTTTTAGAAAGTTTGGGATAATTAAATAAATATTTTAACTAAATTGAAGAATTTTGTTTTGATTCTTGAGAATAAAAAATAAATATTTTTATTTTTTGTTTTTTATTTTTCAAGTTTTGAACATAAAAAGAAAAAAAAATATCAAATGTTACCCAAACACTATTTCTATAGTGACGTCTACATTATCCAAAGACTATTTCTATTGTCATGTCATTTGCTATACAAAGACTATTTCCATTGTCACGTCATTCGCTTTCATACTCACAATATAATTGTGAAGTAGATTATTATTACTATTTTTTTTTTATTTTACTAAAAAACAAGTTTAAGATAAAATAAAAATTAAAACTGATAAAAACTAAAAATAAAATAGTTAATGTTCTCTTTAAAACCCAAAGAAATTCATAGAACAATGTGTTAATATCATAGACACTCCCTAGTATTTTCTAAAGTTCTACCGACACCTCCTTATAAATTACAAATATCACATTAATCCCTTGCCAGAAAAGTAAAGATAAAATGATATTTTTACCCTCAATTTCATCATAATTAATAATTAATATAACTAAAAACTATTAAAAGTCAATTACTATTGTTCCCTTAAAAAAAGATTTAGATATTTCATCTTTTTAATATTTTTTTAATGATTTCTCTCTCTCTCTCTCTCTCTCTCTCTTTAATTTTCATTCTTCGTCTTGCACTTCATAGTTTATATACAACCACACTACCGCCGCCGATACCATCTTCCACCGTCGACCATAGCACGACAACCAACATCATTTTCCATCGCTGACCACACCACCATCGACCACGCCTTCACATTACCACCGAAACAAAAATTGACGAAAATTATAAGGGGATTCCATGACACCTCTCTCTTTAAATCTCTGTTTCGTGCCATCTCTCTCTCTCTCTGTGTGTGTGTAAATCAAAACAAGGGGATTCCAAAAATCAACAAAATTCATAGATGGGACTACGGTTTGATGATACGATGGTAGAGATGGAAAATTTGTTGGTGGTTGAATAAGGATTTATAGAGAGATATGGTAGACAACCTCTCCATGTAAATCTCAATTTCGCATGTTGATGGTGGTGGTTTTGATAGTGGGGCTGGATTATTGCTTAGAGTCAGGTTGTAAATCTAAGAGAGAGGTAAAGGCTTTTTTTTTTTTTTTTTTTTGCCAGAGATGGTGTTGTTGTTTAATGGAGGAAAATAGTTGTAGAGATGGTGTTGTTGTTTAATGGAGGAAAATAGTTGTAGGGACAAGAGGTGGTTCTATAGTGGAGAAGAGTTACAAGAATAAGGTTTTAAGCGGTGTTGTTCAGCAAAGGAAAAAAGTTGTAGGAACAAGAGAATATAAAATGAAAAAAATAAAGATAGAAGAAAAAGGGAAAAAAAAAAGTTTTTGAATTTGATTTTGAGGGCAATGTTTTTTTTTAATGTTAATTGGCGTGGATAATTTTGGAAAAGTGGAATGTTTTTCAAAGGGTATAATTGACAATTCATTTTTATTTTTGTGCTCAAGAAGTGTTAGTGGTCTCTCATATATTAGTATAGGGGATTTGACAAAACATTCTTATAATATAGGGGATTCCGGTGGTTTCATTGAGAGTGTCTGGAAATATGTGTGGTAATTTTTCATAAAATAATTATAATACATAGGAGCTTCCATATGTACACCCTTTTTTGCTATATATTTACCCCTATTAATAAATGTGTACTTTTATGTAAATGTTTACTTAATATTTAAGAGCAATAAAAAACACTAAAAAATCTTAATATCAGCCAAAACAATCAGTGTGAACATTCACAAAACCACATTCCGGTGAACATTCACAAAAAATCCACAAAAATTAGCTTGAACATTTAGAGATCCGGAATTTTCAGATCTCAAAATTTCCAGATCTGAGAGAGAGAGAGAGTGGCAAATGGCTAGATTGAAATTTCTGGTATAAATGTTTGTTTGTTAATTTGATCGATGGTCAAAGGACTATACATGAACAATATTTCACAAAATCGTTATATTACAATATAATTGTGTAAAAGAAGAAGAAAATGTGATAGTGCGGCTTGCGGTTGATAAAGAGAGATGTGGAAATGCATTGTGAAAATGAAGAGGATGATTAGGGAGAGAAGTTAAGGTTTTTTATATTTATATAAGGGTATAAATGTCTATTCATTAATTTGGTCAATGGTCAAAGGATTATACACGAACAATGTTTCAAAAAATGGCTACATTACAATATGATTGTGTAAAATGATTTTTTTTTTTTTTTTTTATAGATGAATTCTTAAATAAGGGTTATTAAATAAAAATCTCAATTTATAAATAATAAAATTACATTTTTATTTATTTATTTATTTATTTTTTTTACAAATTTCCTATCAAAATTTACAAGTTTTAAAAAAAAAAATAGAAATTTTAGATCCTTTTTTTTTTTTAACAAACTAATGCATATATTAACGGAAATTGCATTCAATATTTTAACAGAAATTGTGGTAGTTATTGTAATTGTATATTCCATGTAATATAAGTACATTAAAAACATGTTTAGTTTATTTGTATGTTAGGTTTGTCTTCTAGACTATTATGACTGGATGCAATTGCTTCAAATTTTCATAGGTCATGCTCTATCAGTTTTGATGCTAAGCATTTTTTGTTAGTCATCTAGTCAATCCTTGTGAAGAAGATGTACCTTTGTCCAAAGCGATATATTATTCCCTTTTTTAGGTCATTGCATTTCTTATGTACTTATCTATTATAAATTGTGTACTGCTTTGGTTACAAAATTTAAGTTTCTTTCTATTGAATTTATGGTGAATTACGGCAAGAAAGATTAATAAATACTTGCTATTGTTTTCTTCTACAGAGTGAAAGCAGTGAATTAATAAAAATGTCAATTGTTTCCCCAACAGAAACCAATTGTGAATCACAGAGATGCATCGAGAACCTTATAGAAATTTGTTACATATTTTATAAATGCAATGCTTCTTGAAGTTGTTTGACAAAATTCCCCTATAACCTTCATATAGTTTCACAGTTTACAAATGCAATGCAATAGTCCATAATAGACCATGTCATTTCTTTGATCTAAATTATATAATGCCTTTCAAATGTGTATTAAGATTTTTTACCCTTGGGAGGTTAAAAATTTAATTGTAATTCCAAATACCATAAGGAGGCATAACCCCTAAAAGAACCACAACTCCACAATCCTTAAGCTGAAAAAACAATTTGATTTGGGTTAAAAGAGAACAAATATTAACAATGAACATATGGCCACGTTTGTGTGGCGTTTTCCTGATCTATAATCGCATTTACGATTCATATAGGTCTAATTAGTAATGGAATTAGTGAGGACTCAAATGTGGAAATGAAAACAAAACCAGAAAATAAAAACAAAATAAAAGAACTGGAACAAATAACCTCTTTGACTTTTCCATAAGCACCAAAAAATTGGCGAAGATAATCATTTGATACAGATGCATCCAAATTGAAAACCACCAGAGTTCCTTAGTTAATATCCATTTCTAACTGGTTATCCTAGAAGGTGCCAGAAGATGAACATAATTAGATAATGCATAAACAACTTTGATATTTCATAACAACATAATTGTCGTCCAAACCTTTGGAATTGAAAAGTGAATGTCAAGTTTCTTTTTTCTTAATGGTTTATTGTTGTATGAGTATCATACTTCTATTCATCCATTTGTTTGTGGCTTCATACATACTGTCTCCGACATATAATTACCCATAGTTACATTGTTGATACCCTTATTCTTGTACTTTTCTTTTTTATTTTCTTTTGTATTTTAAAATTGCCTTTGTTTGCAAGTTTGTAATCTGTAGTACACTATTAATGACGGGCGAGTATAAGATTTGGTTTTCCTTCTTCAAATAAAATATAGTCTCATTTTCCTTTTGCAGTCCTTCTTTATCCATATTGCAAAGATGTGAACTTTAACTATAACTAATATTCTTGAAAAGGTACTACCCTTCTTAACCATCTTCCTTGGTTTTCCCTTTCTTTAACTTATATTATTTTATAAGGGTCAAATTTAGTTGAGAGTCTTCGACCCCCTGTGATTAAGAATGTGGAACAACAAGTTCGTATGTCGTAGTGTTAAATGATAGGTGGCCTGGTGAGATTAACCATTATGTGGAGGAATGTTTCATAATTTGGCTTGTTTTATGCTGCAGGTGGTAGGCAAAGACAAAGATTGCAGATATATGGCAAACTTTTTGACTTATTGAGTTGAATAAAAGATGATTTAAGTTGGAGGTTGAACTTGAGATTAAGCTACCAAATGGTGTTTTACAGCGGCTTGATGATGCAGCTGTCAATGTTTCTGGATTAGCCGTAGAATGGTGTAGTCTTCTCTGCAGATTTCTTTTTTCCCATGGCCAGTTCGTAGGGATCTTATATACAATTGATGTTTTTTTGGATTTCATGTCATACTTACATGTGGAGAGTGGATACTCTTAGAAAGTGATTGTGCTTCCATGGTTTCTTAGCCATAGATTCATCCACCTTTTTCAGATGGCGTTTTGATAGTTGGTTGAAGTCTTTTATCAGTCATGTTGGTATACAAACTGTCACTAATGTCAGCCGAAATCGATGTCTGGTAGTCTGACGAAGTTGTGGTTTAACTTTTATGTATGTTAATGTCACTAAATATGAACCTTTAAACCAAGACAAGGGATGTATTAAACCGTAGATATGTTGGTTTAGTAAATATTAAAAGATATATCAAGTGAAAGTGTCCTACTATTAGAAGCAGTTTAATTACATACAGATAGGTATACTTGGCATTCCACTGGCTAGAGCATGCAAAAATTCTATTTTCATAAATTTGATTTCTTTTGATTTTTTTACTTTTTTATTCTATTTTTTTTCCTTTATCTTTTTTCTCCTGCTTTGTTTTTCTCTCATGGTCTTGTTGATTTAATCGACTTCTTAAATAGTTTTTAGCATTAGAGACCACCTTGTAGTTAAACTTAAAATCCCGATTTACTTGTGTACTTGGATTAAAGAAGGAAAAAAAGAAAATATAATCATGATCGACCACCTCTAAATCTTCTTATTTTGTTTAGACACAAAGTCAAACATTGTCTTCCACAGTTGTTTCTAAGAGAGAAATTGGTTCATATTTCCTTTTTTTTTTCCTTGAAAAATAAATATCATATATAATTTCTGAGACCATTGCAAGCCATCTTTTTTTTGCATCATTTAAATAATTGGTACAACTCCAACCGACACTTGTAGAGTTACAGGTTAAATAACAGGCAGAATATCGATCAATTCGATAGCAAATAGATAGCCAACCAATTTTGTGTTTTTTCGAAATTGACTATATATGGAGTATGAATATCATCATTGTATCTTGAACAACCCCCCTTCTCCCCCAAAAAATTGCATTAAAATATGTAGAATTTGATTTTAAACAATCCTGATTTAATAGGATAGAATTTCACATGATGCCCTTGTTCTTCAATTTACTAAAGTGGAATTTCAAAATAATCCTCTCACTTTCTTAAACTCTATAAAAATACGAATTCAAAGCCCTACATTTTTGTCAATTAGTCCAATAAAATTTCAAATGACCACTTTTCTCTTAAACTCAATCAAAATAGGATTTTAAATCCTCATTTCATCACTTAAATAAGATTTCAAATAGTACCATTTTCTTGCAAATATAGTAAAATAGAATTTCAAATGATTTTTTTTTTATACCGCTTTAAAAGAAATTCTCATTCTTTTTAAAATACAATAAATTAGGATTTCCAAGATCGCCTTTTTTTGTTAAAATCAACAGGCAATGATTTTCAATAATATCCAAATTTTGTATATCATAGAATAGGAGTAAGATGGTAAGTCTTCCCTCATATCATACCCATATCTTGCCTGAAAAGAGCATTGTTTGAACTAAATTCGTCCCAGATACGTTTCTCTCCTTGACTTCCTAGAGAAGATTAAGTCATGTTAAAATTTGTAAATAGCCGCAGGCTGTGAAAAGGAAAACAAGAAAGAAAAGAGTATGTAAATTATTCTTTTATTTTATCTATATGAAAATAAAGTGTATTTAATCAAGAGAGGCAACAAAATTAGTTATGTGCTCTATGAATCATTCTACTTTATTTACAAGGGTCCCAAATGACAAATTGGGGGAATGATTCACATGAGCCTCAATTGACCTGCATGCTTCTGCCATAAGATTGATATACATGAGATGATTGGTAGTTTATAGAATCATGCTAATTTACATATGATCGTGGTTTATATGCCCCAACTTTTAGGAACTTTTGACTACGTATTTTATGAGTTGAATGTTCGAATAAGTCAGTTAAAACCAGAACATAAGTTTTCAAATTGCTATTAGTATCGAAAATAAGTTTAAAAGTGCTGCAATTTGGTAAAAATGTTTAGAAACTGTAATTAAAGGGTAAAAATGTAAAAGTTATTTTAGAGAAAACGAAAATTGTGGAGAAATTGTATTTGAACAGGCATTCACATAAAAATAAAGCCATCAATAGAGGATTAGAAGATGCAAATAATTTGGAAATCAATCAAATGACATACGATAAAAAACTCCGTAGATGCAAATTACTTGGTTGTTATGAAGACGGAACATAACATAAATGAAGACATAACATAACAAAAAAAAAATGAAGACAGAACATAAATGATAAAACCACATAATCAAAGATTGGCTCATATAACATTAAGAATTATGTATTTTAGATACATGAACAGTCTTTAAATTCACAGTTAGCCCTAATTGTTTAAATTTAAGAGCAAACATCAAAATTTAGGGGTTCGATATGCAAAATCGCACATAGGCTCACATAATTTGTGAATTCAGTACATGCCAATTGAAATATCCTATGCGATCATACTAGGAGAACGATATAGAATATCATAACAGACAATCGGTAACCCTAGAGAACGGATCAAGCAAAAAATATGAATTGGAGAAAGAGAGTGGGAGAGGATTTACCTAAATGGAAGCGAAGACGAGATGCACCGGGTGGTTTGGCTTTTGGCCCTTTGCACCTTCTCTACCCTGGCTTCTAAAAATTCTTCCCTAATTCTCTACTGCAAATTCTAGTTGTGAATCACTCGTTATTTGTTAGATTTACTTGAAATTTTTGAAATTGTGAAAACACAAATTCCTAAAACTCGACCAGTTTTAATGCTCAAAACTACAACATTAGGAGGAGAAGAAGAATCAATAGAAAGATGTCTGAGATTAACACCTAGAACTCAACAGGAAAGAGAAATTTTCATAGAATTTTGAATGAATTAGGATTGTTCAATTCTCAATCAGAAAACAAAGTCTCGTCAATCTTAATCTCAATCAACTCATTGTCGTTGAAAGGATCCTTCCACGGCGGTGCCAGAGGAGTCGGAACCCTAGGCGGTGCAATAGTTAGTGGGGACAAGGTTGGTTGGAAAAGGGGTCTTTTTCAAGGACATAATAGATATTATCTAAATGTTTCCAAACACCTTTTTTTATAGAGAAAAGTACCATTTAGACCCTCTAACTATTGACACATTTTTAAGTGGTCCCTCTAAATTTAAATGTTTCATTTCAAACCCTTTACGTATCATAACGTTTCAAATTCGTCCCTCTGTTAGAGATTCCGTTAAAACTAACAGAATCTCAGGGACAAAATGGTATTTTCACGTTTTTTAAATTTTTTAATCATTTTTAATTAATTTTTTTTCTCTCTCTTCCTCCCCTTCCTCTCTCTCTCTCCCGCCATCTCCCTTTCCCTCTTCCTCCCTTTCCCCTCTCTCTCTCCCACCCCACCCCCTGCAACAGGGGGCGCAACCACTCCCTGTTACGGGGGTAGTTCCACCCCTGCAACAAGGGGTGAAAAATCACCCCCTGTTGCAAGGAGTAGGGTGGGAGAGAGAGAGGGGAAGGGGAGGAAAAGGGAGAGGGAGAGGGAGGTGGCGGGGAGAGGGAAGGAGGGAGAGGGAGGTGGCGGGAGAGAGAGAGGAAGGGGAGGAAGAGAGAGAAAAAAAAATTAATTAAAAATGATTAAAAAATTAAAAACACGTGAAAATACTATTTTGCCCCTGAGATTCTGTTAGTTTTAACGGAATCTCTAACGGAGGGACGAATTTGAAACGTTATGATACGTAGAGAGTTTGAAATGAACGTTTAAATTTAGAGGGACCACTTAAAAATGTGTCAATAGCTAGAGGATCTAAATAATATTTTTCCCTTTTTTATAATTGAAGTAGATGATGCACCCATAGTGTAGAGTTTTCCAACATTTTGAGTATTTTACCCCGCATTATTTCATAATTTTCTTGTTCTCATGATGTTCATAATTTCAAAATATCAAAGGCTGGATCACTGCCTCGATATTAGTAAAAAATAAATAAGTGTGACAAATGGGGCTCCTAACTCCTAAGGAATTAGTAATCACGTTTAAAGAGTGACTGACTACTGTTCAGCCTTCCCACATCGCTCTTCTTCCAAGCCCTTGGACCGCTTTATGTAATTCCAGCTCTCGACTGTAGTTCGTCCCTTCGGGGACATCCGATAAAATTGGAACGATACAGAGAAGATTAGCATGGCCCCTGCGCAAGGATGACACGCACAAATCGAGAAATGGTCCAAATTTTTTTTTGCTTCCGATTTCTTCTGCCTTCGTCGGAACGTCTTCTGCCCGGAGAAGGTCCGTTTCGTCTTCTCCTGTGGCCATCGATTGTTCCTAGTATGTGCCCCGTCTCTTAAGACAACCGTTTCTTTTCTCTTCCTGATGTTTTTGTTTAAGCATTTCGTTTATTATTTCAATTTGCGTGTTGGAGTGTGTGACGTTGGTTTGTGCCAATGAGAAAAAGTAAAACGCACATGAACTGTTCGACGAAATGCCTGAAAACACATCACCTTCTTTTGCGAATCAATGAATAGGTCCACTGCAAACAATGACTTGTGTGGTTTAAGATGTAAAAATCATGCGTGCATTTATAGATTGGTAATGGTATCTTCCATTTTTAATTTTCACTCTGGGCCGGAGTGATGTGAGCGGGGAAAATATTTGAGCTAGAACTGGGCTGTCCACTGAACATATTTCAATCCAATTGGGAATAAGCAAATTCATTCCTAATTTAAAATTTGGTTCCTCTCACGGAATGAATTAGGTATGATAGTGAATAACTTTATGTTGTGCTGTGCAGCAAATATGATAAGTTGTTTAAGACACTGAAAATTCAATTCGCCCACTGAAAATTTTGACATGCACCCATTGAATTCACACCATGCGACAAGTTAAATGATTGGATTTCAAATTTTGTGGTTTCTTAACTGTATCTTGCTTTTAGTATTTAGTAATTCATGTGCCGACGTCGTTGCGCTACTACATTTTTTTTACCACATTTTAAGCAAATGTCTGGAAGATGTCAATTGCGCCTTAAATTATGACTGAACCAAGAAAAATGCTGAATTTACGGTCTCCGTCAGTTTCGATTTTTAAATTTGGTATGCGATCAAGGGATTGCCGCACCTCTTAGCTATAATGCTTTGTGTATGTATTTGTGTGCACGTGTTTTGTATGTTTATGGTGCAAAGTTAGGGACTAGTATCTTTTAAATGCTTAACAAGCAT
The DNA here is from genome assembly GCA_016647705.1 of Eucommia ulmoides. Lineage (NCBI taxonomy): Eukaryota > Viridiplantae > Streptophyta > Magnoliopsida > Garryales > Eucommiaceae > Eucommia > Eucommia ulmoides. The sequence goes on along the minus strand of CM028340.1, from coordinate 28,794,952 downwards.
CCAAAAAAACAACAAAAAAAACCCAAAAGGGGGGGGGGGGGGGGGGGGGGAGGGGGAGAGGATTCTGAGCTCTATGGACAAAGTTTAAGATCCATTGATTGGAATGCAAGCCATACTTTGCCATGTAGTCAAAAGAAATAATTATAAAAAGATCATTTTAAAGGAATGAATTTAATTATTGATGTGAGATGGATCCAAAAAAAAGGGGTTTGGGTGGTGGTGGTTCTAGTTATTCACAGATGCGTGAAATCGAAGTAGGATATAATGAAGCTGTAAGATCTCTGAAAAAAGGTATTATTTCCAATATTAAAGGGGATAGAGAGTTTGTTCATAAGTTTAAATATCTCCTGAGGCATCTACTCTTTTCTTACTAAGATTCCTTGTTTGACTGTATCACATTATGTATGATAGCTCCTACAATCATCTTGGTTTGGTTCAAATCTGGAGATTTTATGCTATGGCTTTTATTTCATCTGCAATTTGTTCCTCATTCTTGTAGGCTTCTTGGATTTATTTCTTTTCCCACAAAACTAGGAAGTAGGAACAAAAACATAAATAAAAGAAAATGTGTTTCCTTTTTGTTTCCAGTTTTTTGGCAACAGGGACAGAAATACCATCCAACTGAACATTATATTTTATTTTCAATTTTCATTTTTGGTGATAACACGATATCTTGTTTTGAAAATCTTCTGAAAATCAATTTGGGTTGTAACCCACCTGGCATTACGTTGACAAGGCACTTCCATGATGAAGATGCGAGCAGCTAGAATGGTATGACCATTTAATTCAAGAAACAAATTCTACATAACCTAACCTATTTCTATATGACTAGCTAACAACAAGGCATTTTTGTCTAACAAGTCACTTTAGGTAAGGAATTTGATAAATCCAAGGAATTTATGAAATGAAGGGATTTCAAAATCTTGTATTTTGAAATCCTTTCATTTCACAAATCCGTTGTTTGAATTATTATTTGTACCGAAGTATTTAGATAATTTTTTTTTGGTTGTATTTTTTATCCTACTTCTGGAAAAAAAAAAAAAAAATAATAGAAACAAAGATGAAACGACGAACAAACGACGATTTCGATTTCGTTGTTCGATTTCAAACCCTATTTTGTCGTTGGATTTCGATTTCGAAAACGAAATCGATTTCAAACCTTATTTCGTCGTTGGATTTCGATTTCGAAATCGAAATCGAAACCCAAATCGAAGTAGAAATTGGAACCCTATTTCCTTTTCGATCCCTAGTTCGATTTCAAATTTGTTTTTGAAATCCAAAGTGTTGTTCGATTTCAATTTCGAAAACGAAATTGAAATCAAAATCGAAATCACTCGAAGATCGGCGAAGAACGAAGAAGAAGATGAAATCCACAACGAAATCGACGACGAAGAAGAAATCGACAACAAAGAACGAGGCAGAAGAATGAAATCGATGAAGAAGATGACGACGAAATTGACGAAAAAGAAGAACGAAGAAGAAGCAGAAGCAGAAGCAAAAGACGATGAACGAAGAAGAAGCAGAAGCAAAAGAACGAAGAAGTGAAAGGTACCGCCTATATTCATACATCCACAATAATGATTCCTCTTCACAAAAAACAGATAGTTCTAGTCTCTATTGTTTTTTTTTTCAAGACTCAGGCTATATTTGTTAATGCAAATAAGTACTTAAAATTTAATGCATTAAGTATTTGATATAATAAGCTTATTTGATAAGTATAATTAATAGGACTTAATTAATTATCACTTAAAAATTTCTCATGATGGGCCTAAAATTTTTAGCCATCGGGCCTCCACTTAATTTTTAAATACTGAATGGGCTTGTCCTTTTTATTTTTTTATTTTGCTGTTGAGACATTGTTACCCTTCACAGATCTAGGGTTAATTAATTAATTTAAACTATGCACTTTCATTTTAGGTCCAATTCAGCACTTAAAAATCAATACTTGAAATTTTAATTTTATCAAACAAACTTCATATATTTTCAGCACTTAAAATTTCAGCACCTAGAATTTTAATGGTTATCAAACATGGTCTTAGTTAAATTCCACATCATTCTCCCTAAAATCAGAAGCAAATTCACCAACATGTAAGATACAAATAAGGGGTAATTGCCATTCCACCCTTGTACTTTGATCTTGTTTGATTTTATCCCCTAAACTTTAATACCTACATTTTATCCCCTTCTACTCATAATAAATTGGAAAACTAACTTTTTTTTTATTTAACTTAACAAAATATGCTAAAAAATTGGTGGAATTAAAATTTTCAGCTAAATTTTACATCAAATATACAAAAGTAACCTTCATTTAATTTTTTTTTCCCCTTAATTAAAAACATAGAAGTAGAGAGAAAAAGAGAGCTAGAGAGAGAAAATGTTAGTTTCTCTCTTTTATTACCTTTAGATACTAAATTTAAATTGAAAAGATAAAGAGAAAATAATTCATTTATATTTTTTAAAATAAAATGTGAGTTTCTCCCTTTAGTCAATAGTAGAAGTGCGTGATGTGTAGATTTTTAAAATCAAGGGGGCAAGAGTCAATTAACCCTACAAATAAATAACGAGGAGACGGTAATTAAAAGACATAAAACGACTAGACATAGGTAAATAATCTAAGAAAAATAGTAACCCCACAACCAATTAGAGAAATGAACAAGAACATGCCAGAGAGAGAGAAACATATGAAGAACTTTTTAAGTATGGAATCTAGAGGACTATCTACTACAGTCAAAATGCCATATGTCTGTAAACTATGTCATAGAGAACATGCTAGAAACTCCAAACATGGTACCGTAGGTTAAAATGCACTTCAACCAACCATGCACAATTGGCAAAACAACAATGCCGAAAAGTGCTACTATAGCCTTTGGACAATTTGTTTTAAACTGTCTTTTTGTTAACGGTTAGGATTGATTTGAGGAGAATGGATGGCTGATTGGATTATAGAAGTGCTTGGGGAGAAAATCATCCTTTGAAGTGCTGGATTTACACAAGAAGAGAGAATCCTTTGAAGCCAACTTCTTGAACCGGAGGTTCATCATCCTGGGGTTTAGCAAATACTGGGGTTGGAGTGCAGTCAATGCTATGTGAGGTATTGTCTGATGGAATACTAAAGTGAGCTAAAAACTCTTTATGTACTCAATTTACTTATATATACACTAATCACTTGGCTCAAGTTACATTTATTTCAACCAAACTCCAACCGTTTGTTAGAAATTAGAATGACTCCAAAGAGTTGGATTTGCCTCTTGCATTCAAAGATGGCTTAGTTAGGAACTTGATTCCTCCTTATTTTACTCACTGAAATATTTAACTATCTTGTGATCTTCATTATCTTTTGCGTAACATCATGTAGTGCTATGTTCTTGAGAAAATGACTTTTAATCCAATTTAATTGATCAACCACTGGCAAGCGGATGATATCTAAAGAAAAAGAGGAAGGAGGGAAAAAAAATGGTAATTAATTTCTTATTATGAGCCATTAGGCCTCATTTAAGAAAATAATACTTTAAAATCAATTCAAAGCATGAGACATTAGAAATGTTCAACAGGTAATAGGATTGCCATGAAAGACCCCGTATTCCCAAGCACACAATTCACATGTGCAAAGTATCAGCATCCATCGCAATAGTATAACCACCTTCTTCTCTTCCAATTTATAAATGCATATTGTGCCAAAAAAAAAAAAAGGTAGTTAAATAAACATCATTTGTTTAGTTTAGAAAAGCATTTAAAAAAAAACATTACCAAAAGATTCCAAAATTTGGTTGCGTTTAATGAACATTTACCATTCACTCTCTTGAATTTCTTAATACACTGGGTCATTTTGAATGTCCATGAATTCTTGCCTAGAGAAGAAATCCTCTGCAGTATGCATGATCCATCGCCAATACAGAGCAGAGAACTGATGAGTTTAACCAACAGGCCATCAAAAGCAGATCAATGGAGCTTAAATTGCAATACAATTTCTTTTGCACTGAGGACCAACCAACCTCTAAAGTTATGAATCAAGTTCCAAAGGTTTTTAAGCTTTTTGTCCTTGGCTTCTTATGTTGGGTCTTGCTCTTAGGTACTGTTTGGTTGTTTGGAATTGTCGTTTTGGAATTAGAATTAGAAACAAAATAATGTAAATTCTGTAATTTTTGCATACGTTCATTTCTAATTCCAATTCGAAGGCTTCAATTTGACGTTGCCAAATAGTATTTTAGAGAGTGAGTTTCTGATGTAGTCCATCATGTTAAAAAGAGCCATGTTTTAGAAGGTCATCTAGAGGCCATTGAACTCTGCTCTATCGAGTGTCGGCTTCCACAGGTACTTGGTTTGACTTTGTAATGTGAATTATGGTTTGATATTATGTAATTTGCATGTTCTTCTATGTTTTCCATATTATTAGATATTTTTTCTTCTGATTCACATGTCCAGATGACGGATCATCCTCGTGCTGTTTCTGGGCTGGTAATGAGAGGGCACTAGCCTTGCTGAAACTACATGAAGAAATTCCATCTCAAGCTTCTTTAAGTAGCACTTCAAGTTCAAACAAGACTAAGAACAAAGCATTCAACTCAACCTTTGCCCACCTACGTAAAATTGTAGAACAATATGGAAGGGTGGTTATGAAAAAAATTGGATCCCTGTTTGATTCTTCGTGTCAAGACTTCACATTTTATGTCAGTCCAGACAAAATCATCTACTGTTCTGATCAGGACCTTCTCAAGTTCATAATCCTCAATGCCTGCTTCAACTCTCCTTGGGTAAGTTCATGCAATTTGAGTGGTAAAAGGAAAAGGTTCTTTCATTTTCTATTACATTCTGTATGATATATCCCATGTTTGGCAGACTGTTGGGGGTTGTCTGATAGATTCAAATGTTGTGGGAAGGGTGGTGAAAGAGCTTGTTACTAAAGTGGAGATGAGTTTGCATCCATTGAAAAACATATTGACTACATAAGTTTATCATGAGAGCCCCCTGGACTTTGTAATCCTCTATTGGAAAATTTATTTATACTTTAAGGGGAAGGTTAATTTTTTACATGCATCTATTTAGGGAGAGTTTATTGAATTAAGGGGAGCCAATAATTTATTTTATTATTTTACTATTTCAACTGTTTTACACTTCCCACTCCAAATTTAACTCTTCCTATTTTATTATGAAATCTATGCATCCAGTCCTTTTTTAATAGTAAGAGTAACACTTGGATTAGAGATTCACCTCAACCCCCTTCTTTGTCCTTATTTTGAGCAAGTGCTTTCATTGTAAATTAGGTCAACCAGAAAGTTTCATCGTTCAAGCAATATCGTAGGACAAGTCAAAATTGATTGCATTACTTGTGCCAGATTTTCTATGTAGTGATGCGTTTTGTTTAGTGTTTCAGGTAATATGTTGCTTGAATCTAGCCCGAATCGACATCATCAAATCTAGATCGGGAAATCTATAATTTTTAATCTGTAACTTTTGGTGTTTACTAGATAGTTTAGAGTTACTTGAACTTAGATGTTTTGTCTTGAATTTCGTAAGTGTAAGTCCCTAGTTTTTCTATAGGACTCATTGAGTTTTGTTTTTCAATTGTGTAAATGTTTAGATGGTGTTAGTGTTCTCTTCTATCATATATTAAAGCCCGTCGACTACGTCAAAGAAGCTCTTCAACTACTCAAACATAATCCTTGCACCAATTGCACAAACTAGCAGGATTTTAAAAATTAAAATTAATAAAAATATGGGTTTTAGTAAAATGGGAACTTCTAGCATTCGGACCGACATTGTTTCACTTCTGAATCTTGGGGAGGTTAGACACCCCAAGACCCCAGTTCGAAAAAGGTACCTCAGTGTCTAAGTATTTCAAGTTAAACCAAGTCCAAATTTTGTTTGATTTGATTGGCTAAGATGAACTTTTTTACTTATTTTTTATGATGTGTTCATGATGTGAGGCTAATGAGTAAAAATTTTGAGCGGTTTTGAGAACTTTTGGAATGATGATTTTTCTTCTCCTTTGTTTTTTTTTTTTTTTTTTTTTCGATCTCTTTTTTGTAGAGAATTTAAGACTTGTAAAACTAAAATTTAACCTTTAGAAATGTTTTCTAGAGAGAGAAGGTGCTCTTTGCATGTTAGAGAGAGGCTGGGCATGCAAGAGTTGTAAATTGGCAAGAGGAAATGAAAGGAGGTCACCCTTATTTATGGGGGTGGCCATATGCACACACCCCAGGGCGCGGACGTTCTTGTGACTCCTTTATGTTACTTCAAATAATGGGAGGCTATTTCTATATCGTGAAAATTATTCAATAGCCCCCTATATTAGGTATGTAGTGTAAAACAGCTTGATTTGATCTATCCTAGTCATACCATTTTAGGAAATAATTTTGGGCACTCCCTCGGCTACTTTGGGCGCTCCAATTTGAGAATCCAATATTCCGTCTTATTACCAAGGGGTGCTCATTAAGTGTTTTTTGTGATCTGAGCATTTTTTTATCAATTATATGTGAGTTCATTGATTTTTGTTGCAATTAAATTGACAAAAGTAAAATTAAACTATCCAAATAAATATTGAAAAGTTCAATTTCAAAAAATAAAATATTTTTGGCCCTCATTTGACAAAATGGATGAAAAATACAGTTTTTTGAGCTAAAATAAAAAAGTAAATTGAATTAGTGATTTTTTTTTTTTTAAATTAAGGGGTGAGAAACAAAATTAATTATATCCAAAGTGATATCCTATAAGAATTCACTTTCAATTTAACCAATTTAGTCCCTAATTAACTTTTAAACATTTTGATTTTAGCTCGAAACTTTATTTTTTGTCAAATTCAATCAAATTGTCAATTTGCTTTTATTTTTTTTTCCTTTCAAAACATTAAATAAAATTTAAACACATGAATCTACGGTGAGAATTTATTTCTTTAAATGTAATTTAAAGTTTATCCAAAAATTGCAGTTTAGGCTCGACACTTTTATAGAATGCAAAAACGAGCGAGACAAAATGCAGTGTTTACAACGAACTCTTTCCACGAAGAATAAATGAAGAACAGTGGAATAGTTACAAAGAAAGGCCATCGGAGATTGTTTCGAGGAAAAAAAAAAGAGACAATTTTATAGTTGAAATCTTCCCAACAAAGAAAAAAGAATTACAACCAGATCCCCTAGGGATGACAATCAGACCTTCTCATGAGAGATTGCTCTAAGAAAGAACAAGGGATAATATTGTTGTAGAACTCTTCCAACAAGGAAATAATTGGATGAATATCAAACTCCCTTACTAGTGATTGTTTTGAGAAATAATAATAATAATAATAATAATAATAATAATAATAATAATAAAAATAAAAATAAAAATAAAAATAAATATAATGGAACAATTATATTGTAGAATTCTTTCCTACGAAGAAATGGGGATGACAATTAGGCCATCTAACCAGAATGTTGCTCTGAGAAATAAAAAAAATGAATAGTTCTATTGTGGGACTCTTTTCTCTGAAGAAAAGGGTATGATACCTAGGCCCCCAAACTAGAGTGCTCTAAGGATAAAAAACGAATAGTTCCATTATGAAACTCTTTCCCATAAAGAGAAAGGGGATGACAACTAGACTCACTATAGAGAAACACACTAAATGATTAGAGAATGCTCTAAAAATGTATCCTTAAAAATTTGAAGAATCTCTAACAAGTGGACAATTAGGGAAGAATCCTAAACTGAAAAAACATGAGAGGAGAAAAAACAAAAAGATGGCATTATTTAATTACATAAATCCTCAAAATTTGGCTCATCACTTATCTTCAAACAAACTAATGAGCCAAAGGGGACAAATGGTGACGTATACTTCCCGACCACTAAATCAGATAATTTAGGGAACATGTCCAATCCCTGAAACCTATAAGAGGATATCGCATATTTGATATAGAATTAGAATATTAAGATCAAATCAAAGATTGAGATTAAAAGAATAAGTTAAGATAAACCTAAAAACAAAGAGTAAATATCAAATAATATCTTAGGTATAATATCTAGAATTACATTTATTTGAGTGATTTTTTTTTTTTTCAAAAACTAGATCAACTTATTCTCAAGACGAAGGGTATTTGATCGATATCACACTTTATCCCAAGTACTTTCTTAAATTTTACAGGAACAATCAACCTATTGGAGTTTTTTTTTGCAACATTAATAATGACTTGGTGTATTTGATTTGAGACATAGCCTCATTAATTATGAAATTAACATTGCATTAAAAACTTATAAGGTATTTATCACTTACGTCTCCTATTATTTTGCACAGAACCACAAATCTTCACTGTCATTTGTAAAATACTGGTCACCCCATTTGACCAATGTTTATATATAAAGACATGGATGTCTTTCTCTTATTTTCTTTTTAAAACAATATGATTTATTCTTTTATTTTAAAAACAAATCACTAACACTTCTCTTTTGTTTTTTTTAGAAATATTTTCTATCCCTAATTTTTTAAACAATTGCATTTATCCCCAACATATCTACCGCTACCGCCCTACATGCTGGAATCATTTTCTTTATTTTCACTAGTCATAACCCTTTGCTTCTTTTTCTCTCTCCAAACAAATAGTCATATTTTCCTTGATTATATCCAAATGACTCAATCAAACCAAGAAAGTTAAATTTAGAGAGAGAAATATTGGAAAATTCGATTCAATTTGTTAGCTCAAAGAGCTATCCGCGGGGGGAGGGGGGGTGGAATTAGGTAGTTACTAAATTTAAACAATTAATTCATTTAAACACAAATAATCAATTTTCCTAAATAGATTATTATCTTTATAGGTAGCGGATATATGTTTAATACTAAGTGCACACCCAAACACAAGATAGAAAATAAATCAATGCAACACACAAGAATTTATCATAGTTCGGCCAAGTTAGTCTTGTTTACGTCCAGTCTCCTGAGTTCTATGGAGATTCACAATCCACTGAATCCATTGATTTCTTTACCAGGTAGGAATAAATTTTAATGGATTTTAATTGATTTTTTTCTCAGAAAATATAAGGGTAATAGTGAAATTTTTAGAAAGTCAAAGGGGGGCTTGAGTCTCCCTAGACTCTTAATAGTTCTACCACTGATTTTGGGATGTTTTGGTTGGTCGCGGGGGGGGAGGGGGGGGGGGGGGGAGAGGAGGGGGGGGTTCTAGTTATAAATCCATGCTACTTGTGTACACATTTCACAGAAGCGTAAAATCGAAGTAGGATATAATGAAGCGGTAAGATTTGGAAAAAAAAGGTATAATTTCCGATGTTCAAAAGGATAGAGAATTTGTTCATAAGTTTAAATATCTCCAAGGCATCTATTCTTTTCTTACAAAGATACCTTGTTTGACTGCATCACGCTATGTATGATAGCTCCTACAATTCTCTTGGTTTGGTTCAAATCTGGAGATGTTATGCTATGGCTTATATTTCATCTGCGTCTTGTTCCTTATTCTTGTAGGCTTCTTGGATTTGTTTATATTCCCACAAAACTAGGAAGTAGGAAAAAAGAAGAAGATGTTTTTCGTTTGTTTGTTTTGTTTTCCTTTTTATGGCAACTGTGACATAAATACTCGTTGAATCCCACAATGATGTTAGGCCTTCTGATATCCATTCGCCGCAGTTTGGTAAAGTCCACCCTGCGCGTGAATGAGCGTTTTAAATCCTACATCGCTTGTGTTACCTAACCCTAAGCTATATATAAAGGGTAGGACAATCTTTATCTTTCAAGATATCTTTTGAGACCGAATTAGGCTCATTGAGTTTCTACAATACTAATCAAATGGAACATTAGATTTTTTTTTTCAAGTCTCATTTTTGGTGATAACACAATACCTTGTTTTGAAAATAATTAAAAAAATCAAATTGGAGTTGTAACCCACCTAGCATTACGTTGAAATCATTTTTTTGGTAGGTAAGTGGTCCACGTTTTAGAAATTGACAAGGCAATTTGACAATGGAGGTGTGAGTAGCTAGAATGGTATGACCATTTGACTTGCAATTTGAAATTTAATTCAGAGAACTGTAAGCAATTTTTATTTTTAGTTTTTTGGAGTTTCACATGTAATTCAATCGTGTTGAGATTACATATAGGTACTATTTTTATTTATTTATTTCATTATTAGGGAGGGTCAACCCTGATCTCCCCGGAAATGAAAGGTACCGCTTATACATTTACACATCTACAATTATGCTTATTTGTTACAAAAAATTTACAAATAGTCAAATTTACTGAAATTTTAGTTTTCCTTTTTTTTTTTTAATTAAATTTTGTTCCTCTATCTTATGTGTTGTTATATTCAGGCACTATTAAGTGGAGTTTTTTTGTGGAAAAATTATTTTTGTCCTAGAAGTGTTTTGAGGCTTATGCAGCATGTTCTTAGCTTCTTATGTCCTCGTATCTTGGTTGTGAAGTTACCTAGAAAAGTTTCTTCGTTGTTTTCTCACGAAAAAAGATTAATAAAAAGAGTAGGTGCAGAGCATGTCATTTATTATCCCATTCTAAATAATAATTCTTGCAAAACTTTGAAGGGAAATGAAGTGTTGGATTTACACAAGAAGAGAGACAATCCTTTGAGGCCAACTTCTTTAACTGGGGGTTGATGGATGCCTTTAGGAAACAACATCCTGGGGTTTTGCACGTACTAGTGTTGGACTTGCATTCAATGGTGTGTAAGGTATTGTCTGTTGGAATACTAAAGAAAGGAAGAGAAATGCATGCAAATTTTTAGTATCTATGTTGGTTATTTCCCTCTATTAAGAAAGCTTGCAAGGACATTAAATTTCAATGTGTGGTCAGTGAACTGTCTAAGCACACACGCATCTCTTACATTCCTCACATGCATCGTGCATCCCAAGCCTTTGATCTTATCCACTCTGATATTTGGGGACCCTCTCATGTTACAGCTATTTCCAAACACCGTTACTATGTTGCTTTCATAAATGATTATAGTCGGTGTACTTGGGTTTATCTGATGAAACATAAATCTGAGGTCTACACTCACTTTACCTACTTTCTTCAAATGATAAAAATCCAGTACAAATTAGTTGTGTTCGATATCCAGTCTGATAATGGAAATGAATACTTATCTGATAACTTTTGAGCCGAGCTTAATAAGTAAGGTATCCTTCAACAACTTACTTATCCCTACACTCTTGAACAGAATGGTATGGTAGAACGTAAAAACCATCACCTCATGTTTGTAGTTCGTTGTCTCTTATGGGGAAGGAATGTTCCAAAATCTTACTGGTACATGCAGGTTCTTGCTGCTGTCTATCTCATTAATCGCACCCTGAGTCGTGTCTTTGCAGGCCAAACCCCTTTTCATATACTGCAACCCACTCGTGCTTTGTTTCCCATATTTTCCTGTGTCTTTGGCTGTATGTATTTTGTCTAGAATCGGAACCCTACTAGAACCAAATTAGATGATAAATATATTCGATGTATCTTTCTTGGCTATTCCACCATGTCCATAGGATATAGGTGCTACGATCTGGTCACTTGACATATGTATCATTTTCTCGATGTTACATTCCTCGAAGCTGTCTCTTATTTTTCAGGTATTATACATTCTCCACCTATTAAGTCAACCACTACCACATATGATGCCTCCCTTCTATGTCCTATTCCTGTCTTTAAGATATCTTCATCACCCATACCGCCCCTCCCACCTCACACCTTACCCGTACTGTTACGGGTTTATTCCCGTCGTCTAAGTGTTTCATAGCTTCTATCAACGTTTTCTCTAGAATCAGGTATCTCACTATCTCCCGTCATTTCTGACCCTCTTCGTTACCTGACTCGGGATCTTCGTTTACCCTCTTTCTACCTTTTATCTTCTACTAATCATCCGATTTTCAAGTATTTGTCTTTTCAGGATCTCTCGGATTAATACAAATCCTTCATTGGATAGATTGATTTAGTTGTCATTCCTCGCTAAAAACATGAGGCCCTCCAAAATCCGAAGTGGGTAGCCGATATGGAAGCGGAAATGAATGCCCTATAATAGAATTAGACTTGGGAATTGATTGACTTTTCCCTAGGTGAATGACCAGTTAGTTGTAAGTCGGTCTTTAACATCAAATTTCCTGCGGATGGCTCCATTGATCGATATAAAGCACGCCTTGTCACTAAGTGCTATACACAAATTTTGGGCAAAGATTTTGGAGCCACCTTTGCCCCTGTTGCTAAGTTGACCACTGTCTGTCTTCCTTTTTCTTTGGCTGCCTCCTATGACTGGCCTCTATACCAGTTAGATGTCAAGAATGCCTTTCTCAATAGTGATCTTATTGAGACTATTTATATGGAGCCTCCACGGGGATTTCGAACTCTCGGGAAGTATTCAGGCAAAGTCTGTCAACTCTGAAAATCGCTCTATGGACTTAAACAGTCTTCTCGTGCATGATTCAGCCAATTCAGCGAAGCCATCCTCACTATGGGGTTTACCCAGTGTCACTCAGATCGTACCTACTTCATCCGTCGCCAACACCAGGGACAATGCATCATTATCTCTGTCTATGTGGATGACATTATTATCACAGAAGATAACGCACTTTGCATTCAACAGGTAAAGAAGGATCTCAGACAGATTTTTGACATCAAGGATTTGGGTCATCTTCGCTACTTTCTCGGTATTGAGGTTGCTCGGTCTCGAAGAGGTGTCTCTCTACCCCACTGAAATATGCCATTTATCTTCTTTATGACACTGGGATGCTTGGATGTAGACCCACCTCTACTCCCATGGATTCGAACCTTAAGTTAACAGCAGACTAGGGAGAATTATTATCCGATCCATCAGTATATCAGCGACTTGTGGGTCGCCTCATCTATCTGACTAATACAAGGCCATATCTTACGTATGCTGTCAGTGTTGTGAGTCAGTTTATGTACTCACCATGTACATCACACCTAGATGCTATCTACCATATCCTTTGGTACCTCAAAATATGCCCCAGTCTTGGTTTCTTTTATATGACAGGGACACAGGAGAGACTCTCCTACTTTACAGATGCTGACTATGCAGGATTGAAGGATGATATACATTCGACCTTTGGCTTATACACCTTTAATGGAAGACACCTAATCTTGTGGAAGAGTAAGAAGCAATCTGTTATCTCCTAATCTTTTGTTAGAGCTGAGTATCACGCCATAGCTTAAGGAACGTGTGAACTCCTTTGGCTTTGTTCCCTTTTGACTGAGTTAGGACTTCATGTAAGAAACTCATCTAAGTTGTTATATGACAGTGATAGGTGTAATTTGTCTATTTATTCCCAAACTGATTTTGATAGTTTTCGAGTATTTTTATAGCGTTTTATTAGATTTTAATATGTTTTTATTTATTTTGTTATAAATTAGGTATTTGGGGTGAAAAAGAACTAAAACAGTCCATAAACAAGCAAGTCGATGGAAGAACGATGGAGAAAAAGAGTAAAAAGGCGAAATTCTGAACCTGCATCCACCGTTGTAGTGGTGAAAATACAGAGAGTTGCTGAAAGGTCCACCACTGCAACGATGAACACACTACTGCAGCGGTTAAAATGTAGAGAGCTTTACCGCTACAGTGGTTACCCGCCAGAATCCTACCGACCTTTCCACCGCTGTAGAGGTCATGTTACAACAGTTTAAATATTTTTAGGATATTTTTACATATTTTGGATCTTATAAATATCGTCCCTCTTCTCCCCAAACGGAGTGTGGACATTTTTGGGAGTCTTGAGAGCTCCAAGGCTATTCGACCAATAGAAGATCACAACGCGAAGAAGGAGAAAGCGTTCTCGGAGCAGTCTTAGCGTCGGATCTTCGGATAACGACTAGTCTCCTCGTTTCTCTCTTTCTCTCTTAGATTGGTTGAATGTTTGTATATGTTTAGCTTGTATTTAGTCGTATTTAAGGCTACGGCCATGTGTAGCTAAACATATATTGTCTAGGGACTAATGTACTTCACGGAAACGTTGTTTGAATAAAATTGATGTTTTGTTAATGGTTGTTCATGTTTATCCGATTGTGTTTACTGTTATTCCATATTTATATAATTGTTTAGATATATTGAGAATATGGGGTTTGAAACTCGAGAGAGGTAACCCTGGATTTGGATTAGGGTTTAAACATAACGTGATAATCTAATAACCCGGGAGAGAGTTAGAAAGTGTGCAATCCGTGACATTAGGGCAAGACTCATGTGACCAAGTGTTGTATAGACGCTCGAGGGGGACTTCGGCGTTAACGCGAAGTCACATATTCATTCATTTTATACTCGGGAGAGGTAATGAATGAGATTTTGATACCGAGATTGTCGGATAAGATGAACGCCGTTAATGTAAACTAGATTGAAATGAACAAATTTAAGTAGACGAATTTAATCGCTAGGCAATAATTTTCCATAAACGCCATACCACAATATTAGTATATTAGATTAATTAGTTTAATTAGATAATTAATTTATTATAATTATTTATAAAAACTACATTTTTATTACCTAAATAAAGTTAGGTTATGACAATTACGGTACTCAACGATAATCTACATCAATCCCTGTAGATACGACAACCCTTACTCTTTCCACTCTACTAAAACTTAACCCATACACTTGCGGTGAAAGTAGCGATGTATTTACATGCTACCAGACAACAAATCAGCCATAATGTTATCCTCAGACTTAGTCCTTTATGAAAGGAGGAAGCACATCAAGGTGGATATCCACTTCATTCATGAGAAAGTCTGATTAGGAATAATCACACCAGCCTTCGTCCCATCTTCCGAACAAGCCCCTGATATGTTTAACAAATCCACAGGCTCATCTCTTCTTCAGTCAGTTATTAACAAGCTAGGACTCATCAACATTTTCTCCCCAACTTGAGGGGGAGTGTTGAAATATTATTTATGCGTTAATTTCTATCTTTGGTATCTTTATTATAGGGATTTATTAGCCTATTTATTTCAATTATATTTTTCATAATTTGGCTTGTTCCCGCGGCTATATAAATAGGAGAATAAGACTCATTCTGTATGTACAGAAATTATCAATTATATTTTTCTTCTTTTCCCCATATCCTTTTGAAGATGATGGCAAATTGTGAACTCTTTGCATTCGTTTCCTTTGTTGTGATGGAAAATGAAGCAATCCTTTTCCCTCTGCATCACCAAAGACCTCCCCTATAACAAGATCTTCTCTTGACCTTGTAGTAACAACCTTATGCCATGACGGTAAATATGACATTGGAGCACAAGCTAGGTTGAGGACGGAATTCTTTTCAAATCCATTTCTATGTCATTAGAGGTTGACCATCTTTCATGGTTGTCTAATTCATATTGCGCCTCAACCTATCCATGTTCTCTGGGTGGCTTTCTAGAATCTTAAAAAAAAAATGTTTCCATCAGCAGCTTTCCTAGTACTTCTTGCAATCCCCCATCCATGACTTATATTGATATGTTTCCATACAATTTTCTATGATTAACTTGACTACGTCTTGGGAGGTCGTCTCTAGAATCATCTCTTGGTATGTCTTTTGAAGTGTCGCGCAATCGAATCCTAGCATGTAACACTCCTTAGCTCTTTTTCAAGACCGGTGCACAATCGCAAGTGTATGAGGTATCCACATATCCAACAAAATTAAAGAGTCTACCAAGGCATATAATAAGGTTATTATCAATTGATAGAATAACACATCATTTCGTAGTTTTCAGATATAAATGTAAGCATATCTAAATAAATAATGGAAAAGCGTTATCACCCATAGCTTCAACCCGAAATGATTAAAAACTGATTTGGTCTGTGGTTATCGAATCGAAAGACAAAAGAGTTGTATTAGCCACACATTTGTGAAGAACTCACAATTTGGCTACAAGTGATCCATTGTTTCTTCGTCTGTAGGCGAACGGACAAAATGAGTTAATAGTACCACCCTTCATTTGTGACATAAGAGATTTTAGTGGGAGTACAAAGCATGGCCTGCCATACCAAGGATTTTTATTTCTTAAATATCTTCCAATTTTGTGAAATCTAAGGTGGTTTATTAATAAGAGTTAGCTCATGAGGCACTCATTGTCATTTATTCCTTTACTTTGAATATAACATGCAATACTCTTTTTCATTTTAATTGGCACAAATATTTCTCCCTTTTGTTTTTTCTATCTATCGAATAAACAAAAGAACCAAATATCACTCTAAATCAATGGTCGAGAAGAAAGTCCATGAATAATGATTAATCTAGGGATAATCAAGAAATAAAATGTAAAATAAGTACTCTGTGTATAATCAATAGATATTAGGAAGCAAACATAGAAACGATTTCTCTTTTGACTCTGCAAGATATCTTTTCCATTAAACTCCAAGATGTTTCTTCTTCTTTAACATATAGAAAATAACTTTTCAGAAAAGGTAAGGACATAGAAGAAAAGTCCAAAACTATAAAGATACTCTAGCAAGTACCGGATGAGAAATAACTTATGGTCTCTGAGCAATCTTTTATTGTTAAAAGAGAATTTAGACAAGCAGATGCGATCACATACAATAGACAAAATATAAATGAAAAAATTAGATTGTCCATGAGTGCACATAGTTAGATAGTAACTATTCTAGAAAGCAAGGATATGTCTAAATGAGATATACCTTCTATAATACACCAATGAGGTAACAACACTAAGTGAGTCTTCATCTCAAGCACGAGGTAGGGGACATATTCTTTCCATAAGGTTCTCTCAACATATCATATTTTGTTTTCTTTGTTAATTTTTACCTTTTTAAATATATATGCATATATTCTAGATTTTTCATCTCACAACAGGATGGCTCAAGATCCGACAAGGGTATGTAGCCTTTGATGCTGCCCAATTTCGTCAGCAGTGAGCTCCTACAAATCTGTATAACACCTGCAACACTTGGGATTAGTATGTGGGATATCGGTGTGGTATCGGCGATATACCCTTTGCCGTGAGAATAAGTTAAGCAGGTCTCGTAGAGTAAAAACTTGTGTGAAGCCGTTTTGGCTTGCATGACATAATATATATAAAGAATAAGAATACTTATTTTTCCGTATATCTTGCCATGATTGTAACTGACCCAACGTTCATGTGGAAGATTTTCATCTTTCCCTTGGGTTTGTTCTGGGTATTAATAGATCTGAGAGTGTATCTCTTAGTGGTCACATATGCCGAGCCTATATTAATTTGTGATTACCCGTATTGGGCTCATGATTCAAGCCCATTTGAGTATAGCCTATTTGAGTATAATCTGTTGAATGGTGATGGGCCCTAGATGAACTAGCCCACTTCGTGTGATATTTCGTGGGTAAAACCACCCGTATCATTTTTCCCATTGTCTACTTGGGTTGCGTAGGAAGCCAAAGAGTCATTTCAACTTCATTACAATGAGTGACCCTTTATTTTCTCAAATATTTATTTTGCTGTGATTTCCTGCTCCTATTAATCTTTTCATCCTTATTATCATTTTCACATTCCTTTCCTAACAAATGGTTGAATCTTCACAATGAACTGCTATAGTTTTTCGTACTGTCTCTACTAACATGGGTTATTCCGGTAAGGAGCCTTATTTAAAAATCATAGACCCTGGTCATTCTATTTTCCCTCCTAGTCAAATACCAAAATTTCACGAAATGTTTGACATTCCCTTTTCGGTTATAATTAGGGTTCCGTATGTTGAGGATTGTCCCAATGCACCTCGCAAAAATGAGATTTATCTTTACTATTGGATGTTCGATTTTAGCCTTCGCATTTATTTTCCTAAACTGATTAGGAATTTTTTTTCACTCTTATGGGATAAGTCCTCCCCAACTTGCTCCAAATAGCTGGCGTCAACACCTCGGTGGCATTTATCTTTCTTGTGGTTGCAAAAGTCCTCTGACCATTAGTATGGTCCAAGGTCTTGGAGACCTTCAATATTCTACCAAATCGAACATCTTCTACTTCTAACTTCAATCCACCGACCAATCTCTTATGGACATGCCAAACACCTATAGGAAGTGGAAGAACTGTTACTTGTTCTTTAGTGGTGATTGGGAATTTTCCCCTACTGACCCAAATAAGGAACCAAAAGTACCCTGTCTTTTCGGTCCTCCAAGCAATACTATTTATCTTTCCAATTTATGCAACGCCCTTTCATATTTTATTCTAATTATGCTTGGTTCCTCTTTGTAGATCATTTTCTTCATCAGCAACATACCTTATGTAACAGCTCGATTTTCTAAGGCCGCCACTAGGTTTCTCCTATAGAGAATTCTATCCCAAATATTTCACCATTTATAAATAAATTAACATTACTAATAATTCTACTCCGATACCACTTTGTAACGACCCGATTTTTCAGGCCACCACGCGGTTTCTCCCTTTGGAGAATTAATATTAAAACTGAACGACTAATATTTTATTATATTAAAAATCTGAGAAATTTGACAATGTGATGGCGATAATTATGATTATCGAATTCATCGATTCAATTTTACAATAGTAAATAATAATTACAGTTATTACAAATAAAAATTCCTATATAATTCCGATTAGAAGAATATTTAATAGTAGATAAATAATAATATCACATAATATTATTTTATTCTTACGCTGCTTTAGTAATTACAAACATTAAATGATGTCATTCCATATATGCAGAAACATTAAGCAAAGCCCACTAAGATATTACTATGATCCAATTGGAACCACAGGACCAAAGTGAGACTTTTGTCAACTTCAGGGGTACACCGCTTCCACTATGATTTTATTAATTGTGTTAATATAATCAGATTGATTATATTTGATTATAAATTTACAACTTTTATTACTATAAATCAAGTTTACGGTTATAATTATAATAAATACAAATTAGAACGATAATTATATTTCATTTATCGAGTCAATTTTTTTCAACGGTAATTAATAAATGCAACTATTACAAATTAAATAGAAATTTAAATGAAATTCCCTATGCAGTTTCGTTCTCACCGGCCCTACAATCAAAACTATGACATTGTGAGTCAACGATTAATAAAATTTCAACCCCTCTAATACGTGTATCCAATCCAATCCCAAATAAACACATAAACGTGTATTTCACATAATTTTCACATAATATGTACTCATATTTATCTCATGAAAAACAACAATTATAACAGTAATAACATAAACTGCACGATACATGAAGAAATTAAATACATATATTAAAAGAATTAGAAATTCTAACTGAAATCCGAAGTTGGAATCTAAACCGAAATATTTTTCTCGCTCAAAAACTTTCGATATCAATACTGTATGAACTATTCTGATTGCCATTCTTATTTTTTTATACATGTATATAAGCATGTATATTCTATACAAACACAAACCCAACGCTACTTTATTCCCTAATACATGCTTTGCAATTTGCTTATACCACAATTATTGCTGAAAGACCAATAATCAAAAGAAGTAATACAAGCCTTGTTGAACTATGGGAATATGAAAATGAAAAAAAAAAAAAAGTGATAGAAGAAAGATTGAAATCTTAAGTATTATAAAAGAACATCTGTCAAATATAATAAGAACTGAATATTTTGAGGATGATCCAATACATGCTTTTTGTATAACCCGGTGAAATAGGATGAGAACTAATATTTTTAATCAAAGAAATGAATGACCAAAGTTTCTTCGAAAATTTTGGACATACTTTTGATGATCTTATTATTGGATCCGAGGAAGATTTATATAAATTCTATGATCAAATAAATTCTTCTACAAAAAGTATGCAAAAATTGATGGATAAAGATTATGTTATTCATGAAAATAGTATTATTAATAACACTTTTATAGAGAAAAGGTTGAGTGACTCAAGAAAACTTGACTTATTATATGAAATTCGTTATTACATAAAAATATTGATCACTGGACTCTATGGTAATCAGGATCCAGTTGGGAGGCCTAATTTTATTAAAAAGGAATTGCTAGTTGAATTTTTCGCTGTTGGCTACTTTGACCCTTAGTTGGTATTAGAGTCATGACTGATTATTACGAAGAAATTTGTTGTGAAAAGTGTGATAAGAAACCTAATAGTATAGGATTACCTAAAATACAAGATGTTTATATGCCATCTACCTTTATTGTTGGATATCATTTAATAAACTGGTTAAAAGTATATACTAAAGAACCTCTTATGTTTATTCGTCTCACTAATTATGCTCTTAGCAATTCAAGATTGTTACTTGAATTAAAACAAAAAATAAAATGGATATTGTTAAATGATTTAAATAGTCATTACGCAAAAATTGACCGTTGTGAAAAAAAGAGATATGTGTATATATTTGATGATGAGACTTTTGATGATAATCTTTAGTAATGTCTATAGAAAAGATTAACGAAAATACAGAGTTGCCAAGAGGACTTGCTATTATCACTAATAATCAAGAAAAAAATTATGAATGCTATAAATAATAATAAAGTTTTGATTGAAAATCTAATACTTGAAAGGATAGGAATTGGAGAATTCCCTATGCCTTCATATAGAAGAGCTTATGCTTTAAATATGGAAGATAATAAAACTGTTTCGTTAGATCATGACAATGATATGGAAATTCTGGAAGAATTAAATGTTCTGATGAATACAGAAATCGACATTAGTGGTGTTAGATAACCCGTTGAAACAACAACTACAAGACAAAGCTCTCAAATAACCCATCTTGCTGAACAAGCTACAACAAGTGCAAGTACTACTCCTCTTATTGATCCTCTTCTAAGAACTACTAGTAATTTTCTTAATGACCCCTCTAGCTTCACTCCCCCTACTGTTTCTGAAACATTTCCCGAAAATGTCAATACAAACCCTGCTTTTTAAAGACTCTAGGAAAGGAATTAATGAAGCTAATAAAGAATTGTTAAAACAAAAGTTCAGTGAACCAAGAACAAAAAATATTTCTGAAAGTGGAATTTACCTAAATATAGATAATTACATGGGAAACACTATTGCCCTTGAAAAAGTTATTTCAAAATGGTTAAAATCTTTATATACTATTGTTATATTAAAAAATGTGATAGGAAACGAAGAAATAATAGACGATGCCTTTTCTAAATAGATCCCTATGGCTTTCGTAGGAAATGTTAGTAATTGGTGGATGAATCTTTCGATACATGCGAAAAATAAAATAAGAATAGGAATAGTAATTGTAGATCTTAATGTTACTTGTAACGAGAATGATGCTAAACAATTCATAGGAAGATTCGAATATGCTATTAGAAAAGAATTCTTAGAACAATTTTGGGATAAGAGTGCTGAAGAAACCCAAAAGAAAAATAGAATAAATGCAATAAATCATTTGATAAATATGAGAATTTGTAGTATGTGTTATTTTGAAGTATACACTAATGAATTTTCTAAACACTATTACAAAGCTAATTTCAATGAAGCTGAAAAACAAGTTTATCTTGACATGTATTTTGGTTAACTACCTACTCAATATGCTAGAGAGTTAATGATAGGATATAAATCTACGCCCAATTGGCAAACTGAAGATTCTATGGGTGCTAGAATGAAATATGCTCAAAGACAAGTAGGAGTATGGTGTGTTGTTGCTAAAAATGCTGAACTATATAGGAAAGATCATCAACTCAGTCTTTGTTGTGAAAATCAAATTGAAGCTCCAAAGCAATTTGGATGTGCTGATATATTTCCTAGAAAAACTAAAAAATTATTTAAGAAAAATAAATATAATTTGAAGAAGGCTTTTAAAAGAAACTTTAAACCAAGAAATCCTTTTAAAACGAAAAGATTTTTTAGGAAAAAGAAATTTAATTAAAAAAAAAAAAACTCCTCAAGAAGTCAAGTCGGCTCAAGAGAAAACTGCTAAAGCATGTCGATGTTGGGCGTGTAATGAAACAGGGCACTATGCTAATGAGTGTCCTAGTATAAAAAACAAACAAAATGTTAAAGTTAAGATGTTCCTAGAACAAGATAAGTCTGATATTAGTGAAACCTATGATATTTCTGATATTGAAACTGAAGAAAAGTTTTACTACCTTGAAGAAACTAGTGATGAATCAAGAAGTGAGTACGAGTACTAATTCTAATTTCTCTACTGAAGATAAAGGTGACTATAAGGCAAAAGCCATTATAGATAAAAAAAAATTGTTAAAAAGGATTGAAACTTTCGGAAATAATGAGTTATTTCAAAAAAGTTTTTTAGAAAGATTTAATAGAAAAAAATATTTGCTACTATGGAGTTTATTACTCTTAGTACTGAAGAATCTAGAGACAAAATAAATATTCCATTAATCAGTAGAGATATGATTAATAGATAACTAGAAAAACTGGGAAAGGATAAAGATAAAATTAGTTATATACATGTTGGTGGAATACAAATTGTTTTTAAAGTATGTTTTAGAGAAAGAATTAACTTTCCTATAAAAGCTCTTATTCTTAATAATAGAATAAAAGATAGAACAGAGACTTTGTTAGGTGTGGTGCATGGAAACCTTAGTTAATGAATTTTAGGAATAAAAGTTTATCCAAGATATACTGTTAGTATAAAGGAACCAAAAATTAATGAAATCTTTAGTCTAGCTCATGACTGTGCTAGAAAAGATTTTATGGAAGATGGAAGATTACCTTATTCCATAACATATCATGTATGTTACTTTATCAGTAACAACCATCGTAGCGATAAGTTCGTTAATCACGAGTTTATCGAAATTGATAAAGTGTTTGAACCCCTTGCTAATATTTATAGGCCAGAGATAGTCCAAGAAATTGATTTACCTGTTGATTGGAGGCTAGACATCAATAGAAAACCAGAACTGGATGTTGCTAGACTATCTAATGCAAATAGACTAGGAAACATTAAAAGAATTTCTTCTTTAAAAATAACTGGTGGAGAAATAGGAGAATACTCTATAGATAGACAAATCATATAAAAGAAGACTGAAGTTCCTATTTACAAAAGAAAAATCAAATATTTTGATAGTAATGACTTAAAAGAAGTAGAGGCCTTAATAGATACCAGTGCATCTGTTAGTCATATATCCCCTGAAAAAATAACAGCTGAAATACCTAGAGAAATGCTAAATGAACCCTATGTTTATAAAAATCTTAATGGATTTAAACATATCATCACACAGACTGATGATATTCCCTTAATAATTAGAAAAAAAGAATTAATATTCTCAATATACCTAGATAAAGACGAAAAAATAGAACTGCTATTAGGAAATAATTTTCTTGATTACTGTTATCCTTACAGTATTACTTATAATACAATTATTCTTACCATAAAAGAAAAGCAAGTGTATATTCCCAAAATAATATGAGAAGCCCCACATTCTTTGAAATAGGAATGGTTATTAGCAACAAGGTTAACTATATACCATGTCTCCTAGATACTGGTGCTGATATTTGCTTAATGAATAAAAAAGTGTAGCCACACAAAATGTGGAAGAAAACTAATAAACTGACTATAAAAGCCAAATGTTTCGAAGGAAAACCTTTAGATTTAAATATTATTACTAAAAATATTGTGCTATTATTTGAAGATCGTTACATAAAAATACCACTAATATATCAACAAAACACGATGGGAATACCTATTCTGTTAGGAAACAATTTCTTAAACTTTTTTAAGAAAACATGTTTCACTCATAAACTTAGTGAATTTCTAACACCCTGTTCACATTGGACAAAATTACCGTGCCAACAAACCATAAACATCGTTTATACGCGGTAGTGTGGTGATATTTACCTTGCAACCAACATTTTTGAAAAATTTGCTAATAATTTTGGAGAAAATCCTACCACTTTATGGGACATTGATAAGACATATGCCAACATTGAATTGCTTAATCCTACAGATATTATAAGAGTGAGACCCATGAGATATTCCGAAGATGATATTAAAGAATTTGATACGTCAATTCAAGAATTTCCTGATTTAAAACTAATCCAAGAAAGTAAAAGCCCTCACTCAAGACTTGCTTTCATGATAAGAAATCATTCAGAAATAAAACGGGGTAAAGCAAGACTGGTAGTTAATTGTAAAAATCTTAATGAAAAAACCAAGTTTGATGGATACTTCTTGCCTCATAAAGAAAACCTAATTAATAGGACCAAAGGTAAAAAAAAGTGTTCTCAAAGTTCGATTGCAGAAGTGAATTTTGGCAAATTAAATTCACTAGAGAAGCTGTTCCCTTTACTGCTTTTAGTACTCCTAATGGTCACTATGAGTGGTTAGTCATGCTATTTGCACTAAAAAATACTCCTCAAATATTCCAACAAAGAATGGATAAAGTGTTCAGTAAGTTATCTGATTTTTGTATTGTCTATGTTGATAAGATACTTATATTCTTTAACAACGAAAAAAATCATCTAAAACACCTTGATGTTTTTGTTGACCTATGAAAAGAAAGAGGAATCTTGCTCTCCAGAAACAAGGCTAAAATAGGAAAACAAAAGATAGAATTTTTAGGATTAATAATTGACGCCACTAGAATTGAAATGTAGCTGCATATTTGCGAAAAAATAACTGCTTTTCCTGATACTCTTGAAGATAAGAAACAAGTTCAAAGATTTTTAGGAGTTTTGAATTATGCTAAAACATTTATCGCAGGACTAGCTAGGCATAGGCAACCCTTCTAGAGATTGCTTAAAAAAGGCGCTAAATTTTCTTGGATAGAAGAGCTTTCTAGTAAAATAAGAGAAATAAAAAACTTTACTACTTATTTACCTAGACTTACATTACCTTTAGAGGAAGATGATTTAATTCTAGAAACTGATGCTTCAAGTACCTATTGGGGTGCATTTCCAAAAACTGCTACTGGAAAAATCTGTAGGTATGCAAGTGGAACGTTTACTGAAACACAACAACGTTATCATAGTAATCTTAAAGAATTACTTGCTTTATCGAAGTGGTAAACAAAATATTCTTGCTGACTTCTTATCCAGGGAAGGCCATGGAAGCTGATAAAGATTCAATTTTGATACCTAAAAAGGTTATTGAATCTATTAAGAAGTATTGTTAGCAAGGAGACTATTTCTTAAGTGCTGTTGAAGAGCTGATTTACAAGTTTGAAACTAGTAGTGCTAAAAAAAATGGAAACATGGAAGGCGAAGCCTCCAGTGCTAAAAAGGATGAAGTCTCATCCAGTGTTTCAAAAGATGATACTGAGAATTCCAAAACTCAGAAAAAACAGATTGTTAATGATCTGCAAAATGCTACTCTTATTCGTTCTCCTAATCAATACATTAATCAAATGATGAAGTCAAAGGAAACCCTTACGGTTCCTAGCCCCCCTATTCAAAAGTTTGTTCCTTTCATAAAATCTCTACAAAACCCTGTTATTCCAGAGAAAACATTTCTCTAAAATCGCTACTTCTTCTTCAAGTGCTAAAAATAGTATGCTTAGGTGTCTGCATGAGAATTTCTTTCAAGAATATTTAAAGAATCTCAAACTTGCCTACAAAATCCGCATTGATAACGAGTCCAATATTTTTCCTTTTCATGAGGAAAAATAACCCAGGATGGCCTGCTTACCTGAAACTCCAGTTGATGCTATTGAAAAAATATTCTATTATGGATTTCTTGATATTATAATCTCTAGCCCAAAAACCAGTGCTAAAAAAGGAATGCCAAAAAGGGTGCACGAAACTATTAAAAGCTTTCGAGAACAAAGAAGATAAAAAACTGTGATAATAAAATGTTTTAGTGCCGCTCCTGAGAAAGGATATGATTCTTATCACATTATACAGCTGTCCAAAAATCGTGCTAATTTAATACCTGAGTATAATCTAAACCAGGTATTCAAAGAAGTTCCATAACTCTTGGAAAGTGATAAAATCGAAAATTTCATTGCTACCAGGCGAACCATGGGATTTTATGTCCATGATAAAAAATTAAGAAAGTTCATTGAATGAGATAAATGATATGTTTATCCTATGAGTACAGAAAACCTATTTATATTAACTACTGAGTGTAGCCAATTCTACGGTGCTGTCAAAGCTTCTGCTTCAAAATGGTTAGAAATGATTCAAACTGTGGAATTTGCTGCTAGTAAGAAAGTTAAGAAATTAACTTGCCAAATGTTAGAGCACGCTGAAGGAACTTGTCCATATTGCAAAGATACTAAGAAGAAAATCAAATGGGCAAATGCAACAAGCAAAAGTGAAGATGAAGTCTTAGTCTTGTAAAAATGTCACTACGTACGTCACGATGTAGAGACCCGTGACTAATGTTGATAAAGGTTGATTGTCCAAGATTTCGAAAATAATGGAAAGACCCACAAGTCATTTTCTGTCAACCACTATGCTTGTCCATTTGTGTCGGCAAGAATCTGCTATTGTTTACCTTTTTTAAAAATGTAACCACCTATTGTTTGCCTTTGTGAAAAGTTGTACCAAAATCTTATCTACTAATTTTCATTTCCAAAATGTAATTTCAAGTCTATGGATATATAAATAGACCTTATGTTTTAGGTTTAGACAGAGTAGAAAAACCTACCTATTTAATCCTCTGAAAAACATGTGTGTGTAAACTCCTCCTTAAGAGGGAAGTTTGTAATAAATTATGAAATAAAATATTTGAGTCTTTAAAAATATGTGTTATGATTTTCTTGGCACATTGAGAGTTATACTTTGTTTTCTATAAGAACCTGGAGCAATTTAGGCTTGGTATTGTGCCTAGAGTCCTGCAGCCCTACTAGCTATTTGTGTGAGTTAAGGCATTTCGGGCATCTTGGATTGGCACTAGAGTACTGAAGCGGCCTTTGGAGGCTATGATCATTGGTTCTAAGAGAAGATGTGGTGGACCCTTTACAGGTATGAGGTAAATTTTGGTAAGGAAATGATATACATATCACGAAGCTTAATGTTTTATAACATAATTTTTGCAAATGAGTACTCTATTTTTCTATATTGAAAACCCCTTTTAACATTAGAAAAATCTTATCATGAATGAACAAGAATTTGTTAGAAGATTTATACCTGTATTTGAGGCTGTTGAGCTAGGGAGACTTGAAGATGTTTATAAGTTTCATGACGAAATACGTGCTTTGCAATTTGCTTATACCACAATTATTGCTGAAAGATCAATAATCGAAAGAAGTAATACAAGCCTTGTTGAACTATGGGAATATGAAAATGAAAGAAGAAGTGATAGAAGAAATATTGAAATCTTAAGTATTATAAACGAACATCTGTAAAATATAATAAGAACTAAATATTCTGAGGATGATCCAATACATGCTTTTTGTATAACCCGGCAAAATAGGATGAGAACCAATATTTTTAATCAAAGAAATGAATGACCGAAGTTTCTTTGAAAAATTTGTACCTGTTTTTTATGATCTTATTATTGGATTTGAGGAAGATTTATATAAATTCTATGATCAAATAAATTCTGCTATAAAAGGTATGCAAAAATTGATGGATAAAGATTATGCTATTAATGAAAATAGTATTATTAATAACACTTTTATAGAGAAAAGGTCGAGTGACTCAAGAAAACTTGACTTATTATATGAAATTCATTATTACACAAAAAACTTGATCATTGGACTCTATAGTAATCAGGATCCAAATGTGAGGCCTAATTTTATTAAAAAGGAATTGCTAATTGAATTTTTCGTTGTTGGCTACTTTGACCCTTAGTTATAAAATAGACGCTTGTCAACTTACCACCTTATATATATATATATATGTGTGTGTGTGTGTGTGTGTGTGTGTGTGGTTTTAGTTTGATTCCTTCTTTAGGAGTGACTCAATTTGAAATCACATATATTTTATTTATTTATTTATTTACATAACATCCCCTTTAAAATAAAGAAAATATTAATTATATTTCAAAATTCTTAAAACTATATTTTAAATAACACAATAGTCCCAAAACTTTGAAAAGTCAATTTAAAATTTACATTCAATCCCAAAAATTATCAAATATTATTTATACCATAAATTTATAAAACAATCTAAAAAATATTCAACTTTTATAAAATAATATTTTCAAAAATACAATTTTTTGGGTATTACACCTTATTCGAAGAAGAAGTGGAACTTTAGAAAATTTTGACTCCTGCCGATTATCCTCACAAGGTCATCCGGCCTTATCCTTCTGACGACTCTTTTTCCAAGTTGGTCCTCAGGCCTTTTCTGATGGACAAATTCCTCACCAATATGCTAGTACCAGAAAAGAAGAGCAGGGTTGGTACCTCAACTTAGGCTAATCCTCCATAATGAAAAAGGGTGATAATGCTAACTGGTGAGGGCTTTGATCAATCCGGAGGCCATGTCCCCCCACTATTTATGCGGAGCCCTCTATGCCTTATTTTCCAGATGTTCTTATGGCCTATCGTCTCCAGCTCCAATATCAACAGACATAGTGATGAGGGATTCCATCACATTGCCAATATGCTCTCTTCCTCAGCTTCAATTAGTGGTTTACTATGCCACTACCTCCTCATCCTACTAGTCGTTTGTTGTTCGGAAGAAAGAACAAGTTTCTTCTTTTGCCACTGGGAAAACTGCAAGGAGTTCTTTAGTTGCTGGGATAACTTCAAGGAGTGAAGGGTCTGCAGAAACGACTGTCCTTTCATTCATTTATGATCTATCTAATAATAACTTCTTCTTTTTTTCTTTTAATTTGTTACACACATATCGTTTTTAAATATTCCTGGATTACTTACAGCCCAAGAGAAGATAGATGAAGCTATGAAATCCCTCTAGCGTCTATCCTGGGATAAATACAATCTTCGAATCAGATATCGGAATAAGCCCAAATTATTTCATCTTGGCGTCTACACAGCTCTCCAGGTATGTTCCTCTCTTCAGATCTATTTTTCAATTCTGGTTCCCACTCGACATTGTGTTGTCTTTCCAGACTGTGCTCGTGGCTATGGTTGACAGTTCTAATGAAGTTAAGAAGATGGAGGATTACCTGGTCTCCTAAGTTCGAGAATCGAGAAAACTGTCCAAGGAGCTTAGGTAGGCCAGGAGTGAAGATTTAGCTATAGTAAAGTCAACAAATGAGAGTTCTGATGCTGAGTCGAAGACCCAAGCTGGTAGGATTGAGGAGAGGGTCGGCCAAAAAGTTGTTCTGATAGAGCACCTGAACCAAGAAAAGTTCAAACATTATCAAACCATGACTCGATGTGAGGCTGAACTTAATTAAAGGTATGCGGAAGAGCTGGGGTGATTGCGATTTCATTTCCAAACTAAGGAGGTTGAACTAGTTTGGAGGCATTTTTCAGAGCTGTCTGAGTTGAGTATACAACTTAGTACTGAGAATGACGAGCTATACGCTACAATGTCTTCTTTTCGATCTGAGCTTTAAGCCAAACTTTCATAGGTGGATTCTAAGGTGATTGAGCTAGTGCTTCAAAAGAGTAAATCAATTGACACTTTTCAAGCTATTGAGGCAAAGTACCAAGCAAGAGACCAGTAGTTTTGGAATATTTCTAGGGACATCCAACTGAAGGGGTTTGATATCAGTCGGTAATAAGTAGCAGAGAACCTCCCTGATGCAAACCTCATTTTCTTGGATTAAGTCATGACTGTTAGTCTAAGCAATGCTGGAGGTGAAGCTCATATTGAAGACGATGAAAAAATAGAAGATAAAGAAGCCGACCCAGTAGAGACAGAGGTAGTTAAGGTCACAGGACCTGGAGGGTCTTTTGAACCGATGACTATTTCTTCCAATGACCCTACCACTAAAACTGATCCACCTGAACTGATAAATAGTTCCGATGTCGACCTGATTTTTTTCTCCCGTTGTGGACCCTTCTAATTGACTCTCCTTTTAATATTAGTTTTGGACATGTAACAAACTATTAATTAGCATTTAATACTTTTTTGTCTATTAGTTTATGTTTCATTTGCCCATCTTTTTTTCCTATGCATTTTATTTTTCCCATGCAATCTTTGCTCTTTGATCTTCTAAAATGACTGGTCATGTCATCAAGACATCACCATTCATATGGCCTATAAATTGATTCCTTCCAACTAGTTAACGCTTTCAACTTTGACCAAACTTTTGAATTGCGGTCTTTATTTTTGCTTATACTCAGCCTTGTAATGTCGCGCTTTCCTAATGCGGTAAGATGTACTCCTCCTTGGTTTTATTCTTGTTGTTTTGATTTTCTTTTTTATATTTCTTATTACTTGTAATCTTTCAGAATGATTCGATCGTTTACGAGGTGGAATGCATGAGGGTGGAATTCTTCAATGCCCGTAATAAGGTGGAAGAGTTGGCTACAGTTATTCGCTCTGCCATGCCCAGCCACCATATTCTCCGAAAATTTGGAAATACTTCATTAATACTACTACAGTATTGATGCCGCTCACTTTATTTCTATTTCGTAGTTGTCTAAGCTTCTTTCCTAACTGGACGAGAAGTAGGAGGAGCTAGAAAAACTTGCAGATGAGTGTAGGCATCTCAGAATGGAGGCTAGGGAGTCAGTTGAGAAATATGCCTTAGAATCTTATAATTAGAATGTCGCACGTGCGCTTGTCGCAGAGCTCACCAAGGAACTGAGGAAGTTCACACTTGTAGCTTATGCTCGCTAGTCTTCTGAAGAAGAAGAAGAATGATTCCACATTTCTCTCTTATTCCCTAATTTATTAAACATTTGATGGCCTTTTTGGTCATTATGTCTGTAATTTTACCTCTACTTTCTTCCATTTTCTGCATTAGACAATCTTTCATTTCTCTCTCTTGTTTCTTTTATATATTATTTATGCTTTCTACTCTTATCGCTTGCCATTTGCACCTACTTATTACTTTTTATTGCTGCCTGTTACTACACTTAAGTAGAAATAAATTGAGAAAATATAAATCATTGCTAACGTGATTTGATTTTGTAGGAACATAACAAGTTGTGTTGACATGTGGTGGCTTGCTTTTACCCCTCAGTTGAAATGAGTTCAGGATGAGCTGATGTCAACTATGTTTATCACCAATCCTTGTAACTTGGTATTTCCAGTAGTTATTCTAAGATTTATTTGCAAATTTTACCTGAGGTTTCCTTTTGGGTGTAATGATTCTGACGTTTTTGTATTTTTGTACTTTATCGCTGAATATATTTGAGAATTTGACGTAGATTCTTCTTCAGCTTTTTACTTTGAATTTATCATTTGTTTGGCTATGACTAAACTCTTTTGGAGCATCTTCATTAGCTTTGCTTATTTCTCGCATCTGATGGATGTGTCTCCTTATCTCTACTAAAGTATATTCTTGCTCGATGTCTTCTAAGTCTGATAGAGGTTAGCTTGTAACGATCTAACATCAAACATATTTTGATGTTTTTTTGAGGTTGATAGAGGTGAGCTTCTAACGAACTTACCTCGAGTAGAGTTTGATAGAGGTTAGCTTCTAACGAGCTGACCTCGAACTTATTTTTGGTGCTAATCTGAGTTTGATAAAGGTTAGCTTCTACGAGCTGACCTTAAACTCATATTTTGATGACGCCTAAAGTTTGATGGAGGTTAGTTTCTAGCGAGCTAACCGCGAAATCATTTATGGCGTTGTTTTGAGTTTGATAGAGGTTAGCTTCTATAAGCTGACCTTGAACTCATATTTTGATGACACCTAGAGTTTCATGGAGTTTAGTTTCTAACGAGCTGACCTAGAACTCATTTCTGTTGTTGTTCTGAGTTTGGTAGAGGTTGGCTTCTACGAGTTGACCTCAAACTCATATTTTGATGACGCCTAGAGTTTGATGGAGGTTAGTTTCTAATGATTTTACCTCGAACTCATTTCTGGAACTGTTATGAGTTTGATAGAGATTAGATTCAATGAGCTGACCTCGAACTCATATTTTAATTGAATAATGTTGGCCCAGTGAGCTACCCAATAGGGGGTGAATTGGGTAGTAATGAAAAAATTATCAAATAATAACACTTCAAAAACTCAAATAATTAATTTTATCCTAAATTAATTATTATTTTTGTAGTAACGGAAATATAATATCAACTAGGTGCACACCAAACAATACAAATATAAATTAATTAAAGAATGCAGTACACCATAAATTTATATTGGTCGCCAAGCTATTCTTGGCTAATCCAGTCCCCCGAGCTCCGCGGAGAGTCGCACTTACTAATCACTATAATTCCTTTAACCAGGTAGGAACCAAACCCTTACAAAATGATTCTTTTCACAGGCTCAGAATCAACATTTACAATTTCTTTTCACAAGCTCAGGAATAACCCTATCTTTTTCACAGGTTAAAGACTAACCTAATTCTTTTATAATTAGGCTAAGAATTAAACCTTACACAAAAACACTCTAAGTATCCTTTTACCCGGTAAGGATTAAACCGTCACAAAGTCACTCACAATTTAATTCTATTAAGGAATAATTACTACCTAATCTTTTTATAATCTACGCAAAGATTAAAACCTTAATCTCTTTACCGAAAGAGATTGAAACTAGCTACCCCTTGATTAGACACTCTCAATAGTATCTGATTCGACACTCAACTCACCAATTACAACATTGATTAGTGATTTTTCCACTCGGAGCTTCTACCATCCTAGATAAATTTGAACTCAATTAATGTCTTGAAATTAGTGATAGAAATAAAGTGAGAATTTTAAAATCTGATTTTTAAAGAAAACGGATAGCAAGCAATTTAGCACGTAATCAAATTTTCTCAAGAAATTGTTTCAAAAATAATTTTTAATTTAAAATTCAGAAAAACAATTTCAAAGATCAAATTTCCAAGTAATAGATAATAATATCAAATAACAATAAATAGTAAATAACTTCGAACGATCTCACCAGAAATCCACCGAATAAATAATGATAAACAACGAAACTTCAAGTCGGCAATCAACAATAATCCACTCCAAAATTTCTCAAGAATAAATCTCAAGAAACTTTTCACAATACTCTCAGTATAATCTCAGAATGATCACTCTTAGAAAGCACTAGAACTCAATAGCTTTTTAGAATTGAAGATTGGGATTATTGAAACCTAAAAAATGCAGGTCTATTTATATGAGATCAGAATAAGCTTTCTAAGAGCTAGTTCCCATATTTCATAACAAATAATTACTCCAATAGACCCTTGATATCATTAAGACTCGATCTTGGTATAATTCACTTAATTATATCTTTTAAAACATTCAATTTAGTGCCTTAAATTTTTTCTCAATCTTAATTAAATAAGATAGAAAGAATTACATGAACCAAATTGAGAAATATCCAAAATACGTGAACCATATTTATAGGGATATTAAAATATTAACTATATATCTCAAAATCCATCGAACCCTAAGATATTTCTGAGATCCTAACCATAAAACGGCTAGTAATGACTACTTTTTAGATCAAAACCACAAATTCCTCAAATCTTGAAACTGATCATCGGTTGATTGACCAACACCTATCGGTCGACCACCCAATTCAGGACGTAGCCCAAGCCAAAATCACTTCGCCCATAGGTCGACCACCACTTATCCATCAGTTGACTAGACGATTCAGAGACGTCCATAGGTCAACCTCCCTGTCGACCTAACGATTCAGAGAGTTCATTCTTTGGCCATAGGTCGACCTATCTATTGACCGAATAATTCAGAGACTTCAACTATTTTCCATAGGTCGACCGATCCTATAACATAAGTCAATCGATTGATTTAGAGATTTCAACATATTCCAACCTACACCCATCGATTGACCGATCCTCTCAAGTAGGTTGACCGAACAAAGCTGGATAATTAATTTTTTTACTAAATTTCTTTGACTTTTTTGCCCCCTTTAATCGATTTCTTTTCTCGGTTAACTCCACTAAATCCTAAAATTCAATTTTAATCAATTATATTTCTTAAATCAGTGTTTCTTTTTCAATTACACATAGGAGCAAATATGTTAGCAAATTAGGATCATATTAAAAACATACCTAATTGTAAAAAAAAATTGTCATGTGTGATCCTAATCGGGATATATTATGAGTAAAATTTTAGCTTGAGTTATTTTTCTCTAGGTTCTTCAAAGTCTTCGGTCTCTTAATGTCCATCGTCTTTGTCATTCTTTTTGGTATCTATTCAGGATTTTTCTTAATTTATTCATGATAATATATTCACTAGAACTAATAAACTGAAACACTCAACGAAACCATTAGTTCCATAAAAAACATCAACATTTAATTGTCCATCAAAATCTTAGGATCAACAAATAAGACTGGAAGTAGTACCTAAATTTCCTTATAGCAGTAATTAGCTTCTTCAGATTTGTATATCTTGCCTCTACTGGGATGAGGAATTTACTGATGTAATAAACTAAATACTATACTTTATTCTCTTCTTTGATTAGAGTTGCACTGATTGCCCAACTGGAAACTACAAAGTATAAGTAGAGCTCTTCTCCATGTTCCACTCGTGCCAACAACTTGATATTTCCCGTATGTTTTTCAATGACTGGAATGCTTGGTCACACTCAGCAGTCCACTCAAAACTCTTATTTCTTTTCAAAAATTTGAAGAAATGATGGAATTTGTTTGTGAATTTTGAGATGAATCGATGTAGAGCTGCTAATCTCCCATTGGCGTCTACACTTCTCTTATGCTAAAGAGGGACTTCATTCTTTTTATCGCTTCTACTTGTCCTAGGTTAGCTTTGATTCCGAACTTGTCCACAATGTAGCCCATGAATTTTCCAGATGATACCCCGGAAACACACTTCTCAAGGTTAAGCTTCATACGACACTTTTTGAGCACTTGTCGTGCATCCTGCAAGTACTTCAGATCATCATTTCTTCTACTTTTTACTAGCATGTCATCTGTGTATACCTCAATTATTTCTCTAATATGTTCTTGAAACATTTTCTTTGCTAGATGCTATTACGTGGCTCCATCATTCCTTAACCCAAAGGGCATGACTTTATAGTAGTAAGTCCCCCTGTGAGTGATGAACACCATTTTTTCTTCATCTAGCGGATCCATCCTGATCTGGTTATACCCTGAGTAAGAATCCATAAAGCTTATGATTTCATGTCCAGGGGCTGAATTAACTAACTAATTGATAATGGGCATTGGGTAGCTATTCTTTGGGCACGCTTTGTTAAGATTCGTGAAATCCACACACATTCTCCACTTTCCATTTTTCTCTTACAAAAAACCTGGATTTGCTAACCACTTGGGGTTTATTATCTCCCTTATCTTTCCAATGCTCAACAATCGGTCAATCGTTTCGCCAATCACTTGCATTTTCTCTTCACTGAAAATCATTTGCTTTTGTCGTATCGGAGTAACTGAACTTATCACATCGAGGTGATGAACTGCTACTGACTTTTCAATTCCTTCCATATCACCTGAGGTCCAAGCGAATTCATGTTGAAAGTCTTTAACAACTAAATGATCTGCTACTTCTCATCTGCTTATAACGTTTCTCCAATTTTGACTTTTTTCTGACCTTTCTCATTAAGGCAAACCTCTTCTAAGAGTTTAGCAAAATGAGCTATTCCAACATTCTCTCTGAATTTATCTACTTCTGAAGCAATTGAACTCAGCTAGGACACTAATTTCGTTGATTGATTGCTATTTTACCTTTGATTTCCCCTTCAACACTACTACAAAATAATCATGAGAAGTGACCTGATCACCTTGAATGACCTCAATCCCCTTTGGATTTGGGAACTTGAGGCACTGATGAAAAGTTAAAGTGACGGCCTTCATGGTATGGGGCTAAGGTCGACCCAAGATTGCAATGTACGGCGAACTGCACAGCATCACCATAAATTTCGTTGCTTGAGTAATTCTCACTCCTCATTCACCGGCCAATAATGTCAAGATTACCTTTCCGATTAGATAGCTTAGTTTTCTATTGAACCCAACCATTACAGTCTGAGTTAATACATTTGATTCTGGCACCCCTACTTGTCGTAGAGCATTATCAAAGATGATATTTGTTGAGCTTCCAGTATATAACAAAATACGCTTTACTTGATAGTTAGAAATCCAAAGAGTAACTACTAGAGCATCATCATGTGGCTGAATGACCCCCATTATGGTCTTCATTGGAGAAAGAGATATGCTCATCTAGATTTACTCTTGGCTGAACTGCTAGCACCTTACCGTTTTCCATTTCCAGGGTTGTTTCCTTTATCTTTCTCTTTCTTTCCCTATGAGATTCTCCAGTTTAAACAGAGCTACAATTGATAATATAAATGACATCGCACCTAGGCTCGTCATTTTTTTTTTTTTTTCTTTTGCTCTTTCTTTCTTGGTTCTCTATAGTCACGTCGTTTCTCCTTCTTTTCACCCTACAAGTAGATCTTTAAATGTCCCTTTTCTATTAGAAGTGAAACTTTCCTTTTCAAGTAAATGCACTCATGAGTTTCGTGCCCATGATCCTGATGAAACTAGCAGAATTTATCACTTGCTTTCCTCCATCTTATAGGCGTGGTGAGTTTTTTAGGCCATTGTAACTACTCAAAGGTTTTTATTTCATGCAAAATTCTAGAAATTAGTACCTTCAACCCTGGTAGAGCTAGCTCCTTAGGTTCCCTACTATGAGATTATTGGTCTCTGCAATATTTGTAGCTCAGTCTTTCCTCCTTTCGCCTTTTTGATGATTTTTCTTTTCAATCCTTAGGTGAATTCTCTTTGGTTGGGGAATTTTCATCCCTGACCTTCTTTGCATCCTCCAACTTCATATGTGGCTTCACTCTTTCTATCAGCTCTGCCATATCATCCGGCTAGCGTTTGGTAAGGGAGTCTTGAAAATGCCCTGGTCGCTACCCAGTCTAGAAGGCATTCACAATCAAATTGTTCTCACATGCTTCTATTGAGGTCAATTCTTCATTAGATCGAGTTACATACCAGTGTGGTGATTTTCCTTTATTTTGTTTCAAAATCAATAGGTATTCTGCACAGCTCTTTAGTCTTTATCAGATGATGGATCAGTTGATGAACTATTTACCCAACTCTGTAAATGAACCAATCGATCTTGCTGGGAAAGAATGATCAACGGCCTGATCTTCTGCAGCAATTGCACTACCACGTGATACATATCTTGTGGTCCCATGCCCCAATCTTAGCTACGACGACATTGTTACAACTTATTGTTTTCTTCCCACAGACGGTGCCAACTAATGCTACACGATTTCGTTAGCATTGAGCTCCACCAAACCTGTATAACACCTGCAACACTTAGGATTAGTACTTGGGATACTGGTGTGGTATCGGCCGAATACCTTCCGGCGTTAGAATAAGTTAAAACTTGCCGTTTTGGCCTGCATGACATAATAAATATATAGAGAATAAGAATACTTATCTTTCTACATATCACGCCATGATTGTAACTGACCCAACATTCATGTGGAAGATTTCTTTCCATTGAGTTTGTTTAATAGGCCTGAGAGTATATCTCTCAGTCACATATGCTGAGCCCATATTAATTTGCTATTGCCTATATTGGGCTCGTGATTCAAGCTCGTTTGAGTATAACCCTTTGAATGTTGATGGGCCTTAGATGATCCGACCTACTTTTGCCTGTTTAAGACGTGTGATATTTCGTGGGTAAAACCACTTGTATCAGCCTTCTCCACGGGATATCTTATTTGGACGTCGCATTCTCGTCCAAGATGCAAGAGTTTTTATTTTCTCTTTTATTTGGAGCTTTAATAGAAAGTGAGACCAGATTGTGCAAGATACTATAGTCAAATTAATGTTTCCAGGCCATTTTGGCTACTTTTGACACCATAACTATTTCTCAATAAAAACTTAGTGTAGTAAAATCACGGAGAAGGCACGATCTCTAGATTCGTTAATTCATGGATAGTCAACATTATAAATCTTACTCAATATAAGATGACCATGGAAAAACAATGGGAGGAACTAAGTTTTTTAACATCTGAGAAGTGATGAAATCATCCGATATATTTAGAAATATTCTCATGTCCATAAAGCAGTCAAAATAAAAGGTAGCCAATTAAAACACAACTTTTTGTTCATTGATGTGTTTGGACATTGAAGTAGAAGCATCTGGATGATGGTTGCCATTTGGATAATCGATTCTTGTGTCTAGATGCTTAAGGGGGCAGTCTGTAAGCTTTATGGACGGTTGCATTAGGTGCACGGACGGTTGATAGGAGAAATTAACCTTTCGATGAAGCAATATCTTTTAAATTTTTTAACAACTTATAAAGTGAAATAAATACAAGCATCCAAGGTCTTGGTTATAATATCCACATATTGTGGGAACATTTTCTAGAGTAACTCTTTTATTCGTAACTCGTTCACAAATAGCAAATCTATGTTCTTAGTGTCTAAGTGCTAAATACGATTATTAGAAATACTATTAGCACTAGAATTATGAAAAAAATATCATCGTTATTTCCAATTGAATCCCTAGTGTTTAAGCATTTGCTTTATCCATAGTGGTTGAATATGACTATTTCAGACTGTAATTTATTCAGGTTCAGCAGCGTAGCAATCATCTATATTTCTTACCCAGTCGGAATCAAATATGCTAGTTCGGCAGTAGAGTCCATTGGATGCCATAATCGCCCACCTATTGTCCTACTCGCATATCTAATGATCCTTTTTACTAATGTTAACTGAGACTCCTTTGGAGTGGCTTTGAAATGTGAACTTGTGGCAATGGTATTCAATATCTAGTTGGCTAGATATTCAATACAAATCATATTTCTAGAAAGAGTGACCTCAACATCAACAATTGATTAATCTTTTCTTGAGTTTTGTCGTTGAACTCATGGAAGTTCAAGCATGTTTTCATTTCTCAAATTCAAATTTCTTCACCAAGTTTTTGGAATATTTAGTTTGGTATATGAAGGTTTCCTTGCCTATTTGAATAACTTGACAACCTCGGATGAAAGAAAGTTCTCCTACTATGTTCATCTAGAATTCTCTTCTCATTACATTTGACAAACTTGTTAGTTTACTCACTCGTGGTCAACCCAAAAACAATGTTATAAACGTAGATCTGTAAAATGACTATATCACTGCTTATTTCTTCAGGAACATGGTCCGGTCAAACTCGTATTGAATATTCATAATTGAACGGCTCGTTTGGTTAAACGGAATAGAATACGGGTAGAATAAAATGGAAGAAGTAATGGAATGAGAGAATAAATGGAATGAAATTTTCAATGAAATCATTGTTCCATTCACTTGTTTGGTTGGTATTGAATAAGAGAATGAATGAAATAGTAAAATATAATAAAATTCTCATTATACCCTTATAATAAAATTTTATTATATTTCATTATTACATTGCTTCCCTGATTTTATTATATTTTACTATTTCATTCAATTTTCTGTTTCTGTTATCAATTTTTTATTTTTGTATCAATTTTCAGTTCTCAATTTTCGATTCTCAATTTCCTATTCTCTAATTTTTTGTTCTCTATTTTTTTTGTTTCCGTTCTCAATTTTCTGTTTCTGTTATCTAATTTTATGTTATTAATTTTCTGTTTTTATTCTTAATTTTCAATTTATGTTCTTTAATTTCTTGATTGTCTCGATTCCGTCCAACCAAACATACCGTAATTGTTCAAACCGTGCTCAAGGTGACTATTTAAAATCATACAAGACTTTCTTTTCACTAAAACATATGATCAAGGAGTTTAGGATCTTCGAATCCATTGAGTTGTGCCCCATACACTTCGTTTAAGATCCCATTGAGTAATTCTCACTTGACATCCATTCGATAGATCTTAAAATTTAGATGGCAATCAATATCCAACAACAATATTGCGGATTGAAGTTGAGCTACTGTAGTAAATGTCTCGTCGTAGTTGATTCTCTCAATAATAGTTTATCCTTGGGTGAGTGGCCTTTCCTTGATTTTAACAACTATTCTTGTTTTATGACATTTGTTCTCGTAAACTCACGTAGTACCA
The DNA here is from genome assembly GCA_016647705.1 of Eucommia ulmoides. NCBI lineage: Eukaryota > Viridiplantae > Streptophyta > Magnoliopsida > Garryales > Eucommiaceae > Eucommia > Eucommia ulmoides. Next base: position 28,755,160 of record CM028340.1, on the reverse strand, counting down.
ATAACATTCACGTCGCTTGGGCGTGGAATCAAATACTACACGTTGTCCTTTAAAATTAGTTCAACTCTTCTTGTATGGTATTTACCCAATTTTAATCACTCAGAGCTTCCCTTATTTTCTTAGGTTCGAAGTTGAAAGTATACATTATTATTTACAATTTGGATCACAAGCTCTATAGATGATAATGGTTTAATCTACATGAAGGCGGTGTAGTGCTAGGCTCATCTTGTGGTTCGAGTCTTTGTTGATCTTATTTATCGATCTCGTTCATCTTCTCTTTTGGTGGAACATTAACATTTTAAGGAAACTGGCCTCCATCATGGGTAGTGGACCTTCATAATCATGTGTAAAATTTTGATCTGTACTGCATAATTCTGTCACGGTTGAGGTCTTGAGGTTGTACACTCAGTCCCCAAGAACAACCATTCATGCATCGAACTTAACCAACACCTCTCGATAACTTAACTATGGAACTTTCTACCAAAGACCCAAAAAGGCCTATTTGAATTTTTTCAATTGATCTTGCTGACACATTTTGAATGATATTTTTGTTAAGATAATTGAGAAGTGAGAGAAGAATCATAAATTGATATTATGAAAAGTGATACAAAAATAATATAACGATGTACACATATTTATAGGGGAAGTGTGGACTAGAGTTTTGCCCTAATGGGCCATGTGGGTCAAGCCCATATAATACATTAATATCCACCCTCAAACTCAAGGCGGTAAGTGAGAGGTAAACTTGAGTTTGGAAACCAGAGAGTGAAAGCGTCTGGGTGAATGAGTCTTAGTGAAAATATCTGCTATCTGATTGGCTGAATTGACGAATTGTAGACGAACTGTATTATGGAAAATGTGATGACGGATGAAGTGATAATCAGTTTCATGTGCTTTGTACGCTCGTGGAATATATCATTGTGAGCGATCTGAATAGCACTCCTATTATCACAGTATAGGGTAGTGGCAACAGAAGAAGAGATGCCCATGTCAGCGAGGAGCCATCGAAGCTAGAGAAATTCTTGAGTTACATTAGCCATGGCACGATATTCAGCTTCAGTACTGGAGCAAGCAACTACAGTTTATTTCTTACTACGTTAGGAAATGAGAGAATTGCCCAAAAAGAAACATAAACTAGTGATTGAACGTCTGTCGGTGGGGTCTACGGCCCAATCGGCATCAGAATGAGCTTGTAAGACGGGAGTAGACTCAGTTGAGAAATGAAGCCCATGAAATAATGTACTCTTGACATAACGAAGAATGCGAAGAACAACCGAGTAATGGGTGGTCCGAAGAGCGGACAAAAACTGATTCACCTGATGAACGACATAGGTAACGTCAAGGCGAGTGACAGTGAGGTATACAAGACTTCCAACCAATTGATGATATAGAGTGGCATCCTGAAGAGATGAACCATCAAGTGGGGTAAGTCTGACATTCGGCTCGAGAAGAGTAATGGCAGTAGTTGAGTCAGTGATCCCAGTCTTGGAAAGGAGATCCGAGGCATATTTGGCCTGAGAGAGAAAATATCCATCAAAACCTGATGAGACTTCAAGACCAAGAAAATATATGAGCACACCAAGGTCTTTCATCTCGAATTGGCCACTTAGAAACTTTTTGAGTTTAGAAATGCCGCGTATATCATCTCCAGTGATAACCATATCGTCCACGCATAGTAAAAGAAAGATAATACAATTGGTAGTATGGCGAATAAACAGAGTCGAATCATGAGCACTAGGTGTTGATAGGTGTAAAATACCTATCTACTTCTAAACCGAATTTAGTAGTTTTCGAGTATTTTATTAATATTTAATTGTGTTTTAGTTTCTTTTTAGGTAATTCAGGTGTAGGGATGCAAACAAGCTACAAGCGAGCGAAAAGGGTGGGAAAACGGTGAAGAAACGTTGAAGAAACAAGGTTTCAAGAACACAAGAGCCACCGCCGCGGCAGTGAGAATGCAGAGAAGTGCTGAAAATACACAAGGCCCATCGCCAAGGTGGTGAAGAGGCAAAAAGTTTGGAGCAGTCTCATGGCCTAGGCAGTGAGCAATCAGAATGTTAACTGACATACCCACCGCCTAGGCGGTGACCTCTACACAGCAAAGAAGATATTTTCAGATATTTTGAAGCCTTGCACCTATAAATACCCATTCCCCCATTTCCATTGAAATTCTTGGATGCTTGGACGTCCTTAACCTTAGGAGCTTTATCCTTGGCCAATCTTGAAGAGCTCAAAGAGGAGAATTATCATCCGGAGAAGAGAAAACATTGGCGGATCGATCTCCGGCGAAAGTGGAAACTACTCCACTTTAAGATTTGATCTTTCTCTTTTTGTTTCTCTCTTTGTAACTTAATATTTTATTGTAAATAATGATGAATCCCTCTTGGTTTGTAGTTTTAATGGCCAAGATCATGTTAGATTAGTTAAATATTAGCTAGGGATCGATGTAGTTGTGTAAATACTAGTTTGATTTAATATATGTTTCTTTAATGGTTGTTTGCTTTTAATTCTGATTGTGTTTATCATTTTATGACAATATTAGTATGATTGTTAAGGTATTAGGGCTGGATTTGAGAATACGGGGTTTGACACTCGGAAGAGGTAACCCCAGATTCGGATTAGGGTAAACACATCGTTACGATCTAACGACTCGGGAGGGCGTTAGTGAGTGTGCAATTAATGACGTTGGGGAAAGAATCACGTGACCTAGCGTTGCTAAGACGTTGAGGGGGATCTCTTCATTGACGCGAAGTCATGTATTTACTCGTCTTAAACTCGGGAGAGGTGGCGAGTGAGTTTACGAACTGAGATTGTCGGATACCTAAACTCCGTTATTGTTAACTAAACGAAATCAAACATTTATTAAGTGAACGAAATCAATCCCTAGTTAATCAACTTAGTTAGGATTAACCCACTAATTGTAGTTTAGCTTAATTTTAATTAGTTTAATTTTAAACATTTCTTGAACCGTTTGGATAATAGGAGACTATACAAATTGCGGTATTAAATTATTCACACCGTTCCTGTGGGAACGATATCCGATATTAAAGATCCACTATATTAAAACTGGACCTCGTGCAGGTGTGAACCCAAACTGATGAATAGTAGTACTGAATTGTGCAAACCAGGCATGTGGAGCTTGTTTCAAACCATATAGAGCACAGCGAAGGCGACAAACTTTATTTCAAGGAGCGGCCAGGCTAGGATGGGTATATATATATACTTCCTCAAGAAGATCGCCATTGAGAAATGCATTTTTGACATCCATTTGAAAAATAGTCCATTTTCGAATGGCGGCGACGACAAGAAGTGTACGGACAGATGTTAGCCTGGCCACTGGAGCAAATGTCTCTTCATAGTCAATACCATATTCCTGAGTAAATCCCTTGGCGACTAGTCTGGCTTTATTTCGTTCAACATAGCTATCAGAAAGCGTCTTGATCTTAAACACCCATTTATACCCAATAGTAGTTTTTCCAGGGGCAGATCTACAATATCCCAGGTATGAGTTTTGGCGAGGGTCTGAAGTTCTTCGTCCATTACTTTCTACCAAAGAGAATTAGCACTAGCCTCCTTATGGGATTGAGGCTCATGCAGATGAAGTATAGGAAAAAATAAAGAAAATCATAAAGATAATGTGGAGGATGAGTTACCCTGGTAGAGCGGCGAGGGTGATCTGAGGCGTGGGTGTCAATGGAATATGGTACAGGATCATCGACCACAGGAGAAGTCTTAGACATGGTCGCCGGAATTAGAAGGGTGAGATTAGCTAGTGGTTCTGGAGTGGGTTCAGCTAGTGGTTTTGGGATGGACTCCACATAAGATGCAGGGCTAGGCTCAACTGGTGGTACTGGAGTTGACTCAATAGTAACTGGAACTGTATCATCTGGAAATAACTCAATGGATGGATCAGTAAAGAATTTGGAGTTGGTGAGGATTGACATGTCAAATAACCGTAAGAAATAAAACATTTTATGTTCCCAAAAAATGACATGTCGTAAGATACGAAGGGTTTTAAAAATGGGATCCCAGCACCGATACCCTTTATGTTCGATGCCATATCCAAGAAAACAACACAGACAAATCCTTGGTTCTAGTTTGTTGTGTTTATGTGGTTTGAGAAGAACAAAACAGGTGGACTCTGAGTTCAGAGTAATCAGGAGTTTTACCGAAAAGGCGTTCAAATAGAGACTGGTTTTGAATTATAGCGGAAGGGACACAGTTTATTCTGTAAACAGCTGTGAAGTGACTCTCACCCCCAAAAACACTCAGGATATGATGAAGAAATAAGGAGAACACGAATTGTGTCAAGAATATGTCTATGTTTGCGTTCGACTCGTCTATTTTGTTGGGATATACTAGGACATGAGTGATGGAGGAGCGTGCCATTTTTGCGAAGCAAGTTAAGAGACAATCCTTGTATTCCATTGCTTTATCTGAGCAAAAAACTTTGATATTTCTAGAAAATTGGGTTTGAACCATAGAAGAAAACTCAGAATATATTTGGAATAGTTCGGATCGATGTTTCATAAGAAACAACCTTGTATATCGAGAGTAGTCGTCTATAAAGATAACAAAGTAAAGAAAGTCACCCATCGAGGCATAGGGAGAAGGCCCCAAATATCATAATGAATTAGATCAAATGGTGCAAGGGAAATAGACTGACTCTCTTTAAAAGATAGGGTTGGTTGTTTGGAAAGTTGGCAATGGATACATTTGAAGGACAATTGTTGAACTGAACCTAACTGACCACTAGAGATAACTGGTTTGAGTCGGCTATATGAAGTGTGGCCTAACGGAGCATGCCAAAGTTGGGATGGTGAGAGAGACACTGGTGGTTGTGGAGATAAAAATTAGGAAGAGGATACTAGCGGTGGTGGTGAAGTTGTACAAGTTGATGAAAGGATATTTAATTGTGGTAATGGTGGAGTTGGAGATGAAAGGTGTAAACTGGTAAGTTCAAATAGGCGTCCAACCTTACGACCAGTCCCAAGAGTTTCTCATGTCCGATGATCCTGCACATGACAACTTTTATTAGAAAATATGACTTCAAATCCCAATTCACAAAGTTGCCCAACAAACAAGAGATTTAAGGTGAGTTTTGGAATCAAATACGTGTAAGGAATCGAAAGATGGGACGTAGAAACTTGATCGGTATGTGTAACAGGCATTTGAGAACCATCAACAGTATGAATATTAGGGATATTCATTGCGGATAGTTTGGTTGAAAAAATATTGGGATCAGATGTCATGCGATTATAATAGGCAGAACCAAAGAACCAAGAGGAATTACCTGTAGTAACTGAGAGAGCAGGGGAAAGATTTGTACCAGTACCAATTTTGGAGAAGATATGAAAGATGAATGAGGCCAAATCTACAATAGACATGGTGACAATAGAGGAGGCAGGGTCTGAACCCTCTTTGGCATTGACAATGAGCGAATAACCCATAGACATCGTTATTGAACCTGGGGAAGCTGTTGTCACTGATGGATTCAGAACGCAAAAATTATCCAAGAACCAGTATTGAATGGTCAAGGATTGGGTAAAAATTGAGTGAACCAGTATAGAAACTACACGGATATAACAGAAAGTATATTCTGTGAGCCCAAATCACAAAATAGAGGTCGGAAACAGAATCAGAACGTCGAAAAACCCCAGGAATTGGTCTAACTTTGCAAACAAAATTGGTCTAAAAATGCCTGAATCGGTCAAAGATAAATACCTTAGCCAAACCGGTGATATGGCACTGACGTGGCGGTCAGCGGATGATATGGCAGTCAACGTGCTAACGTGGTGCTTAGGTGGTACTGATGTGGTACTGAGGTGGACACTGACTAGGCTACTGACTGGATTTAGGACTGACGTGGCACAGCTGGTCTGAACAAGGCGTGTGGATTTAACGTGAATAGCGAGCCGACCCTTTGCGCTGTGCGTAAGGGCGCGTGCGGCATCGGAATAGAATTATTTTTGCATAGTTCAAATCGTCTCGTTGAGACAGTTCTGATGGTATATTGTGGGATTGATTTGGAGCCTTGGTTGAGGCTGTAGATCCTAAAATCTAAAACGACGAAGGGTAGTGGTATTGCAGGCTATTGACGGGGCGTGAGAGCGCGTGTGATCTCCAGTGGTGGTGATTTTGGTGGTGTTGCATTCGTCTTGGCAAGACAAAAATGGTGGTGTGATGGTTGTTGATATTGGAGAAAAAATTAAGCTTACAGTAGCAACGAAAGTCTTAGGAGAATAAGGGCGATGACGGCAGCGGCCGAAGTTTTAGGGTTGCAAAAATTTTAGGGAGAACAGTTCCAAGAACGACTTGCTCTTGATACCATGTTATGATAATTGAGAAGTGGGAGAAGAATCATGAATTGATATTATGAAAGTGATACATAAATAATACAACGATATACACATATTTGTAGAGAAAGTGGGGGCTAGGGTTTTGCCTTAACGGGCCACGTGGCCAAACCCATATAATACATTAACAACTTTAAATGCTTTATGATTGCTCAAAATCATCAGATTTCTCTCAGAGGAATACCACCTAAGTTTACCGTGACAATATATACATCATTTTGTTTAAGCTCCAGAAATGAGAAAAACCCATGAGATCCATATGGAGAATATCTGGTGGTCGAGTGCCTAAACATTTGGTCAGACTTTCCAAACGTTTATCCCTTAGCTCAAAAAAATGTTCGGATGCCCATTAGGGGTATAGAATTGCAAACAAATCAGAACTAATGGGTCAAGCAAATCGAATGGTCCAATTTTGAAACTGACTAAATGATTTGGTTGCGGGTTTGGTTTTGAAATTAGAAACAAAAGCAGTTTTGATTTTGGGATAGTAACTGCGAAACCGAACCACGAAACTGAATCGCGAATCGATATTTTAGATATGTTTTTTATGACATATAGCATATAGACCCTTTTTTTATATATATTTACAATTTAACCCATAATATATATATATATATATATATATATATATATATATATATATATATATATATGTTTCAACAATTATGGTTAGAATCGCTTATTTTAATTATTGATGCATTTTAATTATGGTTAAAAATATTTATGGTAACAATTAATAGTTTTGTGGTTTGGTTTTATTTTTTTCTTCAAAATTTAGGTATTATATTTCAGTTATGTTTTTGTTTATATATATATATATATATATATATATATATATATATATATATATATATATATAAAGTCCCTGGTTTCGTAGTTTTGGTTTTGTTTTTTTAAAAAATTGAAAAATTTTAAATGATTCTGCGGTTTCAGTTTTAGTTTTGTATAAAGTTAAACGGTTAAGTTTTAAAATCGTTTAAAAAATACTGGAGATTTTGGTTGCGGTTTTGTCTAATCGTTTTGGTTTTGGTTTTATATTAAACCGGTCCAAAATAGAACCATTGGCATCCTTACATTAGGGTAGTCTAGACGCTCTAAATGCCCATTTTCCAAACACCTAATTTTATGTTAATTTTAACTTTGAAAATTGGGTTGGGTTATGCAAGTGATGCTAGGTGTGTACAATGATATCCTTCTCCTCATTAGAATCTGGCAAAGTACTTGAACATCTTCTCTGATGGAGTGGCTCTTCGAGTTCAATTTTTTATGCAAGAAGGGACACTAATGATTTATAAACTTTTATAGAAGTGGAAAATGCAACTCGATGAATCACCAAATTAAGCCAACAAATAACTACGGACCTAACAACGAGGTCTATAAATGAACTTGTGAATTTCTACTTAAGTCGCATGGATACGTCCCACCATAACGGTCGACAAAAAAAATGTTGGATCCATCAAAGGAGTGGAACCCTAATTATCATGTATGTGGTAGATATAATAACGAATATTTAAATTTTATATTTCATTTTACTGCTTCTAATAATGTTTGTAGGATTTACAAAATGAGACTAAAGAAAAAGTCTGAAATATACTTGTGTAACCCACAAGGATTTACTATTTTGGTATAAGCTTCTTGATGTTGTAAAAAATTCTTTGTCATGTGTCAAGCTCTGTACGTGCCAGAAAACCTTTCGTCTTCCTTCTTTACCTGCAAAACCGTGAATTCTAATGGGGGACACTAGTGTGGTGTCAGTCAAAGAACCTCCGGCGTGAGAATAAGTTAATCTAGATATAGTAAGAATAAATTGCACACTTCATTCAGAGTCTGTATTACCAGTTACCTTTTACTCTTTTTATAGGGTGATAAGCCTGTTACCGTATGAATAGAGAGATCATTCAGTTACTCATATCTCCCTGTCGTTACGTATAATAGCCACTATCCCTGTCATTATGGGAGAATCTCTGTAACGGTCTCCATTACTCACGGGCCGTTACAGTCAGTTCAGACTCATTCTAACGTACACAAACAAGACCGAAACTCTGAGATGACTGGTTCCCTCTTTTGCTTTTAACACCTTGGGCTTACACATACCCAAATATGGGCCTTATCAAGCGGCTGCACATGTGCTCATCAAGATCACCAAATCAGTGTTTAAACATGGGCTTATGCTCCCCCAGCCCACTTAATAGGTGGGTTTACCTGACTCCAATTTGGAACCCATATAAAAAATCCGACCCGTTTAGGATTTTATACCTAGGTCAGTTAGGGCGGAGCTTTACACACATCATTTACCCTCCTGACTTTCGTGACGATTCAGACGATAAGAAACGAAAGATCACTTCTCCTTCGAGTAAGTTCTTCCTTTCACCCCTTCGATTCTCGACATTTTTTTTCGCATTTTGAGTTGTTATTCATTGTTTTATAAAATGTCATCAAATCAATCAATTAACTGTATCGAAGCGAGCTATTCGTCAAATCCTGCAATGGAACAAATAGTGACTGCCCATGTTCCTTCACATTCTAACCCCAATATAGATCTAGGGGCAAGTAAGTTCCCAATAGAATGGCTTTCAGTGTTTAGGGAACAATATAATATTCTTTCATCTGTATCAATTAGGGTTCCATCAGAGGATGAATTTCCTCATGATTCTAGAGAAAATGAAGTTTGTCTTTATCTCTAGATGTTTGAGTATGGACTTACTCTTCATTTTTCCTTACTCCTCCGCAATTTTTTTCGTCAAATGGAAATTACTCCAACTCAACTAACTCCAAACAGTTTTCACCAAATTATGAGAGCCATAATTCTTGCTAGACTGAATGACACTACCCTTTCCATTGATATAATTAGAAGCATAAGCCAGCTTAAATACCTCGCCAAAATTGATAGATATTACATTTCAATTCCCAAAGAATTTTTGTTTCTTATGGACCTTCTAGCTAACGTCAGAGACTGGCAGCCATGGTTTCTCTTCTTCTCTAGAGATTAGGAATTCTCTCCTGAGGAAATATGACAGTCCTCAATGGTACCAAAACGCTTCAGCTCCCCAAGTAATGATATACCCAACAGTCTATTTCTTATCTAAAATTCTGCTGAAGTAATTTTTTATCATATTCCTTGATTTATCAAATGCAGGTGATAGCGCTTGTCGGAAACTCAGTCTCACTCCAAAAATTAGAGAAGATTTGGATAAGCTTCTAATTCCCAAAGAATGCCTTTACAGAGAATTAGCATATTGGCAATTCGTCCGACCTACAATGGATCCATCTCGTCTTTAGGAATTAGCTGAACTTCAGATCGCTACCCGAAAAAAGAAAAGACCGGTAAAGAGACTTGTCAAAAAGACTGATCAATCATCATCCCAATCTCCTTGCAACGTTGCTAGCAGCTTAACCATCCGTCAAGCCCTTTCTCATGATGATCTAGAAGTAGCAATATCGAATGATGACTGCCAACCTCTCATAACTCGCAAAAGAGGTGTTATTCCTCTTACAGTTCCATCCTTGGTTCCACCCCATGAGAAATCTCGAAGTAAACCAACTTCTGCTTCCAAGTAAGTTTCTCTCTCAAGATTAGCCGATGCCCCTATAGTAGAACCTCTTGTTTCCTATTCTCCCGTTGTCAATCCTCCTGTTGTCAGTCATCAATCCTCCGCAGTTCCTACTTCCAGCCAGAGAACTTCTAGTGATCAAGGGATGATCAAGCATCAAATGTGTCAATTGACTGATGAAGTTGGCCCTTCTATTCCAGGTCTTCATGCTATTTTTGACGATGCCATTAAATTTCTGTATGAACAATCATGGGACAAAGGCAAGAAAAGAACTGAGGGTCAAAATAAACACGAAATCTTCAGAATGGTGATCTGCGCCCTTCTCCAGGTACTTGCATTATTTTAATCTACCTTTCAATTTTAAATAAATTGCCTAATTGATCTTATATGATAATAATTTTACCATATCAGTGTATGCATATGTCCTCTGCTCTGGTCAATTGTGTTGAGGACGAGAATGAGCTGGATGCCCAACTAATGCATCAAATGACTAAGCTCAGCAAAGTTGAGGCAAAGGTACAAGACTTGAAAAATGAGAAGCTGAAGCTTGCTATGGATCTTGCATTGTCCAGGTCTTCCCAAGAATAGTTTAGGGTTGAATTGTAGTCTGTCAATGAACAAAATGATGCTCTCCATAAGAGTAATGCATTTTTTTGCTCTGAGAACAGCCAACTGAGAATGGCGATCAGTTCAATCAAAGAAGAATGCTCATCTCTTAGAGAAGAATTCCGCAACTTTTCAGAGGAGTTTACCTCAGCCCGTCTGGTAATTGACCAAAAGCATGTCGAGATCAAGGAAAAAGACGCTGCCCTCCAGAAATGTCATGACAAGTTCCAAGGGGAAGAGGTTGCTCTTCAAAGTCTTTGGTCTGAAAAGGAACAAATATCTGCTGAACTGTCGGCCACAAAGGAGAAAGCTAGCAAAGAGATTGATAACCTCTAGTCTTCTTTGAAGAAAGAATCGAAAAGAATTCAGAAGGTTGGCTTTGCCTTTTGCCAAAAGCTGGTATCGGAGGAGTTTCCTGAGGCCGATCTTTTCTTCTTAGAACTTGATGAAGAAGCGGAAGAAAAGGAGACCGAAAAGAATAAAGGTGCATTAATAAAAAAAAATCAAGGTTTACCCAGTTCGGCAACTGAGGTGCCAGCGGAGAGCTCAGCACAAATTATTGAGGCTGACATCAACAACTGATGAGCTTTCGTCAACTCAACTAATTGCTGCTGATCTATGTACTCCTTTTGGTTTTACAATTTTTCATATTTACTCTTTGTTGTCCTGTAATTAACTTCATTAATGACTGTATCTTTAACCATCATGATCTGTAATTGAACAGTCACTGTCGTTACGATTTTCAAGATTTTATGTGATGATTCTATTATGTTTTTATTAGCGCATATCACTTTTTCATTTAACGTGTGCCTTTTCGACGCTTCAACTATCTTCCCCACTCCCCTTGCTCGACTATTTAAAGGCACCACTGGTTCTTCATATCTCAAGAAACCATTTCTTGTGCCAATATCCATACTTTCAAACATCCCTCTGACAGTTATGGGCTCCACCATATGGATTAACAGCCCTTCTGCCTATTCAAGAATCCAAGTTGAGAGACACAATGAGATCGAACAAGAGGAGCATTTTTGTTCTTTGATGTAGACATCCATGAATGCCAGAGATGAGTATCTATGCCTTTGCTCCATGGAAGAAGCTTCTCCCATCTTCACTGCCATGGAATCGGCCCATTTCCAAGCCATCTCTCGCTATTTTGAAGCGAAAGATGAACTGAGAGATGCTGAGAAGGGCAAGAAGGATCTGGTCGCTAACTTCAACTACCAAAAGCTTTATGAGGATCATGAATTTTTCCTTTCCAACCCTAACTGGAAGGATCTTGGCTCTTTCACTTCTCCAGAGTCGGATTAAAGCGCCTCCCACTCAGCCCCGAATGAAGAAGAAGAAGAAGAAAAAATACTTCTTGTTGTTGTGTTTTTTTGTTTTTGTTTTTTTTTAAAAACCCATGTATCATTTTTGCTTATAATATGAATGGGGTTTTTATATAATACCTTATCTGCCCTCATTTATAACGAAATTAGGGTACATAACTTAGTTACGAATCTTTGAACACGCATATGACAGTAGAAGAATAAATCCGACATAATGAACACCACAAAAAAATTAGCAAGTCTAGTTACCTTCTGAATTTTGAACTTAGTTACTTGTTGTGCTGAAATACCTATTTGTACTGAGGTGCTCAACTTAATTCGTAGTGAGAAAATTCAATTACTCCCTGAGCCGATGTTCCCTAGTTTTGCATGCTGAGTTGAATCGCTCAGTTAACCTCTGAGTTTTAGAACTTAGTTGTTTGTTGGGCTGAGGTGTCCAAATAAATGTTAAGTTGAAGTGCTCAGTTAAATGTTAAGCTGAAGTGCTCAGTTAAATTCTAGGTTTGACAACTCGGTTGTTTGCTGGGCCGAGGTGCCCAGTTAAATGCTGAGCTAAAGTGCTCAGTTAAATTCTGAGTTTAAAGTGCTTAGTTGTTTATTGGACTGATTTGCCCAGTTAAATGTTGAGCTGAAGTGCTCAGTTAAATTCTAAGTTTGAGAACTCAGTTGTTTGCTGGGCTGAGGTGCCCAGTTAAATGTTGACCTGAAGTGCTAAATTAAATTCTGAGTTTGAGAACTCAGTTGTTTGTTGGGTTGAGGTGCCCAGTTAAATGATGAGCTAAAGTGCTCAGTTAAATTCTGAGTTTGAGAACTCAGTTGTTTGCTGGGCCGAGGTGCCCAGTTAAATGCTGAGCTAAAGTGCTCAGTTAAATTCTGAGTTTGAAGTGCTTAGTTGTTTGTTGGACTGATTTGCCCAGTTAAATGCTGAAATGAAGTGCTCAGTTAAATTCTAAGTTTGAGAACTCAGTTGTTTGCTGGGCCGAGGTGCCCAGTTAAATGCTGAGCTGAAGTGCTAAGTTAAATTCTGAGTTTAAGAACTCAGTTGTTTGTTGGGCTAAGGTGCCCAGTTAAATGATGAGCTAAAGTGCTTAGTTAAATTCTGAGTTTGAGAACTCAGTTGTTTGCTGGGCCGAGGTGCCTAGTTAAATGCTGAGTTGAAGTGCTCAGTTAAATTTTGAGTTTGAAGTGCTCAGTTGTTTGCTGGACTAATTTGCCCAGTTAAATGCTGAGTTGAAGTGTTCAGTTAAATTCTAAGTTTGAGAACTCAATTGTTTGCTGGACTGAGGTGCCCAGTTAAATGTTGAGCTGAAGCGCTCAGTTAAATTCTGAGTTCTCAAATTCAGTTGTTCGTTGGGTCGAGGTGCCCAGCTAAATGCTGAGCTGAAGTGCTTAGTTAAATTCTGAATTTGAGAACTCAGTTGTTTGCCGGACCGAGGTGCCCAGTTAAATGCTGAACTTTTGAGCTCAGTTAAAGAAAACAAATTGTAATTTTATGAAATCAAATGTTTATGTCTTATATTAAAAATGCGTTCACGAAGCAGAAAACAAACAATTTCAAATTATTGGAAAGAAACAAAGATTAAAGATAAAGAACTCATACAAAATACTTCCACAAATGGAAGACGTTCCTTGGTCTGGGAACAGCTACTCCATCAAGTTCTTCAAGCCAATAAGTTCCTGGTCAATTAACTTTAATGACGCAATAAGGGCTCTCCCAGTTTGGAGCAAGCTTTCCCAAGCGAGCTTCTGGTCAGTGAGGCATTACCCGTCGAAGTACCAGGTCTCCAATGGAGAAACTCCTTAGGTGAACTGCATGATTGAATCTGACACCACACTAGTGTCCCCCATTAGAATTCACGGTTTTGCAGGTAAAAAATAAAGACGAAAGGTTTTCAGGCACGTACAAAGCTTGACATGTAACAGAGAATTTTTGACAACATCATTTTGCGCCATCTGTAGGAATAAGTTAATCTAGATATAGTGAGAATAAATTGCACACTTCATTCAGAGTCCGTATTACCATTTACCTTCTACCATTTTTATAAGGTAATAAGCCTATTACCGTATGAATGGAGAGATCATTCAGTTACTCGTATCTCCCTGCCGTTACATATAATAACCACTATCCCTATAATTATGAGAGAATCTTTGTAACAGTCTCCATTACTCACAAGCCGTTACATTCAATTCAGACTCATTTGTAACAGTCTCCATTACTCACAAACCGTTACATTCAATTCAGACTCATTCTAACGTACACAAGTAAGACCGAAACTCTGAGATGACTGGTTTCCTCTATGGGCCTTATAAAGCGGTTGCCCATGTGCTCATCAAGATCACTAAATCAGTGTTAAAAAATGGGCCTATGCTCCCCTAACCTACTTAATAGGCGGGTTTAGCTGACTCCAATTTGGAACCCATATAACAAATCCGACCCATTTAGGATTTTATACCTAGGTCAGTTAGAGGCGGGAGTTTTACACACATCACTTCTAAATTTTTTATTTTTGACCACTAAGTTTGAAAGTTACCTAAGTTAACGAGTAAAATTGTCAAGTCAAATTTAAGCTGGGAGATAAGACGTCAGATGCTAAAATGATTAGAAAGATTTTTAGGTCTATACTTCCGTATTTCACTTCAAATATCTTGGAAATTAAAGAAATTTAGGACACTAATGATTATAGTTGGCCCACAGATCTACCCAAACAAGATGCATTGGATATAAAAGCTTCATACTATTAATTTTTCCTAATAAATTTTATATGGATTATATGAGAAAACGTGATTACTAATGTGCACATACAGATAATAAGAGACAGAGAAATTAACACACAATATTTTTTAGTAGTTCGGTGAGCTATTCTTACCTACTTTTACTCTCTGGATCTCTCGAAGGGAATTCAATCCATTAAAACTAAACATGATCATTTTCCCTGGTAAGAATCAAACCATGCACTAATTATTTTCACAGGTAAGAATCAAACATTCACAATCCTTGATTAATGAAGTTCCCTTCATACCTAATCCCACTCTCACCCTGATAAAATGGAATTAGGTTTTAGCTACAAACTCACAAATACAAAATATTTTACAGTTTCTTCTCACAAGAGTTTTTACCAACGCAAATTAATATAAACTCAATTGATGTACCCATCTAGGTAATAGAAGAATTTTTCAAAAAAATATATCAATATGATCTTGTGAAAACAGATAATCTGGATTTTAGCAAGTAAGCACAGAATCAATTAAAACCAGATCTCATACATGTTAGGAAATTTTATTTCCTAATATAATTTTGGACAACATATTATTAACACAATTATATTTGCTATTTAAATTTAATGGGCTAAAATTAAGTGATCTAATTAATTTGGGTAAGCCCATAAACTACTCAAAAAGAATGTGGGTTAAATAAGTAGATACCGGAAACTGTTCAAATAATTAGGGGATTATGGGAACCTTAATCACGTCATATAAATAGGTGATACTAGGGTTATGATCCCCAATAATACAAAATCGTCGTGATGACTCACTTCTCCCTATCTGGTAGTGATTGGCGAATCCCATTGAGGAACTCTGAAGATTTGGTTGAGAAAGACCACGTTCCCACTCGATTCGTGTTCTTCTCATGATCGATTGTCACAGAATTTTGCATTAGTAGTTAATTGATCGTGATGAATCCAAGTGCATAATTTACGTATACATTAGAACTCTTGGTGATTTAACATGTCGATTAAAATGTTATAGACTCAAATCTATAAGGATTAAAATCCCAACAAGTGGTATCAGAGCCTACTTCATGTTAAATCATTAGGGTTCTTGAGTTTTTCAAGTTCATAGAATTTTAGGATTTGTGTTTTCTCCATTAAAGTTTACTTATTTGTGAAAATAGTGGGAGAAAACATTAAGGTTTATTATGTGTTTTGCATGATTTATATAATTTCTTACTAAATATTATGAATATAAAGAATGAAAAACTCTATTTTTTTATTTTTTTTTGGGTTGTTTCGCCACAGAAACGTAAGATCCGAACCAGACCTGGACAGGTCGGTCAACTGAGCCTTTTTAGTCGGTCAACCAATTGATGTAGAGAGGGTTCAGACAATTTTGACAATTGTTCGTATTTTGTTTATAACTTTCTCATACGAATTCCGATTTAGGTGATTCAAAATTCTATGGAAAGATCAAGATGAGATCTAAAAGTTTCATGTTTTGAGTTTTTCGAAAATACAATTGAATCATAATAAACATTGGAATTGAAATCGGATCTGGTTGAATTAGGGTTGAATCGGTCAACCGATTCTTAGGAATCGGTCAACCGATTCAGTAAAGGTACGTTTTTGGATTTGGATTGATTGGTCAACCGACCCTTCACGGTCAGTCGATCGATTGATTCAGGATGCCATTTTTGGGTTTTTGATCGATCGGTTAACTGACCCTTTATGGTCAATCAACCGATCGATACAGGATGCCAAGGTTGCCCAATTTCAGTTGACCAAACCTTTTCGGTAGATCAACCAACTAATTTAAGATCTTAATATTTTTCCTGGGATGACCGGTAGGTCAACCGATGGCCTAAGGATAGGTATGGTTAGTCGCATTTTAAGGCCCAGTCAACCAATTGAATGCTCCAACATCAAAAATTTTAATTCGTTGCACGACATTCGATCAACGAACCATAAGGACGGTCAACTAACATAATTTTATATCTTGAAATAATTTAAAATGAAACAATATGTTATCAAAATAATCTCTATTGTGTAGTTTATTTTATTTTGGGATATTGAGATATAAATGTTTATTATTTATGCTAGCAATAGCAGGCCCAAAAGAAGACCATTGTTTGGGCGAATAATAAACATTGATGTTCGTTGTTTATGCGAACTGTAACCAGCCCAAAGAAAGGCTATCGCTTAACTAAACAATAGACATTATTTTGACATTAGTATTATTATTATCTATGCAATCAATAATCGGCCCAAAGTAAGTATATTGTTTGGCCAAATAATAAACATACTTGCGGGAATAAATGTGTGATGATTATCAAGTTTCCATGTAAACAATAAATTGGTCTAAAGAAAGGCTTATTGTAAGACCCTATTTTTTTATTTAAGATGCATTTTTGCACATTCAGAAAATAATGGGGTAGATGCGTCATTTCTAATTTAATTTAAAATTTGAGGGGTTAATTAGCAATTTTCAAAATGCAAATTGTAAACTTTTGGACTTAAATGATTTCAAAATTTTAATTAGGGGAGATTAATGTAATTTGGAAAAAAAAGTTAATATATATAACTCACACAAATTACAGCAAATAGGAGAGAAGAAGAATCCAAAAACAAAGAGAGAAAAAAAGAGAGAGAAGGCACTCCGGTATGGGTTTCGGTTGTCTGTCGTTCGGCCAATGGTGTGATCCGCGTGATTCAATCCAGCGTAAGTGTGTGTGCGCGTTTTGTTCTGTAGTCTGCGTTGCTGTCGTGGTATGGGTGTGATTGTGTATCGTCATTGGTTAGCTAAAAGGAAACATAACCAGAAAACGAAGAGAGAGAGAAGGTCGGCGATGGTTTGGTCGACGGGGGTAGTGATTGTTCGGCGGTGGGTCGTCGTGTTTGTTGTGTATGTGTGCATGTGTTTTGTGATTGTTGCAGTTGCCAACGGTGCTCCGTTTATCTGGTGGGAGGGATCGTCGTGGGTGTTTGGTTGTTCGTCGTTGGCGTGATGAAAGTGTGTGTGTCAAACGTGTGTGTGTGTTGATCGACCGGTGGGCGTCATCGATTTTGTGGGTATATGTGTGTTGTCTGTTCGTTAACGGATCGTCGGTATGTGTGTGCGTTGTCCAGTATTAGGGCTGTGGGTGCAGTGATTGTCGGAGAGAAAGTGGAGAGTTAGAGAGAGAGAATGTGGGTTCGGCTTTGTGTGTATGTGTTCGGTCGTAGGTTCAGAAGGGGCTGTGCAGGAGGCCAGCGGTGTGTGTTCCGTTCGGCATTGTGGGTGTTTTGTCGTCGTGGGTGTGTGGTGTGATCGGAGCAAGGTTGGTCGGCGGTGAGTCCCAGAACTAGAAGCAGAAGTGGGGAAAATAAAGAAAAAGAAAAAGAAAAAGAAAAACAAGAATTACATAAACAACCCCAATAAAATCCAAAAAATTCTTCTCGCGGTAAACGAACGATTCGGAACAGGTAGAATTCTGAACTCTCTTAATATATGTATTTAATTGTCTCATGGTGTGATGATGAAATTATTTGGTAAATCGTTGTGACATTTTACCTATTTAATTACATGAAATAATTTGGACGATATGGAATTTATGTGATAAATATGCTAATGTAGTTTATGTGTTATATTAATTAAATGCATATATTAGAAGGGTTGGAGTTCTACTGAGCGTTAGCTCACAACCTCATAGTTTTTTGTTACAGGGTTGGCGGGGACAAAACGACGAAGTGACTATTATTTAAATTTTCATTTGTATAATTGTAATTATTTATTATTTTAAACTGGAAGAAAATAAAAATGAAATTATTGGTAGGAGATTATTTATTTATTTAATTCTTTCAAATTAAGGGGAAAAGAAAAGAAAAAAAGAGAAGTTCGGCGGTGAGAGTAGGACGACGATGAATAAATTAGTTGAATTTTATTATATTATATTTTGAAATAGGTGTATTGTATAAATTTATATTATTACTAGGATTGTAAATGGATGAATATAAATTAGAAGAAACAGTAATTATAATTATCGTAGTCGGTTGTAAAATGTCTCAATTTTGGAAGTATTGAATTTTTGGTTTAAATATAATTAATTTAAGATAACTGATTTAAATAAAATGGTGGGAATTGAGTTTGTAAATTATGAGTTTGGTAATTATTAGTTGTTACTGGATTGTAAATTGGAACTATTTCTATAAATTGAATTATTAATTATTTGTCACCGCCATAATCGAATTTTCTAGAAGCTAAAATTAGGTCAATCGATTTTATAAAATCTTTAAATTTTGGATAATATTAAATATCCTGTTTTATAATTATAAATTATGAAATTATAAGTTTTGTCATCGTTATATATAAAGTTCGTGGATAAATTACAAATATAGATTGGGTATTTGGTTGTATTTATTGAATTTTATAGATTGGAAATTCGACCAGTTGATCTTAGGTAGAAATTCTCTATAGGAGAAACCAGAGTAGCGGCATTGAGAAACCGAAATTGTGACATATTGGTATCAAAGCTTAGGTTATAGATTTTGCAGAGCTTAGGTTATAGATTTTGCAGGCTCAGAATTTAGACTTGCAAGCACTTTGAACCGGGGTTATAATACCCATCATTCATAATAAATTGTTAATATGTAATAATAATAATTTTAGTGAAAATTGCGAAATAAAAGTTAAATGTGTTTTATGTGTGTATATATGAATTTAATATAATACGTGATTTATGTGCCCTTCATGGAATCCTGATATGTGATTTATGTGTCGTATTTGTCTCTATCTAGAGTTACGTGATAACTATGTATTATCAAGTGGTGATTTATGGGCATTAATATTTTATATGTATACCAATTGTTCACACATATATGCGTAGAAATAAAGATGAATAATATTATGAGCTCAATAATAGATATATACAGGTATTGACGTCTCTGTTATGTTTTTGGGAGGCTGGACACTTTACACTAATGTGTTATTACCATTATTTCACTATTGATCATTAACATTTTAGGTGATGGATAATTAATGTAACTTAGCAATAATGAGTTAAATAAGTCTGGGGGAGCGCCGTGTTAGTTGTGGACCATTGGAAATTATCGATAAATTTGAGTTATTAATTCAAAGGTGTATACTGTCTTCTATATAAATCGTGAAATTATATTTTCGTATTAAATTATAGAAAGAAAAAGGGGTTGATAAAATGGACGATTTTACGATGATTCATGGATCAAGTAAAATTTTAAAGAGTGAAAAATGATTTTATTATCCTGCTATGCCATAAGTTTCTTCTCATCTGGCGGATATGACCGATGAAATGTGGATTTCTTCTTGTTAGGCGGAGACCTACGAGATGTGAATTTCTTCTTGTTAGGCGGGTATGGCCTACGAAATGTGGATTTCTTCTCGCCAGGAGGATGGCCTACGAGATGTGGATTGACCTGTTTGGAGTGCAAATCTCACGGGTGGTACCCCTACCATTGGGGAGAATAAATGGCCCTGACACTGTTGATCATATTATATGACACAGTTGGACAGGTTGCGGTACTATCGTAACTCCCAATCATGAGGTTAAATGATCATATGACTATTAGGAGGTGGTATGCGGTATTTTACTATACGATGAACTGTCTAGAATAGTTGATTTAAATATATTCTTTCATTTCATTGGTGGGAGTAGAATTGGATTTTCAACATTATATGTGGGTATATATTATATTATATTTTCAAAAGTGGTGTTTGGAAAAAAAAAAAATTTGATCCATAAATTCATTTTGTATTATGGAGGCAGCATGTGCACTGTCTTCTATAAATTACAAAATTACATTTTCATATAAAATGTGAAGAACGTGTCTATTTAAAAATAGACGAATTTGCAACTTATATGGATTAAGTGAGATTTGATTTTAAAAGTGGAAGAGGATTTTTTGGACCAGGTTGATTTTAAAAAACATGAAAAATGATTTTTGAATCGTGTTGGTTTTAAAGGTGAAAAAAAAATGGATTGCTGGATCGAGTCAGTTTTTTGTTTTAAAGTGGGGAGTGATGTTTAGTCCGACTATACCATAGTTTCTTCCCGTAAAGGATGTGGATATTCTTCCCGTAAAGGATGTGGATTTTTTTCCCGTAAGGAATGTGGATATTCTTCCCATAAGGGATGTGAATTTTCTTCTCGTAAGGGATGTGGATTGAATCATCAGGAGTGCAAATCTTGCGGGTGGCTACCCCTACCATTGGGGATATATAATGGCCCTAGCACTGATAGTCACTGTAGACAGTACAGTCGTACAAGTTACGACAACTAGTCATTGTAGATGACACAGTCGTATAGGTTGTAGTACCATCGTAACTTTCGATCGTGAGGTAAACGATCATATGGCTGGCAAAGAAGTATATTATTTTATTATATATACATGAGTTGATTAGTCAAATTAAAACTGGTTCTATGTTGAAAATATTTGGTTGAGATTTTGATATTGACGGTGCGTTGGTGATATTTTGTTGAGATTTGGATATAATCGGTGTGGCTATATTTTATTGGAAAGAGGATTTTGATAAAAACTTTATCCATAAAACGCTTTTATACTACGAAGACAGTACACCGATAAAAATAACTCAACTATATGTATTGGTCCACTACTAACATTAGACGGAGTCGAAATGTAGGGTCATTGAGATTTCATGGGGAAAGGACAATCTAAATTATCCTTGAATTGATGAGTATTTTAGAAATTTATTGATATAATATTTTGATATACAATGACTATTGACTTTTTATGACATATTGAATTTTTGTAGTTGGGACGTATTTATGTATATTCGATACATATTTATATGTGAATTGAGACGTATTTGAATCGCTTGGCTTTATCAGGGACTTGATTAAATGTAGAGGTATGAAGGGAATTCTTATAGATGATCGTTTCACGTAATTTGATACATATTTATGTGGTTTGGTGATATTGATGTGTTTTGAAAGATGTTTATGTGATTTTAACGTATTGCGAAAAATTTATTATTTGAAGTTGGATTGTGGTAGTATTTATAAAACGTTTATAAGATTATTGAAATTTTGATGTGAATATTGCGATTGATGATTTTTAGTCTCACGGGTTAGTCCACGTGGAGTTTGGGCTATCTGTTGCTTATGATATTGGTTGCGAGTATTGTTGGTTTTAATGTTGGATGGAAATATCGTTGCGAACAGGGTGACTGGAAATGTCGGATGAAATGGATAAATGTTGGTTATGAAAAAATTACTGTTGGAATGAGATAAACCCAACCCACTGAAACTACTGTGATATTTTAAGGATATATTGTATTTATTGTTGTTTTTATCAGAGTAGCGCAACGGAAGCATTTGGGAACATGGGATTCTTTGACAATTGGTTGTCTGTGCTAGGTGTTACCGACCAAAGTGCACCCTGTTTGTTAGTTATTGAATATAATGTGGGCCACTGTGAATGAGAATGTTGCGATAGGTGGAAATGAGTTGACGGTTACAAATTATGGGTAACTTTCGGTTATGGGACCCTACATAAGAAACAATTGTTCTAGAATCAAGTATGACTAACATGCCCATGTAGTGCGACTCTAAATTTTTATTGTTTTGACTGAAATTTTAATTCCTATTGTTTGAATGAAAATTTCGGGACAAAATTTCTTTTAGGGGGGAAGGGTTGTAAGACCCTGTTTTTTTATTTAAGATGCATTTTCGCACGTTCAGAAAATAATGGGGTAGATGTGTCATTTCTAATTTAATTTAAAATTTGAGGGGCTAATTAGCAATTTTCAAAATGCAAATTGTAAAGTTTTGGACTTAAATGATTTCAACTTTTTAATTAGGGATGATTAATGTAATTTGAAATATATATATATATATATAAGATGAAAATGAAAAAAAAAATAGAAGAAAGAGGTAAGGTCGGTAAAAAATAGAAGAGAGAGGTAAGGTCGGTGGGGGCTTGGCCTCTTTTCAATATATATATATATAAAAACTCATACACATCACAGCAAATAGGAGAGAAGAAGAATCCAAAAATGAAAAGAAAAAAAAAAGAAAAAAAAAAAAAGGCAATCCGGTGTGGGTTTCGGTTGTTCGTCGTTCGGCCGGTGGTGTGATCAGCGTGCTTCAGTCCAGCGTGAGTGTGTGTGTGCATTTTGTTCTGTCGTCCAACGTTGCCGTCGTGGTATGGGTGTGATTGTGTGTCGTCGTTGGTTGGCTAAAAGAAAATAAAAACAAAAAATGAAGAGAAAGAGAAAGGGTCATCGATAGTCCGGTCAACGGGGATGGTGATCGTTCGGCGATGGGTCATCGTGTTTGTCGTGTGTGTGTTTCATGATCGTTGTAGTCGCTGACAGTGCTCCGCTCATCCGGTAGGAGGGATCGTCGTGGGTGTTTGGTTGTTCATCGTCAGTGTGATGAAAATGTGTATGTCGAACGTGTGTGTGTGTGTGTGTTGTCAGCCGGTGGGCGTCGTTGATTTTGTGGGTATATGTGTGTTCTCCGTTCGTTGACGGATCGTCGGTGTGTGTGTGCGCTGTCCAGTGCTGGGGGTGTGTGGGTGCAATGATCGCCAGAGAGAGAGTGAAGAGTAAGAGAGAGGGAAGGTGGGTTCGGCTTTCTGTGCATGTGTTCCGTCGTGGGTTCGGCAAGGGCTGTACAGGAGGCTGGTGGTGTGTGTTTCAATCGGCGTCATGGGTGTTCTGTTGTCATGGGTGTATGGCGTGATCGGAGCAAGGTCAGTCGGCGGCAAGTCCCAAAACTGGAAGCAGAAGCGGGGAAAAGAAAGAGAAAGAAAAAGAAAAGGAAAAACAAGAATTACATAAACAACCCCAATAAAATCCAATAAATTTATCTCGCGGCAAACGGACGATTCGGAACAGGCAGAATTCTGAACTCTCTTAATATATGTATTTAATTGTCTCATGGTGTGATGATGAAATTATTTCGTAAATCGTTGCGACATTTTACCTGTTTAATTACATGAAATAATTTGGACGATGTGGAATTTATATGACAAGCATGCTAATGTTGTTTATGTGTTATATTAATTAAATGCATGTATTAGAGGGATTGAAGTTCTACTAAGCATTGGCTAACAACTTTATAGTTTTTGGTTGTAGGGTTGGTGGAGACAAAACGACGAAGAGACTGTTATTTAAATTTCCATTTGAAATAATTATAATTATAATTATTTATTATTTTAAATAGGAAGAAAAATAAAATGAGATTATTGGTAAGAGATTATTTATTTATTTACTTCTTTCAAATTGAGGGGAAAAGAAAATAAAGAAAGAGAAGTTCGGTGGTGAGAGTAGGACGACGATGAATAAATTAGTTGAATTTTATTATATTATATTTTGAAATAATTGTATTGTATAAATTTGTATTATTACTAGGATTATAAATGAATTAATATAAATTGGAGGAAACGGTAATTATAATTATCTTAGTCGGTTGTAAAATATCTCAATTTTGGAAGTATTGAATTTTTGGTTTTAATATAATTAATTTAGGATAACTGATTTAAATAAAATGGTGGGAATTGGGTTTGTAAATTATGAGTTCGGTAATTATTTGTTGTTACTGAATTGTAAATTAGAACTATTTCTATAAATTGAATTATTAATTATTTGTCATCGCCATAATCGGATTTTCTAGAAGTTAAAATCAGGTCGATCGGTTTTATAAAATCTTTAAATTTTGGATAATATTAATTATCTGATTTTATAATTATAAATTATGAAATTATAAGTTTTGTCGTCGTTATATATAAAGTTCGTGGATAAATTGCAAATATAGATTGGATATTTGGTTGTATTTACTGAATTTTATAGATTGGAAATTCGACCAGTTGATCTTAGGTAGAAATTCTCTATAGGAGAAACCGGAGTAGCGAACCTGAAAAACCGGGTCGTGACACTTATCGTTTGACATGACCTATTGTCAACATTTGATTCATGCACCGAGAGTACCGATTACAATTAATTCCTCTGTACAAAGACTAGGAATAAATGTTATGCTAGGTATTTTGAGATGGGTCCCAAATTATGGATTAATTGTTCATGTCTTGTTTTATTATTGACATACCTGTATATGTGCTTGTTTATTTTATTCTCTATACAGTTTCTATTACTACTGCACCAAATGTTTCTGCCCAAGTCAGCAATATCCCAATGCTGTAAGGGATGAACTTCAAGGCCTGGAAAGAAACTGTAGAAATTGTTCTCAGTTGTATGGATTTGGATCAAGCTCTATTGGAGAAACGACCTACTTCTACTCCGAAAAATCTCAATGAAGTTAAAATAGAAAAGTAGGATCGGTCCAACTGGATGTGTTTGATGATTATGAAGCGCTTCATTCCGAAAGCGTTTCGGGGCTCTATTGTTGAGAGCAAAAGTACCAAGAAGTTCCAGGAGGAAGTTGACCAATTCTTTGCCAAAAACAAAAAGTTGGAGGTGAGTAACCTTCTGGATAAACTTTTCGCGATGAAGTAAAAAGGTAAAGGGAACATAAAGGAATACATCATGGAGATGTCCAATCTTGCATCAAAACTAAAAACACTAAAGTTAGAGTTGTTTGATGACTTGCTCGTACACTTAGTTTTGATCTCCCTTCCTACACACTTAGGGTAATTTAAAGTGAGTTATAATACTCAGAAGGACAAATGGTCCCTCAATGAGCTTATATCTCACTTTGTGCAAGAAGAAGAGAGATAGGAGCGAGATAAGACTGAAAGTGCTCACTTGGCCTCGACCTTTCAAAGCAAGAAAAAGAAAAGAGCTGAGGTTGCTGCGGAAGGATCTTCTCAGCAGAAGAAACAAAATAAGCAGGATGAGGTCTATACCTGATACTTCTGCAAGAAGACAGAACACATGAAGAAGAAGTGTTCCAAGTATGTCATCTGGCGTGCAAAGAAGGGTATGCTTAACTTTGGTTTGTTCTGAAGTTAATTTTGCTTCTGTACCTATGGATACTTGGTGCATAGATTCTGGTGTTACTGCTCACATAAGTATGACTATGTAGGGTTGCCTGTGGAGCTGACAACCAAGTGATGCTGAAAGATTCATCTTTGTAGGCGACGACAATGAAGTTGCAGTGGAAGCTATAGGGACTTTTAGACCCTGTTTGGTAACCATTTCCATTCCAGAAATTCTCATTCCATTCCCAGATTTTTGGGAATTCTGTTTGGGATATTGCGTTTGGTAATTTTTGTTTCCGTTTTCATTTCATTCCCATATGAGAATTGTGCCCACTTTTTTCTTAAGAAATGAGAAACAAAAAAAAGTTATTTCTCATTATTCCCATTCCATTCCCAAAACACATGGTCACTGTTCATCCGCCGGCCGACCACTGTCCGCCGCTGCCGGCCACCGCCATCCGCCATCTCCGGCGACCGTCGCCAATCACCGTCCGGCTAGAAATTTTCCGACCACATCTGGTCGCCGGCCACTGTCACACACCTGCCGTCGCCGGCGACGGTGCCATTGCCTTCTGGTCGGCGTCGCCAATGCCAGCGCCACTACCATTCGATCGTCTCCGGCCGGCGTCGCCACTGTCTAGTCATCGTCGGCCAGAGCCACAGCCGGCTGGTCGTCGCCGGTGCCGGACCGCCAGCGGTCGTCGGCGGCGCCGGACCGCCGCTGGCTGGTGACGGCGCCACTCCGGCAGGCCAAAACAGAAAGAAAAAACAAAAAAAAAATTAGGATAAAGTCGTTACCAAACATATTCCCTTCCCAAAACCAAAAAAAAAAAAATTATCGTTACCAAACGCGATTCTACTCCCAAGAAGAAAACAAAATTCCCATCCCATCCCATTCCATTCCCATCCTACTGCTGGAATGGAAATAGAAACGGTTACCAAACGCCACCTTAGATTCCGGTTGAACACCAAATTTTTCTTCGATTTGTCTGAGACATTTGTTGCACCATCATTTTGACGGAATTTGATTTCTATTTCTAGTTTGGACAAATCAGGTCTTAATTATTCTTTCTGAAATAATAAAGTTAGTCTCTATCAATGTTCAAATTTTATTGGTTCTGGTTCGTTGATTGATAATCTATATATTCTTGACATTAATTCCTATAATGAAATACTACAAACAAATTCACGTGGTACAAAGCAAAAATTTAATGAGAATTTTGTCACCTTATGGCACAAGCGCTTAGGTCATATCTCTAAACAGATAATTCAGAGACTTGTGTCGGATGGAATTTTTGAACCCTTAGATTTAATAGACTTTCAAGTCTGTATGGAGTGCATCAAGGAAAAACGAACAAACGAAAGAAAATTAGGTACCGAGAGAGCTATAAATGTCCTAGAACTAGTACATACGGATATATGTGGTCCATTTTCCTACGGCTTCATGGAATAGACAACAGTATTTTATTACGTTCATAGATGACTACTCTCGTTATGGGTACCTATATTTGATTCACGAAAAGTTTCAATCCTTAAACGCTTTCAAGTCTTTCAAAGCTGAAATCGAACTTCACCTTGGAAAGAAAATTAAGGTTATCAGATCGGACCGTGGTGGAAAATACTATGGGAGAAATGACGGATCAGGAGAACAACGTCCAGGACCCTTCGCAATTTTCCTTAATGAGTATGGAATTATTCCGCAATATACCATGTCGGGCAAGCCCACCATGAATGGTGTTATAGAGCAACGAAACTAGACTCTTAAGGATATGGTAAGGAGTATGATTAGTCATTCTCCCTTACCAGAATCACTTTAGGGAGAAACTTTAAAGACCGCAGTATACATCCTTAACAGGGTACCCCGCAAAGTAAATGCCAAAACCCCCTATGAGATTTGGACAGGAAAGAATCCTAGCATTAGGCATTTGCACATTTGGAGTTGTCCTACTAATGGGCGGCCTTATAGGCCACATGAAAGAAAATTGGACTCCAGAATGGTTAGTTGCTATTTTGTTGGTTATGCTGAGCACTTTCGGGGCTACAAGTTTTACGATCCCACATCAAGATTCTTCTTTGAAATGAGAAATGTGAGATTCATTGAGGGTGTTGAGTTTGAGGGAGAAGGAAATATAAGGAATGTTTTCTTTGAAGAAGAATCTGTCATTGACGGTAATCAAGTCTTTGTACCTATTGCTGTTCAAGACACAATTTTCTTCGAAAGAAAACATGTTATTAAAAGTGATCAGGTCTCTATACCTATCGTTATTCAAGACACTGCTCCGACTCTGGATAACAATGTTCAGGTTTAGGCTTTTTTTCCTAACATTGTTCTAGAACAAGACAACAATGAAATTCTTCCTCAAACACAACCTTTGGAACAAACTCAACAACCTCAAGAAGTGTCATTAAGAAAATCCACTAGGGAGAAGAGAAGTGTGATTTTAGATAAATATATCGTCTTTCTCCAAGAACATGAGGATGGCGTTGGTTTGACAGGGGATGCCCCAATCAACTTCTGTCAAGCCATGTGTAGTTCTAACTCTAAAAAATAGATCAATACCATGAAGGATGAATTGAAGTTTATGAAAGATAATGACGTTTGGGATCTCTTTGAGTTACTTGAAGGTGTGAAGCCCTTTGGTTGTAAATGGATATTTAAAACTAAGAGGGATTCAAAGGGTAACATTGAGAGATATAAAGTTCATCTAGTCACCAAAGGCTTTACTCAAAAGGAAGGCATAGACTACAAAGAGACTTTATCTCCAGTATCTTCGAAAGACTCTTTTAGAACTATAATAGCACTGGTGGCTCATTTTGATCTAGAGCTATATCAGATAGGTGTTAAGACTGTGTTTCTCAATGAAAACGTTGACGAGATTATCTATATGGTACAACCAGAAAACTTTGTATTAGGAGATCTAAAGTCTATGGTTTTTAAATTGAAGAAATTCATCTATGGTCTCAAACAGGCTTCCCGTCAATGGTATCACAAGTTTCATCAAGTTATCACTTCGTACGATTTTGAGGTGAATGTCATTGATAACTATGTATATCACAAGTTCAGTAGGAGTAAATATATCTTCCTGGTAGTATATGTGGATGATATTCTGCTCACTAACAGTGATATAGGCTTATTGCACGAAACTAAGAAATTCATGACGAAGAAATTCGAGATGAAAGATCTTAGTGACACCTCTTTCGTATTAGGCATCCAGATACTGAGAGATCATTCTCAAGGGATCCTTGGGTTGTTACAAAAGGGCTATATCGATAAGGTTCTAAGTAGAGTCGGTATGAAAGACAGTAAACTAGGAGATACACCCGTAGTTAAAGGAGACAAGTTTAGTCTTAATCAATGCCCCAAAAATGACCTTGAAAAGAAAGAAATGCAGAAGATTCCTTATGTGTTAGTAATAGGGAGTCCAATGTACGCTCAAGTCTGTACTCGTCTTGACATAACATTTATAATAGGAGTTTTTGGCAGATACTTGACTGATCCAGGTATGCAACATTGGAAGACAGCCAAACGCGTAATGCATTATTTGAGGAGAACAAAAGACTACATGCTCACTTATCAGAGATTAGATAGTTTGGATATCATCGGGTTGTCTGACTCCGATTTTGATAGATACCGAGATAGCAGGCGCTTCAAATCAGGCTACATATTTATGTTGGCTGAAGGAGCTATCTTATAGAAGTCTACTAAGTGGACTCTCACAACTTCTTCAACTATAGCAACGGAGTTTATTGCTTGCTATGAGGTGTCCAATCACGGAATATGGTTGTGAAACTTTGTTACTGGACTGCGTATGATAGATAGCATTGAAAGGCCATTGAAAATTTATTGTGATAATAACTCAACGGTTCTTTACTCCAACAACAACAGAAGCCCGACGAAGTCAAAATTTATTGACATCAAATTTCTAGTTATTAAGGAGAGAGTTCAAGATAAACAGATTGTTATAGAACGCATAGGGACAGATTCTATGCTAGTGGACCCATTAACTAAGGGCTTAACCCCTAAAGTCTTTCATAAGCACACCGCTCACATAGGTATTATTTCTGATAATACATTGGTTTAGTAGAAGTCATTGTTGTTCTATATGTTTTGCTTTAGACATTGAATTGTTTAAATTTTCTGTAGAATAAAATTGATGGTAAATTTTTTGTTTGCAATGTTTGCATTGCATTAAGGAATTTGGATTGATCTCACTAAACACTAAAGTTGAACCAATTTGAAATAGACATGTCTGAGGTCACATTGCATGTAATTTCCATGCTACTCATCCACATTTAATCTATGTCATTGAGTATACTAGTATGTTGATCATCGTGGTTTAGTCACGACTGTATTGTGATATAAGTTGTGGTAATTCCATTGCTAGTATATGAGATGGACCAGATTGTTTAAGGATAAATCTAAGGATAAATAGTATACGGATGCACGCCTAAGAATTTTGTGATATAATTGTTTCAGGGATAATATGTAGCCCAAGTGGGAGATTGTTAAGAAATTTTATTTCCTAATCTAATTTTGGGAAATATATTATTAACACAATTATATTTTCTATTTAAATTTAATGGGCTAAAATTAAGTGATCTAATTAATTTGGGTAAGCCCGTAGACTACTCAAAAGAAAGTAAGTTAAATGAGTAAGTATCAAAAACTGTTGGGGTGATTAGGGAATTATTTGAACCCTAATCACGCAATATAAATAGATAATACTAGGGTTATGGTCCCCAATAATACAAAATCGTTTTTACGGCTCACTTCTCCCTATCTGGTTTTGTGAATCATGAATTCCATTGAGGAACTTCGAAGAATTGATTGAGGAAAACCACGTACTCGCTCGATCCGTGTTTTTCTCGTGATCGATTGTCATAGAATTCCGCATCAGTAGTCAATTGATCTTAACGGATCCAGATACGTAATTTACATGTACATTAGAACTCTTACTGATTTGACGTATCAATTAAGGTGTTATAGATTCAGATTTATAGAGATTAAAATCCCAACAATACATCTTTTTTATCTTTTTGAAAAAAATATTTTCAACAAAGAACGTTAATGATTTTAGAAATGATTTTCTTCATAGAAATTTTCAATAACTTTCACAAACTAAAAAAATAGTATATGGACATATAACAATAGAGCATAGATTTTGCGCACAAAAATAATAATCAAAATGGTCTCATCTACAATCTATTACTAAATGATTTGAATATGAATGTAATGCTTCTCGGTTTCTTAGAATAATCTAAGTGCCCCCAATAGAAATGTTTCGATCAAATCTACACTTTCACAATCTAGAATTTCACAAGTATTTTTGCATCAATTTTTTTTTCACAAAATATAATTTTCTCTCTCTCAAAAATCTAATTTTCTAGATATCTTCAAACTGAAAAATACAGTTTAATATATATATATATTTCCCAGATATGCTCCAACAGTTATATTTCAAAAATATTGCCTAAACATTTTTCCTTAAACCCCCTAATATTTAGGCCAACCAATAAAGGCTACATTAACCTTGTATCCTCTCAATATCTAGATTTAGGCTCAAATATATTGAAATGACAACACCAAAATATTTGAAACGAAGCTTTACAAACGAGACCACAAAATTCGAAAAATGAAGGATTAGAATGCATTTGCAACAAAATCCTTATAAAAACATTTCTAGCCATTTAAAATAATTTTAAAACATTTAAATAATTTATAAATATTTAAAAACGAAAATGAAAGAAGGAATATAATGGACTAAGATTCAGTCTATTTTTAAAAATCTAAACCAATCAATTTACCGATCATGTATTCAGTCAACCGTTTGATGTCTGACGTTCGAAAAATATTAGATTCTCAAGAGGTTTTGGTCAACCGTTATTCCTTTTTGGTAGACCAATTTAGAACCTGTATTTGCAATTCAACCAATCAATCGACCAAAATATACTTTTTCTCAAATTTCTAGAACCTGAATTTGTCAGTCAACTGAATTTCATGCTAGTTTATTGTTTGATTTTTTAACTTTAACTAAATTTAAAAAAAAAAAAAAAAAAATTGTAACAACCAGTTGACCAATTTTTTTAGATCAGTTAACCAATTCTAATTAAAATTTCATTAAAAAAAACACTTTTTAAATATTTCTAACCACATAATCAATCACATATAAGCATTTAAGTTCGGTGTTGTGTGCAGTGAGTGATCCTAATCTGGTTATATTATGAATTTTTAAGAGTTAGCGTTGTTTTACCTAGGACTACAAAAAAAAAAAATGAGTTGTTCTTCGTCATGTTCCATTAATATCATCTTGGAAATCTTCACGTTGATTTCTCTTTTTTTTTTTCTTCCATTAATCATTTTGTCATCTCGACTAATCACCCTTCGCATCACCTGATTGAGAAGTGTCTGTCTGCTCACCCATTACCAAATCGATGATCAAAAAGCATGTTGATGAGAATCAACGAGCCGCATCAAAGGATCCGCTACATGTTCGAGTTGTGCCTATTACTAGGGAAAGATCCAAGAAGATCAAAAGTAGTACTTAATGGGCTAATGCAAGAGACTTGGCCCATACCTACAATAGTTAAGCCCAAATTAGATCCATCGGATAACTATAACCTAATCCATCTCATCAAGGCTAGCGAATGGGCTTAAACATGAAATTAAATGGGCCAAGGCATGAGGACCACGAAATTCTCAGAATATTTATTTTATTTATTAGTTTTTTAATTTTAATTTGGTATATTTATTTGATAATTTGTAAGACATGATTGCCAATTTAGCCTTTTCCTTTTTAGATTAAGAATAAGTCCTTTTCTTTTTAGATTAGGAGTAGGGTTTCTTTGTTTCTCTAGGATTCCTTGTTCCTCTAAGGTTTCCTTTTATTTCTAGTGTGGCCACCACTATTCATGGTACTGTTCACTGATAGTGTTCACGCGCACAATTCACTAGCTAGGGTTTTTTCCTTTATTGTTGGTCACCTAGTTGCATCCCACGGGAAAAAAAAAATACATTACTTTTGATTAATATAATTGTGAGAGTTTTCTCTTAAGTTCTTCAGATAACTTTTTCCGAACTTATCAAAAATTTCTTGTGGAGTTCAAACTCTATACCTTCGGTTCGTGATTCACTTATAATCATTGGGTCAAAGTGATTACTCTATACCTTTGGTTCGCGTTTCATTCATAAACGTTGGGTTGAGGTAATCTATATTTCAATTTCTGTATTTCTTATTTCGTTACAAGTCTGAATTTAGTTTGATCCTTTGCGAAGAAACCCTAAGTTGGTTTCGAGTCTCACTAATTCTTGGTGAGATTCGCATAATTTGGTAATCAAAGTAAGGTCTAAATTAGGTTTCATCTATCATTTTCTTTTTCGTTCATTAGTATTTATTCATTCCTAATTTTTTTTTCTTGACCGAATTATATCGTCAAATTTGGTCCGATTTTCTTTAAAGTACTATGCGTTTTATTTTTTCTATTCAAATTGGTCAGATCTTCATCAAAAACGCAGTGCATCTTTATTCTGGCCAAATCTCTTTTTTTTTTTTTAATAGGTTGCTGGATTTCATTATTTCAAAAAAAAAAAACAAAAACAAGAAAAAAAACGAAAAGAAAAAAAATAGAAACAAAAACCCAAAAAAAAAAACGGAACTTCAGCAGCCCCCCCCCCCCCCCCAAAAAAAATTGAGAATTATTTCTTATTATTCTAGTCCACAAACTTTTTTTTGTTTCGTCTTGTTCGCGTTGTTTTCGTTCCTAAAATCTCATTCATAATGAATCGATTTGTTGAGTTGGATTGCTACAAGAAAATTTCTGATTGAGGATGGTTAAGTTCAATGAAGAACTAGAAGAGTGAACGAAAGAGTGGAAAAAAACAAGAGAGTGTGAACTCATAAAAGGGTAAAAACTGAATTTGAGTGAAATATGAGCGCGAGTGCCATCAATCTTGAGAGAAACACGTGAGGGAATGTTTGTGAGGTTTGTTAACTCTGTTTTGCAAGTTATTAAGCATGTCTCAAGAAACAAATAAAGGCTCGTCTAATGAAGCATCAGAAAGGATGGACGTCATAGACGTTAAAGTTTTCTACAAAGCCTTAGAGCAAAAGTTTGAACGATTGAACTCGCGATTTGATGAAATACATGAGCGACTAGACAAAGTTGAGTCTAGTTCACAAAGGAGCAACCACCTAAAGCTCCTAATATACAAATACGAGAGAAAAATCTGCCTCGGTATGAATATGAAGATGATGATTAGGATGACATACAGGAAGAAGATTGCGCCTCTAATGCGAGTTTGGGCAGATTCGGGCAAGGATATAGGAATAGAAGAGATAGGTATGAGAAGTGGATCGATAATAATTTGAGAAGCATCAAGATAAATATTTTATCGTTCCAAGGGAAGAACGACCCTGAAGCATACTTGGAATGGGAGAAGAAGGTGCAATTGATCTTTGAGTGCCACAACTACTCTAAGTATAAAAAGGTAAAACTCGTTGTAATTGAATTTGTTGATTATGCTATAATATGGTGGGATCAACATTTGATGAACAGAAGGAGAAACCATGAGAGGCCTATCGAGACGTGGACGAAAATGAAGGCCATAATGAGAAGGACGTTTGTCCCTAATCATTACTATAGGGACTTGTACCAAAAGTTACAAAGTCTTACTCAAGGCTATCGGAGCGTGGACGATTACTACAAGGAGATGAAAATCACTATGATCCGGGTTAATGTCGAGGAAGATAGAGAAGCTACCATGACTAGATTCTTGAATAGATTGAATCGAGACATTGCTAATGTGGTGGAGTTGCAACATTACGTGGAGTTGGAAGACATGGTTTACATAGCCATAAAAGTAGAACGGCAACTTAAAAGGAAAAGAACTTGGTCATTTCAAAATTCGAGCTCCTCTACTTCATGGAGGCCGAATGGGTGAAAAGAGGAAGAGGATGTGTTAAAGTCCAAAATTGAACCACCAAAACGGAGAGACAACGTGCCCAATGTCAACAAAGGTAAAATCGAAACCCAAACTCGTAACCGTGATATTAAATGTTTTTGCTATTTAGGAGTAGGCCACATAGCTTCATAATACCCAAATAAGAAGACTATGATAGCACGTGTTGATGGAGAGGTGGAAACCGAAAGCGAGAGTGATGATGATCAGTTGCCACCACTTGAGGATGCTTGTGATGAGGATATGGAGTACCCAATGGAGTGAAAGTCACGTGTGGCAAGGCGTGCTCTAAGTACCCAAGTTGCAGAGGATGACATGGAACAGCAAAGAAAGAACATATTTCATACTAGATGCCACGTCAACAACAAGGTATGAAGTATGATCATTGATGGGGAAAATTGCACTAATGTGGCTAGCACTACTTTAGTAGAGAAACTGAAATTACCTACCTTGAAACACCCAAGACCGTATAAGTTGTAATGGTTGAATAATTGTGGAGAGGTTCTGGTAAATAAGCAAGTATTAGTTTCCTTTTTGATTGGGAAATACAAGGATAAAGTACTTTGTAATGTTGTTCTAATGCATGCGGGTTACATACTGTTGGGCAGGCTATGGCAATTTGACAGGAAAGTTATTTATGATGGGTTCAAAAATAGGCATTCATTTGTAAAAGACAATAAAACGATTACTCCTATGTCGTTAACTCCAAAACAAGTGTATGAAGATCAAATGAAAATGAAAAGAGAGAATGAGTTGAAAAAAAAAAACTTGTGAGACCGAGAGTTCAAAAAAAGATGAGAAAAAAAAAAGAGTGAAAAGAAAAAAGGGAGTAAAAAAAATTAGAGAAAATCAGAGAAACAAGTGAATTTTTATGCTAAGACGAGTAATGTTAAGAGGGATTTTTATTCAAATCAGCCTATATTTGTACTCTTGTACAAAGAGGCTTGTTTTACCACTAACGAAATTGATAAATCTTTGCCTAGTGTTGTTATTTATTTGTTGCAGGAATATAAGGACATGTTTCCTAATGATGTGCATAGTGGATTTCTACCTAATAGAGGGATCAAGCATCAAATCAATTTTGTGCCAGGCGCAACGATTCTTGACCAACTAGCCTATAGGTATAATTCGAGGGAGACAAAAGAACTTCAAAGGCAAGCTGAGGAGTTGATGACCAAAAGACACATACGAGAAAGTATGAGTCCGTGCGCAGTACGAGTGCTACTTGTGCCTAGGAATGATGGGACTCGGTGAATGTTTGATGATTGTCGAACTATTAACAACACTATGGTGAAGATTCAAGGACGAATCATTCTGAAGAGAGGGGGAATGATAAGAATCAACGAGAACCATCAAAGAATCCGCTACATGTTCGAGTTGGGCCTATTACTAGGGCAACATACAAGAATATCAAAAGTAGCACTTAATGGGCTAATGCAAGAGACTTGACCCATGCCTACAATAGTTAAGCCCAACTTAGACCCATCGGACAACCAAGGTCTAATTCATCTCATCAAGGCTAGCGAATGGGTTTAGATATGAAATTAAATGGGCTAAGGCATGAGGACCACGAAATTCTCAGAATATTTATTTTATTTATTAGTCTTTTAATTTTTATTTGGTTTATTTATTTGATAATTTGTAAGGCATGATTACCAATTTAGCCTTTTCCTTTTTAAATTAGGAGTAGGTTTCCTTATTTCTCTAGGATTCCTTGTTCCTCTAGGGTTTCCTTTTATTTCTAGTGTGGTCGCCACTATTCATGGTACTATTCATCGATACTATTCACACGCACTATTCACTAGCTAGGGTTTTTTCTTTTATTGTTGGGCACCTATTTAAGAGAGTTGTATCCTTTGGGAAAAAAAAAACAAATTACTTTTAATTAATATAATTGTGAGAGTTTTCTCTTAAGTTATTCAGAGAACTTTTCCCGAACTTATCAAGAATTTTTTGTGGCGTTCAAACTATACCTTTGGTTCATGATTCACTAATAATCATTGGGTCAAGGTGGTTACTCTTTACGTTTAGTTCGCGTTTAATTCATAAACGTTGGATCGAGGTAATCATTCTTTCAATTTATGTATTTCTTATTTCGTTACAAATCTTAATTTAGTTCGATCTTTTGCCAAGAAATCCTAAGTTGGTTTCGAGTCTCACTAATCATTGGTGAGGTTCGCATCACATGTGATCACATCTTAAATAAAAACATTAGTCCAACAAGCAATCAAGTTAATTATGTCATCAAAACCATTAAATTTCTTTAGACTTGTCAATCTCCCTCTTTTTTATGATAATAATTAACTTGATATTTTCTCAAAAACAGTATATACCACCTTCTTCCCGAATATGAAGACGAGTTTTGTTAACAAATATTATGTCCGAAATGACATTTTGACCTTGAAACTTTTAAAATTCGTCGGAAGGGACTTCTAATTTTTTTTGTTCTTCTTAAATTAAAATATTTTGAAAATTTTGAAAATGAAATCTAAAATTGAAATTTGTCCCATTGAGCGTCGACCTAAATTTTTTCGAAAATTCATTTTAGACCCAAAAAGTTTTTATAATATAAAATCAGACAATCAAAATATGATGTATACAACGTCAAGCCAAAACCCATGAGTAATCATCTTGTTCGTATTCCCCAGCCTACTGTCTCGTATGCACGGGAATAGGGGCATCTGATGTGAGATAATCTAGTTGGATCCTAATCCCAACCACGTGTCCCTTACCACCAACCATGTGCCATACACATGACACTACAAGGACCACACTCTCTGCATTAGTCGTAAAGGCAAGCCTAGGCGCGCATGTTGGGGCCCAGGAAGTTCTACTAGCGACCCAAGCAAGCTATTACGTAGAGCACTTCTACTCTCAGGATGGGGGACCCCCGATCATCATCCTTGCTAGGGACAACAGGTCAAAGACTTCAACCACATCACCCCGAGCACAATCATCAACCCCGAGACGTGCCAAGTTATTGGTGCGCCTGTTCATGGACAATTGTGACTGTCTCTTCATGTTTAGGAAAGAGTCGTTCTGATTCCAAAAATAATCACCTATCACTCCATACCCCGCAATATCTATGAACTCAAGAAGGAATGATTGAGATTTACAGAAGACTTACCAAATATAGTTTTCATCTCCTATAAATGCTACGCGATGGGGGTCTAGTCAGGGACACACCTTTTCTTAACCAATACTCTACCAAAATTCCTTAAAAAAAATATTATTGATTCTCACACTGGAATTGCAATACCGACAATCCACTTACATTGTATTGTTTTGCAGAAATCACCGGGAAGGAGATCATCTATTTTGAATCACAAAAATTTGTTTCTAATGAGTCAAATTTTGGGTTAATCAATATATTTTTTGAAAAAAAAAAAGAAGGGAATAATCAGCTATTAGCAAACGA
Source organism: Eucommia ulmoides (assembly GCA_016647705.1). Classification (NCBI taxonomy): domain Eukaryota; kingdom Viridiplantae; phylum Streptophyta; class Magnoliopsida; order Garryales; family Eucommiaceae; genus Eucommia; species Eucommia ulmoides. Next base: position 28,717,320 of record CM028340.1, on the reverse strand, counting down.
CAAACAAAAGAAACAACAGGGTCTAAGTCTAACTCGGTATGAACGTGGTGGATCCGGGTAGGCAATAATGCCGAAAAGGTTGCAGTTGGTTGCCGATAGGAACATGGTGGGAGCCATTCGCTTTGAATGGAGCAAAAAGTGGGGGGTTGGACGTATCTCTGGATGACAATGAATAAAAATCAAAAGAAGACGAAATGCAACTTTTCACCTTTGATTGTGCAGTCTGAACACTGTTCTGACACCTTATCGCTTCCACCCAAAATCGAGTGGCCGGCCTTCATTTGAACCCCACTCAATCGATGACCTTTCTCCGTCACGTGACAATGTCCCTATTAATTTTATTTAATTATCTTCTTTTAGCAAGACTTTGGTCATTATTTCTATTTTCAGTTTTTGTTCGTTTGGAAATATAGGAATTTTTGTATGGCAACAATTTTTGAGGTCCTATATTAATGAAACCCACCACCGCTTTTGGGATTTAACCAACGTTAGAAATTAAATTATTTTGCTACCCCCTGATATATTTTAAGAAATTTTTTGAAAAGTTTTAAGATTTCAAAAATAATTTTTTAAAGATCTTATGTGTAAAAAAAATTATTGTTATAGAATTTCATAAAGTGATATTTTATGAAATAGAATTTTTGGAAAAATTTTCCTATTTTTTTTCTATGACGAAATTGCCTTAAATCAATTCTTATTTGGACATGTTATTCACCCTTCTGAAGTCGAAACAACCCTTTGGCTCCCCAAAGAAGTCTACCAACTCACCTGTTCTTCTCACTCTATCTTGTGGATCCTTTATATAATGTTTGTATCGATCTCATTTTCCATCAATCACGAAATTTATCGCGTTAGGGTCTTATTTGGATGGTAAATGTTTAAAGAATTTTTGTCATTTCTCTCATCTGTCATGTTGTATAAAATCACAATTTTTTTCTATATTAGCAAAATACCAATGAAATACTTATCATTTTTTGTCAAACATCATTTAGTTACTCTATAGTGAAGAAATTAATGAAAATTTTATTTTAATGATAACTTTACATTTAACAATTTAAACACAATTAAATTATTAAAAATAAAAATACATAAATACCCCTTTAACTCTTTTTTTTTTATATGATTTTTTCTTTTACCTTACTACACTAACATCCCTATTATTAAAAACAATCACACCTTTATTTTTTAACTTTTTACAAAACTTATTGTGCAACAATTTTTCAAGTCACCCTGACATGTTCTTCACAAATAATAAGAATAACACAACAACAATGCATTAATAACTCTAAAATTACTTTCAATAAAAAAAAAAAAAAAAAAAAAAAGTTGAATCACCTTTGCAAAAACCAAAAACCAAAATTGATATATTTGACAAACAAAAACAATGAACCCTGACCCAATTTTGGCGAACAAAGCTGAAGAACAAAAAAAAAATGCTATGCAGCAGCTTTTACAAAATTTTACTATGAAATAACTTTTTACAAAAATTGTTGTGCAATAATTTTTTAAATCACCATGAGATGTTCTTCACAAAGAAGAAGAAGAATACATGTATGGGTAATAAGATTTTCAGTAAAATTAATTTGGTAGATGGAGATAGTGAGTAAATAATAATGGCCCTTAGGCCCATTAAAAAAAAAAAAAACACTATTATTTGTCAAGGTGCTTTGGTTGTCTAGAAATGAGCAAGTACCTCCTTATATGTGATTTATCTCCCATTTTCAATCTTTTTATCATTAATTAATAATATATTTTCATTTATTAAATATCAATCAACTTCTTATCAATTTTTTTAAAATGTTATTTATTCCCCCAATAAATTAAAAATTACTAAAAAAATTATTGTAATGACAACTTTACCTTTAACCATTTAAAAATACATCAATGTATATTTTATCTTTATATATTTTCTTTCTTTACTTTTTAACACTAGCATCCCTATTTTGCAAAAAAAAAAAAATTAAACATTTTTCTTTCTATTTTTTTTTAAAGAAAAAAGAAAGTGTCTCACCCCTCCAATCTTCGTCTTCCTCTCCCTCTACCTCTCCCCATCACTACCTCACCAAAACAACCCCACCCCTACCTCATCGAAAAAAAAAAAATCCAGTTGCCAGGGGTGGCACAGAGTTCAAGGACATAGTGAGATAGATGGATGAAGTTTAACTTGGAGTCAAGTTGGACCCATTTCCGTGCCGCTCTGGATCAATAGTTGTGCTCGTCGACACAGATCTAGCATGGAATTGTGCCTACGAGCACAAAGCTGACACTCTGCAGGGGAGAAAAAGAGAGAAAGATTAGAGGAGATGAGAGAAAGGAAGAGAAGAAAGAGAAAGAAGAAGAAGAAAATGAGTTTTTCTAGCAAGATGGGGGTGGATTTTCTGACGAGGTGGGGGTGAGGTTGTTGTTTCAATGAGTTTGTAATTTTGTGTAAAATAACATGGATGGAAGATATGTGGTATAAACCCTCTAATAATTAATAAAGTGATGTGGCTAACTATTAGCCTCTTGAGATCAGGACAAGATGTTGGGTTAGATTTTGGTCACATGTCCAAGCCAACGTCCTTGCAAGGTAAACCTGACTCAGTTGACTTGGCTAAACGGAGCAATGCCGGATGGCGGAGGCAAAACGGAAGGTATTGGCATATGTCAGCATGCGTGGCACACAACGGCGTTGTTGGATGATGTACGAACATCAGGCATGCTGAAACGAGGCACGATGATCCTAGGCGCAAGACTAAGATCGACATTCACGAGGACCAGCTTGTGCATGAAACCAAGCTAACGTGACAGAACGTGGGCGCATGGCACATTCTGGGCAGTCGGGCAATATGACAAGGCGTCGACATCCGTCAGCATGACTAAGAGTTAAAGAGTTAAAGGGTAACCAGGCCGTATGTAGACACTACAAGCAGTATGCAAAAACGTTGAGCTAAAGAGTTAGCTCGTAGAAGTACAAGAGATTGGAAGTTCCAAGGCGGTTATGGGCAGTTATGGATAGTTATATGCAGATTAGGTTGGGAAACTGCCCATCTATGGGCTTGGCAGGTGTTTAACAAGTGTCAACTTCCTGCCTAGACAGTTGGGGATGTCAACTACCAACTATTGCCTATAAATACCTGATTGTAATGTATGATTTTGATTAGAGACTTGATTCTTGCAAATTTGTATACCGAAATTGTAGACACTTGGTTCCTTATTCTTGAGTTTAATACAAGGTTGGGTTTTACCCGTAATCGTTTATGTGCCTATGCGTGGGTGCGTTTATACTGTCTGTTTTCGATGTATTGTGTTGTGTAAAACGTTTCAGGAACGTGACTGACTGATTGTGCCAACAATCAGGTCATCACTTGGTTATAAATTTGTGTTAAAAATAATAACCATGTGATAGTGGGTATTAGATCCATGTTAATGAAAATGGCCCATGTATCAAGTATAAACAGTTGGTTGGAAGCGTTGGAAGATTACGTCGGTGTACCACCAATAGGTCGTGAAGTGACTCTATCTGTCCAGAACGCTGAACTGAGGGTCGAATTTACGAATCTTCAAGCCTCCAAAATGATTTCTATACCAATACATTAGTCAGGCTCAAGTCGATAATGGAAGACATGAGTGCACTGACTGATATCTGGAATATAAACATTGGAAATATGGAGAAATAACTCTCCATATGGAAAAAGACCGTCACTGGACAAGGAACGCGAGATGGCCCAGCAAAGGTATGAGTATCGGAACCTAAACCATTCTCTGGCGCTAGAAACGCTAAAGAATTCGAGAACTTTCTGTGGGACATTAAACAGTACTTCAAAGCTACGCACATTCCAGACTCTGAACAAGTGGCCATAACCATGATATACCTCCATGGCGACGCGAATCTATGGTAGAGGACACGTGTTTCAGACCAAGATCGTGAGCCGATCACGGAATAGAGAGATTTACAGAAAAAGTTGAAGGAGCAATTTCTGCCTAGTAACACTTCTTGGGTTGCTCAAGAGTCCCTAAAGAACTTGAGACAGACGAGTACAGTACGTGATTATGTAAAAATATTTCTTTCGATAATGCTAGACATAAAGAATATGTCCGAGGAGGACAAACTGGTTAATTTCATGTCGGGATTGCAATAGTGGGTATTGATCCTAAGATTTTGATGAACAATTAAGTGTTGATATTTTGGTGGAACTAATGGTTTGTTAAGTGTTTCAGTTAATTAAGTTCCAGTGATAAAGATGCGATGACAAATTATGAATGGATGCTAAATTATGATGTCAAAGATAATGAAAAATTAAGAGTTTGAAAAAATTAGGAAAAACAATTCAGGTGAATTTCAACTCTTAATATCCCAATTAGGAACACACACGGCACAAAAAGTTTTTATTATTTATGTGTGTTTCAATAATATGAAATTATTTGCTCCTATGTGTATTTAAAAATAAATATTTATAATTGACTAAAATAGAATTTAAGAAGTTAGTGGAGCTTATTTAAAAAAAATGGTTAAAGGGGTGATAACGTAAATAATAATGAGTTAAAAACAAGTTTAGAAAATATATCCAACATGCATAAGTCGACTGGTAAGTTGACCGGACAAAACAATATGAACTCTCTGTATTTAGCAGTCGACATGTAGGTCAACTGGTGAAAAGAAGATGAGCTCCCTATATCTCTAAGTTGACAGGTAGGTCGACAGGTGAAAGTAAATCGAACTCTCTGAATCTCCAAGTCGACAGATAGGTCGACCGATGAACGCAGCAGCTTTGGCTTGGCTACATCCTGAATCTAGCAGTCGACTGAACGGTTGACTGAGGACGCTGTTTCAGGATAATGAGGATTCCGAATTCATATTTAAAAGTAACCATTTTTTGTTGGGATTTGTGAGATATTTAAGCGATCTTATGAAATTTAAGATATGCTTCACCTATTATTTAAATCCTATTAAGTTGGTTCATTAAATTTTAATGTTTCTCAATTTGGTACATAAAATTGTTTCTATTCTATTTAATTGAGATTGAGAAATATTTGGGGGACATAATTGAAATATTTAAAAGTCATTTATTAAGTGAATTGAACCAAAATGAAGTCATAATGATATACGGGGTCTAAGAGAGCATTTGAGTGTCATGATACATGGGAACTAACCGTTAGAGAGGTGATTTATATCCCATATATATAGACCTGTGTTTTTCATATATCATTAAGCAGTGAAACATAGATTAAGAGAGTTTAAAGAGTTGAGATCATATTGAGCTGTTATAAAAGATATCATTCTGAGATTTTGTAAGAGCTATTCTAAGAGACGATCTTGAGAATTATTGGCTATTAATCTTTGCTATTACCGGATCTGAAATAACATCGCTCTATTTATTTTTTCTGTGGATTCTGGGTGAGATCTTTCCAATTACTTTTTATTGTGCATTGCTTGTTTAATTTTTGAAAATTGATCTTTAGAAATTATTTTTGATTTTTATTAAAGAAAATATTTTATAAACAATTTCTTGAATCTGATTACGTGCTCAATTATTTGCTACCCATATTTCGTTTAAAATCAAATTTTCAATCTCACACTTTTCTATCACTAGACTTGAGATATTAATCGAGTTATAATTTATCTAGGGTGGTAGAAGTTCCAAGTGAGATAATCTGCTTATTAATTTATATTGGTGAGTAGTGTGACTGATTAAATACTGTTGGGGGTAATTAATCAAAGGATAGTCGATTTTCAGTTTCTTCCTGTAAAGAGATTGAGGTAGTAATTCTTCCTAGATAGAATTGATTTTGAGTGAATTTAGTAAATGTTTCATCCTTACCTGAAAAAAAGATAGTTGGAGTGTTTTTGTGAGGTTTTGATTCTTGAGCCTAAGGTATAAAAAGAATTAGGCTATGATTCTTCTTGTAATAGAATTGGGTTGATTCTGAGCCTGTAAAAGAATCGCTGTAAGGGTTTGGTTCCTACCTTTAAAGGGATCTTGAGTATTAGTGAGTGAGAATTTTCGTGGGGCTTGGAGGACTGAATTAACCAAGAGTAACTTGGTGAACCAAGATATATTGATGTGTATTGTATTGCTTATTTCCTTGATTTTATTTTTGTTGTTTGGTGTGCACCTAGTTAATTATATAATTTTGCTGTAATATAAAGATAATAATTAATTTTAGGATAAAATTAATTGTTTAATTTTTGAAGTGTTACTTTTTCTCTAATATTTTTTAATTACCCAATCCACCCCCTTCTTGGGTATTCCACTGGGCCAACAGTGGGCATAAGCAAAATTACGGTGGCAAGGTGTGTGTAACTTGCCAGTTGCAATTGTTGCTGTCGTTAGTTTGGTTGATTACAAAATTAGTGATCGAGGCAAATTTACTATTGGTACAAAAAGTAAAGACAAATACGATGGTTCGAAAGACGGGAAGAACAAGGCCCATGGTCTGAAGAAGAAGGGAAATGTTGGAGATTATCAAGCCAAATCTAAAGGTAAGGGACCATCCCGATTAAAAAACAATAAGAACTAGGGTTGTTTCCTGTGCAACGGACCACACCGAATGAGAAATTGCCCCAAGAGGGAAAAGATCAATGTTATTTTTGCCGAGGACTCGGGGGATGATGGTGAAGAATCTTCTATGAGAGTCAACTAATTGCAGATTCTTAGCGCACTCCCTGAGAAACCTCCATCATAATAACATAGTTTGTTGTATGTGAAAATACTGATAAATGGTTATGAACTACTAGCAATGGTGGATACTGGTGCTACTTACAACTTCGTGGCTGACCGAGAAGTTGATAACCTCAAGTTAGGATTGGTGAAGAATCCTAGTCGGATCAAAACGGTGAACTTTGAAGTTATGCCCATCCGTGGCTTAGCTTATGTCGAATTGAAAATTGGTACGTGGAAAGGAAATGTGAATTTGATGGCAGTACCTTTGGATTACTTCAACGTCATCTTAGGAATGAAATTTCTGATAGCGGCCAAGGTAGTAGTGATGCCCTATCTTGGGGGCTTGTTGATTGCGGACGAGGAAGGGCCTATATTTCTTCACGTTACTGAACATGAACAGTCTAAGAAGGAAGGAAAGAAAAAGGTCGATATGCTATTGGCTTTACAAGTTAAGTCAGGATTGAGGCATGGCGAGGGTACCTACCTCGCTGCGCTAATTGAAATCAAACCCGACCAGATGGTGGAAGTCCTTGACATTGTCTCTGACATTCTCAACAAGTTCAGCGATGTTATGCCCCCATAACTCCTGAAGACTCTTCTTCCTAGGCAAGTTGTATATCACAAGATCGAGTTGGAACCCGGAGCAAGGCCTCATGTACAATCCCCTTACCGGATATCTCTATCGGAGTTGGCTGAACTTAGAAAACATATTGGAGAACTTCTGGATACTCGGTATGCTAGGTATATGAAGCCGTCAAAAGTGTCGTATGGTGTACCGGTTCTATTCCAGAAGAAAGCTGATGGATCGATGCGCATGTAAGTCAACTATCGGGCATTAAATAAAGTGATAATCAAGAATAAGTATTATGTTCCTAACGTTGCAAACCTGTTTGATCATCTTGCACGAGCCAAGTATTTCACGAAACTAGACCTTAGATCGGGTTATTGGTAGGTTCATATTGCAGCAAGTGACAAATCAAAGACAGCGTGTAACCTGATATGGTTCTTATGAGTTTTTGGTTATGCCGTTTGGCCTAACCAATGCCCTGCCACATTCTGTAATTTGATGAATGTTTTTCTGTACAAGTTCTTGGATCGTTTTGTTGTTGTTTATCTTGACGACATCGTGATCTATAGCGAGATGCTATAAGATCATATTATTCACTTGAAAATGATTCTCTCTAGGCTGAAGGAGAACCAATTGTAGGTGAAGAATGAGAAGTGTAAATTTTGCTATACAAAGGTGATGTTCCTTGGATATTGGGTGAGCCAAGGAAAAGTATATATAGACTAACGTAAGGTGCAGGCTATCGTTGCTTAGGTAGCACCGAATAAGGTTGCAGAACTACGTTCGTTTCTTGGACTTACAAATTACTATCGTAAGTTCATACAAGGATACTCAAAGAAAGATGAGTCCACTAACGGATTTATTGAGGAAAGACGCAACGTGGGAATGGACTCTGAAATGCCAACAGGCATTTGACTGGCTAAAAGCTGCGGTTTCTGCAGAACCTATTTTAAGATTGCCACAGTTTGAGGTGCCTTTTGAGGTGTGGATTGGTGCATCCGACAGAGCAATCGGTAGTGTCTTAGTGCAAGAAGGGCACTCAATTGCTTACAAGAGCAGAAAGTTGAAGGATACTGAACAATGGTACTCGACAACGCACGAAAAAGAGATGACGGTTGTTGTTAGATGACGGTTGTTGTTCACTGCCTCGATACATGAAAGCATTACCTGATGGGTACAAAGTTTACGATGATGACCGACAACGTGGCGAACACCTACTTTAAGACCCAAAAGAAATTAGCATCGAAGTAGACACAGTTGAAAGAATTCTTAGCTGAGTTTGTTTTTACTTGGGTGCACAAACTAGGAAAATCTAATTCGGTTGCTGATGCGTTGAGTCAGAAGGAAGTTCTGGAGTATGTTGCGTCGATTACGCAGGTGGAGACTGATTTCTTGCAAAGAATTAAATATCAGTCCCCACATGACTCTTCTTACCAAAAGCTTCGACAACAAGTCGACGATGGTGTTGTCTGAAGGTATTGGGTAGAATACGAGCTATTATATGCCAAGGGGAACCGACCCTATGTCCCGAGTAGAGGTGGGTTAAGGAGATAACTATTACGCGAGACACATGACACTTATTGGGAAGGGCACCTCGGCATTGAAAGAATGTACGTGTTGTTATCTTGGTTATTTTACTGACTGAAAGTAGAGGATGACACAGAGACCTATGTCAAGACTTGTCTTGTATGCCAACTAGACAAATTGGAGAGGAAGAAAGAAGCTGGATTGCTACAATCGTTGTCAATACCGGAGAGACCGTAGCAGTCCGTTTCAATGGACTTCATTTCTGGTTTTCTAAAAGTTAACAGTATGCATTCAATTTTTGTCGTTGTCGATCGTTTCTCCAAGTATGCAGTGTTCATTCTTGCACCCTATGCATGTCCTGCCGATGTTGCAGCAGAATTATTTTACAAAAACATTGTAAAATATTTTGGACTACCTAAAGATATAATTAGTGATCGAGACACTTGTTTCATAGGACATTTTTAGATGGTGCTGTTTAATATGATAGGCATCGAACTGAAGTTTTCTACAACAAACCATCCTTAAACGGATGGACGTACCGAACGGATGAATCAATTACTGGAGGAGTACCTACGATACTATGTAATGGAGAGCCAAAAGAAATGGGTGGAGTTGCTGGACAATGCACAATTTTGTTATAATCTGCACAAGTTGTCAGCAACGGGAATGAGTCCGTTTGAGATTGCAAATGGGCAGTTTAACGCCAAATGAAGTGGTTGCCCAGCGTACTGGTGGGAGTTATTCTGCTACCTATTGATTCACTCGGGCAAAATAGTAGTTGATTAATGAGGCTAAGGACAGTTTAGCGAAGGCTAGTCGGAGAATGAAGAAGTATGTAGATCAACACCGCAGAGAACTAGAAGTCGGAGATCGAGTGATTTCGAAACTCACTCCACAAATCTGGAAGAAGATCAGCAGCAAAACAGTACACCGATAGTTGATACTGAAATACGATGGACTATTTGAAGTGGTCAAGAAAGTTGGGAACGTTACTTATCGGTTGAAGCTACCAGATAGGTTGAAGATCCACCCCACATTCCAAGTTTTCTAAAACCTTTCAATGATGACTTGCTGAATTTGGGTAGAAAACAGGCGAGACGAGCACAGCCTGTAATCTGTAAACAGTTTGAGAAGGACGTTGAGAAAATTCTAGATCACAAAACCGAATGGATGAGCAAGAAAAACCGAAGGACCCATTTCCTTGTTCAATGGAAAGGGTCAAACAAAGCAGACGCTAGTTGGGAGAAAGACGTAACCCTCTAGCAGTTTGAGAAATAGATTAAGGAGTACTGGGACAAACACCCTCCGATAAGGACGTCGGTCTCTTTTGGTAGGATTGGTTCATTAGCTTCCTTGAGATCAGGACAAGACATGGTTGGATTTTAGTAGCATGTTCAATCCAACATCCCTACTAAGTAAACTGGACTCAGTTGACTTGGCTAAACGGAGCAATGCCGGATAATAATGCGGAGGCAAAACGGAAGACATTGGCATGCGTCAGCATGCATGGCACACAACGATGTCGCTGGACGATGTGCGAACATTGGGCACACTAAAACAAGGCACAGTGATCCTAGGCACAACACTAGGATCGACATTCACGAGGACCAGCTTGTGTATAAGGCCAAGCTAACGTGACAGAACGTGGGCGTATGGCACGTTCTAGGTAGTCGGGCAGTATGACATGGCGTCGACATCCATCGGCATGACTAACAGCACAAAACAGTGAACAGGCGGCATGTAGACACAACGGGCAATATGCAAAAACGTTGAGCTAAAGAGTTAGTTCGTGGAACTACAAGAGACTGGAAGTTCCAAGGTGGTTATGGGCAGTTATGGACAGTTCTATGTAGATCAGGTTGGGAAACTACCCATCTGTGGGCTTGACAGGTGTCTGACAAGTGTCAACTTCCTGCCTAGACAGTTGGGGATGTCAATTGTTGTCTATAAATACCTCATTGTAATGTCTAACTTTGGTTAGAGACTTGATTCCTACGAATTTGTATACCGAAATTGTAGACACTTGGTTTCTTATTCCTGAGTTTAATACAGGGTTGGGTTTTACCCGTAATCGTTTATGTGCCTGTGCGTGGGTGCATTTATACTGTCTGTTTTCGGTGCATTGTGTTATTTAAAACGTTGTAGAAACGTAACTAATTGATTGTGCCATTGATCATGCTATCACTGGGTTATAAAATTGCGTTAAAAATAAGGGGAAAAAATTTAGGGGTCCCATTTGTTCAAAAAATAACTTTCTAAGTCTCATGCTTTTTGAACTCATTCCAAAAGTACCATTATGTTTAGTCTTCCTAAATTACCCTCCAATAGCTACAAAATTTACAAAAATACAATTTTGGCCTTTTTTTTTTTCTTCAGAACTCCTAATATATATATATATATATATATATATATATATATATATATATATATATATATATATATATATATATATATATATATATATATATATATATATATATATATATATATAGAATTTCATTTGTTTTCAAAATTTTCTCAATTTTTATTTTTTAATAAGAAATTTAATTATTTTTTATTTTTTTTGTACAATATCATAAATACCTTGATTATGTTTCACTTAATTTTATTTAAATTTAGTTTATTTTTTAAAATATTCTATGAACATTTTAAAATATAAAAAAAATATTAAATTCTATTTAAATTGAAAATTACTTTAAAATAATTCTAAAAATCAACTAAGTGGATATGTACTTAGATATCCATTAAGTGGATATCCACTTAATTATATTTAGTAAATATTCACTTACATTATTTTTCACTTAATTTAATTTTAATTTTAGTTTATTTTTTAAAATATTCTATGAACATTTTAAAATATAAAGAATTAGAGAAACCAGAAAATAAAAATTCTACTGAATATAAATCTTCAGTTACATTCCATTAGAAAATTACATAAATCCACTTAAACCCTAAGTGGAAATCCACAAAAAAAAAAAAAAAAAAAAAGTGGAAATCCGCTGAAAATTAAGACGATTGACGTCCGTCGTCTTCGTCAATCGTCACACCGTCCCGCTCCCTCCATCTTCATCGGTCTTCACGCATCAATTTTTTAGCCACATATCAAGAGCTTTTTCTGAGTTTCAATCTCCAAAGCTAATTAAAAAAAAGCATATAAATAATATAATTAAAGAATAAAATTCAAATTGACAACGACGAAAAAAATATTCTAGACGTACAATTTTTTTTAAAATTCCACTTAAAATTACTGATATCTACTAAAAATCAATAAGTAGATATCCACTAAAAACAATCAGTAGATATCCACTGAACTTAAAAAAATAATACAAACATTTAAACGATCAATCTAAACAATCTGTGGATATCCACTGATACTACTAGCACCAACCATCCCAGCACCAACTGCTTCGGCAAAGTATTTCGCCTGCAAAATCCCAAGAAATATGAAGTGGTTCTGAACATTAGAAACACCAATTTTCCAAAACAAGAACAAAGAAGAGGAAAAGAAAGAAAGGAGATTATAGTGGCATTTGTTTAGTGTTTCTATGCCCAGAAGGTATAAACAATTCAGTCCATTTAACATAAATTTGTTCTAAAATTTTGGGGGCAAATGCCATTATTTTGTCTCTCACTAATCTACAAACAAAGACACTAAACAAACTGGGCTCATACCTCTTGAATGGTATTCTTTAATGCATATACTGAACAATAATATCAATAAGTGGATATCCACTTAATTGGTTATCCTGAATAATATCAAAATTCTAATTCATTCTTTGTTCTAAGCAACCAAACAGTTTGAAATGCATCATCATCTCTCAAAATTCAGAGCAAAAAGCAAAAAGAAAATAAAAAAATATCTGTAATTGTTCGTCACCGCCACGCCACCGCCGTTCGTTACCGCTACGCCGTTGTCACCATTTTCGTTCGTCACCGCTACACCGTTCGTCGTTTGGTTGCTTAGATCTACTCAGATTTGGAGACGACAACTACGAACGACGGCGAAGAACAACCGACGAATTGATTTTTGGACGAACGAATGGCGGCCGACGAATCGAAGCTACGAACGGCTGGCGATCTGGTTCATCTATCTCACTAGCGCCGAAAGTAGAAGTGGCGACGGCGAACAGAAATGAAGAGAGGCGGCGACGGCAAGGCTTGAGGAAGAAGATGAGGGGAAGGAACAACGAGCAATAGCGGCGGCAGCAACGAACGGTAGTGACACATTCATTTGAGAGAGAGAGACAAAAGAGTGAGAGCGGCGATTGAAGAAGGGAGAGATAATACCAAACCTCAATTGAAATAGGGTTTGAAATGTGTGAAAGGGTAATTTTGTCATTAATAAATATGAAGAGGAGTTTGTGCCAACTTTTTTTCAAAATGGGAATTATGAACGTATTGACTTTTCAACGGGTTGGTAAAGTTGTCCAATTTAGAAGAAAATCTCTAAAAATAATAACCTTGTGACACTAACTAAGGTTAGAGTAGCCTATGGGGATTAGCTAAGAGGACCGCGGTTACTTAGTCAGATCTTTGTCACTTATCGCTAGTTATAGTTAAGTGGTCGCTTGTGCTCCCCCAATTGAGGGGACAGTGATGTTTAAAGTTGACGGGTCATCATTGGGGAAACCTGGTCTAATAGATATTGGTGAATATTTGACTTTTGAAGGACAATGCAGGAAATACCCACCCTATGTCTCTTCTCAGAATTGATTGGGTCCAAATATTCCAATGTTGTAAAATTGAGAGACAATTAGATCTCCTGAGGTCTTCAAAGACTCCTTTTCTTTGTGGGTTAGTACCTGCTCTGTTGATGAAGTGATTCCAAAAATTACATTGGCTTGTTTAGGGAAAATTGGAAACAATATTTATTGTTTAATAATCTGAACGAAGCAATTAAACAGATTGGTGTTGTCCATTTCGATCACATTTTTAGGGAACCAAACCCCATTATAGGCAAGTTCGCTAAATCTGGTGTCCACAGATCAACTCCATTTTGTGATTGATTTGTGGATGCATTAAGTCTTGTTTCCTTTTTATTATGTTATTAATCGAGTGGATGCTTAAATTGGTCTCGTAAAAGTTAGCCATGTAGGTCTACTAAACAGTATGGTGGGAAAGAAATCTTTGTGGTGTTTCAATTGGTCGTTTTCCTTTTAGGTGTTGCTTAGTCTTTTCCATGACTTAGGTATAAAGGTATACAATTACTTTCCCTTGTTATGCATCAATCATTTGTATAAAGGAATTTTTTGGAGTCTTATAGTGGAGAGGGTTCTAAATAGGGAGACATGTCTCCCGTTTCCTTAAAAAGTTTGAAAGAGCAGGCATGTGGAATGTAGAGTGTGAGTATTCAGTTGGTCCTTTTTCTTCAAACACTCACATGTTGATTTCAAGGGTGTGAACTCTTGAAATTGGATTTTAATTATAACAATATATTTGAGATTTTGTATTTCATATGGTTGTTAAACATTTTAGAACAACAAAATACTACATTGAAAACACCACGAAAAATGATGAAGAATCATGAATCAGTTAATGAAGATGAGGAGTCAAAGAATTAAGAAGAAATGATCAAGAGGTCGGACGATTGAAAAGATTCAAAAGTCTAAGGGCATGTTTGATTAAAAAAAAAAAAAAAATTGCTTAAAACTAATTATATTAAGTACTTAATTAATTAAATTTATTTGATAAATGCAATTAGTATCACTTAATTAATTAAGTCAAAATGTGAACAAAAAATTAAGTTAAAGCCCATTCACTTATTTCATTTTGCTTAATGCACTCCATTATTTTTCACTTAAAAAAAATTATATTTTGACCATTTTATTCTTGATCTCCTATGAAGGTTTAATTAGGGTTAGATTTAATGAGAATTTGATTAATTTTGAATTATTTTAGGGTTTTAATTTAATTTTTTTGTTTTGGTCTCAATTTTTTTTCTCTTTATATTATCTTAATTCAAAGGTAGTTATGTAAATTAAACAATTTTTAACATACAAATTTTTTACTTATCGAACAAAAAATAATCAGCACTTAAATTTTCAGCACAATTTTATCAAATAACCTTCTAATATTTTTAGCACTTAGTTATCAAATATGCCTTAAATATCGGACGATCAAGACTAAAGGTACAAGCAAAGTTGAATACTCAAGAGGCTTGGTGGGCTTAAAACAAACATGATGTATATCAAACGATAAGATAAATTCCTTCTCTACTTTTTAATAGACATTGACTCTACTAGGACAATACACATATCACACTTGCATTAGAACATGTCATATTAATTCTTTGATAAATATGTGTTCGATTGCTTATGGAATGTCTACAAATGAGTCTAGAACATAAAGATCAATAACGAATTAAAAAATAGTTAGAAAAAAAAAATGCTAAAAACTAAAAACCAATAGAAACTGGTTAATAGAATAACGTAATTGGTCAACCAATCCAACCAGTAGCCTTGAAAGAATAAAAAATAGTTTTAATTGGTCAACTAAAACTCAGATCCGACCAATCGATTTGGCTAGTATCCTAAAAGGATAAAAACCAACCTTAGTCGATTAACCGATAGGAGTAAGTTAGTCAAACGATTACAACAGTAGCCTTTAAGGTTTGAACAACCGTTCAACTGACCAATAGAGGCATTTGATTGATTACACTAGTAGGCTATCCAGAACACGAAATCAAGAACATTGATTAACTGATTAATGAAATTGGTCAACCAATTATCGGGGTTGTTTCGATACATTTAGCAAAAACACAAATTTGAGTTTGAATTGAACATCATATTGATTCAAATAAGTTTAGAACTTCAAATAAATATTTTATCTTTAATGTGAATCCATTATTTAGAATTAAGAGACAAGATTAAAGGGCGAATTCTTGAATATGAAGTTACCATTTCTAAGTCCAAAAAATGTAGTATTTTTCCTTACTACTTGTCTCCTAACGTTAAATTGATTAAATTAGGATGAATTAGAACGTTGTAAACATAAGATATTATTAAATTGATTATCCTTAACGTTCATATCATTAAAACACAACTGATTCATTCCTAATTGCTCAGATTAGAGACCTATACAAGAAAGTATTATACGACTTTGTTTAGAACAAGAAGCACAAGTGAAAATTAAAAAATAAAAAATCCTCAATTCTATCCCACATTGTACATTCTTAGAGACTTAGTTTCACGTGTATACCACTCTTAAATCTTCATTGAGTAAAATAGTATTTATATACCACTACATTGTCCAAAAGAATAAGAATTTGAGAGATTCACCATAGTGAGTCATTCTAAGGGACATTGACATCCATTTGGGAAATCATCGAGGAATCAAGCTAAGGATCATTCACATTCTGGTACAATCTACATTGTTTACATATCCATTCATACCTGTGAGTTTGTTCCAAACTTAATTGAATATTAATTGTGATTGTGTGTATTACTTGCATATATCTAATTTTGGTTTACTTGTCATATCCTTATTCTAGATCTTATTGCTCTGAAATCGTGATAAACGAATTGAATTTCACCTTCAGGTGTCTCCAAGACCACTCCTACACCATAGCCTTTCACGTTTGATGCTCCGTCGAACCACAGCTTCCACATGTCATGCGACTTTTTGGAACATTCACTGTCTTCAGTTGGCCTTCCTTCAGCAGGGGCAAGTTTGGCTATAAAGTCTGCTACAACTTGCCCCTTGATTGCAGTTTACGACTTATATTCAATGAAGAACTCTCTGACCTCCATTGCCACTTCATTAGCCGACTTGAGACTTCAGGTCAATGCATTAGTACTCGAAGTGGATACGATGTCATCACGTTAATGATGTGACCTTGAAAGTAAGGTCTCAATTTTCAAGTTGACGTGATTAGCACCAGAGCTAGCTTTTCTAGCTCAGTGTACCGCGTCTTGGCTGGGACCGTGGTCACCACCAGTTTTAGGTATAGCTTGTCTTGATGCACTTCGAATTATGGAAAAAGAGAAGAAAAAGGCGAGAGAACAGAAAAACAAGGTTGGTTTCCTCCCTCTCGAAATCCTCAAAAATCCATTCATTTTAGAAAACATGTTTCAGGGGCTTTTTTAGGCACCGGTTTTGAAAACATTCTTTGGGCTGGGATTTATGTAAAAAATGGAGTCGTCACCTAGTATTGAGTCAATTGGCGTGCTAGGTCACCAAGATTTTAAAAATTATTTTTTATTTTAAGAAAAAGGTCCAAGTTTTGACTCGAAAAATATTAGGCATTAACCAGAGATTTTTTTTTTATTTTTTTTTAATTCTATTTTTTCTTCTATTTCATTGTTCATCATCTATAGGAGCCATAAGGTTTCTGGTGATTTTTTCGCTACTTTGGGTTCATGTATTTATTTATTTTTTCTTTTCTTTTTTTAAGTTGTTAGCTACGCTGGAATATTTCATTTTTCATTCGACCAAAGGAGCCGTAAGGATTCTAGTGATCTCATTTTTTGCCTTTTTCTTTTTTCACGTTGTTTGCTACAGCTGGAATTGTGTAGTTGGGAGTTGGGTTGCTTTAGTTCTTTTTGGGCGTTTGCTTACTCTTCAAACGGGTCCTCCCCTTCTTTTATGGGAGTTTTCATATTGCCATTGGGGTTTTGACCATTATTATATTATTTGGCCTATCAGGGACCCAAAAAAAAAAAATACTGGTCACGCTTACTTTTAGGTTGGGACGTTCAAAGCGAACAAATTATAAATCATCTAAAAATAAATTACTTCAACAATTATACTCAATTCGGAAAAAAGAAAAAAAAGTAAAAAGAAATTATGTTAAACTAAAACAAACTTCTTTACACATAAGAAATAAATAATTTATTAACTTGACAAGAGTGTAATTTTTTTTTTTTTTTCTTTTAAATATATAAATCGGCCTTCCTAAAATCAACCTTTTAAAAAATCAACTTCAACGTTGTCGATTCTTGAATTAATTTTTGGGACAATCAATGGGAGATCCCATATTTCACTCTTAATTGGTGAAAAGTCTCAGAGGCGGAAGAAAATTGAATTTTAGTCTCATCTATTTTAAAAAGGCAGAAGCCTTGCACACGCGCGGTTACATGTAACAACTTTGTGTGTAATATTACTGTATTTTGTAACATGTAACAATTTTTTTTTTTATGTAACAACTTTGTGTTTAAAATTTTTATTAGGTGTAATAAAAATCACACAAAATATATGTAATTAATTACAGGTAACTAAATGTACACAATTACATATAATTAATATTAAACTAATTTCTGTATTCAATATTTGTTAAATGTCACAAAATATTGTACATATATATAATTATAACATATAACTAATATTATATAAGTATACGTAACAAAAAATATACAAATATATGTAAAAAGTAACAATTATGAAATTGTATTTAATATTCGTTACATGTAACTAATATCTATATAATAAATCAGGACGGGTATAATTACATTCGTCGGATAAGCGACAAAGCTCTACACATTTTAAAACCGTTAGATCGTTTTAACACACGTATAAAAGCAAAATAAAAAAATAGGGTTTGTCAATTTCTTCAGCCAACACACAATCCTTTCATCTCTCAAGCTCACTTTCTTCCCAAAACCCCATCCCCTCATTTCATCTCTCTCTCACACTTCACTCCTCAAAGCTACTGCTGATTCGAAACTACTGCCACCTCCGTCATCGCTGCTCCATCACCGTGCACTGCCACCTCCGTCATCGCTACTCCATAGCCACGCACTGCCATCGTCGTCATCGTTGCTCCCTCGCCGTTCACCACCATCACTGTCATCGTTGCTCCATTGTCGGGCACGGCCACGCACACCACGCCAGATCTACAATATCTGAATAATCCAACCCTTATCTCTTTCTTAAGATGCATGACGATCTCTTCCATCTCCGACCATCGCCATCTCCATTGCTGACCGTGGTAGCTCAGGTACGCACTTTCTTCTTCTCTCTTCTCTTTGTCTCCAACCATGCGCCACCACCAGCACCCACCCTCTTTGTCGTCATCCAACCAAGATTTGGCAAGATCTACGTTTGATTTAGCCATATCTTCTATTTAGGTTATACTCTTTCTCTCTGTCTCTTGATTCTCAATCATTCCTTTTTGAAGTGTGTTTTTTTTTTTTTTTTTTTCATTTAAACATTCTACACTAAAATAGAATTTCTACACATCAAAATCACTACAACTTTTTCGATTCATTATTGAGAAATTCTTTTATTTTGATTTTGAAGTTTTTCTTTCGATTTGATTTCTAGATCCGATTCGCTGATTTTGATCTTTCCATTGAATAGGTTGTTGGCCCAGTGGAATACCCAAGAAGGGGTGTGAATTGAGTAATTAAAAATATCAGAGAGAAAATACTTTAATAATTCAAATAATTAATTTTAATCCTAAATTAATTATTATCTTTATATCACAGCGAAAATATAAAATCAATTAGGTGCACATCAAACAACAAAAATAAATAAAATAAAGATTCCAGTACACCAGAAATTTATACTGGTTTACCAAGTTACTCTTGGCTAATCCAGTCCTCCGAGCCCCACGAAGAGTCGCACTCACTAATACTCAAGATCCCTTTAAAGGTAAGAACCAAACCCTCACAATCATTCTTTTACAGACTCAGAATCAACTTTTACAAAATTATTTTCACATGCTAAGGAAGAACCTCTACTTTTTACAAGTTTAAGAATAACCTAATTTTTTTTAACACAAAGGCAAAAGAATAAAAACCTCACCAATACTCCAAATATCCTCTTACACGGTAAGGATTAAACCGTTACAAAATTCACACAAAATAATTCAATCCAAGAAGAATTACTACGTCAATCTCTTTATAGGAAGAGACTGAAACTGGCTAACCCCTGATTAAATACACCCAACAATATTTAATCTGGTACTCAATTTACCAATAAAAATTGACAAGTGATTTTTCTTACTCGGAACTTCTACCACCCCAGATAAATTAAAACTCAATTAATATCCCAAAACTAGTGATATAAATGTGAGATACTCAAAATCTGATATTTAACAAAAAATGGGTAGCACGTAATTGAGCACGTAATCAGATTCAAGAAATTATTTATAAAATATTTTCTTTAATAAAAAATCAAAAACAATTTCTAAAGATCAAATTCCAAAAATAATCAAGTAATACAATATAGAAAGTAATTGGAAAGATTTCACCTGAAATTCACCGAAAAAATAAATAGAGCGATGTTACTTCAGATTTAGTAGCAGCAATGATTAACAGCCAATGATTCTCAAGATCGTCTCTTAGAAAAACTCTCACAAAAACTCAGTATGATTTCTTTTAGAAAGGATCAATGTGATCTCTTGATCTCTTAATCACTCTTAATTATATGGGAAAAAAAATGTAGGTCTTTATATATGGGATTAGAAACAACTCTCTAACAGTTAGTTCTCATTTATCATGACACTTAATTACTCTCTTAGACCCCTTATATCATTATGACTTCATTTTGGTTCAATTCACTTAATTATAACTTTTAAATCTCTCAATTAAGTCCCCCAATATTTCTCAATCTCAATTAAATAGAATAGAAACAATTATATGTACCAAAGTGAAAAATATTCAAACTTAAAGAACCAAATTAATAGGAATTAAATAATAGGTGTAGCATATCTTAAATATCATAAAATCCCTAAAATCTTTCATAAATCCTAACAAAAAAAGGGCTACTTTTAGATATAAATTCGGAATTCTACAATATCCTAAAACTGACACACCAGTCGACCGACCAAGATCAATAGTTGACCGTTTGATTCAAGATGTAGCCAAGCCAAAGATTTCGTGCCCATCGATCGACCTATCTGTCGACTTAGAGGTTTAGAAAGTTTCATTTTTCTTCACCGGTCGACTTACCTGTCGACTTAGAGATACAGAGAGTTCACCTGTTTTGTCCGGTCGACTTAAGGATACTGGATCTCTTTTCTAAACTCGTTTTTAATTCATTCTCATTAACGTTTTCGCCCCTTTAACCATTTTCTTTTCTTAATTAGCTCCACTAAATACTTAACTTCAATTTTAATCAATTATAATTTTTTTTTTTCAATTACACATAGGAGCAAATAATTTAGCTAATTATGATCCTATTAAAAACACACATATTTATAAAAATCATTTAAAAATCTTTTTGTGTTGTATGTGATCTTAATTGGGATATTAAGAGTTGAAATTTAATCCTGAATTATTTTCCCTAGGTTCTTCAAATTCTGCAATCTCTTAATCCTTCTTCATCTTTATCTTTAAATCTTCATCATATGGAACTAATAAACTGAAACACTTAAACAAATCGTTAGTCCCACTAAAAACATCTATTGTCTTCTCCATCATGCACCACTGCCACCTGCAAATACATCCTCTCTGCCGCGAGTCCAAGATTAAGTTTTTCATTTTTTATTTTTAACTTTTTGAAGCTATGTTCATCCATTTACCTAAATGGTGTTTTTTATCTTCTTATCTGAACTTTCAATAGATTAACCCTAAAGATTTGATCAGACAGCAACGGCTCAAGGTGAAATATGGTCGCTCCTCCAATCTTTCCCTTTCCGACGGAGTGACAATGATAAACCACACTAGACATGTATGTAACCTAGTTCACTGTCTATTCAATTGTTTATGATAATTCAATAAGTATACTATGTATTAGATCCAAAGGCAGCATTTATTTACCCTCAAGAATAGAATTTTCATTAATTAAGGTAAATATGAAAGGTCCTGTTTGTTTGGGTAGTGTTTGGTATTATGGAATTGGAGCTTATAACCCTGAAGGCATGGGTTTTAAACTGTTTTATTGTGCTTATCTCAAATGGAAGGTCTTAATTATTCAAATTAATGAAAGACATAGATTTCATTATAAAGGCTAATGACAATTAAGACCTCAATTTCTCAATTAAGGCACATGGGAATCAAGGCCTTCATTACCTGTGTTTAAAATCTCATGCCTTCCATTAAGACCTTCCATTAATGGCCTTCTATTTTTAATAAAGCCCTTCCATTAAATCATAAAGGCCTTCAGCACGGATTATAATTTTCCCGTCCGTGCACGGGTTTTGTAGAATTTTAGACAAAAGAAAAAAAAAATAGAATTGTCCGGATGACCTATGAGAAATAACCTGCTTCTGTTTTTGAGAAACAGACATGAATTTCTGTTTTTGTTTTTGAGACATTTACAAAAAGCTGCCTTATGTGATTTAATAACTTGTTTCTGTTCCGTTCCTGGAGCCATGTAGCCTGTTTCTATTTTTGAAAAACAAGCACGAATTTATGTTTCTTTTTTTTTTAGACATTTACCAAAAGTTGTCCTATATGTGTGATTGTGTGTATACACACACACACACATATGCAAGAAATTAGGGGAAATTAGGTGGTTTGCTAATTAAGGAAGTAGTTGGTATTTGTTAAATTTATCTGTAATGTTTAGTTTCTGTTTAAATTTTTGTTTATATTTATATTTTTTCTTTTTTTTCTCTTTTTTTTTTTTTTTTTTTTTTTGAGTTTTGAACATCTTTTTATATTTATTAGAGTATTTTGAATATGTAATCCAATAAGTATTTTTTTTTAATTGCTTATGAATTTCACCACATTCTATGATAGTGATTGTTCATTTTTATGAAGATTATACAGATTATTCTCTAACACTTTGCAGCCTCGATTTTTCTTTTGGTGATTTTTAATGAAGAAAACCTCAAACCCAGGTGACTATGTAAATGTGTATGCATTGACATTTGAGTCCTTGTCTCTAGCACAAGAACACTTCAAAAGGGTGCAAATTTTACAAGTATTTTAAGTATTTTTTCATATACGTACGCATTTTTAACTTTTTACTTAATATATTTATGGGGTGGGATCATTTGCTGGTCAGGCTGCTTGAAACAAAGTAGTGCATTCTTAGAAAATTATTTCTATTCTCAAAAATCTGTTTCTATTTTAGAAATAGAAGCAATCAGGTAATGTTTGGTTTCATTGATTCGGAGCTTCGAAATTGTAACTATTTCCAATTTCAATTGTAATGCCAATTCCAAATCCAATCGAAGGCTTCAACTTTTCCATTGGTCGACTCTGTGTCTTTTTATAAACTAGACGAGGAGAATCTACAGATGACAAATATTTTGTTTGATTGTATGATGTTTTGATGGATGTTTTGATGTTTTAATGTTTTGTTTTCATAAAATTTGACCATATCTCGCTTCATGTCTCTATTGCTTTCATCGTATTTATATCTTAGTAATAAAAAAATTAAAAAGAAAATAATAATTATCATTATGTAGGGGTTGATTAAGGATGCGGGTTGTGATGATTGTATGTCATGTTTATTTTGTAAATTCTGTGAATTTATATGAAAATCTGAATTTTGGATGTGTTAAAAATTTACAGCATATAATTTATTTTTTATTATTTTTGTCATAATAGAGGTCAGTGTTTTGTGACTTATTTTTGTTCTCCTGAGCCACAGGAGCTTCTAGCACCTCAAGGAGCAAATCTGATTTTCCTTAAGAGTTCAAGCGTTGCACAAGGAATTTGAGGATTACGTGGAAATATGTCGCCACAAAAAAAAATAAGTAATTAGTTAGATTTTGTTTCTTCTTGCTATACCCCTTTTATATCTCTCAAATTGTATAAGTTTTTTTTTTTATTATTATTCTTTTGTATTTTGCTTAGTGTATTCTTACTTATTTTAAATAAAATTAGTTGATTCATTGTAGAAATGTATTTTCTATTCTAGAATCTATTTTTTTTTTTTTTTTTTTAATAATTTTCTAATTTTGTTTAGATTTTTCTAGGTTTTAGACAATGGACAGTATCATTGGTTTGATGACCATAAATGACTATCTAAAATTTTCCTCTCTTGAAGTCTAGAAAAAAACAATATTGGGGTTTATATTAAGTTCCAATGTATCAGTTTGTTCTTATACATACATAAATGAAATTATTCACTTTAACGTTTCTTTATTTTTATTGTTCTGTGTATTTGAATTTGTTTTTCTGGCTTTTGCTCTTTAAGTTACTTCTTTTTCTTTTTAAATTCGGTAGTAAAGTTCCTATATAATTTGTAATAATGTTAATGCATATTTCTAAATGAATCATAGACTTTTACACCCGTGCCTGCAGGCACGGGTTATACTCTAGTTCACTATAAAACCGAATTTACTCATTAAGGTCTCCCTACAATTCCTGCAATGTCGCTACAATTCCTACAATGCGGAACTAAAACACAAGTGAAATATAACTTAAGGGACTAAATCAAAACCTAATAACAAAAAAAGACTAATTGCGGATTAGACTTTAAAACGGGGACTAATCGCCGATTTTTCCTTTCCTCCAAGATCGATTATTCTTTTGTTATTATTTTTCTTTTCTTCTCGCCTCTCTCTCTCTCTCTCTCTCTCAATTTTTATCCCTCCCCCCCCTTTTGGTGCCCGCAACCATCCACCACCAATATTATCATCGAGTGCGCCATTGCCCTCTAGCGCCCAATTCAGGCTGACCCCCCCTCTCTCTCTCTATATATATATACACACACACTAGAGTATAATCCGTGTCTAAAGGCACGAGCGTAAAAAAAAATATTGAAAAATTAATATGATCTCCTCTATTTATATAACATTCTACACCTATTTTATTAAGAAAATCAACAATAATTAACATTTAAATATTATCACCAATAAACAATTTACATTACAAATACAATACAATCGTATCCAATAACGTAAATATTCCGATATTAAAATAATACTACAATTAGACATGAGTTACACCGAAACAAAATATACAAATAGAAAAAGAAAAAGAACTTTGCAATGTAAAATAGGAAATAAATTCACTCTATGACTCCAATTTTCTTTTTCACCAAACAATTTTAAATTCTTTCGTTTAACTACATTGGCACAATGAAGATGATACAAGACTATGTAAGCCAGTAAGAACAAAAAATATAGAAACTTCATGGTTAAATAAAAATCAAAAAATAATACTGCACAGAAACTAAGCAATCAAAAATATAAAAAATTAAAAATAAAAAAACTAATTAAATCTATAGCAATTAACCCAAAACAAAGAATCATAAAACAGAAGCTGAGGGTTAAGTAGAGATGAAATAGAAATCCTGGAGTGGGATGATGGTCATAGTGGACGGTTGTGGTGGTATGGGGCTGAGAGTGAGAGACAGAGACAAAGAGGAAAGGAAAAAAAACAAAAAAATGGAATCAGTTCACGAGGAATCAATTTTCAAAATATAAGTTTCCAAAAATTGATTCTCAAAATGAAATTAATTCAAAAATCGGCAATAATGAGACGGATTTAAAAAAAAAAAAAGAAGCCAAAATAAGGCCGATTTATATATTTAAAAAAAAAAATATGAATACACCCTATGAGGTCAATAAATTATTTTTTACTTGTATATTGTAAGTTTTTCTTCATGTTGACAAATCTTCAACAGTAAACACATTTAATGAAGTTGATTTACAGTTTAGCCGTTCAATGTGGCCTATATAACGTCAACCAGCCTACCCAAAACTACTCTACGAAACAGTCACTCTCTCTCCACATCAGACATGGTTGTTCTAGGAAAGAGCGTTTCCACAAGCATGAACGCGAGAGTCGTCGGATCCGGCGACCAAACCGTAATTCTGGCACATGGGTACGGCGCAGACCAATCTGTGTGGGATAAAATAGCGCCTTGTTTGGCCCTGCGTTGCCGCATCGTGCTTTTCGACTGGTGCTTTTCCGGCGCATGTACCGATGCGTCCATCTTTGATGAGGTGAAGTATTCTTCTTACGACGCTTTCGCCGGTGACTTGATTGCTCTTTTGGATGAAATGAATTTGAGATCGTGTGTCTTTGTGGGGCATTCCATGTCCGGTATGATCGGATGCATAGCTTCCACTCAAAGACCTGACCTTTTTAAGAGCCTCATACTCATTGGAGCTTCACCCAGGTATGTATTTTCTGTGTATCTCTTGGTTGTAATTTCGAAAAAGAAATATGTTAAATTAAATGGGTATTTGCAGTCTACCTCTTTTACTTGGATCATTTCCACTTTTTCTCCTAAATACTTTCCATTTTAAAAGTGTAAAAATTAGTTTTTCCCTGGATAACAAAAAAATTAAAATACATGTCGAATTCCAACACTAATTAACTACTCAAAAAAAAAAAAAAAAACGTTTTGTATGATCGCAAAGAGTATTTACAAATTGGAGTCAGGAAGTTAATAAAAAAATTAAAATTTAATATCCAAAACGCTTAAAAAAATATTTATTTTAATGATCTATATATGTTTTTCAATTTTTAAGGGTTAACCAACCCTATTTTTTTTAATCAATTTTGACATTTAAGGTATGTATTAAATAATAATATTTGGAGAGTTTAAAATAAATTTATTTCCATACAAACTTGTTTGCTCAAAATTGATTGAAAATTTAAATTTTAAAAAGTGATAGTAAGTTAGATAAATTTGATGTTTTAAAAATTTGAATTGTTGTGTAAACTACACATTTTTTCTGAAAAAAGAAAAAGTGTAAGAGATTTGGCTGCGAAATCTTAATATTTTTGTCAAATTTTTTATTTGAATTTGTGTTATATTTTAAGAGAAATCTATGCATATATAGGTCTTCAAAACAAAATTTGCTTGAGTAATCAAAACGATCTAGTTTGTGTTAGAGGCCTTTTAGTGTTTTTATCAATTTTTTAACACCTAACGAAAAAATAATTTTTAGACTTCAAGGATGTAAAGTATCTATTTTTGAAGTTGAACGAGCTAAAAGTGAAAATAAATTGAAGCACAAGAGTAAACAATAATTAGGCCTAAATTAAAATATTATTTGCGATATTGTTTTCATATATATCCAACGTTTAGTAACTTTTTTTTTTTTTAATAATAATAATAATAATAATAATAAAGTAATAATAAAGAAGATAAAAATGACGTTTGTTTTCCAAACAAAAAGATACTTTCTATTTGCAAGCAAGACTAAAAGTACAAATTAGTGGTTATTTACTAAGCGTTGTTCATTTTCGTAATTAATAAATATACTTTTTAATTTTAATTTCTAGTTAATTTTTTATGAAAATAATCAAGCCTTTGATTGAAAATATCAAAAGCTGAAGTGACACATTTGGACCAACACTGTAATATATTGAATATTCAAACAATTATTTGATTACTCCATCCGGACCGGAACTTGCAAGATGACAAAATACAATACGATCCCCTTATTTTCCGTAATTTCTCTTAATTGACCTTTGTTATCTTGTTTCTTAGGGAAAGATAGATTTTAAACTCCCTAACTATTGATACATTTTTTAAGTAGTTTGAATATTTTATTTTAAACCCTTTATGTATCATTACTTTTTTAAATGATCATTCTGTCAAAAAAATCTGTCAAAATTAACAGAATGTAGGGACAAATTAGTCTTTTTACATTTTTTTTAATTTTTTAATGATTTTTTTTTTTTTTTTTTTCATTTTTCTCTCTCTCCCACTCAACTCTTTCTCTTCCTCCTTTCCTCTCCCCGTCGGCTGAAACCACCCCTGTTACAGGGGTATAATCACCCTCGTAACAGAGGGTGGGCGGGGGAGAGAGATGTCAAAGAATAAAAAAAGAAAAAAAAAAAAGAATGAATGATTAAATTTTGCCCTTAAAATTCTGTTAGCTTAGACGGATTTTTTTTTTTTTTTTTTCTAAAATAAAATGCTCAAACGTTGAGAAAGTACTTACAAATATGTTAATAATTAAAAGGTTTAAAGTATACTTTTCCGTATGTCCTAAGTTAAGTTGCAAGAATACTTCTTTTGCTCATCGAAGTACAATATAAAATAATAAAAATACAATTTTAATGCTTTAACCAAAATGGCCTACCATTTGCGTGTTCTATTCAATAAAAATTACGACTTTTTTGTTTTTTTACCATGAACAATGACGAAGTAACGGCATGTTTGGTGGACGGAATGAAATGAGGGTGGAATGAAATAGAAGAAGTAATGGAATGAGAGAAGGAATAGAATTATGAATGGAATCACTATTCCATTCTCTTGTTTGGTTGGTATGGAATGAAAGAAAGAATAGAATAGTGAAATATAGTAAAATTTATATTTTGCCCTTTAAAAATTATTATTCCATTCTCTTCTTGGTTGGTTATAATAAAATTTTATTATATTTCACTATTATATTATTTTTCTCAATTTATTATATTTCACTATTCAACTCAATTTTAAGTTTTTATTCTCTAATTTCTATTTTTTTCCTCAATTTTTAGTTTCTATTATTTAATTTTTATTTTTGTTCTCAATTTTCAGTTTCCTTTTTCAATTTCCGTTATCTAATTTTCTATTTTTTGTTCTCAATTTTCAGTTTATATTCTTAATTTTTTATTTTTGTTCTCAATTTTCTGTTTTTATTCTCAATTTTCGGTTTCCGTTCACAATTTTCTATTATCTAATTTTATGTTTTTGTTATCAATTTTCTGTTTCTATTATCTAATTTTATGTTTTTATTCTCAATTTTCAGTTTTCGTTCTCAATTTTCCATTCTCTAATTTTATATTTTTGTTCTCAATTTTCAGTTTATGTTATCAATTTTCTGTTGTCTAATTTTATGTTTTTGTTCTCAATTTTTAGTTTATATTCTCAATTTCCTGTTCTCTAATTTTCTATTTTTGTTCTCAATTTTTTGTTTCTATTCTCAATTTTCAGTTTCTGTTCTCAATTTTCTAGTTCTGTTCTCAATTTTTTGTTCTCAATTTTCTATTTCTATTCCCAACTTTTTGCTCTCTAATTTCTATTTTTTTTCTCAATTTTTAAGGGTTTAATTACAAGTACTAGTATGTAATTTAAGATATTAATTCTATTGGATTGGAATCCTATTGCACCCTATTTTAAATGGAATCTCATTCCATCCAATTTCATTCCAATGGAATCACAAAAATAATTCTATTGGAGAACAAAATAACGGAATAGGAATCGAGGGCGGAATGCGATTCCATTCCGCCCTCGATTCTATCCAACCAAACATGCCGTAAATATTTATTATTGCAAGTTTTATTTAATTTTTTAGATAGGAGTGATTTTGATTATGAAGTTATTACTACACTTAGCCAAATTCGTCAATATAGAAGTTAGCTAAGCATTTTTATAAATGACGACTCTTGACGATTTTTTCCTTTATTTAATTCCTTATCTATTAGTAAAAAAATAACCACTCAGTTTAATATTTAGTGTGTCTCCTTTGTGTTAGATATTTAGTGTGTCTCCTTTGTGTTTGAGGTCTAGTATTCAAAATTTTTTATCCAAAAGTTTGTAAAAAAAATATATATAGAAGGATCCAAAAAACACAGACAGGTTTATTTTTATTTTTTTATGGATAAAAAAAGTAAACAATAAATAAACTTCAGAATGACCTCATAAAATTGGATTTTTTTTTATTTTTTATTTTTTTTTATTATTTTTTTTTAAACAACACATAATTAATAGAAAAAAATTACATTTTAAACCTTCTAGGTATTGACACATTTCTAAATAATCCCTTTCTGTTTGAGCGTTTCATTTTAAACCTCTAGATATAAACACGTTTTTATTTGGTCCTTCATCATTTGAACCAATATAAGTCTAATATTTAGTGTGTCTCTTTAGTGGTAGAGGTCTAGTATTCAAAATTCCTTCTCCAAAAGTTTATAAAAAAAAATATAAAAGGACCCAAGAAACACATAGAGGAGCTAGCTGATGCCTGATAGCTCATAATGATTTTTTATTTTTTATTTATTTATTTTTTTTTATGGGTGAAAAAAGTAAAAAATAAATAAACTTCCAGAATGAGCTCATAAAATTGGATTTTTTTTTTTGTAGACAACACATAATTAATATGATAGTGATGGAGGAGGGATTCCGGTATGAAACCCTCAAAATATAGAAAGTGAGCTTTGATAAAGATATGGGCCTGAATTTGCTTATGGCCCAGCTTGATATGAGTTTATGTTGAGAGTTGGTTGTGAGCAAGTAAGCCCCACTGGGACTCTGGGTAGTCACGGAGCCCACTGTGGGCTAAGTACATCCGGTGAACCGATTTATATTAGTTAAGATAATGCATAAGAATTTGGGTCAAATCTGCCCCAATTCGGGGGAAGAATCAAGCATAAAACTTAGCATAAATAAGTTTCATTATTGAATAAAAGGTATGTAACTTCTTTTCAATTCAGAACATATTGTCCCATTCTCGTCGTAGGATCTTTGGCTAACAACATACCAATGCCCTTAACTTAACAATTGGTATAGGTGTTTGTAGTATGTTACTAAGGAGTGAATATTTTTTTACATCAATTGCCGCCATCTGTTAGAGAAGAAAATGTTTTTTTACATCATTTGTCGCCATCTGTTAGAGAAGAAAAAGATAAAGATAAAGTGATTGAAGGAGAAGTGAAGTGTTAACTTTAGATCATCCACATTTAAGAAGTCATATACCCCTAGTGGCTAGCCAACCCAGTTGTATTGAAAAAAAATAATGGAAGGTGGAGAATGTGTGTGCATTTCACAGATCTAAATTTGCCCTATCCCAGGGGTTATTACCCAATGAACATGATCAATCAAATGGTAGATGTGACTTCTAGTCATGAGCTTATTGTTGGTTAAAATTTACCTAAGAGGGGGATTTGAATTAGATAATGCAAATAACTTGATACTTTTTACTATCTTTTAATTTTCTCTTTAAATCACAAATTTACAATAAAGTACAAGTATTAAAGAGGTGCAGCAAAATATGTAAAAAGCAATGTAAACACAAGGACACAATAGATAGAGATAGCGACAATATAGATATATATATATAGTAGTTCAACAATGCCCCTCCTAGCCTACGTCTACTAACATGAGCTCCTTTTGATATTTCTAATCCATTATATTCAGAGCTTCTTCCCTGGTGAATACCCAATTGTTACACTCCAATGCGTTTATATTTTGTTACTCTATCACAAGGAAAGGTATGCTTATACCTTGTTACACTCTCACAAAGTAAGGTTCATTTATACTTTTCCATAGTCTTTCACAAGACAAGATACATTCATGCATTCCAATAGTTCTCTCATTTAAACCGACACCCTGGTTTAAGT
Source organism: Eucommia ulmoides (assembly GCA_016647705.1). Lineage (NCBI taxonomy): Eukaryota > Viridiplantae > Streptophyta > Magnoliopsida > Garryales > Eucommiaceae > Eucommia > Eucommia ulmoides. The sequence goes on along the minus strand of CM028340.1, from coordinate 28,686,457 downwards.
TATAGTTCACACTCTCAGTGGCTGCATTTATCTTTTATTAGTTTTAACGAATCTAACCCTTAGAGCTTCTATCAGTCACCTATAATTCAATATCCCTATATTGACTTTCTCGTAGAAGTGTGTCTATAGATGATATGTCAAGTAAGAGAACATACACAAATAATCACATATGATAAATATATTCAATGTCATTCACATTATACAAAAAAATCAAGTAATCAAGTAAGATCAATTATATTAAGTACGATTATTTTTCAAATGAAGTTAAGACAAATTTTAAGGTAATAAATTTGCTCTTAGAAATTTTAAGGTAATAATACCGGAATGTGTTTGATTTTAGCTAGAATCCTTGAAGAAATCACTAATTTGATACGAATGTTCCACTTAGAAAAGCCCTCTTCGGTGACTCTCTTAAAAATTCTCATTCTTATGAATAATAAAATGTTATAGAAACATTATTATACTCGATATAGCTCTAAGAGTGTTTAAAACACAAAAATATAGCTCAATGAACAAGGTATGTTAAATTTGTGGGAATTTTTGTGTTCTATATCTCTTGCTTACAAAGGTATTTTAGATGGCATTTTATAGACTTCAGATATGAGGAAATGAGCCTATTTAATAGACCGAATCCATTGTAATCAACAATATGAACGTTAGACAAATCTAATGATTTCATACTATTACAATATTTTAATTCATCCGATTTGAGCAACAACCCATTGGGGAGACAAATGGCTATAAAAAAGGCTACATTTTTTCGTGTAAAAAATGGAAACATTATTTTTCATTATTTGCCAATTGATCTTGTCTCTTAATTCGAAATCATTGGTTCAATTGATAGATAAACATTTTGACATTCTAAACACATTTGAATCAATTTGGTGTTAATTCAAGCTCAAATTTGTATTCTAGCTCAACAATTGGTTGACTGGTTGAAGAATTGGTTGACCAATGTTCTTGTTTGGCTGATCTAGATAACCTTTCAGTCTAATTGGTTAATTGACTCAATTAATCCGTTGACCGGGTGCTCATTTTCAGTTTAGATCATAACCTATTGTCTTGATTGTTGACCAAGATTACCTGTCCATCAACCATTTCCGGCTAGTTTTTAATCGTCATAGGCTACTATCCAAATCAATTGACTAGTATAGGGGGTCAGTCGACTGATTCTTGTAAAAAACATTTTAGGTTGTTTTTCAATCAACTCTTATTTGTTCTTAATCCTCATTGACTTAATCACTATTTTAAACATCTTAAGCACTCCAAACATACGTAAATCAGAGTAATAATATGCCACATAATCAGTGCAAGTGTGAGTGTGTTTGTTCTAGTAGAGTTAAAGTATATTTAACTATAGGAAAATAATACTACCTTAGCTTCCGATATGCAATGAAGTTTGTTTTATCCCTACTAAGCCTTTGAATCTTCATCTTCTATGGCTTGTATCTCTAATCTTGGTCATCAAATCTTCATTTGCATGGTCTTTATCAATCTTCTCAACCATTCTCTTCATTCTTTGATCCATTTCTTTATTATTCTCTATCGTGTTATTTCTCCGATACATCATTTCCTATTCTTAAACACTTAACACACACGTTAAATACAAAATCACAAATATCTTATTATCATCAATATCTGAATCTCAGGGTTTCACACCTTTGGGGTCAACAATCTCTCATTTTTTATGATGATAATATATTTGATAGTTTTTCCAATTTATATAACAATGAGACTTTCTTTTTAGACATTTTAATTGTGAAATAGGAAATATAAATATGAAATGATTGATAACAACGTATACACATAACAAGAATACTTAAGTACATCAAGAATAATTCAATGAAGCAAGAATACTTGAGCTAAATAAGAATGAGCAAACGCTTATATTTAAAATAGAAAATCACTATTCTCTCCCTAGTTGTCATTTCAAAAAGTGAGGTGTGTGATTGATGCGGGGAATGTTGGATCAAATTTTGAGACCATGATCAATTCTATTTGTTAGAACTAATCACAATTTTCGTAATCCATTATTTTAAACTTGAATGATAAAGTGTTTCAAATTGATTTTAAAAACACTTCGAGATCCTTTTAAACTTTAAAAACCTTTTTTTTTTTGTTTTATTTCCCCAAATAAATAAAATAAAGATTCATACACAGACTATATGGTTTGAAAGAATTTAAATAGGGAGATTGTCAAGTTGCTTTGCGATTCCCAAACCCTACATAATTTTAGAAAACATCTCTTTGAGAGGTTTAGTGAATATATCAACAAACTGATTATGTGTGCTTACGTACTCTAAGGAGATATCGCCCATTTTGATGTGGTCCTAATGAAGTGATGGCGAATCTCAATGTGCTTAGTATGAGAATCTTGTATAGGATTTTTAATAAGGAAAATAACACTCGTGTTATCATAGAGAATAGGCGCATATTTTTCATAATTATGCCAAAATCAAGTCATTGTTGCTTAATGTATAAACTTGAGAACAACAACTACCGACGACCATATATTTAGCCTTGGTAGTGGAAAAATCTATAGAGTTCCATTTCTTGCTCTACTAAGAAACTAGTGAAGGTCCTAGAAAGTGGAACGTGCCACTTGTGCTTTTATGCTCAACCTTACAAGCGGAAAATTTGGCATTGGAGTAAACTAAGCAAATGCATCTTATTGTTTTAAGGATACTGAAGACCTAAGTCATATGATCCAATTAAATACCTAAATATCCTTTTAGTACTAGCCAAGTGTGACTCCTTAAGACATTATTGAAAAAAAGCACATAAACAGATGCTAAACATAATATCAGGTTTAGTTGCAGTAAGATAGAGAAGGCTACCTATCACACCCCACCCCGGACACCCATCACCGTGGTACCGGTGTGACGTCAACACAACCTCACCAAAATCACAAACACCAGAAATAACCATATACATGTATACAGACGTATCACAAACATATATATATATATATATGTATACTCTCAAATTCGGGAAACATCAGTCCTTACAAAAATACCGTAATGATAAAGATACATAACATCTAAACCTTTTAGTGTTCACTTCTAGTAGCACTCCCAAGATACTCTTTTCCTATCGCACTTTTGGATTCAACCTATTGTCAGTAGGGGACGGACGCCTAGTTAATGCACCTGCGAGTGTATTGCCTTCTTAGTAAAAATATTTTTATAATAATAATTTATTCTACAATATCTAAATGGATTAAGCGTAAGTATAGAAACAACACGTAACTAGTAAAATTCTCCATAATATAAGCAGTGAAAATAAACCAATAAATATAAGTTCCATTTAAACACATCTAGTAAGATGATACCAATCACCATAATAAATAATAAATCACCCAATATAAGTAAAACAATACATCTCAAACACCACTCCACCACACCACATACTGGCTAGCCATAGTGATCGTTTTAACCTCATGATTGGGAGTTTGCAACGGTACAGTACCATTCGTAGGATATGCCTTCCTACGAACACCCATCACTCCACTGTAGCGGATAATCACTGCGCAGTATAAACGTCTAACATTACTCTGTCGAAGTAGGTAAACATCACTCTGCCGAAGCGGATAAATACTATAACATCGTCCAATCAATAATATCGTCAAATCAATATCATCACTCTACCGAATCAGATAAACACTATAACATCGTCAAATCAATAACGTCATTATCAAATCACAAATCAATAACACCGTCTAATCAACATCGTCAAATCTCAAACATCACCCTTTATTTCCAGAACTGATTTTTAATCCGAGATCATATTTCTCATTTAAAAAAAAAACGTCTGATTTCACCAAAAACCATTTTTCGACCCTTTATTTTTAGAAAATCAGGTATTTTTCACTCTCTTTAAAACCACCAACTTTCAGTGAAAAATCATTTTCAACTTCCTTTCAAAATCAACACAATTCATTGAAAATCCATTTTCTCAACTCAACCAGAAACCTGCTTGATCCATATAATTTTGAAATCATTTAATTTAACTACAACCATTTTCCATCATATATATATATATATAAATAGTTTGGCAAGAAGACAGTACACTCACCTGATAATTCGCTATTAAAAGCTCCACCGACTATCCGCTACTGATCCTCCGATAAATGTGAACCTATTTGTGATAGGGCCTAAATTAATATTATAGAGAAAACAATAACCTACTCGTGCAAATGCAAGTCCTAAGTTTTGTAATTTCCCATTCCCCTCATTTTATTATGTAAAATTATTATTCGGTTTAGTTTTTTTTTTTTTTTAAATTATCTATAAAAATTTAGTAATACAACGGTCCCCATGGTTACCAAATTTACATGCTAGAATTTTAATTTAATTGAAAATAATATTTAATGAAAATATTATCCGCTCCGAATCGTTCACCGGTCGCGAGATGAGTTTAAATTTTTGTTGGGGTTAAAAGTGAAATTTTCCTTCTCTCTCTCGTTCTCTTTTTTTTTTTTTTTCGCCGGACCGCTGGCGACGATCTCTCTCTCTAACTCTCACACACACTCATATCCTTTGTCGGCCGACAACCCACCTACATTCACAGCAGATCCGACCATCGACACCACACATACACTACACACACAGTCACCGGACGTACAACCTCACCCAGTCGCCGTCGACGATACATGCGCGGCGACTTCCACTGAACGCACTCCCACCGCCAGACCAACACACACCCACAGACGGTGACTGAACAACGTATACACACACGACGCTCGCACACACACATGCACGCGACCCGACCGGCAATACACACACACACACACACACGATTTGATCACACCCACATACTGTCGGCGAAAAAAACAGAGCACACACCGCCGAAACTTTACCGATCGAACCCATGCATGCATACAATCACCAAGAATAATTACACAATTACGTACCAAATCGACGATGACGAACGACAACGTTTTTATAGGGTTAACGATCTCGCTCCACGACCGTCGATCCCGCACCGAACCGAATGGCAATGATCAATCCATCCTACGATCACCGGAGAATAGTCGACGAACGGAGAGCAGCACACACTCAAACTACCCCACACACATGCACGCTAATTCTCCCCACCATCACCGGAGGAGACACCACCGAGAACCCCCTTTCGTTTCCCCCCCTCTCTCTAGAATTTCTCTAAAATGGGTTTGAGATTTTCTTGATGAATTTCTCTTACATGATCCTATATATATATCTTGCATGATTTTAGTGGAGAACGTTTTGATCTTAGCTTGCCTTGTTACCACTTCCGTTTCCTTGCTCCGGCCGATGCTCGTTGCGCACACATGCAGAGGATGAACAAACCTGTGTGTATAAATATGGGTTTAAAAAAAAATCTCGATTAATTATCCTTTTCTCTCCCCAACTTCCTTAAATTCTTAATTTTTCTCAAATTCAGCTTTTAAAAAAAAAAAAAAATCTAAAATTTTCAATTTCACCCCTAAAACTTTTAATTATAAGGTTAAATGTCAATTTGAAATTTTAAGTTCTAAAATTAATATTTTCAAAATTTTCAATTTGACCCCTAAACTTTTTATTTGAATTTTTAATTAACAAAATTTTCCCCCAATTTCCTAATGCTCTAAAATGCAACTATTAATGACGTACATACTATGATTTAGGTCTTACACTACTGATCATACCTCAATAAAGTTTTGTAATTACACCTTTGCCTTTCTCATCCTTGTCCATCCTTGTAGCAATGGCCATTAGCGTAGCGTATGCTTTCCCTTTTTCCATTGCGTAAGTTTGTAATAGCTACTTCAAATCCTTAGATTGGTTGATGAAAATCCCATCATTGGTTTGCTTTAATTGTAGTCCAAGAAAGAATGTTAGCTCTCCCATCATACTCATCTCGAACTCTTCATGTATATTCTTGGCACACCTGTGGCGAATATCAACGATGATTAGCTCTGGAGGATGCCCAATTACCGTCTTCATGGATTTTGGTAATTCCTAAATTTCCTCCATTGGATGAACCTCAAGTGATTCTTCCTCTCCAATGCTAGTTTCAACATTGCGATCTAGTGGGAGTTCTATGGCACCTGTATCATCCTTATCCAAACACTTTCTAGAAACAAAAGGATTAGGCTCTTCAAATACAACACGCATAAATTCTTCAACAATAAGAGTTTTTGATCATACACCCTATATGCCTTCTATTTAATGCATAGACAAGAAAAATACCCTAATTAGATTTGGCATCAAATTTTTCTAGATTGTCTTTATCATTAAGAATAAAGAATTTACAGCAAAAGACTCTAGGGTTTCTTCGCTAGGATTGATCTTACTTTAAGATTTAGAAATTTCTTATCTTGCCTTTCACTCCTAGTCTAACAAAGAAAAGACTCCTATTATAAAAAATAAAGTCTAATTGACAATCATGCCTTACAAAATCATCAACTAAAAGACCTAAATTAAAATCAAAAGGCTAATTAATAAAATAAATATGTTGAAAATTTGTGGGTCTCATGCCTAGGTCCATTCAAGTTTATGCCTAAACCTATTCGCTTGCCTTGATAAGATAGATTAGGCCTTGATCATCAGTTTGGCCAAATTTGGGTTTCACTGTTGTAGACTCAACTCAAATCTCTTGATTTAATCCATTAAGTGTTTCTTTGAATCTTTTAGCTCTTGCCCTTATTATTGGGCCGACTAGAATATGCAATGGATCCATTGGTGTTGCTGATATATTCTCATCATCTTCGTGAGATCTCATGGACAAAATAGCTAAGCTTTGATGCCATGTTAAAATAGAGTTTAACAAAGTTCGAGCCGACATGGAAAAAATTTGCTCGGATGTGGCCTTGTGCAAGCGTTCGATCGTGATAGGGACTAACCTATCTCATGATGTTTTGAGAGTAGATGTACCCAAGCCACCGATGTACGTTAGAGCACAAGATGCTCGCTAGCTCAGATACTTCATATAGAGTCTTGATCAATATTTCGAGGCTATAGGTGTAAGGGACAAGTTGCTCGAGTCTGCACAATAGCAAAATATCTCACCGATACAACTAGTTTGTAGTAGCGAAGATGACATGGGGATGTTGAGTAAGGTATGTACGATATAAAGTCATTTAATCAATTCAAGAATAAGATTAAGCGTCAGTTTTGTCCTACGAATGCGGAGGATGAAGCACGGAGAAAGCTTCACCGACTCAAGCAGACATGCATGATTTTGAATTATGTGAAGGAGATCACAATATTGATCATAGAGATCCCAAATATCTTGGACAAGGATTCATTGTTCTACTTTATCGATGACCTACAATTGTAAGCAAAGCTCGAGTTAAGGCTATGATGAGTGCAAGACTTGGCATCTGCAATCGCTAAGGCAGAGTCGTTGGAGGATTTGGACACGTAGCTCTACCCATCGATCTTGACTGATAGTGAACATGATAATAGTGGTACCAAGGTATCAAGTGGTGGCACGAAGGTGATGGTACTTTGGCCATCGTAAGGGAAAGATGACATCATGGCCACAAGGGTGATCGACTAAAGTCTCCGAGGAAGGAGCAAGAAACCTAACAGAATTCAATGGTAAGTCGTTCCAAGCCTTCGGTAGGTTGCCTTATCTATGACGGACAACATTGTGTATGAGACTATACAAAAAGGAAGATCCTTAGTGCCTTAATGAAGGAGTTCGAGGGACAATAGCAGGTTAGCAGGGGCCATGGGAAGAAGTGGACGTAGGGACGATGCAACTTTTAGGCTCCATGTGACTAAGCGGGATGAGTTGCAAAAGTCAACATCAAAGGAAGATGCCAACCTGGTTGAGAAATCATGGGGACAATGGGGGCTCCGGAAGGGCATGTTGTCGAAGGAAGCGTTGCAAGGTAATATGACGCAATACAAACCTCGAGCAAAGCGGTAGTCTTAGAGGATGGGAGAGTCCAAGAGACATGCTCTATATGGGGAGGCTTCAAGTAGCAATGAAATGGGTGGGTGCATAGAGCTACACCAAGGCAACAAAAGTAAGCGTTGCAAACCTCCGGAAGGGCATGTTGTCGAAGGAAGCGTTGCAAGGTAATATGACGCAATACAAACCTCGAGCAAAGCGGTAGTCTTAGAGGATGGGAGAGTCCAAGAGACATGCTCTATATGGGGAGGCTTCAAGTAGCAATGAAATGGGTGGGTGCATAGAGCTACACCAAGGCAACAAAAGTAAGTGTTATCATGGGAGAATGAAGAATTAACAGGGAAAGCCAAATGTAGAGAGGATTGTCAAGAACCCAAGGATTAGTGATAGATCGAAGGCCATTTCTAGTGCTGCTGAGAAAGAGTCGTGACAAGGGCGTCACGAAATCAAGTTGGGGAGAATTTCACGACCCAAGTCCTCGAGCCCTGACAAGACCAATTTTAATCCAGCTTAAGTGAAAGGGGAGGTCCAACCCAAGGAGACTCTCTAGTTTCTAGAGAACTCAAGGGTAGTGTAGAGTAAATTGCCTTGTATATTTCTAAATGTATATAGAGGATTCTAGAGTATTCATAGGAGGATATTTTATAGGCAAGTTCTAGGTCTTGAGCCTTGACTGTTGGATCAAATCGATCTTGACTATACATCCTTAAGGCCAAGGCCTATGTAAGGAGAGAAGCTCATTTGCCTGAAAACATCCCTCAAATTCTAGAGCTTTGCAATCCTTGTAAATTTTCCTCTAGGGATGTAAATAAATTCTTTCTCCTTTCTTGCCTTAACCCAATTTCTTCCATCTCTACTAAATTCTTCCACCAGCAATAGAGTTGGTTAGGTTTACTTAGTGCTTCCAACATGGTGGAATAACGCTAAGGTCGTGCAGGTTCTTGGGGAAAAACTTTTAGCCAGTGACATTAGGGTTTTAACCCTAGACACTCTATAAAAGAGGCCACAACACAATGGCTTCCAATCTGAGAAAAAATATGGGTTTGGGTCGCTCCCCACTTGTTCCTATTTACTCTTTTGGTTTGTTTTTTACTATCGCCTAAAATCGTAAGTAAACCTACCCTAAATTATCAATTTAGAATCAAATTCTTTGATAATCAGTAGATCTATTTAAGCGGATTTTTTCGTGTATATAACGTTAGATACAATATACTTGTGTCACTATTTTGAAATCCATACCTTTTCGAGGATCCCACATGAAGGATTTGTGAAGGACAAGCAAAAGTAACACTTAGGAACAACCAACAGGTGTTTAAGCACACTTAAATCTTTTTTCTTTTTTCTTTTTGGTTTCGTAATCTCACAGATTGATTCAGCCCTAAAAATTTAATTGTGAAAAGAAAATTATTAAATTTTAAATTTCACTGTGTTTACATCAGCTTAGTTTCCTTTAAATAAATTTTTTTTTTCTTATTTCGAACATATTAACTAATTTTCACATCGAAAGTATGTGGCCAATACCACATTGGTGCCCTTAGCTGAACTGTTGTTGCAGGTGGTTGTGGTGTGTTACTGAGGAGTGAAGATTTTTGGTCATATCAAATAGTGTTGGTACTTTTTAAATTGGAATTACGACTTTAGAAAGAATTAAAATATTAAAATATGAAGCGGTAAAGTGCCATGACAAGCAAACTTCATAGTTACATATTGCAATTTAGCCTAAATTTTTTAAATCTAACATTAGTAATCAGCTTTAAAAAATGATCTCAATCATTGTTCACCGTCATGTGTCCTATTTACGATTTCCTGAATAATAAATTATTTTGTGATTAGATTATTTTTGGGCAATTTGATTATTGATAACTTTTCAAAAAATTGATAATCATAAAATATAGGTACATAAATGGGGAAGACTACGAAGGCGGATTCGAAAACTCCGACATTGATCACATCTTATCAGCCATAGGCGCTGATTACCAAAACTGGGCCTCAAATTTTGGTTCCCAAGTTGTTGACGCAAATGACCCTCAATCCGTCGGCAAATTACAAAATTGCCTGAAGAAAATGAGGCCCGAAGTGGCCTTAGCATTGGCCAAAACGGTATTTTTAAGTGATGAGAGGCACGTCTTAGAAAGGGTTTTGATTCCTTGCACCATCATTCAGACAACTAGTGATATGGTTGCCCCCACCTCGGTTGCCGACTATATGTGCAGGCAGATCAAGGGCAAATCAACGGTGGAGATCATCGACGTGGCGGGCCATTTTCCACAGTTGACGGCACATATAAAGCTCTTGGAGGTGCTTGACAGAGTTTTGGGATTTTAATTTCTTTTCTATATTTTATATTATACAGACGGGTTTGTTATTGCACATATTTTTTACCTTTCAACTAGTTATTATCACTGCATTGGTATGGCCTGGAACAATGCCCCTTTTGTTTTTTTGTGTGTAGTCTTGTTTTCTGTTTTATCTTTTTGGATGATGACAAATGGATGTTTTTGTGGGGATGTTACATATTCGATGCAAGAAGTTATTTGTCATTGGCCTAGATTTTATATTTGAATAATAATCTTTTGATATTCTTCAACCGGTTCAAAAAATTGCTAATTTTTACTTGTACGTAGGTTGATGAAGAATTTTCCCGATAGATGAAGGAACTGTCACGTGTAAAGATTAATTCACTTGCTAAGCACGCGAGTTCAAAATCATTAGTGGTAACCAAGGATATTGCTCGGTACCCAAAGAGACTTCAAAAGACATGAAACCACAGAGCAAGGTGATCCTGGCTCGAGGATATAAGCCCTGGTTACAACATGAACTCATCCTTGCGTCATCGAGGAAGATTTTGTGTTACGCCTAGCTCGGGATGAGCCTCGTGCTCGTGAACCATTATAATTACCCGCTATTTGTGGAATTAGCGGTTATGGTTCGAATGTAACGATTTGTTACTCCCATATCCCATAAAATCCTGAGAATTAATGGGGTCTTACAAGGATTTATGGAAGACTTGCCAAACTAGTCATTTATCTCCTATGAATACCAGAAGAAGCGGGAGCTAACCACTAATGTTCACTAATTCCTAGCTATTACTTTGCTAAAATTTTCTTAGAAAACTTTACTGATTCTCTTACCAGAGGTGTAACGCCGACAAGTCCACTTATAATGAATACTTTTATAGGAATCAAGACTTAAGGAGGATCACATTTCTAATCCTAAGAGACCGTTCTAGACGATGCATTTTTTGGCATCATCTGATTAGCGTCGCATGTGGGAAAGACTAATTGTCCTTCTTGTAATTTTGATAAATTTTACGGTTACCTTGAGATCAGGAATCATGACTAATGAACAAGAGAATGCGAGGCAGCCTATCCATACGGGTGGATCTAAAGATTGTCCTTTCCAGCGAATTCCTTGTCGTTGATCAACTTGATTAGGGAGGTTCATGAGCTGGACTAACTCCGCAGGGAGAGAAAAGAGTTGTGTAGATAAGTTTCTTTCCCCAAGTAGGCACCTAGTGTTTATTTCACGCTCAGTCCAATGGCTCAACCTGCTCGGTCGGCAAGAAGAATGAACTTCTTACCCACTCAGAAGAACGCTTCAACCAATACCCAACCCAGTTGGAGGCTGATGGATTTGTCCCTCGATGGCATTCCATACTATATAGAGGCATATTTAGGAACAAGTTCAGGGACCCACCGATCAAATTGGGACCACCAAGCGAATTGTGACCTATAAGATCAGGTCAATGCTATCAATGTGAAGTTTGGGCAAATTGGGAAGTAGGAGCCTTATGTGCAAGAAATAGTGAACGGAGCACTCCACATTTTACTACTTGGGGCTTAAGGGAGAAAGTCCTTCTGAACTTTAATCTATTATCCATGATTGGTCATATTAAGAGAACACTGACTCGATTGAGCACATGGACTCATACCATACGCATATAGATCTTTAGGGATCAACAGATTCCATAAAGGGTCAGGCTTTCTCATTGACTTTGGTTGGGATAGTCAGGAAGTGGTACAAGACTTTAAAATTATGTACGTTTGACTCCTTTGAATGTTTAAGTATTGTATTTGGCCATCGTTTCATTAGAAATGATGCACCCTAGATTTTGGAAAGAGATGAGGAGAAAGAGAGAAAGACTTCCTCTCAAAATCCTTGAAAATCCGTTAATTTTAGAAAACTAGTTTTTAGGGGCTTTTCTAGGTGCCGGTTTTGAAAATATTCCCTGGGCCGGGATTTATGTTAAAAAAATGGTGTTTTCACCTAGTATGGAGTTAAATGGTATACTAAGTCACTAGGATTTTTGTAAATCATTTTCCTTTTGAAATGACCCAAGTTTTTTACTTGAAAATAGGTGGTCTTTACTAGAGATTTCTTTCAAGTTTAGGGGTCAGTTATACTCGTGAAAGGTTTTAGACAATCAAGACACCCGTTCGAAGATAGTACCTATGTCTAAATAATTTTTTACGTTTGAACAAATCCAAGTAATTTCTTTTGATTTTGTTTAACACAATAATTCCTATTTTTTTATGTTTTTGTCCAAATTGGGATTCTTTTAAATATTTCTAAATTGAATTCAAAAACAGATCTTCAGGGATGTGATTAAAACACAAATGACTTTCAAATGCTCATTTTTTTAATAGGCTTAATAACATATTTTAGTCACAGGGAGTGCATAAATGATTTTGAATCAGAAGCCTTCGTCTTTGGTTTCGCCATTCAACCCTTTTTTTTTTTTTTTAGAAGGGAAGTAAATTCAAGAACTCCTTAAATTCAATCTTGAAAAGAGAAATGAGTTCTCGAAAAACGGTTTAAGGAAGGATAATACGAAACTAAAGACAGGTGTCACCACGCGAAAGCTTGTGCCAAAAGACTCCCAGGACAAGACCATCAGACCTATTAGTCTGAGCGCTATTGATGGTGGTGAATTTGGTATTGGCCGCCTACTCCATTAAGCCTAGGAAATCCAACACCAAAGGCCTGGGCTGCGACCAATCTGAACCCAAGCCCACCACATTTCTTAGGCCAAACCCCTGGGGGAAGAGCGTTGTCCGAAAAAGTCCCAAGACCCATCTTTGAATAGGGTCGGGTCATCGAGTTTGCCTAAGCACTAACTGCCGAAGGATGCCTCATCACCAAATTACTAGAGAATATCCACCTGGCGTGGAGAACACACAAAGGACAGAACAATCATCACTTTGTAACAGAATGGTGATGAGGCATACCGTCTTTTCCTCTCTAAACTAAAGAAAGATCATATAAAAACCTGGGTAAGGTAAAGGTTCAGGTATGGTGCATTTCACTCTGCTACCACTTAATACTACGTTTTATATCTCTCCACCGAATACTTTCTCTCACGTCGGAGGTCCTTTGCTAGGGTCCACTCTCTTCCCGGTGTTAAGGATTTATGCAAGAACCTCGCTTGGCGCAGTAGGACGGAGACTTACAAGGAAAAAGTTATAAATTCATCGTGTTACCCTTTCCAGATAACATCAATAAGAATGACTATATGTGAATTTGAATTTTTAATATGTTTCCTTTTGAATTTGAATGTTTGTGGACTATATGTGAGGATTGACTTTAATTAATTTTATTGTTTACAAGGTATGTGTGACAGTGTCTAAAGAGTTATGAATGCCATATTTGGGTGTTATTTATCCAAATTGGTTGATTCTATTTAAGCTGTAAAATTTGGATTGTAATTATTTCAACGTTGACTTATACAAGAAATTTAAGTAGGAAATAATTTTTGAGTTTATTTATCTAATTTTTTATTTCTACAAATTATTTTATGAATCATGATTTATTTATCATTCAATTTTGACAAATAAATATGATGGTGTAAAATTAATTCTTTTAATTTCATCATTTTTTTTACATATTTTTCGTTAGAGCTAGTGATTGTCTGACGCACCCTGAATTTTTGGAAGTAGAGGAATAAAAGAACGGGAAGAAGAGGAAAACAAGGTTTCGGTCCTCTCTCTCAAAATCCTCAAAAATCCAATCATTTTAGAAAATACAGTTTTAGGGGATTTTCTATGTGTCGGTTTTGAAATTCTCTTTGGGCCGAGATTTATTTTAAAAAATAGAGTCGCCACATATCACTGAGTTAAATGGTGTGCTAGGTCATTGAGATTTTTAGAAATCATTTTTAGTTTTAAATGGCCCAAGTTTTTTACTCAAAATCATTTGGTCTTTGCCAGAGATTTTTTTAAAGTTCGAGGGTCGGTTATGATCGAGGAAAGTGTTAAGTACCCCCATACATCCATCTGAAGACGATACCTAAGTCTAAATAGATTTTCACGTTTAAACAAGTCCAAGTAATTTTCTTCGGTTTTGTTTATCATACTAATTCCCATTTTTATGTTTTTTTTTTTGTCTTTTTTATATATTTTTACGTAAGGAAAACAAAGAAAACTTTACTTATTTAAAGCAGCAACACGTAAAATAGATTAAATAAAAATATTTTATTTATTTTTAACGTCGTCTGAACCTGTAAAGGTTGCCTGCGTATTTCGATTTTCACGAGGAATCAGGTCGAAATGTAGTTTGCTATTTAGATAAATGATTTTTATTTAAACAGTCAACCGGACCCGTATGTGGGTTGCCTACGTATCTTAGATAACTGAGAATCAAGTCGACATGTATTTCATCTTGAGATGACTTTTATTTTTTATTTTTTATGAGATAAGAACATGAACGACACTGATGATAAGTGGATATACACTTTTATTTTTGTCAAGAATACTCCAACCAAACTTACTTGCTTAGGAAAGTTTAGTGTTAAGATTTATATTATTACTCCAAAAGAGAAGAAAATATATCGTATATTTGTCAGTCCTACTCGTAACTTAAAAGACAGAAGTGTTTATGAAGAAGGTGCACACCATAGGTCCTCCATTTATTCCAACTTTTAACCACAAACGTCTCGACAAGTATATATATATATATATATATATATATATATATATATATATATATATTAGGATGAAAGGTATTATCTCAACGTTTTTTTTCTCTAGCTTGCTCTTTCAAATCCAATCCCATTTTGGCCTACGGTAATGGTTTCAGGATTTTCTCTCCTAAATTGTTTTTTTCTATGAAATCAAGAGATGAAAAGTGTAGTTCTAATATATATATAAGGTGCAAATCCACAAGCTCCTTAGTGCCAAGTTGTGATGTAGGCTAGTGTAGAAAAGTAAATGTTGGTTGTTAATAGTCAGTAGTTAGTAGCCCTTCATCAGAAGTTTGTTTTGAGTTCATTTAAGTTCAATTTTATGTGTTCTTGATAGAGCCAAAGATATTATGCACAAATCATAATATTCTTGATGTTCTTGACATATTTTTTTTATGTTCTTGATGTTCTTGATATGAACTATGATAATTACACTATGTTCATGATCTAAACTTCTATGAACTACCCAACTATACTCTATACAGCAATATATAAGTATTTAAGGCAAAATCAAAGAGAAGTTCAAGAGGACTTACACAACATAGGGGAGTAGTCTCTTCCTAAGTGTTTTCCTTCTTCTGTTTTTTTGTTGTTGTTAGTTGTTCCTCAACAACTTCTTGAGATCCTATTCTAAGAATCTCAAGAACACCTCTTTGGAGCTTTTTTGGAAAGATTTGAGAGTGTTTTTGGATTGAAATGCTTAGGAGATCTCTAGACCCGGGAGAGAATTTCGAGACTAGAGAGAGAAGGGAATGGTCCAAGGCTTGTTTTGAATGAAAAAATAGGCTAATATTTATAGGCTCGGGTACCCTGCGCATTCCTCAATGTGCATGCTTACAAAGCCTACTCCTCAAAGTATGTTTTGGCTAGTTAGGACCCTTTGATGTCTTTCAATACTAGGGTTAGAGCCATACAATGAAGATTTACTTAGATTTACTAAGTAATCATTAGATTTGGTAATAACTACCAAATCTTTGAAAATATATTGGCCATCATTGCTCATCATGGCTTCTACATGGACCATTATATGTTCATTTAATTCTTGATTTGATTTTTTTGGGTTAGGTTTGCTTGGTAAGTACTAGTTACTTGCCTTGAAAATATCTTCTTACATTAAATGTCATTTAATGCATACGTTAAATGTAGTTTCTTAATGCCATTCAAGCATTTAATGTCATGACTTGACATTGATTGGATAGATATTTAATGCTTTGATGTGATGTGAATTGATCTGATTAGCCTTGTAACCATTAGTTATTTTCAAGTAACTAAGTTTATTTAAGATATTTTGGTGAAAATATCTGTAAGACCCCGATCTTTGATATACGTATAATACAAGTCGCATTTTAAAATATTTTGAAAATATCGGGGTGGATTTCGATATTAATTATGTGATTAAAATTTTAGGGGTTAAATTGTAATTTACATAAACATTAAAACTTAAGAAGGGGTAATTACTATCCTAACTAAAAATGAAGGGGGTTTAGTGCAAATTATATATATATATATATAGAGAGAGAGAGAGAGAGAGAGAAAGAGAGAGAGAGAGTTGGTAAAATAAATGGAGGAGAGAGAAAGATCGAGAAGCTATGAGAGAAATTGGAGAAAGAGAGATGATCGGCGATGGAGCTCTAGAGAGGAAGGAAGGGTCGTCCGTCAAGAATGGGTTCGGTTCGTCATATGCGTGAGTGTGCTGTTCCGTCGTTCGGCCCCTGTCGTCGTTGCTATGCGTGTGTGATCGGCACCGTTTCGGTGTCGGCGTGAGTGTGCGTAGGTATGGTCGTCCGGTGGAGTTAGGTAAGTTGAGGGTGTTTGTGTGGGTATGCTCTGTTACTGTATGTTGTGTGTGTTCCGTTTTGTTTAAGCCGATAATCGTGTGCGTGTGTGGGTTTAATCGAAATGTGTGGGTATGTTCTGTTCCTCCGGCAATGTATGTGCGTGTTCTGATCGTCGGAGTGTGTGTGTGTGCAGAACGGTATGGGGTGGCAGGTGGTCAATGGCGTGATCGGAACTCCTCGTTGGTCGGCGGCTGGTTCAAATAGAAAAAGAAACAGAAGCAGAAAACGAAAGAGGAAGAGAGAGAGAGGGAGAAGCCGTTGGGGGGTTTGTGTGTAAAGTCCTCTACTGTGTGTGTGTGTGTGTGCTCCTCCGGCGTTGTGGGTGTGTGTGGGCAGGTCGTTGGTCGTCGTCAACGGTGTAGAAATTGAAAGAGAGAGAGAGCAGGTTTGGCGGTTCGGCGAGGGGGTGCTGTTGGGTCGTCGGTCGGCGTGGCGGTGGTTTGGGTTCAGTCTCTACGTGTGTGTGTTGCTCGTTGTCCAGTGTGTCGCCGTGTGTGTGTGTGTTGTGTTGGCGGGGCTCGTCGGTGGCAAAACATGCAACACAAAACAGAAAACAAAGAAAAATGAAAAAGAAGGAAAAAAAAAAAAAGGGAGAAATTACACGAACTACCCCAATAAAACCTAAAACTCATCTCGCGGACCTGCGAAAGATCCGGAAGAGGTTGAATTCTGAACTCTCCTAATATATGTATTTAATGATATTTAATTGTCTCATGGGTGATTATGAAACTAATTACTAGAATCAAAAATGTCGAAATGGTGATAATAAATATTGAGACCGTTCACATGAATAAATTCGATATCATAAATTATAACGGAGCCAATATTAGTTGAATAGTAATATTTCATAATAAAATGGGAAAAATAGGAAATTACGAAAATTAGGGCTTGCATTTCATGGTTGGGTTATTTTATATAAAATATTAATTTAGGCCCTGTCACTAATAGGTTCGCAGACACCGGAGGAAAGGTAGAGTATAGACGATAAAAGCTTTTCGGAGCGGATAATCAAGTGAGTGTACTGTCTTCTTGCCAAACTATTTTTATATATATAAATGTGTGTATGAAATGGTTTTACTTGAACTGTATGATTTTTATAAATGATATGGATCAAGCAGATTTTTGGAGTGAGTTGGTAAGACGATCTTTTTGGGTAATTGTGTTGGTTTTTGAAAAGAATGATTTAAAATAATTTTCGTTGGATTTTGGGTGAGTTGGCAAAAATGGATTGTCGTTAAAATTTGGTAGTTTTAAAAGATGATAGAAAATATTTGGTTTTCTAAAAATATAAAGGGGAAAAATGGTTTTGTTAAAATTAGACGGTTTTCAATCAAAAGTGAAAAATATGATTTTCAGATTTAAAAGTTGGTTTTGAGAAAAAGAAGTGGACGTTGGTGATTTTGACAGTATTAATGAGGTGGTGATTTATATTATGGTATGTCTAGAGGGTGGTCCGGCAGATGGATATTGATTTGTGATTTGATGATAATATTATTGAGTTGACTATGCCATAATTTATGTCATGTCCGGAGAGTGGTCCAGCAGGTGGTGATTCATATTATGTCATGTCCGGAGGGTGGTCCGGTAGGTGGTGATTCATATTATGTGGTGATTTATTTTATAGCCTCTGGAGACGTCCGGTAGGCGGTGATCTGCGCAGTTAGGTCCGCTAGGAAGGCATATCCTACGGATGGTTACGGTACCATTGTAACTCTCAATCGTGAGGTTAAAACGATCACTATGGCTAGCCAGTGAGTGGTGTGGTGGTGTGGTGTTGTGAGATGTAGTGTTTTACTTATATTTGATGATTTATTATATGGTGATTGGTATTATTTTATATTGGATGAGTTTGAATGGAACTTATATATATTGATTTACTTTCACTGCTTATATTATGAAGATTTTTATGAGTTATGGGATGTTTATATACTTACGCTTGATCCATTTAGATGTTGTAGATTAAACTATTATTATTTAAAATATTTTTACTAAGAAGGCAGTACACTCGCAGGTGAAACAGTTAGGAGTCGGTCCCTTACTGGTGCTAGGTAGAGTCCTACGATGGAGTCGGGTGTAGGTTTTGAGATAAGTTGTCTGGGGGTGAACCTGTGAGAGATTCATGGTTTTATTTTGGTTGTTCTTACATTTTTGGGGACGGGTGTGTCCCCATAGTGGAAAATAATTTGTATATGTATATCTAGATGATGGTATTTTGTTGTATGTATATTGTAGTTGTATGAGTTGGTTTGGCGTTCAGGTGATGCCATGTCAACGTCACGCCGGCCCTACAGTGAAGGGTATCCGGGGTGGGGTATGATAATATCTTTTTCATTAAATGCATTCATTGAGTGAAGTCTTTAATGGTTATTTCAAGCATTAAATGCTTAATGTGATATTGACTTAATGGATCATTTAATGCATGATGTGAGGAGAAATCGGTTCGGTTCGTTTTGTAACCGTTAGTTACTTTCAAGTAACTAAGTTTCCATCCAAAATATTTTGGTAAAAATATCTTCAAAAGATCTCCTAATTAAATGCTCATTAATAGGGTACTAAAAGTTTGATTCGACCTTTATATGATGGGTTTTGAATACTTGTCATGATGACATTTAATTTGGTTGGCTTTGAACCATGTCCTTAGACATTAGTTACTTTGAGTAACTAAGTTATTATGGTGGATTCTTTGGCTTGATTTCTTGAAAGTCAGTACTTTAAAACAAGAAATTGAATAAGTATTTTTGGTGTCAAATATACGAAACCATTGATAGTAAAAGTTTCAGAGGTCAAAATAGAAAACAAAGGTAATTGGTGAAATTTTCTTAAGTTTAAAGGGTAGTAACTAATTTTTATTCATATTAAAAGTGATTTCAAGAAAAATTAACCTTTAATAATGTTATTTTAGTCCCTCTTAACTTTATAAATTTTGAGATTAACCTGAAACTTTTACTTATACCAATTTCAATCAAATTGACAAATTTTAGGGTTTTTTTTTTTTTTTTTTTTTTTTTTTTTTGGTATTTTGTAGTATCCAATGTAATATGAGGCAGAAATTCGTTCCCTTTAAATCTTAATTTAAAGTTTATCCAAATTTACACTTTAAATCCGATACTTAAATGGGTGGAACAAAATACGGTGTCTACATTGTCATCGAGCTCAATCCTTTGATGAATGAGTTTAATCTGTGTTTTTTTTTTTTTCAAATTAAAATTATCTTTTTTAGTCCATGTTTTTATGCACGGGTTATACCCTAATATACCCTAGTATATAAATAAAATTCATACCTCATCCCCTTTATTTGGAGAGAATCAATTCTTAAACGAATTAAATTAAATCTGATTCTATTTATTGACAAATTCAAAAACTGTATCATTATGGGTTGTAGTCTCTCGGCCCAAATTAATAATAACCTATTTATCAAACCTTGAAGAATATGAGTTATTCTCATTTTAAGCACATTCAAACTAATGTATGAATTTCTGGCTAACTTTGATTTTGCAAGAAACCGTAACGGAAGATGTATAGAGAGGCAGTCGAAAAAATAGCCAATTGGAACGTGTTAAAATAGATTGGCATTACACAAATGCAAAATACAACGACAATAGTTTGACCTTGATTTTATTGTCCATTATTATGAACTTGGAAGATGGATCAACAATCTGGCAAGATCATACCCAACTAGATCTAAGGATCCCCCTCTCTATATATATGTAATTGAGTTGTTTCAAATGAAGAGCCATGCAATTGATGCAAAACACATCACCAGGGACACTACTCTTCCACCAAATTCGGCACTGCCATTGCTGCTTGTAGCAGTTGCTGCCTTGGAATTCGAGCCAGTAGATGCCGCCGAAGAAGATGTAGTAGATGGAGAAGCCGGGGAATCTATTGCTGGGCTGGTGCTTGAATCAACTACTCCTGCTGCTTTGAATATCTTCGCGTCCGGCGAATCCGGCGAAATACCCAGTATTGCTGCATACATAAAAAATTTAATCGTCAAAATCGGAATTTCGCATTTATCCACAAAATAGTGACATTTCTTTTCCTAAACTTTTTAACTAGAACCATGAATTCAAGTAACGGAAAATTTCACTTGAAGTTTGGGGTACGTCTAATTGATTCTATAATTTGAAAAATAACACGTTTAATCTTACGATTTGAGTTTGGTGTCAATTTAGTTTAATTACTAACTGTCTGTTCAAATAGAAACAAAAATGTGCACGTGAAAAACAAATAATATTAATTTTATATATAATTTTGTCGCTTTTGGTACAACGAATTTTACAAGGACAATTTACATACTAATAAAGTTAATGGTACAAATAAAAATAAATAAAAATATTACTAAGAAAACTTTATTGTTACTCATTGGCAAAGCCAACAGCTGTCATAGTTAGTCGGTATCTTCTCTTATCACATTTTGCCATTTTTGGTTGGAAATTTAATTGGACTAAATTAAACATCCAAATTTCAAGGGTCAAAAATACAATTTTCCATTCATGCAATTGGACCACAAACACTTCAACCGTACTTTGACCTATTAAATTAACACTCTTATTTTAATTTATTCTTTGAGACAAACTTTGTTAAATCACTTAATTGAAATGAATACTTCATATTTTAATCAAGTTCTTCATTGCTAACCAATGCCGTGAAGTAAAAGGGGCAATAGCGACATAAAAAAATGGAAATTGAGTTTTTATGAAATAAACTTTATAAAATGGATTTTTGTTTAATAGGATTGAATCATTGTGTTTTCAGTTTTATGAAGAAAGAATTCATATATATATATATATGTGTGTGTGTGTGTGTGTGTGTGTATAGGAGTAGGTTGGAGAAGAGGAAAAGAAAAAGAAGCGGGGGAAGGTTTACTGGAGTAGGAATTTACAAGGGCAATCGGAGACTTTGGCAGTGCTTTTGCAAGCGGAGGGCATTTCAAGGGCCAAAGTAGTGTTAACCGGCAGTCCCATGGACGAGTCGGCACTCTCTTTGATCAGAACACACAGGCACTTGGGTTTTGCCGCCCTCACTTTCTCGGTGCTCTCGCAGCACTCCGTCGTGGGCTTCGCTGCTCCGCCACTGACGAAGGGTATGCAGGCCGCCAGGTTCGCTAATTGGTCTGCACAATCTTTCTCGTCGTCCTCCATTGTGGCTGTGGCCACCGCGAGTGCCACGGCGACTATGACGAATGTAATGATAATTGGGTTCTTGTTGTTTCTCCCCATCTCACCTAATTTCCCTTCCAAATTGTATGTTTCGTTTGTGTTGTTTCTTTCTCTTTAATTTGTTGCATGGCATGCATCATTTGTGAACATTGTGTGGGCTTATATAGAGTTGGAAGATTAATAATTAAAAGGTGTCCCTTCAAAACTTGTCCTAATAGTTTATAAGGACAATTATTTTGTTGCATTAATTTATATTTATTAGGATAATTTTTCATTTTTAATATATATTTTTTATAATGTGTCGTACTAAATAAATATTATAAGAAATTATGATTAAAGGTCTCAATAAAAATTTAAAAAGACATTATTTATAATTTGTCTCTAAAAATATTCTCCTAATATGTAGTTTTTGTATCAGATGCCACTGTGAAGGCACCACTACCAAACCGGCTACCGGCTACCGGCATACCTCGTAGTTGCTCTCTCTCTGTCTTCAGATCTGGAAAAATATTCCAGATCTAAAATTTTTGTTTTTATTTTTATTTTGATTTGTACGGAACAAGTTTGTTCTTTTTATTTAATTTGTTCTAATTCTCCAATTCTCCAACCAAGTGAGTGAAACTGTTTGTTGCAGACTATTCAAATTTATTTATTATTGATTTTTATTGTGAAATTTGGTGCTTTTTTCGAATTGTTTGATACAGATTTGTTGTCGATGTTTTCTTGCTATATGATTTTTAGTTTGTTAGTTGTGTGATTTTATTTGTTTGCGAAATTTACTGAGATTTTGGAAAAAAAAATTGGTGCATTTGCAAAAAAATTGTTGTAGAGTTTGCAAAGTTGGTTGCGTTTGTTTTATTTTTTATGTTAATTTTTGTTGTGTTTTGATTTTGTTTTTGAAATTTCTTGTGCTTTTTTAAAAAGTTTTTGATCTGGGGTATTTTGGTCCGACATGTCCACCCACTTAGAACGCCACACGTGAGCCTTCTTCTAAGACGTGTCTTCTACCTTATACATTACTTTTGATTAACAAAACACTTTTAGAAATTCAAAAACCATAAAATGATAAAAACTACTTATTAGTAGGGTTAAAAATGTTAGGTTTATCCTACATTGGATGTGGAAGGGGTTAGAGGCCCAATAACCATAGAGGAAGAGATTGGTCGATGGTTAACTGATCAAAGATCCGATGTATGAGCGAGAAATTGTTAGATTTATTTCACATCGGATGTGGAAAAGATTGGTGGTCAAAGTATAAATGTGATGAAAAGTTTCATTTCTTGAGCTACCTTTCGGGGTTGGGCAAGACCCAAGACCACCCTCAATATTAGTATCAGAATCCAGGTTATAATAACTCTAACCCAATAGTCACAAAGGGAGAGACTGTTCCAGCGTTGGTCGACTAAATGCCCGATGTGTGAGAGGGAGATTGTCAAATTTATCCCATATCAGATATGGAAGTGGCTAGAGGTTCAATAACCACAAAAGGAGAGATTGATCGAGAATTAATCGATCAAAGACTCAATATATATCGGAGAGATTGTTGGGTTAATTTCACATTGGATGTGAAAATGGCTGATAGTCAAGTTATAAGTGTGATGAATTTTTTTTTCTCATGACCTAATTTTTGAGGTTGAGAGATGTAGAAGACCACCCAACAATAAATACCATCCTCAACCTCATTGTTCAGTCATGACCACGATATCACTAAACTCTTTTGAGACCTTTTTCTATTCATTCTAACAAATTATTAACATAACCACGAAATAGATTATAATTGGAAAGTAAAATAACAAAATTGTTTCATTTCAAAGTTGGAAAATTATAATTCACTCTCGAATTAATTATGGACATGCATTACTATTTCATACACCAAATTTTTCTCTTTTAATATTTTTATGTGGATGATACTGTAGCATTCATGAATCAGGAAGGGGAAGGAAGATCTTTTCATCTTCGTAATGCCCATGCTTCATTTATTGCATGCTTCGAGAAATGTAATTTCATTCTTCAATGAAATATCAAAACTTCATTAATATTTCAAGTTTATATTCCCAAGGATATAATACCATATGATATCATTGTCTCCTCCCCTAAATCATGAAACCTTATTATGGGATCAAAAATCAATTAGATTTAGGTTTCGTTTGGGTAGGGATTTCAAATTCTTGTTTGAATAATTATTCAAGTTAAAATATTTGAACGTGTAATTTACAATTCTCTTATTTAGATAAGTAAAGTATTTATAAATAAATTTTTTTCTAATCCCAAATTTCAACAAATTTATGAAAACAAAAATAGAATTATTAAAACAATTTTATTAGAACTAAAACACAAATCTAAAAAACAAACAGCACACGAATATGACCATACTTTTTTTTTAAGGAGGCATCGACGATTGTCAGCAAAGGAGAAGCTCCATTGAAATCAACGACGACCAAATGAAATCGACAATGAAGAACGTCAACGGCAACCAAATGAAATTGATGACCAAATTCTCCAAATTCGAACTGATAGACAACGAAATCCCCAAATTTGAACTGGTCGACAACCAAATTCCCTAAATTCAAACCAAATCCCTAACTTGAGATGACGAAAGGTAGACGACGAATGACGGATACGGTGAAAGGTAGACAACGAAGATAATGGACGATGGACGATGAAAGACGACAAACGAAGACGAAGACGATGGATGATGGACGATGACGAACGAAGAAGTCGACGACGAACAAAGACGATGCGATGAAGAAGCAGAAGCAGAAGACGAAGATGTAGGAGCAGAAGATGATCGATTCCCCAAATTCGTTGCGAATGAGATCGTTGTCATTGCGAAGATGAAGATGATCAATGATTGATTTCCTAAATCTTCTCTTAGGTGCATTTGTTAAATTCTACCTATTTCGAAAGGATTTCTAGATCTTTCATTTCACTTAAATTTGGCACTTGGGGGATTTTACAAATCCATCATACTCAATACCCAAACAAGGGATTTGTTAAAAAATGATTTTGAAATCCCTCCCCAAAATCCCTTACCCAAACACAACCTAAGGAGAAATTATCTCTTGGTATATTCCAACTAGTTTATAATAGACCAAACACTCCCATTAATCGAATTGCATAAACCATTTAATATCGCTTTTAAATTTCAAATAATTGCAGATGACTGATTTGTTCTTGCAAAATAATAGGGATTGTGAATTTTCATATTCAACAAAATCATTTTATTTGATTTCCTTTTAAGATAATAGGGATTGAGATTTCCATATTCAACAAAATCATTTTATTAAAATCAAAATAAGTATTGTTGTACACATTTTTTCACAATCTAATTATATATTCAGATTTGTCTAAATAAGATATTCAAAACGATATCAAATTCATTATTTATTTTTTCAATTAGTTTTAGTTTTCACATTTATGTTACATTCAATATGGTAATTCTAGAATTTTTAGTTTTCACATTTCATGTTACATTCAACATGGTACTTCCAAAATTTTCAGTTTTCATGTGTTACATTTAATACCAAATCACCTTTTATCAGTGAGTCGTGTTACATTCAACGCACATATAATTTGTTCTACTATCAACACTAATTAATGTTATTTTTCTACTACATTGGATATTATATTCAATAATCACGAGACAGAATGCAGTGATATTATATATAACATTGGGAAAGGCTGTCGAGTTTAGGGACGAGTGCAAATCGGAAAACGGGAGACAGGAGTCTTAATACAAAGAACAATTTTTCCTTACATAGCCAAAATCATTTAAGTATCATTATTCACAAAATGCGTTTGAGTTTTGACTATAACTTGGAAAGATATGAGATTTCCATTGATCCAAAGTTCTTTTAAATTACAACCGTATTGAATTTTGACATTAATTCCCCAACAAATAGGGAGCATTTTTTGAATTACAAACTCAATGACATTCTTCTTAGGATAAAATATAAATCTCATTTTGTTCTTTTGTCATCATCAACTTCAAACTAAATAACATCCTGAATCCATACAGTACGATGTCTCTTAGCCCAACAAATTGTAGTCTAAACAATGTAGGACTTTTCATTTTCCACCATATGATGTGTTCGCGGTCATTTGGAAATGATCTTGACTTTGAAAGAGATCATGGGAGAAAACAGAAATTCCTAGGTCAGCTATTCTATGCTTTATTAGTCCTAGAGATTTTCTTTTGTATAGTTTCAAGCTAAATAAAGCAATACGATAGGTGTACATATCTCTCCAACCCTATGTAGTGTCCTAAGAAAGGGTTTTGGTAGCATTTTATCCAAGACTTACTATATAGGATTCATAGCTTTTTTTTTCTAACGCATCCTAGAAAGGTTCGGCTCCCAAATCTTCAAACCTTCGATGTCCCAAGGGAGCATCCATCGTTGGTTGGTCATCCGAGTAAGGCGAGTTTCGAAGCCGGTCCCTATAAATGAATAGTGCGACCTAGCTCCTGCTGTCGACCTCTTCTCTATTCCAACAAGGTTTCGAAACTAAAACCAACAAGCAAACCGCTCGATTTCAGTTTCTACTATTTTAGATTGTACAGATGTATATGAATGATTTGGTGCTCGTGCCTTGGAGAAAATTACAACAGGAAAATAATATGTATAGAAATGCGATAAATATAATGAAATAACATAAATAAAAATAAAATGCATAAGTTAAAAGTAGAAAGTGAACATGCTTATGCATGTATGTAAAAGAAACGAAAACTAAAAAGATTTTTATTTTATTTTTTTGGATATGGGAAACATATCACTTTAACCAACCAAATAAAATAAAAAAATTATTGGACTTATATTTAATTTAAAATTATTTAAACACCACTAGGCTTGACCCTCATTAAGTCCTCAACAAAGTCGCCAACTGTCGCACCCCGGAAAAATATTTTTATGCTTCATTAATCTCGTTCATAAAGAAAAACTTATTCTTTTGAAATTCTTTGGATAAGATTATTTTTAAAAATCCTTAAAAAAAAAAATAGCTTCAGGGGCTTTTCTAAGTGTCAGTTTTAAAAAACATTCTTTTTGGGCAAACTTTTATTTGTTAAAATAGAATTGCCATGTCACACCCCCACCACGGGCCCCTACCGCCCAAGGCCGAGCATGACGTCCCCTCGACCCAACCTGACCAAACAACTAAATATATATATATATATATATATATATATATATATATATATATATATATATATATGCACGTGTACTACTATCATTTTATTCTCCAAAAATTTATATATATTTACACATTCCAAAAATTTGGGAACACCCCGGTCCCAAATATTTAGTTCCTTCTGAGTAAACAAATATTTCAAATTCTTATGGTCGGTGTATATCTCACAAGTCTCACCATACAGGTAATGCCTCCAAATCTTCAAGACAAACACAATCGCCGCCAACTCCAAATCATGCGTCGGGTAATTACGCTCATAATTCTTTAATTGTCGGGAGGCATATGCAATCACGTGCCCATGTTACATCAGTACACACCTTAACCCTTGGTGTGAAACATCAATATAGATCACAAAGCCACCGCCTTCAGTCAGAAGAGAAAGTATTGGCACAGATAGCAGTTTACTCTTCAACTCTTGAAAACTCTGCTCACATTTGTTAGTCCACTCGAATTTAGATTCCTTACGGGTTAATCGGGTCAACGGGACAGCTATAACAAAAAATCCTTGTACGAGCCGACGATAATAACCCGCCAATCCCAAGAAGTTTCGAATTTCAGTCACACTTTTTGGCCTTTCCCATTAGACAACGGCTTCAACTTTCTTTGGGTCAACTTGAATACCATTCCCTAAGATGACATGCCCCAAAAATACAACTCTATCCAACCAAAATTCACATTTACTGAATTTTGCATGCAACTGCTTCTCTTGCAAAGTCTACAACATAATCTTGAGATGCTCTGCATGTTCTTCTTTATTTTGAAAATAGCTCAATATATCATCAATGAACACGATAATAAACTGATCTAGGTAAGGTTGGAAGATCCGATTCATCAAATCCATAAAAGTAGCAGGAGCATTCGTCAATCCAAATGGCATAACTAGAAATTCATAATGTCCATATCTCGTACAGAACGCCGTCTTCGACACATCACTGTCTCTGACTTTCACTTAGTGATATCCCGATCGAAGATCTATTTTGGAAAACACCCTGACTTTCTGCAATTGGTCGAACAAATCATCAATCCTAGGCAACAAGTATTTATTTTGAACCGTCACCTTATTCAACTGTCTGCAGTCAATACATATCCTCAACGTGCCATCCTTCTTCTTTACGAAGAACACTGGGGCTCCCCACGGAGAAACACTAGGTTTGATAAACCCGCGGTCTAACAGATCATACAGCTAAATTTTTAATTCCTTAAGCTTGGTAGGCACCATACGATAGAGTAGAATTGATATAGGAGCAGTTCTTGTAAGTAACCCAATGGTGATATCCATTTCTCTATCTACTGGAAACCCTGGAAATTCTTCTTGAAACACATCGGGAAAATCGCTAACCATTGGAATATCCGCCACCTGAACTTCATTCTACCTGGTGTTAATCACGTGTGCGAGGTATCCCTGACATCCCTTCTTAAATAACTTCCTGACCTCTAAAACTGAAATCAAACTGATAGGGGTAATGATTCTTTCCCCCGAAAATACAAACTCTGGATCGCTTAAGACCCGAAAAGTAATTTTCTTTTTAAAACAATCCACTGTAGCATGATAGGAGGATAGCAAATCTATACCCAGTATCATATCAAAATCGTAAATACTCAGGAGTAATAGATCCACCGACAATTCTCTATCACCAATACGAAACTGAATGTCTTTATACACACTATCTATCAATATTGACTCACCTACCGGAGTAGAGATAATAATACTATATGACAGAGAAATATAAAATTTGCCTACATGCATCATAAATGCTGTCGAAACAAATGAATGAGTAGAACTGGGATCTCTATCATATAAAGACATGATATCTATAACTACATCTGGAGTAGCCTAGGCATCTTGTCGGGTAGTAGCAAATACCCGACCTCGAGTAAGAGGTCTATCAGCTGATCCTCTACCACGCCCCTAGCTACTACTAGGGCCAACACTACCCACATTGCTTACAGAAGGTGTAGATGTGACAACAGATTTCGGACAATTCGGCGCTATGTGACCCGGCTCATGATAATGGAAACATACGGGACTCGCCATAGGATAGTCTCTGATAAAATGATCCGGTGATCCACATTGGTAGCATACAAATACCCCGGCTCAATTAAACGTCTGGCTCCTCCCCTGCCCTTGCTGGCCGACACTCAATCCGAATACATTCTGCTGTCTCCCAGTGTATGATTGCTGTGGACCTCGGCTCCTAATGGATTGGTCAATTGATAAGGCTTTAGCAACTGGCGGTCGAGATACCGCTTCCCAAGAAGTGCTACCTGGATATCTACTAGGTGACTCATTTTGTACTGTTCGCGGCTCTCGGTGGCTTCCTGAATATCACTTTCTACTAATTTTTTCGTATTTACCAATTCAGCATAACTCTTAATTTGTTTGCTCGTTAGCCTGGAACAGATTTCTAAATAGACCCATTTTTGGAATCGTCTGCATTTTGCCTCTTCCGTTTTCACTAGATCAGGGGCAAAGCAGGACAAGTCATCAAATTTAATTTTATACTGTAGGACGGTCATATTCCCCTGCTTTAATAATATAAATTCTTCCTCCATTTGGAATCGATAGGATTCAACAAAATATTTCTCATTAAACACCGCAATGAATCGATCCCAAGTGATCTCCTTGTCTGGAACTATAATTAACCTCTTCATCTTCTCCCACCCGTGTTCGGCTTCTTCCTTCAGTTGGAAGATGGAAAAAGGAACTTGACTATCATAAAAAATCCCCATGGCCTTAAATACATGCCCCACGCCTCTCAACCAGTTCTTGGCATCAACTAGACCCGCAGTTCTTGTAAAAACTGGAGGATCCGATTCTTTGAATCTTTTTAGAAGTGCCGCCTGGGAAGTAGCTGTGTCGGTTTGGGCTTTTTGGCATTCTATTATCTTTACCTGTTGCTCTGTCAGCTGTGTTGCAGCCTGCAAAATTCTCTCGACTACATCCAAACTTTTCTGCATCCTGTCTCTCTGCCTCTAGGTCCCACACTCCCAGAACTCTCGTTTTCACGCTCCATATTCACTATCTTAAATAAAATTTAATAACCAATTGGGCCAACTAGAAAATGACAGTATTTAATTTAATAAAGTAACTACCACTACCGTGCCGAACCCACCTACCGACACCCTATATGAAGGTCCACTACTGACTAGACAACTGGCATGTCTATAGGACCTATAACCTAGGCTTTGATACCACAAATTGTCACACCCACACTCTGGGCCCCTACTGCCCAAGGCCGGGCGTGACGTCCCCTTGACCCAACCTGACCAAACAACTATATATATATATATATATATACACGCACGTGTACCACTATAATTTTATTCTTTAAATACATATATATATTTACACATTCCAAAAATTTGGGAACACCCCGGTCCCAAATATTTACAACAAAAATCACAAAAAGACTGAATCTCCCACGGTTCACATCCGACCGGCCTACCTCCAAAATGACACTACCTTCGGACTCTACCTAATGCCAGTAGTAAACCCACTCCTAGCTGCGACACCTGAAACTAAATATTTTATCCGTGTACTGCCTTCATAATACAAAAATATTTTATGGATCAAGCATAATTATTAAACACCATGTTTCAAAATATAATATCATATAACCGCATACCATACTGGAATCAATTTCCACTGTCATCAATGCAATAAAATAATAAATTTAAATCAAGCAATCCAGGCAATTCATCATATAGTAAAATGTTGCACACATCCTTTTCTACTAGCTATAGGATCCTTTCACCTTACGATCGGGAGTTACGACAGTACTGTAACCTGTACAATTGTGCCATCTAACGTGACTATCAATGCCAGGGCCATTTATTATCCCCAATGGTAGGGGTACCACCCGCAGGATTTACACTCCTGATGGGTCAATCAACCACCTACAGGGCTAATTCTCCTAACAGATTATAATATCAACAACCACCTACAAGACTAACCCTCCTGACAGGTCATAATATAATCAACCACTTGTAGGACTGACACTCCTGACAGGTCATAATATAACACAACATAATCAACCACCTGCAAGACATGCCCTCCTAACAGGTCAATACCATCCCGCAGGACATGTCCTCCTGATGAGATCAAATTATGGCATAGTCGAACAAAACAATCACTTTCCACATTTAAAATCTACTTGATCCACATAAGTCATAAAATCGTCCAATTTTAATAAATAAAAAAATTCTCACAATTTATACAAAAATATAATTTGTAAATTTACATAGAAGACAATATACTTACCTCGATTTTCGCACTGCAAAAATACCGTCGATTTCTGTACTACAAAAATATCATCGTTAAAACTATCGGGACGCTGGCACCTCTGAACCTGACAACGATAAGGCCTAAATTAACATTTTTTTTTTCAAAATAAACCTAACATACAATGCATAGCCCTAAAATGCATAATTTCATTTTTACTTATTTTGAACCGTCTGCCTGCCGAGAGGTGGGTTTTGTTTTTGTTTTGTTTTGCGTTGTTTTTTTTTTTTTTTTTTTCCCGTCTCTTTATTTTTTTTCCTTTCCTGTTTCTGTTTGGGTTCCAGCCTCCAACACACACACTCTCACTGACCGAAGGCGACCAAACACTGATCACACACACACAGAGCAGCGACCACCATCGACGGAATACACACAGCCCCCTACGCCGGACAACACACACACACACACACACACACACACACATAGTCGGCCCACGACTGAAGGCGGCCACAGTCACATACACGAAATTGACGACGACACACACACACACACATAATCGTCTGAACACACACACATGCACAATGTCTGAACAACACACACACAACACACAATCGACGAACTGCAATGATCACACACGCACACGATGAAACACACACAGACTCACCGAAAAATGGTGACGATCACACCCACATACACGATGGACGAACGGCGATACCATACTCCCCACGCAATCGCCGAGTGGACCGAACACACACGCTGCGTTTGAACATAGCAACCTACCGACGACGCACCCCACGATGATCGCACACACACGCACACCGACCGACTGACATATGCATCACCAGACAAATGGACACCCACCACCGACCGACTGAACAAAACCCACTATTTTTTTCTTTGTCTTTTGTAATGTGTGTATGGACATGTATATATATATATATATATATATATATAAAACATTGAGTCATTTCCTTCCTTGGGAAGCAAATGACCTCATAAAAATTATTTATTTATTTATTGTTAAATTACGTTAATCCCCCCCTCGATTATCCGTAGGTTATTAGTTAAACCCAAAATCTAAAATTACTATTTTTAAAATTGCTAAATAACCCTTAAATTTTTTTAAAATAAATATGATTTGACACAATTTATCCCGTTATTTTTTAAACGTTCTAGAATGCAATTAAAATCATGCGTATGCAAAAATTGGGGTCTTACACGCCACCTAGCATTAGGTTTTAAAATGTGTGCTAGGTGACCAATTTTTTGTAAAAAAATCATTTTATATTTTTAAATGGCCCCACATTTGAACCAAAATTAGGTTTTAACCAGAGTATTTTTTTAAGTTCGGAGGTCGATTATATTTGGGAAGGTGTTAGGTACCGCAAGACACTCGTTCGAAAACAGTACCTAATGTCTAAATATTTTAAATTAAACTAAGTCAAAGTGATTTTTTGTTTCTTTGGTTAACATGATCTTTTCCCATATCTATCTTATTTATGCAAAAGGTAGAACTTTAAAAAACAAATAAAAGAAAGTAAATAAAATACAAAATATCCCCTTTCTAACCAGTTATCGACTATGGGTGAATCAACAAGTATGGTCCCCTGGGAGGAGGTCATTTTTAGCTTAGGCTATTTTGGAAAAATATATGTATGGAAAGGAAAAGGAAAAAAAAATGGATTTACTTATTACGAAGAAAATCTAATCCTTTTTATAAGTTCTTTTTTATGAAAAAAAACTTAATTAAAATGCCTTAGAATTCTTTTTATAAAGAATTTTCTTTTAAAGTAAAACTTTTTAGTTTCTTTTGATGAAGATATTTAAGAAAATATGAGACTTTTTTCTTATGAAAAAAATTAAAGACTTTTGTTTTTATGAAGAACTTTATTGTGTTTCCTTTTTATGAAGAAAATAATTTCCAAAACCAAACTACTTATAAAACAAAACATTTTTCTTTTTATGAAGAAAACGTCAAAATAAAGGGTTTTAGCTTCTTTTTATGAAGAGACTTACAAGAGATGGAAAAAAAAAATTGCTGACCCCTAACTAACATAATAAAATTTTTAGTTTTCAGAGATTTTTATAAAATAGTCATCTATTCTTTGACCATATTTTTTCATTATTTATGTACAATATCATTCCGTAAAAAAATTAGACGTGAATATTAACACTTTTATTCTGCTATTTTTAAACATTCTAATAAATTCTAACTCTAATTCTGCTATTGTGAATTTTTATTATTATTTACGTGAACAAATTTACGTTTTTATTATGTCGGTATGAACATTCACCAAAACCACCCAAGGAAAAAAGAAACAACAACAACCACAACAACGTCAAAAAATTAAAAATAAAATATAAGATCAACGAAAACACAATCCCAGTAATGAGCATTCATCGAAACCCAAACTGAATAAAAAAAATATTTAACTGAGATCAATGAAAAATAAATCGATAAACATATCATCAAACCACACAAACATTCACTCAAAACACCTAAGAACAACAAATCAAGACATTGAAAAACCCCTAAGATCAATAAAAACAAAACCAGTATAAACAATCACCTATCGCAAATTATACATTCACCTCAAGAACTAAAAAATTGGTATGAACGCTCACCGAACCGCAACAAACATTCACCCAAAACCAATCGATGTGAACATTCACTGAGAACAATAAAAAAATTAACAAGAAGAACATTTACAATGAATAAACTAAAACTCCACGAAAATCAACAAAAACCCAATAAAAATGAAACAGATTCGGAACCCGTGCGAACATTCATAAAAACAAATCAAGAACATTAAAAAAAAACCTAAGATCTATGAAAATAACATTCATGTGAAAAAACAAAAACTTCACAAAAATCAACAAAATCAAAACAGAATTAACCCGATGCGAACATTCACAAAAACATAAAATCAAGAACATTAAAAAACTCCTAAAGATCAACAAAAAACAAACCAATACGAACATCACTAAACATACAGTAAAATTGAACATTCGGATCTAGAAAGTGAACATGAACATTCAAGATTTGGACGAAGATCTTGACAGACATGAACACAACACAAATGAGCATTTTCTCTTTGAACAACCATGATGTTTCGCTACTCATGCCATGCTCCCCAGATCTAGTATTTACGAGATTTGAAAATTCCAAATCTCGAACAGATCTGGAATAACATATCTCGAACAAAGGATTTATGGCGGTGGCAAGTAAATATAACGAGGTTTAAATGATGGTAGTGGTGAGAAAGAAAGAGATAACGGCGGTTCAAAGAGAGAAGCCGAAGACTGGACAAACGACGGTGGTGATCAATTCGTCAGAGGTCTTTTATCGATCTACTAATTGCTAGTGGTGGGATT
The DNA here is from genome assembly GCA_016647705.1 of Eucommia ulmoides. Taxonomy (NCBI): domain Eukaryota; kingdom Viridiplantae; phylum Streptophyta; class Magnoliopsida; order Garryales; family Eucommiaceae; genus Eucommia; species Eucommia ulmoides. The sequence goes on along the minus strand of CM028340.1, from coordinate 28,651,834 downwards.
TTGTCGATCTAGACGAACAATGACAGTAAAGGTTGACGGTAGTGGTAGTGGGATTGGTGATTGAGGAGAAGTAGTTCCCCACCATTGATGTGGAGAATCAAGAGGAAAAAACCTCTGACTAGTGCTAGAGAGGCAGAGTGGGTATGAATATGAGAGAGAGCAGCTATGAATATGAGAGATATAAAGATACGGGTTAGAGGTTCTTAGTATTTATATAAGAATATATGTTGGCCCAAACATCTACCCAAGAGGGGGTGGTAAAATGGTTAGTTATAAAAATTCAAACAATTAAATCTTTAACACACAAGTTATAAATTTTTCTACTTTATTATTATTTTGTTAAGCAACAGAAATGTGTTTAACTACGTGTACACCCAAACAACAGAAATATAACAAAGCAACAAATAACGATTTATCCTAATTCGATAAGTTACTCTTACCTACGTCCAGTCCCATGAGCTGTACATAGGGCTTTCGCAATCCACTAATCCCCTTATTCTTTTCCCAAGTAAGAACCTAACCCTTACAATCTTTTTCACATGTTCAAGATTAACCTAATTCTTTTCGCAGACTTAGAATCAAACATTTGCACTCTTACACAATTACACTTTTTTCTTTTCACAGGCTTAAGAAGAATCTTATCTTTTTTTAGGCTATAAACTAACCTAATTCTATTACAGGAAGAATCAAAACCTAATCCTTCAAAAAGGCAAAATATAAAACCTAATTTTTTTTCACAGGCTAAAGATCAAACCCTAACTACCCTGATTAGATATCGTCTCAAATATGTCTAATCCACTCAAACTCGCAAATTAAAAAATTCACAAGTTTCTTTCCACAGAAGCTTTTACCACCTCAAACCAATTATTCTCAATTAATGTTCCGAAAACTATGTGATAGAATTATAGGAGGAATAAATCTAATTTAATCAATTAAAGCACAAAGAATATTTAATCGACAAAAAATATTTTTAAGATATGCAAGATTTTAAATAATAAAATAATTTCTCTAAAATAAATATTCCAAGTAATCCAATAGATAACCTAAGAAAAACACTAGAATTAACTTGAAAAGATTTCACTAGGATTTCTTGAAAACAATTACGATAACTCAGTGTAGAACAAAAATAGGTGACAAAAGTTTTTGCGCTCTTGGATCAAGAACACTTTAAGAATCATTTTTCTTAGAAATACTTTAGCAAAATTTAACTCTCTTTAAAGTAAAGGCTAATTAAAACTCTTTGTTCTTGATTACTTAAAGTTGAAAACCCTGGTCTCTATATATAGAACTTAAACTAGACTTATAACGGCAAGTTTTCAATAGATAAGACCTAAAATGTCACTTTAAGACCCCATGTATCATGTACTATCAAAATAGGTATAATTCATTTGAAAACACTTTTATAGAGGCTTGATTTGGTCCCCAAAATATTTTAAATTCAAAACCATTAAAGTTATGAAGTAGTTTTACTAATTTAATTCAAATAATAAATTAACATATGGACTAAATTGATATTGTTGAATCCAAGGTTTTGATGAGTGATTAAGTATTGATGTTTTTTGTAGAACTAATGATTTTATCTAGTGTTTCAAATTTATAAGTTCCATGCACGTGATTAAGAAAAAGACATCATTAGGAAAACATAAAGGGTGCAAGATGGATGCAATGAATATATAAAGAGTTTTGAAGACTTTAAAGAAAAATAGGTGAAAATAATTCTCTACTAATATACTCTTAATACAACCCGAATTAGGATCACACATGACACTTTAAATGAGTTATTTTATGTATGTCTTTATATGAAATGATAGAGTTTAAGATCCTAATTTAAGATATTGAATGTACTTCTTATGTGAAATGAATTTGATAATTGACCAAAAAAAAAACATGTTTTAAAGTATAAAAAGTGAATTAATCTAGTCAAATCGGTTAACCGAGAAAAGCAATCGGTCAATTGAATTAAACAGTGAGTTTTGAAGCATAAATAAGGTGCTACTGATCCAGTTGGTCAACCGAATTAAAGAGGTTGGTTAATTGTTTAAAACAATGGCTGAATTAGCAAAGAAAGTGAGCACACTAATCTAATTAGTTAACCGAATAAAATGGGTCGGTTAACCGTTTGAGTCAGCAGATAAATCGAAGAGAAATTAGAACAGCTTGAACCAATAGGTCAACCGATTAGAGGCAAGTCGGTCAGCCGACTAGGCTAAAACGAAATGGTAGATTTTAGTTCTAGACAGGTTGGTCAACTGACCTGTAGGGCTCAGTCAACCAATTGAGGCAGTTGGGAAATCGAGAGATTTTATCTCTTGGTCAAAATCTATCCATTTTTTTGGATTAAAAGGGAGAGATTTGAGGAAGTTGAACCTAATTGAGATATTATCTACCTATTCTATTATTCCTTTTGATTTGGTCCATATACTTTGAGATTCTCCTAATTTAAATGGATTAATACTTTCTATCTTTATGGTTATAAAGTGAGAATAGTTTTGTGGACTTATTTGAGAGAATCGAAAGTTATTTTTAACTTAAATACTCCAAAATTGAAAGGTAATATATGGGATGTAAGAGAGTCCTTTAGAGGCATATCTTTGAAGAACTAGCCATTAGAGAGTTTGATATTTGTCTATTAATATAGACCAGCGGGAATTGAGAAAAACATATCAAGAATAATCAGTTCAATCTTTTCTAAGAGATATATTTATTCTGATATTGTTGTGAGAGATTTATTCCTCGTTTGTTATCTAAAGCGCTTGTGATTTGGCGTCACCGACTTGTGTTCCATTTCGATTCTATCATTATCTTCGGTGTTTCACGATGAGATCTTTCCAAGCTTTGTTATTGACTTTGAATTTATATTTTTCTTAATTTTTTGGTTTAAGATTGTTTAGAAAATCATTTTAAATTAAAAGACTGAAAATCTTTTCAAACGATTTTATTTGATTATCTGATTACGTACTTTAAATTGTCCTACTCACTTTATTTATTAATCAAATTTTAATTACCACACATTATATATATCACATAGTAATTATTCAGGACATTAATCGAGTATATTTGTATTGAGGTGGTAGAAACTCTTTGTGGGAAGAAACTTACATTTTTTTGTATTTGTGAATTTAAGCGGATTAGACACATTCGAGATGGTGTCTAGTCAAGGTAGTTAGGTTTCTATCTTTTTCCTCTGAAAAAGAATTGGGTTTGATCTTTATCTTGCAAAAAAGTTAGGTTATTTTCTTCCCTTGAAAAGAATTAGGTTTTGATTCTGCTGATAATTGAATTGTTATTTTGAGCGAATTGTAAAGGTTCATTATTTCCCGTGAAAAGGATAATTAAGAGAGTGTTAGGTTAATCTTTGGCCTAGTAAAAAGATATGGTTCATCCTTGACCTAGGAAAAGGGTAATTTGTAAAGGTTGTGTACCATTCCTAATTTTAGAAATTAGAATTATAAAGTTGAGAGAGTAATTAAATAAAAAAATTGGTGCAATTAAAAATTCTCTAATGAAAATCACAAAATTTAGGTGCTAAATTAATGGAATTGACTTAAAATTAAATAATCCAATGGTCCATCATGGTTTGGGAACATGATTTCTGACCCAAAGTGTACATTTGAACCACTTAATACTATTTTAAAAATACCACAAATAAAAGATGCAAAAATTGATAGATTATAAGACCCGATATAAATAGTTAGAGCTCAAGTTGTATTAGAGAAACCCAAAATTAGTTTTGAGATAACTCAATGATGCGAATCTCACCAAGGATTAGTGAGACCCGAAACCAATTTAGGGTTTCTTTGCAAAAGGATCGAATCTAAATTCATATTTGAAAACAAAGAACACAAGAAAATACATAAAGTTAATAAATTACCTTAACCCGGCGTTTAGGAATAAAACGCGAACCAAAGTTATAAGAGAATCCTTGACCCAATAATTACAAAAGAATCACGAACCAAAGAGGTTGAACGCCACAAGAAAACTTGAAAAGTTCAGAAAAGTTCTTTGAAAAACTCAAGAGAAAACCCTCCCAAAATATATTAATCAATATCAAAAGTGTGAAATTCGTAGGTCTACAAAGCCCTTTAAATAGGCGGCCAAGAGAATAAAAAAGAAACCCTAATACACTTGTAAATTTGTGGGTCCACATGAAGGAAAAAAGAAACCCTAAAATCTAATTGCTAAATAAAGAATAAGGAAGCTTCCTAATTTGCCTTACATTCCTAGTTGGAAAAGGAAATGATTTATTTGGCAATGAAGCCTTACAAATCAGCCTAAAAATAATTAAAAGATTTAAAATAATAAAATAAAATTCGTGGGTCTCATTCTTAACCCATTCAAGATCACGTTTTAAGCCCATTCACTTTCCTTGATGAGGTGGACTAGGCCTTGACTGTCCGATGGCCCTAATTTAGGCTTCACCATTGTAGTTTTGACCTCAATCTCTCGAATAAGCCTAATAAGTGCTTTGAATCTTTTTGCCCTTGCCCTTATTATTGGGCCAATTGGAACATGCAATGGATCTCTTGATGCAATTGATATATTCTCATCATTCCCTCCCTATTGAAAAGGATTTGTCCTCAAATCTTCACCTACACCAAACAGAGACAAGTCAGTCACATTAAAAGTAACACTTACATTAAACTCATTTGGAAGGTTTAATTTGTAGGCGTTGTCATTGATTCGTTCCATCACTTAAAAAATGTCATCCCCTCTTGGAAGTAGCTTAGAATGCCTTTGTTAGGGAAACTGCTCCTTCCTCATATGCAACCAAACCCAATCGCCAGGTTCAAATACAACTTTCTTGCGCCCCTTATTAGCTTGGTTGGCATATTGTTCAGTTCTCCTCTCAATATTTTGTCGGACCTTCTCATGAATTTGCTTAACAAAATCAGCCTTCTTCTTCCCATTTAAGTTGACACGCTCATTCATAAGTAAAGAAGTTAAATCCAAAGGAGTCAATGGATTAAAACCATACACAATTTCAAATGGTGAAAACTTAGTTGCAGAATGCACACTCCTATTATATGCAAACTCTACACGCGGCAAACAATATTCCCATGTTTTCAAATTCTTTTGTATTATAGCACGCAATAAAGTAGATAAAGTCCTATTAACTACTTCGTGTTTGACCATTAGTTTGTGGGTGACAAGTAGTAGAAAATAAAAGTTTAGTTCCAAGCTTACCCCACAAAGTCTTCCAAAAATAGCTTAAGAACTTAGCATCTCTATCCGAAACAATAGTCTTAGGCATGCCATGCAACCTAACTATTTCCTTGAAGAACAAATTAGCAACATGTGATGCATCATTGGTTTTATGACATGGAATAAAATGAGTCATCTTAGAAAACCTATCTACAAACACATATATAGAATATCAACCTCTTTTTGACCTAGGCAAACCTAACACAAAATCCATAGAAATATCAATCTAAGGTTCACTAGGTATAAGTAAAGGAGTATATAAACCATGAGGCTTAACTTTAGACTTAGCTTGCCTACAAATAGTACACTTCTTACAAATTCTGTCAACTTCACGTTTCATATGAGGCCAGAAGAAGTGTTCATGCAAAACATTTGAAGTCTTAGATATGCCAAAATGCCCCATTAAACCACCCCCATGAGTTTCTTTAACAAGCAAGTCACGCAATGAACATTTAGGCACACATAATTTATTTTCCCTGAACAAAAACCAATTATGCCTACAGAACTTACCAAATGCCACTTTCTCACATGCATTGAATACATTACCAAATTTAGAATTATCAACATACAAATCCTTAATGTACTCGAAACCAAGTAATTTGACATCTAAGGTAGAAAGTAAGATGTACCTTCGAGATAATGCATCCGCCACAACATTTTCCTTACCTTGCTTGTACTTGATCACATAAGGAAATATTTCGATAAACTCCACCCACTTGGCATGTCGCTTGTTCAGCTTTTGTTGACCCTTCTAATGCTTCAAAGATTCATGATCCGTGTGAATCACAAATTCGTTTGGCCAAAGATAGTGCTGTCAAGTCTCCAATGCCCTAATCAATGCATACATCTATTTGTCATATGTAGGGTAATCCAAGACTATGCCACTCAGTTTTTCACTAAAGTAGGCAAGCGAACGCCCTTCCTGCATTAGAACAGCTCCAACACCTATTCCTGAAGCATCATATTCAATCTCAATTTTTTTTGTGAAGTTAGGTAAAGCAAGCAAAGGTGCATTAGTCAATTTTTTCTTAATCAAATTAAATGCCTTTTCTTGCTCATCTCCCCACTTAAAACCCACATTCTTTTTGACAACTTCAGTTAAAGGTACGACTAGGCTACTAAAATCTTTCACAAACCTCCGATAGAAGCTAGCCAGCCCATGAAAACTTCTCACCTGTCTCATACTTGTAGGTTTTGGCCAATTCTTGATTGCCTTAACCTTTTCTTCATCCACCTCAATTCCCTTAGCACTAACAACAAAACCAAAAAATACAAGTTTATCCGTGCAAAAAGCACACTTTTTGAGGTTAGCAAACAACTTTTCTTTTCTCAAAACATCTAAAACAAGTTTTAAATGTTCAGCATGCTCATCTAAGTTTTTGCTATAAATCAGAATGTCATCAAAGTATACAACCACACATTTCCCAATCAAAATATGCAAAACATGGTTCATTAATCTAATGAACGTATTAGGTGCATTGGCTAACCCAAAAGGCATAACCAACCATTCATATAAACCATATTTTGTTTTGAATGAGGTTTTTTACTCATCACCTTCCTCATCCTAATCTGATAATATCCACTTTTAAGATCAATTTTAGTAAACACACAAGAACCATGCAATTCATCAAGCATATCATCTAATCTAGGAATGGGATGTCGATACTTTACCATGATATTGTTGATGGCGCGACAATCCACACACATTCTCCACATACCATCTTTCTTAGGTACAAGCAATACGGAAACTGTACAAGGACTCATGCTTTCACGTATATACCCTTTCTTCATAAGCTCACTAATCTGCATTTGAAGTTCCTTTGTTTTCTCGGGATTTCTTCTATATGCGGATGGATGCTCCAGGTACGAAATCAATTTGATGCTCGATTTCCCTTATTGGTGGCAAACCATTTGGCACCTTTTTGGGAAACACATCATCAAAATCCTATAAAAGAGAAACAACAACACTAGGAAGAGAAGAGTTAAGATCGTTAGTGGTAAAATAAACCTCTTTGTACAAAAGTACAATCAAAGGTTGGTTTGAAAACAAAGCTTTTTTTATCTCACTCTCTCTCGCATAAAAACTCACTTACTTCCTCTCTTCGTTTTCCTCGCATTCTGAATTTTTTTTTTCTCACACTCTATTTTCTTCTCTCATTCTCATTTTTCTTGCCACTCTCTATTTTTAACCTCACTCGATCATCATACAATTGCCTTGGCGATAATGGTACAAGAGTAATTGGCTTTTTATTAAGTACAAAGGAGTATTTGTTGGTATAACCATCATGAGTTACTTATCGATCAAATTGACATGATCTTCCAAAAAGAATATGTCCCGCATGCATTGGCACCACATCACACAAGACCTCGTCTTTGTACTTCCCAATTGAGAATGATATGAGCACCTGTTTAGTCACTTTAATTTCTCCACAATCATTCAACCATTGTAACTTATATGACCTAGGATGTTTTAAAGTTGGCAAATTCAACTTCTCCACCAAACTAGTGCTAGCCACATTAGTACAACCCCCTATCAATAATCATACTACATACCTTATCATTGACATGGCATCTAATATGAAAGATGTTCTCTCGTTGTATCGTATCATCTTCTTTGACTTGTGCACTAAAAGCCCTTCTTGTAACCAGAAGCTCTCCATCAACCGGGTATTCAACATCATGTGTATTCTCCAAAGGTGGCATCGAATTATCATCCATCTCATCTTCGGTCTCAATACCTCCATCATCCCTCATAATCATCACTCTCTTATTCGGACATTGAGATGCAATATGACATGTTCCCAAATACTTAAAGCATTTAATTTCTCTATTTCTAGAAGCTTGAGAATCGATTTTACCTTGGTTTAGTGTACCTCCAGCTTTGTGAATTTTGGGAGGTTCGACCTTGGGCTAAAAATTAGGCTTCTCTTCCCTCTTGCTCCAATTCGGTTTCCAAGAAGAAGAAGAACCCGATTGTTGCCCAACTCACATGGAACCCTTTCGCTTCAATTGTTGCTCCACTTTGATGGTCATGTGCACCATGTCACTCAACTCAACATAATGTTGCAACTCCACCACATTTGCAATGTCACGATTTAACCCGATTAGAAACCTAGCCATAGTTGCTTCTCGGTCCTCTTCCACATTGGCTTGAATCATGGCTACTTTCATCACTTTATAGTAGTCTTCCACACACTTAGAACCTTGTGTAAGACTTTGCAATTTCTGATACAAGTCCCTACAATAGTGACTAGGGACAAACCGCCTCCTCCTGATGAACTTCATTTCCGCCCATGTCTCAATAAGCCTCTCATGGTTTTTCTTCCTGTTTATCACAAGTTGATCCCACCATATTATAGCATAGTCAATAAACTCAATTACAACAAGTTTTACATTTTTCTCCTTGGAGCAGTCGTGGCACTCAAAGATCTACTCTACCTTTTTCTCCCACTCCAAGTATACTTCAGGGACGTTTTTTCCTTGGAATGACGATATCTTTACCTTGATGCTTTCCAAGTTATTATCAAGACGCTCCCTATATCTATCTCCTCTATTGCTATATCTACGCCCAAATCTGCCCAAGCTTGCATTAGAAGCGCGATCATCTTCATCTAGGTCATTCCCATAATCATCTTCATATTCGAACCGAGGTTGATTCCTCTCTCTTCGTTGCACATTAGGAGCTCTAGGTGGTTACCCCTTTTGTGCACTAGACTCAACTCTATCTAGTCGCTCATGCACTTCATCAAACCTCAAGTTCAAACGTTGAAGCCTTTGTTCCAAGGCCTTGTAAAAAACTTTTACGTCCATGACGTCCATCCTTTCCAGTGCTTCATTGGACGAGCCTTTGTTTGTTTCTTGGGACATGTTTAGTAACCTGCAAAACAAAGTTAGCAAGCCTCACAAATACTCGCTCACGTGTTTACACTCAAACTATGTTACTCCACTCATGTATCACTCAAATTCTCCCTTTACCCTCTTATGAGCTCACACTCTCTTGCCTTTTTCCACTCTTTAGTTTACTCTTTTAGTTCTTATTGAACTTAACCAATCTCAATAAGAATTTTCCTTGTAGAAATCCAAACTCAACGAATTGATTCACTAAGAATGAGATTTTAGAAACGAAAACAAGGCGAACAAAAAGAGCACAAAGAAAAGTTTATGGCATAGAACAAGAAGAAATAATTTTCATTTTTTTTGGGGGGGGCTGCTGAATTTTTTTTTTTTTGGTTTCTCTTTTTTTTTTTTTTTTTTTTTTTTTTAATTTTTTACAACAACTTTAAATTGAGATTTGAAGATGCACACTAAGAAAAAAATAAAAATTGACCAAATTTGATTATATATTTCGGCCAAGAAAATTTTAACATAGGAATGAACTGATTACAATGAAGGAAAGAAAAAATTATAAAAATGATAGATAAACCTGATTTAAACCTTGCTTTGATACCAAATGATGCGAACCTCACCAAGGATTAGTGAGACCTGAAACCAATTTAGGGTTTCTTCGCAAATGATCGAATCTAAATTCAGATTTAAAAACAAAGAACACAAGAAAATATAGAAAGTTGATAGATTAGCTTAACTCGGCGTTTATGAATGAAATACGAACCAAAGGTATAAGAGAATCCTTGAGCCAATGAATAAAAGAGAATCACGAACCAAAGAGGTTGAATGCCACAAGAAAACTTGATAAGTTCAGAAAAGTTCTTTGAAGAACTCAAGAGAAAACCCTCCCAAAAAATATATTAATCAATATCAAAAGTGTGAAATTCATAGGTCTACAATGCCCCTTAAATAGGCGGCCAAGAGAATAAGAAAGAAACCCTAATACACTTGGAAATTTGTAGGTCTACATGGAGGAAAAAAAAAACCTAAAATCTAATTGCTAAATAAAGAATAAGGAAGCTTCCTAATTTTCCTTACATTCCTAGTTGGAAAAGGAAATGATTTACAATCAAGCCTAAAAATAATTAAAAGACTTAAAATAATAAAATAAATAAAATAAAATTCATGGGTCTCATTCTTGGCCCGTTCAGGATCACGCTTTAAGCCCATTCGATTGCCTTGATAAGGTGGACTAGGCCTTGACTGTTCGATGGGCCTAATTTAGGCTTTACCATTGTAGTTTCGGCCCCAATCTCTCGAATAAGTCCATTAAGTGCTTCTTTGAATCTTTTTGCCCTTGTTCTTATTATTAGGCCAACTGGAACATGCAACGGATCTCTTGATGCAGCTGATAAATTCTCATCACCCAATAACCAAGTTAAGATCTATACCCACTAACTTAAGTATTAGTATCCATAACTCATGACCCAAGAACCTACCTAAATCCCAACAAAAAAAAAAAAAAAAAAGGAAGGAAAGTCTTTTGGCTTCACGTGAAAGGGAAAGAACCAAGACAAAACACCTATGACTTCTCCTTCAACCTCTATCAAGGTGTACCTCCATGGCAGAGAAAAGTTCTATGCAAAACTACCTCAAAAACTTACATGAAAACCAACAAAACCCATGGAATTAAGGCAAGATAGGGCCTATATAAACCATGTTGTTGCTACCATGAAAAACTAGAGAAGAAGTGAAGAAACGAAGAAAATAAGATAGGGAAATAGAGCAACTGAGAGAGAGGAAAATTGAGAAGAAGGGTCTAGGGAGATTTGGAGAAAGAAATTTAGGAGAATGCACAGCTGAAATCAAGTCTTGGTGGAGGATTAAACTCAAAGTTGGTAAGGTCCTAAACTTAGAAATTTTCATTAAAAGTTCTAGTAGTTAATTTTAATAATTCTAAAGGTTAAGATGTAAAGCATATTTGGATTAAACCTAGTAAAACTTCGATCAGGTCATGTATCAGTTTGTTAGGTTGAATTAAACATGATATTTGGGTGAAATCGCCATTCATAGAATCTGATTTTCTTTTTTAAAAATCTGGTTTAGAACTTTAACTTTGTTATTTTCGGTTTTGGGAGAAAATCTGAGAAAACCATGATGTGAATGAACCTTAAATGAATTAGAAACGTTGTAAATTGGTTTGAGATGAACTCTGGGTCTTAGGAAAGTCAAAAACATAGTTTAGAAGCATTGGGTATCAAAAAGAATTGAAGAACCAAATCTAGATATTTCAAATTCTGCTTTCGGTTTATCTGAATACTTCAAAATTTTATAACAATTCGTCAAAAAATCAAAAAAAAATATGAAACTTGTAGCAAATAAAACTAGAATCAATGAGGATTATTTTAAGCTATTATATGATGAGGTTTAAACTTTATATGGTACCTTTATAGACCCTAAAATGTAGTTGAATATAATCTTGTAAGATTTTGGAAGCTTTGTTTACTGAACTTCTAAAATTTATAACTAAATGTAGAAACATCAAAAGCTGGTGATTCGAAGTGAGTTTAAAGCTTGAGAGGTCTATTTTCATAGAAAAATATAAAAATAGCAAAAAAATATGTCCAATTGTGGTAAAATGATTGGGAAACCTGAGTGCTCACAGTAAATTGCTCTCATGTCATCTAAAAATAAATACTTTTTTTTTTTTTTATAAACTAAATAACATAGGAATGCTCTCACAACGTATCATACCCGCTTGAGAACTAATAGGATATTAAGGGTACGTGCATAAAGTGATGTTGTTAATGAAAAGATGTTTAATCTTTCCTTCCAACAACTAGGTGAGCTAAAGTAGGGTGATTCGAGATTGCTAGGTGACCACCTGCATCACGAGGTAGGGAATTCTATTCATTCTCTTATGTGTTTTTAGCATGCATTATATATATATATATATATATATATATATATATATATATATATATATATGTATGTATTCTTGTGTGTGCTTATTTGTAAATTATGTTTTCAAATGAAATTAGATTTATGTTAAAAAGTTGAATTTTAGGCAAATTCGGTAATATAAGATAAATGTATACTGATGTGTTAAATATATCTGGTTGGGTGGTATTGTAATGATATCATGTGAGGACCGAGGAGATTGGGTCACCATAGAGCTAACCTTGGGTGCAAATCCGTAAACCTACGCAGGAGATACTCCAGGTTACGTGAGTATCTCACTAGATGGTATAGATTCACAGTGGTACGATTCGGTCACCAAGAACTGTTGTAACATATTTGTTGTGTATATGTTTTAATTGTTTTACTTGAATTTTATAAGTGCATGTTTTATTATGATGTGTGTGCATTATATATGGTTTTATTTATAAAGTTTTATCCTGGATATTATAGTTTACATAATCTCGTATGTTCTATAAAAATTAGAAAAAAGTAAGAAAACTGATGGATTTCCCTACTAAGCATGTTGAGCTCACCTCATTTTTCCTCCCATCCTCAGGTAGTGCACAGGATAGTGAGTAGGAGTAAACTTCAGTCCAAAAGTACGCTATCTCAAGTTTCTAGTTTTGGTGTATTTGGATAACTTTTTTTACTTTCTGTCGCCATAAACCTTTTTATTTTAAGCATGACGTGTAATGATAGGCCATGTAGGACCCAATCATTTGGACTGTTGGTTCGTTGGTAAACTTTATTAACTATGTGTCTAATGATGTTGGTAAGGGCTCTATAGGTGATATAGAGGCCCAATCCAATAATTTAGTTAGTCTTTATTACAAAATTTCACCGCGATATTATCAATTTTTTAATTAATTAGTAACATCACCTAGACATACTTGGTAACTGTAAAACAAATCGATACTAGAAAGAACACGCCTAGTAATATTAGGTAATTAAATAAAATTAAGCATCAAGGACTAAGAAAAATCACAGGGTTATCAGTCGACTACTTAAGTTGGTCGTCCCGAGGCCTGATTCACGACCCCAGGGTTTGGGGTATGATAGGTTTCCTTTATGGTATCAGAGCCAAGGTTTTAAGAAGCCTTGGGACTTTTAAAAAGTAAATGTTGCATCATTAATAGACACTAACAAGTTTTCTTTACAATTCAGAAGCATGCCACCAAGAAGGAACACTCGTGCCCAGGCTGCCAATGCCCCATCTGGAAATGCACCTATTGGAGAGAATCAGAATTTCATGACAGCCATGTACGAGGCATTTCAAAGAATGGCCACTTATGTCTAGGAGAATCGTAGGGGCAAACAACAAAAGACGAACATGCCTAAGGGAATTCCTAAGGTTCCTAAGGCTGTCAATTGAGCTATTCCGAGATGACCCAGATGTCATCGAGGATGAGTGTTGGATAAGGACTATGGGTCATCATTTTGATCAACTCCAAATCCCAGCGATTTGTCGAGTTGAGTTTGCAACCACTAAACTCGAAGGTGAAGCAGAATTGGTGGGAATGAACCAAGAGGAGCCATGACACTATTAATGCGACTTGGGAGAGGTTTTATGATTTATTCTATGAGAATTTCTTTCCACAGTCAGAAAGAAGAGAAGATACAAGAATTTTACAAACCTTACTCAAGGAGATATGACAGTGTCCGAGTACGAGGCTAAATTTTCTGAGTTATCTCAATTTGCACCGGGAGTTGTGTCCAATAAGATAAAGAGGTGTGTGAAATTCAAGATGGGACTCTAACACAATATCTTGAGACAAGGAGTGGTAATTGGTGCTGATACCTACTCTCAGTTGGTGGAAACAACACTTAAGGTAGAGCAAGATCATCTCCTTTATCTAAAAGAGACCAGGGGAAAGAAGAATAGAGGCGAAAGTTCTTGGAAGATGACTCGCAAGAACAAAAAGTATGGCTAAAGTCAGGCCACTACTGGAAACACCAGCGATAGTAGCGGCGGGAGTAGCTTGTCTAGCAGTAGATATTCTGGACCTTATACTTGCTACGTGTGTGGACAACCAAGACATATCAAGAATAATTACCCAGTTCGTCAGCAACAACTACAGCAGTACTCCAGAAACCTACAAGACTCTAGCCAAAGTAATCAGGTGAGACCTACATAGTCTGTGCCAAGCTATCCACCACAAAATTATCAGACATATGGTTATCAGCCACAATATCAGTACCATCCTCAGTCTCTACTGTAATATCAACCACCTGCAGCCACATCTCACCAAGAAGGACGTTAAGTTTGAACGAAGTGATGAATACGAAGTCGTATTTCAAGAACTAAAGGACAGATTGACAAGTACTCCAGTCTTAATCATTTTTTACCCAAGTAAACCATATGAAGTTTATACTGATACTTCGGGGAAAGGGTTAGGATATGTTCTAATGCATCATGGAAGAGTTGTCGTTTATGCCTCCAGATAGCTCAATTCTTACAAACAAAATTATCCGACCTATGATTTAGAGCTAGCAGCAGTAATCTTTGCCTTGAAGATCTAGAGATGTTATCTTTATGGTGCAACATTCCAGATTTTCTTAGATCATAAAAGTCTCAAATATTTGTTCACACAAAAAGACTTGAGTTTAAGGGAAAGAAGATGGATGAAATATATGGAGGATTACGATTTCACCTTGTAATATCATCATGGGAAGGTCAATGTCGTAGTGGATGCTTTAAGTCACAAGAATCAAGGCATTATGGTGAGTTTGGATTTGAGGGATTGGAAGAGATCGATATTAATTGGAGATTACAATCTTCAATACATCAAGAATTATAACCAAGCCATTATCTACAGCGCCATTGCTACCCCCATCACTCCTACAAATCATTAAAGAGAATCAGTACCAGGACAATACACTTTGTAAAATGTAGAGAAAAATCCAGAATGGCAAATATTTTGAGGGACGAGAGATTTATCCAGATGGATCTCTCTATTTCATAAAGAGAATAGTTGTTTTAGATAATCAACAAGTAGAGAAATCCATATTGGATAAAACACACAAGACCCGTTTCACCTTACATCTTGGTTAGTAACAAGATGTATCAAGATATGAAGAGACAAGTATTGGTGGTGTGGCACGAATAATGATGTTGCTCAATATGTCGCTCGATATTTGACTTGTCAGCAAGTTAA
This sequence comes from Eucommia ulmoides, assembly GCA_016647705.1. Taxonomy (NCBI): domain Eukaryota; kingdom Viridiplantae; phylum Streptophyta; class Magnoliopsida; order Garryales; family Eucommiaceae; genus Eucommia; species Eucommia ulmoides. Next base: position 28,636,691 of record CM028340.1, on the reverse strand, counting down.
AGCTGAACATCGACGACCAAAATGAGCCCTACAGCCACTACCCATCCCTGAGTGGAAGTGAGACCATGTCACTATGGATCTTATGACCAGATTTCCAAGAACTCCTGAAGGATTTGATGCTATATGGGTGATAGTAGATCGGTTGACAAAAGTAGCTTACTTCATACTGGTCAGGGCAAGTTATTCCTTTAAGGGGTTAAGCAAGTTTTACATAGATCGGATTGTGAGATTACACGGGGTTCTGCTATCAATCATTTCTGATCAAGATCCTTGATTCACAGCCAAGTTCTGGAAGATTGGTAGTGGAATATTACATCGCTAACTTACACCGCAAGTATACGGGTCAAGTTTTAAGTATAGATTGGAAGAGTAAGGGTATCGTGTCCACAAGGATTGATTGTTGTTATTATTGAGTACCGTGTTTATCATGACCTAACTTTATCTAGGCGATAAAAATGTATATAAATTAATATAAACTAAACTAATATAACTAAATTTAATCTATACTAATAATATGAGATGTTTTAGGGAAAAGAATTGTCTAGGGATTAACTTGGTTTACAAATACGTGTTTGATCTCGTTTGACTTATGTTAATGGTGGTCGACCTATTTGACAATCTCTGTATCGTAAACTTGCTCGCTCCCTCTCCCGAGTGTAAAGCGAACGAATATGTGATTTCGCGTTAACGCCGAAGTCCCCCTCGAATGCCTTTTCTAACATATAATCACATGAGTCTCGCCCCAAAGTCATTGATTGCACACTTTCTAATGCCTTCCCAGGTCATTAGATTGTCATGTTGTGTTTAAACCCTAGTCTGAATCCGGAGTTACCTCTCCCGAGTTTCAAACCTCGTATTCTTACTATATCTAAACAAGCATAATAAACATAACAACACTGCAAACACAATCAAAATAGCAAAGAACAACCATTAAACGAAACACAAACTCAAACAAACAACAATTTCATAAATTATATTAATCCGTAGACAAAATCCGTTTAGCTTATGGTCATAACCATTTATACAAGATAAAAGGAGCTAAACATGCTCAACTAACTACCGAAGTTAAGAAAATAAAGAAGAAACGAAAGAAACTTAGTGGTGGCTGCAATTACGCGTCGGCACTTTCACCGCAAGCGTACGGGTCAAGTTTGAGTATAGATGGGGAGATAAGGGTATCATGTTTATGGGGATTGGTTGAGAATATTGTCGAGTACTACGATTATCATAACCCGACTTTATCTAGGCGATAAAAATGGTATTTAATTAATAAATACTAATACTACAATACTAATATATCTAATTATACTAATAAATTGGTAGGACGTTTATGGGAATTATTGCCTAGGGATTAATATCGTTCACTTAAACGTGTTCGTTTCAATCTATTTTCATTAATGGTGTTCATCCTATCCAACAATATTGGTTCGTAAACTCCCTCGCCACCTCTCCCGAGTGTGAGACGGGGGAATACGCGACTTCGCGTCAACGAAGAAGTCCCCCTCAACATCTTAATGACCTTAGGTCACGTGAGTCTTTCCCCCAACGTCATCGATTGCATACACTCCAACTCCCTCCTGGGTTATTGGATCGTCGTGTTGTGTTTACTCTAATCCGAATCCGGCGTTACCTCTTTCAAGTGTCAAACCCCGTATTCTCAGTATATCATAACAAGCATAATAAACAATACAACATGGAAAACACAATCAGATAAACGTGAACAACCACTAACAAAACATCGATTTTATATAAAATAACGTTTACATGAATTCAATCAAGCCCTAGACAATATAGATTTAGTTAAACATGGCTGTAGCCCAATATACAACTAGAAGCAAGCTAAACATACACAAACATTCAACTAAACTAAGAGAGAAATAGAGAAACAAGGAAACTAGCCGTATATCTGAAGATTCGACGCTAAAATCGTTCCGAGAATGCTTCCTCCTTCTTCGCAACATGATCTTCCCTTGGTCGAATGGCCTCGAAGCTCTCAAGACTTCCCAAAATGTCTAACCCTTGAAATGGAGGAGAAGGGAGGATATATATAGGCTCAAAAATATCACAAAATATCCTAAATATCCTAAACTGTCCGCAGAGTGACCGCCTAGGCAGTGAGTATGTCGGTTTATTGATCGCCGCAACGGTGGAGGAGGCGGTGGATTCAGGGACCATCCTGTAGTTTCACTGCCTATACGGTAAGTTTACAGCATCTATAGGCCCTTCTTGGCATTTTCACCTCCGCGACGGTGGTCTGTACATTGTGGAGGTGGGCTTCTTTCAGAATATTGCCTCCTTGCTTGTTTTCACACCGTTCTTCCAGCGTTCTTGATCCGATTTGACTGCTTATGGACTATTTTAGTCCCTTTTCACCCCAAATACCTATTTTATGACAAAAATAATATAAACGAATTAAAATATAATAAGATGTACTAAAGATACTCGAAAACTAACAAGTTCGGTTTGGAAATAGATAGATAATTTACACCTATCAAATATCCCCAAATTTAGAATTTTGCTAGTTCCGAGCAAAACACTTACACATACACAATTACTACAACGACTAACTATGAAATTAAAAATGAAAAACAGTAGAAACAAAAATGTGCAAGATTTGAAAGTCATCTAATGGCCAAACGATTTACCCTCATCGGCCCCCAATTCTATCAAGCTCAAGTATAAAACATACCATGCGATGTTCTAGAATTTCAACATTCATAATAGTAAGTGTCATTCTAAATTCTTTCAGAGTGTGTGTGATTAAACACAAATATACAACTATCAGTTGATTAGATGAGATTATCCCTCAATAAAGTTCATGACTTAAACCATTAAGGTATAGAGAATCCACATGCCTGACCCGGGATATTTTCTCCACTAATATAGGCTCGGAGGTTCATGAAGATCATTAGGGTTTGGTTTAGTTTTGGAATAATGGCCAGGGGTATATCGGAAATACAAAACAGGTTAATCGTCGTTAACGTGACGATACCAGAGGCACATACTTGGCTCTTTCTCACTTGCAAAATCCCATAGATAATATTGAAACACCCCCAAACATAAATTTAAGAACTTTGTACTCACTTGTCAAAAAGAAACGAAAAATAAAAACCATACGTACAATTGATTTTTTATTTTTTTTAACACACCCCAAACTTATTCGATTGTTACTATTTAAGGGGTGTGTGAAAAACGAACAAAAATGACAAGTGAGTATTCGAATACCGAACCAATATAAAGTTCTCCCTAAACCCAACCACTTCTTCAAGTAGCATTTGCAATTGCTAATTTGATTCTCTCAAATTTGTACCTTCGGTTCAGCGATATAGGTTTGGAAAGAAGTTTAATCAGTCACATGGTATTGGTTAAGCGTTTAGAATTGAAATAGTTTAAAGGTTTTGACAGGTAACAAGAGATAATGATATATCAAGGTAAGCTTAAAAGGCTCAAGCGACAAAGTGACTGCCTAAATCATATCTCCTAAACAACCTCGCCTAGGATTTCACCTGGAATTTCTCCCAAATCAAGTTCTAGAATCCCTATTGTCATGAAATTGATGGAAGGATAATCATTTTCAAATTAATTAGATAGTGCTATATTGAGTTTACGTGCTCGTGCGTTTAGGATATACAATAACGTTTACTAAGACGATACGTCAAGCACACAGAACACACATGCATGAGCTTTACGCTCAACCTCAATAAACAACTAGGGGACAGACTCATTATCGGGTAATAACCCAGATAAAGTCAAAACTCGGCACAAAACAAAAACTATCCCAAATAGACTTCCACACGTAAAAACAATAAGTTTAAACTACAACAAAAACATACTACATATTACACATCACTTCCAACTTAAAACGGGACAATGTCCACATTAACCCAATCAGCGATCCCAATGAAAGCATAAATTTCTATAATGAAAATTAGGGTTTAGAACACGTACCTGGTAGACGAGAAATCTCACCTCCGAATCAAGTCAGTTGTGACGGATTTAACTTCTTCTTTTTTTACCTTGGGGTGCCTCCCAAGAAGCGCCTGATTTAAGGTCGTCGGCTTAACACGGTGAAGGGCTTGCCAAAGAGAGGATTCCACCCGTAGTACATGTCAAATAACACAACATACGGGTCTTAGTTGTAAATGCCTTCAAGCTTGGCGAGATATGGCATTGTTCGGCTCGGGCTCTCAACAAGATTCTTCTCCTTCTTCTGTGCTCGGTTGGCTTGAATGTACAGTGCAAACGGTAGTGAACGATAATTGAGCCACATCAGATCCTCATAAATGTGATCTTCTCGAATCGACGGAGGTATCAATATTTGGATCTCCAATGGTTGAGAATCACCATTGTCGAGCCATGCTTGGGTTCCCATCTCATTCGATTTATCACTAATGAATACTCCCAAGCTCATTCCACTTGTCTCCGGTTTGTCCTGGTGGCTTTCACAATCGAATGTAGCTTGATCATCTCTTAGTGCCACTGCATATGACTCAGTCTCAATGAAGCAAATTAGCTGACCGATTTGTGTCTGAAAGGCCATTAAGGTTACATCAATATCGGCACAGACCATCTCAATAAAATCAAGACGATTCTCATGCTTATTAATCCGATCATTTGTTTCCCTTAATACTCTCTGAGTCTCCCCCATAACAGTAGAGAGTATTTCCTCCAGATTGGGGAAAGAGTCCTCATCATGGTCCGGGGTGTCAATCCATGGCTCCGAAGTGTTGTAACTCTCCCCCAATCTTTGGTAGCTTAAAAAATAATTGCAACTCTAAAAATCAAATATCACCATGTCTTCTAATAGCCAATAGGCCTCGTCCATGGTTAGTTGGTCGAAAGAAGTGGTACCGTTTCCTCTGTCAACCCAATTTCTTGTTGCGGCTTGTAACTCATCGAGGAAGTTCAGTAGTTGAGACTCCCTCGGGAAATGATGATTCAGGAACCGAAGTAGCAACACCTTATATCGTTCCTAGGAATAATAAAATGGTTCGAAATCTTGTTGAAAGAACCTAAAGAGGACTTGTCGATGATCCATCTCCAAGTACCTCGTGAACAAAAACAAAACTAAAAAGAAAAATTATAAACAAAATAAATGCCTAAATTAAAATCAAGTTATTCACTCACAATATCAACGATAATCTAAAACACAATCCCCCGCAACGACACCAAAAACTTGGTGGCCACAATTACACGTTGCCACTTTCACCGCAAGCGTATGAGTCAAGTTTTAGTATATATGGAGAGAGTAAGGATATCGTGTTCACGGGGATTTGTTGAGAATATTGTCGAGTACTACGATTATCATAACTTGACTTTATCTAGGCGATAAAAATGGTATTTAATTAATAAATACTAATACTACAATACTAATTTACCTAATTATACTAATAAATTGGTAGGACGTTTATGGGAATTATTGCCTAGGGATTAATATCGTTCTCTTAAACGTGTTCGTTTCAATCTATTTTCATTAATGGCGTTCATCCTATCTGACAATCTTGGTTTGTAAACTCCTTCACCACCTCTCCCGAGTGTAAGACGAGGGAATATGCAACTTCACGTTAACAAATAAGTCCCCCTCAACGTCTTAACGACCCTAGGTTATGTTAATCTTGCCCCCAACGTCATCGATTGCACACTTTCTAACTCCCTCCCGGGTTATTGGATCGTCGTGTTATGTTTACCTTAGTCTGAATCCGGGGTTACCTTTCTCAAGGGTCAAACCTCGTATTCTCGGTATATCGTAACCAGCATAATAAACAATACAACACGGCAAACACAATCAGATCAACATGAACAACCACTAACAAAACATCGATTTTATATAAACAATGTTTACTTGAATTTAATCAAGCCCTAGATAATATATGTTTAGCTAAACATGGTCATAGCCTTATATACAACTAGAAACGAGCTAAACATATACAAACATTACCAAACTAAGAGAGAAAGAGAGAAATGAGGGAACTAGCCGTATATCTAAAGACGCTAAAACCGTTCCGAGAACGCTTTCTCTTTCTTCGCAACGTGATCTTCCCTTAGTCGAATGGCCTCAGAGCTCTCAAAACTTCCCAAAATGTCTAACCCTTGAAATGGAGGAGAAGAGAAGATATATATCGGCTCCAAAATATTAAAAAATATCCTAAATATCATAAACTGTCTGTAGAGTGACGGCCTAGGCGGTGGGTATGTCGGTTTAGTAATCGCCGCAACGGTGGAGGAGGTGGTGGATTCAGGGACGATCCTGCAGTTTCACCGCCTAGGCGGTGAGTTTACAGCATCTATAGGCCCTTCTCTGTATTTTCACCGCCACGGCGGTGGTCTAGACGCTGCGGCAGTGGGCTTCTTTCAAAATATTGCCTCCTTGCTTGTTTTCCCAACGTTCTTCTATCGTTATTGATCCTATTTGACCGCTTAAAGACCATTTTAATCCTTTTTCACCCCAAATACTTATTTTATGACAAAAAGAATATAAACGAATTAAAACATACTAAACATACTCAAAAACTAACAAGTTCGGTTTGAAAATAGATAGATAGTTTACACCTATCACTTAGCCGTAGTCCGAAGATTTGTCGCTAAAAACGCTTCGGGATCGCTTCTCCTTCTTCGCAATGTGTTTTTCTCCTTCAGAATTGGTTGAACACTCCCAAAACCTCTCTCTAAAATATCCTAAGTCTAATGGTGCTCTCATGGCCGGAGGAGAGGAGAAGAGAAGAAATAGAGAGCCAAAAATATCCTAAATCTGTGCAGAGGTGACCGTCACGGTAGTGGGCATGTCAACACAGTGTTCGCCGCAGCGGTGGAGGAGGCAGTGAGATCAGGGACTTCTATGCAGTTTCACCGTAACGGCGGTGGATATCATCGCTGCGGCGGTGAGTTTACAGCAACTTAAGCCCCTCTCTGCATATTTATCGCTGTGGCGGTGGGTTGCTGTTATGAATATTGCCTTTGTGCTTGTTTTCTCACCATTCTTCCACCGTTCTTGATCCGATTTCATATTATTGATCCATTTTCATGCGTTTTCACCTCAAACATCTGATTTATACAAAAATACATAAAAACATATTAAAACTTACTAAACATACTTGAAAACTAACAATGTTCGATTTGAAAATAGATAGGTAAATTATACCTATCAAAGAGCTTCTAGAAAGTCCTTGGAACACAGCTCCAATTCATCACTGCATTTCATCCCCAGACTGACGGGAAATCTGAGAGAGTAATTTAGATCTTGGAGGATATGTTGCGAGAGTGTATCTTGAAGTTCAAGGGTAGCTGGAGTGAGCATTTGCCATTGGTAGAGTTCTCTTCAAATAACAGCTACCAGACTAGTATTGGCATGGCACCATATGAGGGACTCTATGGATGACCATGCTGGTCTCCCAATTGTTGGGCAAAGGAAGAAGAGCGGATTACCATCGGTCTAGATCTAATTGAGAAGACCACAGAAATATCAAGTTCATCCAAGAACAACTCAAGATTACACAAGATCGGCAAAAGAGCTACGTTGACAAGAGAATGACATATTTGGAGTTCCAAGTAGGCGATCTTGTATTCTGCGGGTAAAGCCTCATAAAGAAATTTATTGATTTGGTGTGAAAGATAAATTGGCTCCGAGGTATTTCGGACCCTTTAAAATTAAGCAAAAAATTAGAGAAGCCACCTATCATCTAGCCTTACCTCAGGAGTTATCACATGTGAATGACCTATTCCACGTACCTATGCTTCGAAAGTATGAGCCGGACCCTTCTCACATGATATAGTGGCAGGATATTCTGATCTAGAGAGATCTTTCATATGAGGAAATACCTCAGAAAATTCTGGGTTGGAAGGTAAAGTCCTTGCGAAAATATGAGATATCTCTCATAAAGGTACTATAGCATCATCACGGGAAAGAAAAGGCAACTTGGGAGCTAGAATTAGATATGCGCGAGAAGTATCATATTTGTTCGACAATTAAGGTATGTCTTGAATTTTGAGGACGGAATTCTTTAAGGGGGTAGAATTGTAACATTCTCAATTTTAGAAATTAGAATTATAAAGTTGTAAGAGCATTTAAATAAAAGTTTTGATGCAATTAAAAATTCTCTAGTGAAAATCACAAAATTTAGGTGTTAAATTAATGGAATTAACTTAAAATTAAATAACCTAATGGTCCATATGGTTTGGGCATATGATTTCTAGCCCAAAGTGTATATTTGGACTACTTAATACTTTTTGAAAATACCACAAATAAAAGATGCAAAAATTGATAGATTATAAAAACCCAATATAAATAGTTAGAGCCCAAGTTGTATTAAAAAAACCTAAAATTATTTTCGAGATAACCCAATACCCAAGTTAAGATCCATACCCACCAACTTAAGTATTAGTATCCATAACCCATGATCCAAGAACCCACCCATATATATATATATATATATATATATATATATATATACATATATATATATATAAAGTCTCTAAACTTCACATAAAAGGGCAAGAACCAAGACAAAACCCTTATGCATTCTCCTTCAAAGCCCACAGAATTAAGGCAAGATAAGGGCTATATAAACCATGTTGTTGCTTCCATGGAAAACTAGAGAAGAAGAAATAAAGAGAAGACGAGAGGGAAAGAGAGCGAACGAGGGAGGAAAAGAGAGAATAAGGGTCTGGGGAGATTTGGAGAAAGAAATTTGAGAGAATTCACAGCCGAAATCAAGTCTTAGTGGAGGATTAAGCTCAAAGTTGGTAAGGTCCTAAACCTAGAAATTTTTATTAAGCGTTCTAGCATGAGTTTTCATAATTCTAAAGGTTAAGATGTAAAGCATATTTGTATTCAACCTAGTAAAACTTGGATTTGGTCATGTGTGAGTTTGTTAGGTTTAAATTCATATTAATTGGGTGAAATCACCATGCATAGAATCGGATTTTCCTTTTTAAAAATCTGGTTTAGAACTTTAACTTTGTTATTTTTGATTTTGAGAGAAAATCTGAGAAAATCATGATGTAAATGAAACTTAAATGAATTAGAAAGGTTGTAAATTGGTTTGAGATGAAATACAAGCCTTAGGAAAGTACAAAATATAGTTTAGGAGAATTTGGTATAAAAAATAATTGAAGAACCAAATCTAGAAATTTCAAATTCTGCTTTCGGTTCACCTGAACAACTTGTCTTGAAAAATTCATAACAATTTGTAGAAAAAGTAAAAAAAATATGAAACATGTTGAAAATAAAACTAGACTCAATTAGGATCATTTTAAGCTATTATATGTTGTGTTTTAAACTTTATATGGTACATTTATAAACCTCAAAATATAGCTGAATATAATCCCGTAAGATTTTGACAACTCTTTTTTACTGAACTTCTAAAAATCATAACTAAATGTAAAAAAAATCAAAAGTTGGTGATTCAAAGTGAGTTTTAAAGATTGTAAAGTATATTTTCATAGAAAAATATAAAAAGAGCCGAAAAAGATTTTTTACTGTGGTAAAATGATTAGGAAACCTGACTGCTCACAGTAAATTGCTCTTATATCATCTAAAAACATTTTTTTTTTAAACTAAACAATATTGGCATGCTCTCACAACGCATCATACCCCCTTAAGAAATAGTAGGAAATTAAGGGTACGCGCATAATGTGATGATGTTAATGAAAGGATGTTTACTCTTTGTTTCCAGCAACTGGATGAGCTGAAGTTGGGTGATTCGAGATTGCTAGGGGACCACCCGCATCTCGAGGATTATGTGCATGACCATGCACTATAAATGACTTGGAATCTCGTTGAAAGGGATGCATCAATACTTGTCGATCTAACATTGCCAAGTACCCTACATAAGAAATAAAAACAAAACTACAAAACAAAAATTATATACAAAAGAAATGCCTAAAGTAAAATCGGCTCATTTACTCACAATATCAATAATAAATGACAAACACAATCCCTGGCAACGGCGCCCAAAACTTGTTGGTGATTGCCGAAAACTGCATATGACAAACAACCAATTCCCAACAACGGCGCCAAAAACTTGTTTGACGAGCATTTGTTACACGCTTGCGTATTGACTATTCGCAAGTATACAAGGTCAAGTTTTAATATAGTGTATCTTTAAGATCGGATATCGTTCTACAGGAACGGTGTGAATAATTGAATACCGCGATTTGCATAGTCTTATATTATCCTGACGGTTCAAGAATTATTTAAAAATTAAATTAATTAAAACCAAATTAAACTACAATTAGTGGGTTAATCCTAACTAAGTTGATAGCCTAGGGATTGATTTCATTTACTTAATACATGTTTGATTTCGTTTAGTTAACAATAACAGTGTTTATCATATCTGACAATCTCGGTATCTTAAACTCATTCACTCCCTCTCCCAAGTGTTTAGAGAATGAATACATGACTTCGCATTGAGACCGAAGTCCCCCTCAAATGTCTTTTTGAACACATAGTCACATGAGTCTTGACCCAATGTCATGGATTACACACCTTCTGATGCCCTCCTAGGTCGTTAGAACGTCGCGTTGTGTCTACCCTAGTCCACATCCAGGGTTACCTCTCCCGAGTGTCAAACCCCGTATTCTCAAAGACAACCCTAATACCTTAACAAGCATATTAAGATTGTAATAAAATGATAAACACAATCAGATTTAATCAAACAACCGTTAAAGATACATATATTAAACCAAACAAGTATTTACACAACTACATCGATTCCTAGCTAATATTTATCTACTCTAACATGATCTTGGCCATTGAAACATTAAACCAAGAGGGATTCATCATTATTTACAATAAAACATTAAATTACAAATAGAGAAACAAAGAGAGAAAGATCAAATCTTAAAGTGAAGTGATCCACTGTCGCCAAAGATCGATTCGCCAATGTTTCCTCTTCTCTGGATGAAGAATATTGATAGGTGTAAATTACCTATATATTTTCAAACTAAATTTGTTAGTTTTCAAGTACATTTAATACCTTTTTGTTAAGTTTTAACATGTTTTTATTCTTTTTGTATTAAAACAGATGTGTGGGGTGAAAAGATATGAAATCGGAGCATAAACGATCAAATCGTATCAAGAATGGTTGGAGAACGGTGGAAAAATGAGCAAGGAGGTAATATTATGAAAGAAGCCCACCGTCGCGGTGTCTAGACCTTTGCCGCGGTAGTGAAGATGCAGAGAGACCTCATTCTTGCTGAATACCCAGCGCAACGGCAGTGAAATATCAGGATGGTTCTTATTCCAACGCTTTCTCCACCGCTGCGGCGAACTTTAAACCAACATACTGACTACTGCCTAGGCGGTGGCCTCTGCACAGTTTTAGATATTTATTTTAGATATTTTGCCTATTTAAACCTCATTCATCCCCTCTCCTTGATCTTTCTCCGGCCATTATAGCCCTTAGGGCTTAGTTTAGAATATAGAGAGAGTATGGGGAGTGCTCAAACATATCCAAATGAGAAGATTAACACGCAGAGAAGGAGAATCGATCGATAGACAGTTTTAGCGGCTAATCTTCGGATATCGGCTAAGTTCATCTGTTTTTCCTTTTATTTCTTATCTTTGATATATGTTTGAGCATGTTTAGCTTAGTTTAAATTGTATAAATGGCTATGACCATAGGCTAAATGTGGATTATGTATGGGATTAATATCGTTTATAAAAAACGTAGTTTTGGTTGAGTTGTGTTTCTTTAATGATTGTTCTTCGTAGTTTGATTGTGTATGCCATATTTTTTATTCATCATACTTAGATATATATATCAAGAATACGGGGTTTGACAAATCCTTGATTCGAATTAGAATAAACAAACGCCACAATCCAATAATCCGGTCGGGGTTAGGATTGTGGACAATCTATGACATTGGGGTAAGACTCACGTGACCTAGGGTCGTTAAGACATTGAGGGGGACTTCTTCATTGACACGAAGTCGCGTATTCCCCCATCTTACACTCGATAGAGGTGGCAGATGAGTTTTAGAACTAAGATTATCGATAGAGTAAACACGACGCATGAAATCAATGACGTTGGGGTAAGACTCACGTGACCTAGGGTCATTAAGACGTTAAGGGGGACTTCTTCGTTGACGTGAAGTTGCGTTATATCCCTCGTCTTACACTCGGGAGAGGTGACGAAAGAGTTTATGAACTAAGATTTTGTATGCAATCAATGACGTTAGGGCAAAACTCACGCAACCTAGGGTTGTTAAGACATTAAGAGGGATTTCTTCATTGACACAAAGTTTCATATTCCCTCGTCTTACACTCGGGAGAGGTGGCGGATGAGTTTTAGATACCGAGATTGTTGAATAGGTCTAACAACATTATTGTAGACTAAATGAAATCAAACGTGTTTAAGTAAATAAAGTTAATCCCCAAATAATCCATCCCATAACTATCTCATATTAGTAATTAGTATAGTTAAATTAGTATTTTAGTATTAGTATTAAATTATATTCCATTTTTGTCTCCCAGATAAAGTCGGGTTATGACAATCGTGGTACTCGATAGTAGTCTCAACCAATCCATGTGGATACGATACCCGATGGAAGGGTCCATTATACTAAAACTTGATCCGTACGCTTGCGGTGAAAGTGCCAGTGCTTAAATTAGCGGCCACCAAGTTTTTGGCACCATTACTGGGGATTAGTTATTGTCATATTTAGTTTCCAGCAACGTCCACCAAGTTTTTGGAGCCGTTGCCGGGGATTGGTTGTTTGTCAAATACAGTTTTAGGCGATCGCCACCAAGTTTTTGGCGCCATTGCTGGGGATTGGCAAACGAGTGTTATTATCGATATTGTGAGTAAATAACTTGATTTTAATTTAGGCATTTTTTATTGTTTATAATTTTTCTTTGTAATTGTTTTTGTTTTCCTACAGGATGCTTGAAGATGTTAGATCGATAGGTACACTTGTGTTTCTTGCATTGAAACATTTCGTCAATCTTGAGGGCATGTGTCGGGCCGAGGACATTAAACCATGTGCTTCTTAGGAGGAAACCTAGGGTCAAAAATAAGTTAGATCAATCTCCGTCAATTTTAGTTGAAGACGAGATCCTTTCGCCTCCCGGGTACGTATTCAAAACCCTCGTCTTCAATATCATGCTATATACTGTCATTGGGATCGCTGACGGGTCATTTTGGACAATGCCTGTGTTAAGTTGGTGGTGATGTGTAGTATGTTTTAGTATGTGTTTATATTATTAGTTAAGTTTTACTGTTTTTATCGTGTGCATGCTTGTTTAGGATTAGTTTGTTTAGTTTAGTTGTTGTTTTATGTTGAGTTTTGACATCATCTGGGCCTTTACCCGATGATGAGTCTGTCCCCTGGTTGTTTTGAGATCAAGCGTAACGCTCATTCATGTGTGTTCTGTGTGCTTCACGTATCTTCTTAGTAAAAGTTATTGTAGATCCTAAATGCACATGCATGTAAACTCAATATAACACTATCTAATTGATTTGAAATCGATTATCCTTCACTCAATTTCATGAAAATAAGGATTCTAGAACTTGATTTGGGAAAAATTCGAGGCGAAATCCTAGGCGAGGTTGTTTAGGAGATATGATTTAGGCATTCATTTGATCACTTGAGCCTTTTGTGGCCTACCATGCAATATCATTATCCCTTGTTACCTTGTCGAAGCCTAATAGTTAATTCAAATTCTGAACACTTATCAAATACCCTAGCCGATTAAACTTTTTCCAAACCTACATCATTAAACTGAAGGCACAATCTGAGTGAATCAAGCTAGTATTTTGCTTCTTGATGTGAGCAGTTGGGTTTAGGGCAAACTTCTAACTGGTTCGATATTCGAGTACTCGCTTGTCGTTTGTCATTCATATTTTTACACACTCCTAAAATTGTAGAAATTCGAATGAGTTTGGGGGTGTGTTACTTAATCCTTTTTGCACACTCCTAAAATTTAAATATTCGAACGAGTTTGGGGGTGTGTTATGTTAAAAAATAAAAAGTAAAAAAGTAATTATTACGGTTTTTTTTTACATGACAAGTGAGTACGACGTTCTGAACGTATGTTCAGGGTTGTTTCTAATTAAACTATGGGGTTTCAAGTGTGAGAGTGCCAGTGATGTGCCTTGGGTAACGTTAAGTTAACGATGTTAATCCATTTTCAACTCAAATTTACCCTTGGCCATTTTCCCAAAAACCGATCCAAGCCCTAATGATCTTCATGAACCTCCGAGCCTACATTAGTGGAGAATAGAACCCGAGTCAGGCGTATGGATTCCCTATACCTTAAAGGTTTTAGTCATGAACTATATTGAGGGATAATTCCATCTAATTAATGGATAGTTGTATATTTGAGTTTAATCATACACACTTAAACAGGATCTAGAATGGCGCTTACTATTTTTTAACGTTGAAATTCTAAAATACCACATGGTATGATTTATGCTTGAACTTGATAGGATTGGGGGCCGATGAGGGAAAATCTTTCGGCCAGTAGATGATAATCAAAACTTACACATTTTTGTTTTTAGTGTTTTTCGTTTATAGTTTTCAATTGGTGTTTTGCTCGAGGACTAGCAAAATTCCGAGTTTAGGGGTAAATATCCTCTTTGAGCTCTTCAATATTGGCTAAGGACCAAGTCCTAAGGATTAGGGACGTCCAAGCCTTTTCAATAGAAGTGGGAGAAAGGGTTTTATGAGTGCAAGGTTTCAAAAAAATCTGAAAATATCTTCTTTTCTATTGCAGAGTAACCGCCTTGGCGGTGGGATTCACCGCCTAGGCAGTGGGTATGTCGGCTACTCTCTGATCTTTCACCGCCTAGGCATTAGAACTAGCTCCCAACTTTCTGTATTTTCACCGCCTAGGCGATGGGCCTTGTTCATTTTCAGCACTTCTCTACATTCTCACCGCCTCGGCAGTGGAATCACCGCTGCGACGGTAGATCTTGTGCTCTTGAAACCTTGTTCTTTCATCGTTTCTTCACCGTTTTCCCACCGTTTCGCTCATTTGTCACTCGTTTACGTCCCTACACCTTAATTACATAAAAACTAATGAAAACGAAATTAAATGTTACTAATTCACTCGAAAACTACCAAATTTGACTTAGAAGTAAATAGGTAAATTATACCTATCAAATACCCCCGAACTTGGAATTTTGCTAGTCCTCGAGCAAAACACCCTAACACTAAATTAAACTAACTATACTAATTAACTAACAACTAATTTAAAAATGAATAAACATAACGAAGAAGAAGTAAATGCATGCAAATGCCAAGTTCAATCGAATAAACCATGTTGTTCCTCCCTCAACAGCCCTCAATCTGATCAAGTTCGGGAAATAACACACACCAAGTGGTGTTCTAGAATTTCAACACTCAATATCAATAAAAACCATTCTAGATCCATTTGAAATGTGTGTGAGTGAGAGCTCAAATGTATAACTAACGAAACACCGGATTGGATTATTCAGTAGCTAAGCTCTTGACTTAAACCTTAAAGGATTCAGGAAAACCATACGCTTGACTGGGCCCAACTATCCACTAATGTAGGTTCGGACATTCACAGAGATCAATAGGGCTTGGTTTGGCTTTGGAGAATGACCAAGGGTATCGTAGGAATAGAAAACAGAAAATTGTTATATTTAAACGATACCCAAGGCACAAACGCTTGTTCCTATCTCTTTCTCATAACCCCACATATTTAAAACACAACCCTGAACAAGAACTTACGAACTTTTGTATTCACTTGTCACAAGAAACGGAATTAAAAACTATATTCACATAGTTAGCTTTTTTTTTGTTTTTTTTTAAGACACAACACACCCGCCCAAACTTATTTGAATATCTACAATTTTAGGAGTGTGCAAAAAGGATTAAGTAACACACCCCCAAACGTATTCGAATTTCTACAATTTTAGGAGTGTGCAAAAAGGATTAAGAAAATGACAAGTGAATACACTAATACCGAACCAATAAAAATTCGTTCGAAACCCCGATCGCTTACTTCAAGTAGCATAAATTAATGCTAATTTGATTTCACTCAATTTAAAACTTAGGCTTAGCGACAATGGTTTAGAAAAAATTTGAGTTGTTTTCACCGGATTACGTGCATGACCATAATTCCAGTAGCATAAGAGTATTGAGTTGTTTTCACCAAGAAAAAAAAAACTTCAATGCTCCAAAAATCTTCAATATCTTCAATTTGCACATGTTCTGAATTGCTTCATAAAATCTTCGTCTTTGTAAATCTTCAAGGATCACTTCATGAATTCTTTGTCTTGTAGATCTTCATTCTTTTTCTCATTTAACGAAATAGAACTTCTAATCTGAGACCATTCAATAAAATCATTAATTTCATAAAACATCAATATTCAATTGTTCATCAGAACATTAGGTTCAACAATCTTTTTTATTATTATTATTATGACAATTAACTTTTATATTTTCTTAATAAAGAATGTAACCACACTCCTCCTAAATACGAGGACTGGTTTTTAACTCATTTAAGAACCATTATGAGAATAAAAAAACATTTATTAAAAAGATTTCAAGATAAGTATAATGCATTATTGCTCCCCATATATTATTATAATAATTTATTCATGCTTAAAAGAACACATGCTCTTTTAAAAATATCACACAACTTCTCTCCCTTTGTCATCTCAAAAAATGGGGACGAAGGATTTTAAAACGTTTCTTTTCAACCCAAAAACTTTCAAAAACCAATCACTTACTATAATTTGAAAAATTTTGGAGAAAAAAAAATATTTATAGAGATAATATTTTTAATAATTAAATTTTCTCTTTTAAAGATCATTAAAAAAATATTTCCCGATAAAACACACATTCTAATTTAAAACATCAATATTCTTGTTTAAGATTTTAAAACTCTTTTAAATTTCATTTTAAAAATATTTTCCAATAAATCATGCCATCTAAAAATCATCAATATTTTAAGATTTTGAAATTAATTATCACATATTAAAGAACATAATATCTATATGGATCATTATAAGGAAATAAACGGCTGCTTAAAAGGATCCAAAGCTAATATCGAAAACACCATCATCCAAAAGCCTAGATAATGTTTAGATGTTAATCACACATTCTAACTGACTATTATAGACCGAATAATTACTGAAGTTTGTGCGAATAATATAACAAACCAAATGAGAGAGAGAGAGAGAGAGAGAGAGAGAGAGAGATAATGAGGATCGAAACCAATGAAAGGATAATGCGGACCATGCGAGCTGCTGGGAGGTGGATGCTGATAGTATCTACTCGGATGTCCACTGGTGCTGGAAGGCATCGGATGATAATATGAACTGGAAAGAGCAAACGATCCAGTCGGCATATGACCTCCATATGGTTGCAGATTCTGCATCATCCGATAAAGTTGTTCCATGGAGTTTATCATTCTTCCAAAATTTCCATCCATTAAAACTAGCATTATTTCAACATAATTTGAGAGTCCACTCAAACTATCAAACATCATATCAAGCCACCAATCTACCACTTCAGTATACTACTGAAAATTGTCAAACTAAGCTTAAAATTGATCCATTATCTTATTTAAACTTTTGAATCCTATTTCTTCTTCATTTCTTTCATCCCTTCTTTCTCTCTCTTCTTATCTCCTTCCCACCCATCTATTCCCTACGAGCTTATATCACATTAGAATAATGTTATTCACAGTCAAGTATGATAGACTTGACATAACATAAGTTGCGCCATCCGGATCAATAGGAACCTCATAATATTCAAAAACCTTCTGAATGGCATTACCATAAGGTAGGACCCGATAGGATACTCCTAACTGATATTTCATGTGTTCAAATATAATATAAGCAGGATCGATACTTTTTCCCTCTGTGATAGCTAACAGTAAATATAGGTCAAAGTTTGCAACGATGGAATGATTCCCTCCTCTAAAAACAATGGAATAGGTAATTGTAGATTAAAGAATCCTATTTTCTAAACTCAAAGTCTCAGCTTTACTACCGACAAGATTCAAATTTTTTTGAACTTGATTAGCACTGAAGTTTTGCGCAAGCCAAAGGAAGTTGTTTACTGGATAAATATTCCCTCTATTAATATTCAGTATTTCAGCAAACTCATCAATTAATCAATGTCCAAACCATTAACATATGAAGAAATAGAGTTATCTTCATTTGTTAGGTTAGTATAAAACATCTTAAACCAATGAGACGACCATAGATTATTTTGAGACATAAAATAAGTCCAACCCAATCTATTAACAGTTTCCTCAATATTCATATGGTTGTTCCTCAGATTCGTGAAATCCATTGGCTTGGAAAATACCACTCTACAAATTACCGTTTCATCATTATATTTTTTTTCATGTTTTTCGTTCACAAATAGCGTAGCATTGAAATCGGGTTTCTTAGGGTTTTTCCTTTTTGTGGTTTGATTAATACCCGTAATATCCAATTCAAAAGTATACCACGAAGATAATGTCTACTCTGATGAGGATATTTTCAGGCACCACTGAGTCAGCACCTGGAACCTAGCCACGTGTCCATCCTCGTTGTAACATGAACGCATTCTAGAATCCACAGTGCCACGCTGGAGTATACACTTACCAAGGCTCATTTCTAGAATCTCCTTTACACCTAGGAAGGAACAAGGTGCCCTGTAGAGACGTTATTACCCTGAGTTCTATGTCGTGCCTTATACGGCCAACTTCAAGGACTCAGTCATTCATCTCGATCGGATCTCCATCTCAGCTCATTTTTTCTCTAGGACTCTACAGATCTCCACTCTCCTCTACCAGCTCACTACCACAGGCCTGACAAAAGCCCACGGGCTCGCCAAGTAGTCCCAAAAGTCCAAGCTCAATGATTATCTCCTAAATGCATCGAATTATCTGCTAAACACTTGGTTTCACCTAATTAACCGTGTTTAGGCCTGACTAATCATCTCCGACACCTATATATACCAAGGACTATGCAAACCTGAGGTACGTTTTATTACACGAATGTTTTGAGTTCATTTGTTTACTTGACGTATTTTTGTACATCTTTTCTCTAAACTCTTATTCTCACACCGAATAAGTTTCTCCGGGACAAACTCTGGCCCTAGCTTTCTACAAGTACCACTCCCTGAGGAGTAGGACTCTAGACATAGTAGGTCAGTCCTCCCAGGATCTAGTACAACTCACGTGAAGAATTATTAACCTTTAACTCCACCTAAGCAAAAGGACACTTGTCACCTAACTGGACCATACTCAATGTGTTGACCACTTTGGAACACCATTATATTCTTAAAACCAAATCAATAGAAACCAAACCTCCTTTGCTAAGTATAACCAATTGAGACACAAAAAGATGCAATAAATCTCACTTGATGGATGAAATACTCTAGAATGTATTCAAATCGCTAGATCTTCCTTCGAAAATCTTCGATCCAATCCCAAATGTGAAAAGTTTCAAGTGTTTTGTTGAAGGTTTTTGAATCTAGAAGATGGATTTGTAGAGAGAGAAAGATATTTTTAGACAAAACAAGAAAAAATAACTTCAAGGGGCTTTAAGCCCGAAGTGGGTCGAACGAACAATCACCAGGTCGGTTGATCGACTGTGTTTTTCAAATAGTGGACCTATTTAACCGTCAATATTTGGTTGACAAATACTTTGGCCAGCCGACCTATTCCTCCAGAATCCTACATTTTGATTTGCATATTCCTCATTTATTTATCATTTTGATCCACATAAATATTTACTTGAAAAATTATTTTAATCCACATAAATATTTATTTAAAGAAAACATTTTAACACATTAAATTTAGCACAAACACAATAATTTAATTACTCATTTAGAAAAATGAGAGGCATCAGTCTCCGTAACAAAATTAACGTATTTATACTTTAGAAAGTTCAACATACCTAGTTCATCCTTAGGAGCAGTTTGTGTGTCTACCTTATATTGACTTTCAATACTAGTCTTGACTTCCTTTGAGTAAATGATTTATCATTTAATTGATTTGTCTTGATAATGTCTTCCTTTTGTAGGACAACTTTCTTCTAAATATTTTTGTAACGATCTCATTGCCATTATAGGATACTTGGGATTGCTTTGACTTGTTTCGATCAATAACGACTTTATATGTCGATTTTTTCTGATCTTGATTTTGTGCTTTTCTTCGGTGATAATTATTGATTTGTCTCCCATAATGAAATTGTGACTTTCTGAAGTTCTCGTTAAATCATTTCATATCATATTGATTCGTCTTTCTTGGTTTAGTAAATCTAGGATCTCTTCTTTACATATAATTTCCATTTATCTTTTTAGATCTAACAAATCCACCTTTCATAACTACATGAAAATTTATTTTCTAGGTATCTAGTTATTTTTAGATCCAACTGGGTAATCATGTAATAGGTAATACCAATTCTCAAGATGACCAAACTTTTCACAATAATATCTAAAATTATTAGGAGGTTTCTTAAGTAATCAAATTTTTGTACATGAGTAAGATTTTGATACTAATATTAAGCAACTGCTTTAGAGACTATTGATTTTTCAATAACATTAGTGTTCTCAATATTCTTAAATTTATCCACTACCTCATTAAGCTCTTTTTGAGTTTTTTCAAGTGACCGTTCCAATGAACTAGCATTCACTTGATGACTAAAAAATTTCTTATGCATAAATTCAAAATTATTCTTAAGAATCCGACAATCATTTTCAACATAATGAATTTTTAAATTAGCTATATCAAGTTCATATCTTGCATTTTCCAATTCAATATTTAAAGTTTTGTTTAAAGTTTCAATATTCATCCTTTTAAAAATCATCATTCTGATAGTTTGAAACATTCATTTTCAAAAGCGCATTTTCCTCTTCCAGAAAATCAACTATTTCAAGCAGCTTACCAATTTCAGATAGAGCATTTAAAAATCAATAGTTTCAAAATATTTGTCTAAATTCTTCTTTTTAAGAGATTTAGTGGTGCTCAACTTTATATTTTCAATAATAACAATTTTTGGCCTAAGTTTCAATTTTTCTTTATAAAAAATATATGTAAGAGCAATTAACGCCTCAATAGCTTTATCAGTAACCTTATTATAACTATCTTTATCATTCTCACTGACAGATCTTTGATTATTAAAGCAAGTAATAGATTTATTCAAAATATTAGAACAAGCATGAGGTTCATATACATCATTAGTACAAACAAAAGGCTCACATAAAATATCAAGGCATGCAGAAAATTCACATACAATATTTTTCTCGGTGCACTCCATGCGATCATGTTTAGATAGGATGTTAAGCCAATTGAGGTAAACCAATTCTATCACCAATTGTTGGCCCACAAATCCACCCAAGAGGGGAATGGATTGGGTAGTTACAAAATTTTAAATAATTAAAATTTTAACACACAAGTTATCATTTTTTCTAATATTATTATCTTGTTAAGTGTTTAACTAAGTGCACACCCAAACAACAGAAATATAACAAAGTAGCCAGAAC
Organism: Eucommia ulmoides; assembly: GCA_016647705.1. Classification (NCBI taxonomy): domain Eukaryota; kingdom Viridiplantae; phylum Streptophyta; class Magnoliopsida; order Garryales; family Eucommiaceae; genus Eucommia; species Eucommia ulmoides. Next base: position 28,615,235 of record CM028340.1, on the reverse strand, counting down.
GATTTATCCTGATTCAATAAGTTACTCTTACCTATGTCTAATCTCCCAAGCTTCACAGGGCTTTCGCAATCCACTAATCCTCTGATTCATTTCTCATGTAGGAAACAAACCCTTACAATCATTTTCACAGGTTCAGGATTAACCTAATTCTTTTCATAAGCACATAATCAAACATTTGCACTCCCATACTATTACACTTTTCCCTTTTCACAGGCTTAAAAAAAACCTTATCTTTTTCTAGACTAAAGACTAACCTAATTTATTACAAGAAAAATCAAAACTTAATCCTTTTAAAAAGCTTAAGATCAAGCCTAATATTTTCATATGCTAAAGATCAAACCCTAATGTAATACCCAAAAAATTATTATTTTAAAAATATTATTTTATATAAATTTAATATTTTTTTAAGGGGGTTATCTTGTATATTATGAAAATTTAAAGTATAGATGAATATTTGATATTTTTAGGGATTATTTGATATATTATTTATGGTATAAATAAATATTTGATAATTTTTGGGGGTTAAATGTTAATTTCACATTGACTTTTAAAAGTTTTGGGACCATTTTGTTATTTAAAATATAGTTTTAATAATTTTCGAGTATAATTAATATGTTCTTTATGTTAAGATAGTATTTTATGTAAATATAGATATTATATATAAAATATATAATATGTTTGTGTGTTGTCTTCTTATAAAGAAGACAACGCACAAATCATAATAGTGTTTTGTGTATTATATACACAACATACATGTATATGTATATAATAATAATAATAATAATAATAATAATAATAATAATAATAATAATAATAATAATAATAATAATAATAATAATAATAATAATAATAGATAGATAGATAGATAGATAGATAGATATTCATGTTGCATCCATATATACTTATTGTAATACCTCAAATTTTTATATTTTTAAAAATATTATTTTACAAGTTTAATATTTTTGGGGATTGTTTGGTATATTATGAAGTTTATATTTTTGAAAATATTATTTCACAAGTTTAATATTTTTCGGGAATGTTTGGTATATTATGAAAATTTATAATAAATATTTGATAATTTTGGGGAAATAAGTATAATTATCATATTAGATATGAATTATTTTATAATTATGAGGTGTTAAATATAATTTTCAATTCTCAATATTTAAGGAATAGAGTTTGTGGTCATGAAAAAAAAATGGAAGTTGTGGCCACGATTTTGTCTCGTTTATACATACATACATACATATATTATATTGACACGTGTTATACATATGTTAAATAATAATAATAATAATAATAATAATAATAATAATAATAATAATAATAATAATAATAATAATAATAATAATAATAAGGGGCAAGAGATCAACCTCAGTTAAATTTGGGAATTGATCATTACGTTGATGATAGGTGAAATTTATCTATGTATTTCCAAACCGAATTTGGTAGTTTTTGAGTATTCTTGTAATGTTTTCAATTATTTTTATTTGTATTTATTTATTTTTGTTCAAAGAAGGGGTTAGGAGCGAAAACGGTTGAAAAGCGAGCAAATTGGTAGGAAGACTATAAAAAAACAATAAAGAAATACAAAGATCATCATTGCAGCTTCACCGCTGCAGCGATGGGCCTCATCACTGCAACGGTGAAATGTCAGTAGGTTTTTGCCTATCCACTGCTGCAGCGGTAAGCCTACCAACATCCAACTGTTGCAGCGGTGCTTTTGACCACTGAAGCGCTGAAGTACCTAGTTGTAAAGTGTTTTTAGATATTTTCTAGATATTTGTTTTTCCCATTTTGTTCCAACTTCATTCCCACTTTTGGTAAGCACGATTTTTGGGAAATTTTGGAGCTCAAGATCAAGACCCAAGAGGAGAACATCAATTTAAGGAAGAGGAAACGAAAGTGGAACACTCCACTATTCAGATAACGGTTATTCTACCTTATTTCTCTCGTTGTTCTTAAACTTTCTAATTGTAAAACGATGTTATTCTCTTATTTTAATGAATATTTGGTAATGATCATGTTTAGCTAAACGTATTTTGTCTAGGGATTGATATAGTTTATGAAAACGTTGTTTGAGTAAATCGTGTTTCGTTAACGGTTGTTCATCCGTGTTCGATTGTGTTTACCGTTTTTTACCTCCATAGTTTGTTTATTATGATATTGTTATTGATTTGAGAATACGGGTTTTGACACTCGGGAGAGGTAATCCCAGATTAGGACTGGGGTTTAAACATAAGGCGACAATCTAATGACTCAGAAGAGTATTAGAAAGTGTGCAATCCGTGATGTTGGAGCGAGACTCATGTGATCATTGTCATTAAGACGCTCGATGGGGACATCAGTGTTGACACGAAGTCGCATATTCATTCACTTTATACTCGAGAGAGGTAGTGAGTGAATTTTCGATACCTAGATTGTCGGATAGTTTGAATATTGTTAATGTAAATTAAATTGGATCAAACACGTATAAGTGAACGAAGACAATCCCTAGATAATATATTCTCATTAATGTCACTATTAGTATTGTATTTTAATTAGTTAGTATTTTAGTTTAGTTTATTATAAAATGAAAAAACAAAAACCTAAATTTAATCGCTTAAATAAAGTTCGGTTATGACAATCGCGATACTTAACAATAATTTAATCCAATCCCTGTGGATACGACAACCCTTCTCACTTACTATTCTATAAAACTTGACTCGTACACCTGCGGTAAAATTTATCTATTTATTTTCAAACCGAATTTGGTAGTTTTAGAGTATTCTTATAATTTTTTAATTTGTTTTTATTTATTTTTATTTGTTTTTGTTCAAGGCAGGGGTTCAGAGACGATGAAGAAAGGCAAAGATCATCATTACAGCTTCACTGCTGCAGCGGTGGCCCTTATCGCTGCAGCAATGAAATGTCAGTATGTTTCTGCCTATCCACCGTTGCAGTGATAGCCCTCACCGCTACAATGGTGAGCCTACCGACATCCCACCGCTATAGCAGTTCTTTTGACCGCTGCAGCGCCGAAGTCCCTATCTGTAAAGTGTTTTTAGATATTTTAAAGATATTTTTGTTCCCATTTTGTTGCAACTTCATTCCCACTTTTGGTAAGCACATTTTTTGGGCAATTTTGGAACTCAAGATCAAGACCCAAGAGGAAAACATCAATTTGAGAAAGAGGAAACGATCTCGGAGCAATTTTTGAGGAAGTGAAGCACTCCACTATTTAGATAACGTCTATTCTCCTTTACTTCTCTCTTTGTTCTTAAACTTTATAATTGTAAAATGATGTTATTCTCTTGTTTTAATGAATATTTGGTAATGATCTTGTTTAGCTAAACATATTTTGTCTAAGGATTGATATAGTTTATGAAAACGTTGTTTGAGTAAATCGTGTTTCGTTAACGGTTGTTCATCCGTATTCGATTGTGTTTACCGTTCTTTTACCTCCATAGTATGCTTATTATAATATTATGATTGATTTGAGAATACAGGATTTAACATTCTACAGAGGTAACCTCGGATTCGAACTAGGGTTTAAATACAACACAACGATCTAATGACTCGGGAGAATATTAGAAAGTGTGCAATCCGTGAGGTTGGGGTGAGACTCATGTGATTAGTGTCATTTAGACGCTAGATGGGGACATTAGCGTTGACATGAAGTCTCATATTCATTCACTTTACACTCGGGAGAGGTAGTGAGTGAGTTTTCGATACCTAAATTTTTGGATAGTTTGAATACCGTTAATCTAAACTAGATTGGATCAAACACGTATAAGTAAACGAAGTAAATCCCTATATAATATATTCCCGTATAATATACTTAGTATTATAGTTTAATTAATTGTTAATTTAGTTTAGTATATATCTAAAAACAAAAACCCTAATTTTAATCGCCTAAATAAAGTTCGGTTATGATAATCAAGGTACTTAGTGATAATTTAATCCAATCCCTATGGATACGACAAGCCTACTCATTCACTATTCTATAAAACTTGACCCGTACACTTACGGTAAAAGTAGCGACGTAATATTCCGCTACCAGTTGAGTAGAGAGAGATATACTATTATATATGTGAAGAGATCAGTAGATAGATTAAGGATAGATTATGCCTATAGGGAGAGAAATATATAGATGAAAAGTTACAGTATATATGATTTTCTAACAATAAAGAAAATTCAGTTCCGATTTCGACTTCGGATTTGAGGTAGAATTTTTAATCCTTTTAATATACGTATTTAATTTCTCCATGTATTATGTAGTTCATACTAATACTATTATAATTTTTGTTTTTTATGAAATATTTATGTGTACGTATCATGTGATAATTATGTAAGATATACGTTTATGTATTTATTTGGGATTTGATTAGATACTCATATTAAAGGAGTTGAAATTCTACTGAGTGTTGGATCACAACCCTCACAGTTTTGATTGCAGGGCCAATGAGAGCAAAATTGTGCCGAGAACTTTATTTGAATTTTTATTTAATTTATAATAATTGTATTTATTATTTGCGGTTGTAAAAAGAAAAATTGATTCGATAAATCGATAAATTATAATTATTGTCGTAAAAAATTTCATATTTTATAAAACAAAAGATTGATTATAAAAAATTGGTATCATTTTTGCATCCGAATATTAATATATAATTATTGAGTAGTAATGGTTTGATATATACCTGAAGATTCAAAGACCTTGAGAATAAAACAATTGAGTCTCCAATTTTGACATTTGTACACCTAAAGTTTGGTAGCATTCTCAGTTTGGTACCTTTAGTTTCAATGTGAACATGATCACCTTGGTCACTTTGGAAAGGTTACTTGGGTAGAATTTGGGAATTGTGGCCAACGAATTGAATTTGAAGTTTAAACATTTTAATTTTCCCAATTTTTATGAGATGAGATATTGGTTATTACGTGTTTGTGTTAATTTCTCCAAAGGGAGAAATCGTGAAGGCTCTAGGAAATCGGGTCGTTACACACACACACACATATTATCTGTGCTCTCTCTAAGTTAAATTATACACTACAACAAAAATGATCTATCGGGGCACGAAAAAGTATTGTGACAGAGCCCCTTATTGCGACACTTGGGCTTCTTAGGACACTTGAACTGGTGCCCCATAAAAATCTCCCTAACAGGTTATAAGGGCACTCTATATTGCCCTTTTGTTTGAAATTGTTATGGCAATAATAAGTGTCCTATAAAATAATTATTAGGACACTATATACTGCCTCTATAGTATTTTATATTTTTTAAATTATATATATTAGGACACTACAAAAAGTTGTGAAAAATCTCTATTAGGATACAAGAATGTGTTGCAAAATTGTCAAAGAGATCCAACATTTAAGGACAATTTTTAGTGTCTCAAAATGTATCTAAATTATTTTTTTATAAAATTTACAATTATTTTAAAATATCAAAATACTCTAGATCCAAACAATAAAAATTAAAAATTCCTCACGATACAAAATACATAAAGAACTCAAATTTTTGCATTAAAAATGGCGAATTAAAAACCCCAAAGATACAAAAAAATTATAACCCTCATGGATCACTACTTCCTTTCAACATCTAAGCCACCATTCGTAAATAAAAATAAGGTTTAAGTATAAAAGTAATATACATACTAAATATGTGTTAAATGCATTTTTTATGCAATACTTCGCCTCCTTTCTTGACTGATCCAACATAAAGTAAGTCAATCCCATCATTTCCTACAAAACAAAACAAAAAAGTGCAAAAGAAGACAGAGGTAGTGAACGAGTTAAATCAGAAGAAATAAGAATACATGAACTAGAGAAGTGTTGGAAACCCAACAAAAACAAGCAAGAGAAGTGAAATCATACTTGAGACAACACATAATCGCGAGGGTTATGATGAATCAATGACGATTGGTGGCAATTGCTACGACGGCTGGCTGTGACGATGGAGGAAGAGCAATTTGGTTGCGACGGTGGAGGATGAACAACCTAGGTGTGGCTGCGATAGGCATGGTGAGCGTGGTGCGATGATCGTGGCTGCGAGAACGAGGTAAATCATAAGAAAAAATAGTACTTGAACTAGAAAACAAGCAAGAGAAGTGAAATCATACCTGAGACAAAGCAGAATCGTGAGCGTTGTGATAAATCGATGAAGATTGGTAACAATTGCCGTGACGGCTGGCTGCGATAGTGGAGGAGGAGCAATTTGGTTGTGATGGTTGAGGATGAACAACCTGGGTGTGGCTGCAATAGGCGTGGTGAGCGTGTTATGATTGTCATGGCTGAGATGGTTGTGGCTACGAAACAGTAGAAATGGATTTGGGTGAAATCAGAAATGAAATGAGGAGTAGGCCAGTCGGGCTTTTGATGAAAAACAATTCTATGGTGCGATAGGATTCTTTCATTTTCCGCCTATTTACTTGCCCAAAAAAAAATTACCGCCTATTTAGTGATTGTTTTTAACAAATTATTTATTTTAATTTTTAGGAAATTTTTTCTAATGCTTTAAATTTTTAATTGTGTCCTAATAAAATTTCTCTTTACAACATTATTTTTGGTATTTAGATTTTTTTTTTTAAATTAATTTTTTAATTAAAGATATTAATATCAAAATTTAGAACAAAAATTATAACATTTAGCGGCAATTGAAATAAATTTGCGGCAATTAAATAATTTGTCACTAAAAACGTATCATTAGTGACTATTTTTTAATTGCCGCCAAAATAATTGCCGCTACTAGTCGTTTTTGTTGTAGTGATTTCTGGAAGGAAGTGAAGCGGTGACTATTAGGGCTCCATTCTTCCACCAAAAAAGTGAGCAGGATGTTCTTTTTTTTGTTTGGTGCCAAGACGAAACGACGTCGTTTCTAAAGATGATTATCATTTATTTTTTTCAATTGATTTTATTATATCTTATTATACATATTAGGGCACAATTAATTGACCTTTAATTTAAGTTTTTTAATTTATTTTAATGTACGTATCAGGGTACCATTAATTGACTTATAATTAAATAATTAAATTATAATAGGACACAAAATTGTGCCCTAATATACTTTCTGTTTTTGGGACACTATTTATGTTCTTTTACATTATATATAGATATTAATTTATTTAATTACTAATTAAATTTTATTAGGGCACTACTTTGTATCCTTTAAATATTTGATTATAGGGACACAATACTTATAGTGTCCCAAAAAACACTTTTATAGAGCACAAGACATATAATGTCCCAACAAATTGACTTTCATACAACACTTCTAATTTTGTGCCCCCTAAAAACACCTTTATAGGGCACAATACATATAGTGTCCCAACAAAAGTGCCCTTATAAACAGTTTTTGTTGTAGTGATATAGTTCATATTTATATCTATAAATTATGGACGGGAATTAAGAGAGTTCAAAACAAATCAAGAAGAAAGGAAATAATGGAGAAAATAAGGAGAAATAGTTTAAGGTAGAATTTCTAACTTGTTTAATATATATATTTAATCTTTACATTTATTATGTGGGTTATGCGATTATTGTTGTTTAATTACAATTGTTGATTTCCATGAAAAAATTATGATTAGGTACTATGTGAAAATCATGCTAAATACATGCATATGTGCTATTTGTAGACTGGTTAAATGTATATATTAAAGGGGTTAAAATTCTACTAAAGTTTGGCACACAACCCCACAGTTTTTATTATAGGGACAGTGGAAGTGGACATGTGTCAGAAATCATTATTTGAGATTTGAATTAAATTTTGTAATGTTTTTATTTATTATTATTGTTGTAAAAATTGACTCAATTAAATTGATAAATATAATTGTCAACATAGTTTGTTAAATTTCTCAAATTTTTATAAAATAAAATATTGGTTATTCAATTTTAGTATTAATTCTCTGTGGAATAAACTATGTGACGGCCTTGGAAAACCAAGTCGTTACACCTAATTATCCTGATTAGACACCGTCCTAAATATGTCTAACTAACTCAAATTCGCAAATAGAAAAAATTCATAAGTTTCTTCCCACAAGAGCTTCTACCACCCCAAAACAGTTATACTCAATTAATATCCCAAAAACTATGTGATAAAACTATGTGAGGAATAAATCTGAATAAATCAATTAAAGCACAAATGATATTTAATCAGATTTCACTAACAAAAATTATTTTTAAGATATGAAATATTTTAAATAATAAAACAATTTTTCTAAAATAAATATTCCCAATAATCAAAAAAATAATCTAAGAAAATCACTTGAATTAACGTGAAAAAATCTCACCGGGATTTTTTGAAAACAATTACAATAACTCAGTGTAGAACAAAAACCGATGATGAAAACATTTGCGCGCTTGGATCAAGAACACTTTAAGAATCATTCTCTCATAAATACTTCAGCAAAACCTCACTCTTTTTAAAAGCAAAAGATTATTAAAACTCTTTGTTCTTGATTATTTAAAGTTAAAAACGCAGGTCTCTATATATAAAACTTAAACTAGACCTATAACGGCTAATTTTAAAAAGATAAGACCAAAAATGTCACTTTGAGACCCCATATATCATACACTACCAAAATAGTCGTATTTCATTTAAAAACACTTCTAGAAAAGCTCGGTTTCGTCCCAAAAATATTTTAAATTCAAAACACTTAAAGATAGAAAGTAGTTTTAGTAATTTAATTCAAAGAATAATTTAATATATGGGCCAAATTGACAGGATCTTAATAATATATGATATATAATAGTAAAATACTCAAATCCCTGAAATATTTCATTTTCATATGCTCAACCGTACTATGCAACAATCAAATTTTTTACTGTTGCACCTCATTCTATCAGTCGACTGACCACATGATCAATTGATCGATCTGACTAATGAGTTTCTTTCCTTTTCCTCGTTTAAGCCAATGGTTACATTAGTCGACCAACCTCTCTTGTCGATTGACTGAATTAGTTAGTGGGTTCACATTTTAACTCCTTTAAGATATTGTTTTCGTTAATTGACAACCCATTTCGTCAATTGATCTAATTGACCAAAAACTCATCATTTTATGTGTTAAAAAAATTTTCTTAACACAACTCTTTATCAAAAATATTTTTATGATTTTAACACTTTATAAAAATTATTTTGGATTTTAAACTTATCACTTCTTACCATAACACACATAATATTACTTATTTTTAAAGTGTCATGCGTGATCCTGATTCGAATTACATTAAGAGTATATGAGTATGAGTTGTTTTTAACTATAAATAAAAAAAATAAAAAATAAAAAATCAATGCCTTCAATTTGCACCCGTTCCAAATTGCTTCATGAAATATTTGTCTTTGTAAATCTTCAGTGATCGCTTCATGAGTTCTTCATCTTGTAGATCTTTAATCATTTTCAATTCATTTTTTTTCTCATTTAAACAAATGAAACTTCAAATCTAAAACCATTAGTTCCATAAAACATTAATATTCAATTGTCAATTAAAACATTAGGTTCAACAGTAACTGCCAAAGGATTAAATAATAATAGAATGATTAAGTAATAATTTTTTTGTTTAAAAAGTTAATTGAGGAGAGAGAAATCCAAATTAGCCCTAAACAATAAAAAAAAACTCCTCTTAAGATGAAAATAATTTTAGGGCAAAGTGATTTTAAATGTAAAGCAAAACAACGCTTTTTTGTTTTCTTTCTATGAAGAAAATATTTTTTTAATAAAAGAAACTAATTATAAAGTAAAAAATAATTTATTTTCTTCTTATGAAGAAAATAAATTTTTAAAAAAAAAGTAAAAATATTTTTTTTTTGTTTTCTTTTTACGAATAAAATAATTTAAAATAACAAAATATTAGCTATAAATAAAACATTTTTCATTTTGTGAAGAAAATAATTTTAAATAATAAAAAAAGGAGTTTGATTTCTTTTTATGAAGAAAACATATTATTATTATTATTTTTAATTAAAATATTAGGTTATCTTTTTATGAATAAAAATAAAAGAAAACTATGAAAAAATACTTTTAAGGTTCTTTTTATGAAGAAAACTTGTTTAAAAGAAAAACATTTTTGAGAAAACATTCTAGGTTTCTTGTTTTGAAGAATACACTTTAAGGAAAGAATTTAAAAAAAACAAAAACTTTCTTTTTTATGAAGAAGAAAAAAACAACACTTTTTAGTTCTTCTTTATTATGGAGAAGACTATTATTAAAGTTAAAAAAAAAAAAAATAAAAAAAAAAAATTATGAAGAAAATTTTAAGAAAAGGAAAGATTTTGCTTTCTTCTTATGTAAGAAAGTTTAAACAGAAATTTAGTGTTTCTTATTATGAAGAAAATGAAAAATAAAATTTCTTATTATGAAGTAAGTTCTTATGCAAATGAAAAGAAGTTTTTATCGATATGACCTTAATTAAAAAAATCACTTGGGGGAAAAAAACAAAATTGTTTTGTTTTTATGAATATAATAAATATATGTATGTGTGTGTGTGTGTGTAAAATAAAATAAAAAATGCAGGACATTTAAAGCGCAGAAAAGAGCAGAACGGAAAACGAAAATGACATAAATTTAAATGCAGAAAAGTAAATGAGTGAAAATAAATTGCAAAAAATGTAAAATGTGGAAAAGGCCGCAGAGCAGACAAGTAAATGACAAAAAATAAAATGTAGAAATGTACAGCGCAGAAAGGCGCAGGGTGAAAATGTGACTGACAAAAAATAAAATGCGAAAAAGTAAATGACAGGAAATAAATTATGAAAAAATAAATTGTTTTCTTAGTGTTCACCTAGGAACATCCTCTTAGGTTATGGTAGGTTTTAGATCTTTCTTTAGATAAAAAAAAAAAAAAAAAAAAATGTTTTAGGGAATTTAGAAGACTTTATCTTGCCATGGAGGAAGTCCCTTCACCTTTGTTGTGTTTTTTTCTTCTCCTTCTTTTTTCCTTCCATTTTCTTTGATTTTTGATCTCTTGTATTAAGAGTTTCTCTAAGGATTTTTGTGACTAAAATCTAACTTTCAAGAGAGTATTAGAGAGAGAGAGAGTAGCATGTATGATGCAAGGGTGTATGAAAAATGATGGCCAAGGCTGCCTATTTATAGGAAGCCAAAACTAGTACATTCACCATGGCACGCACCCTGGTAAGTGCGCCAGCCTTCTAGCTTCAGGGGCGGTTGTCCCATGATAGAAAACTACCCTCCTATTCGTGTTAATATGCATTTTAGGCCCTCAAATTTTGAATTGAGTGTTGACTTCCAATTGCAACCTCCTTAAGTCTTACCATTCATGGTAATGACTTAAGGCACTCCTAAATAGGCTATCTCAACTCCCAAGGTACCATCCAATGCTTCATCTTATTCCTGAGAGGGACACATGAAGTGAAATTAGTGCTTTGAGCACTTATTAGTATTTAAATGCAATTTTTTTATGTTTTTCATTAAATTAAAATGCAATTCGTGAAGTCTGGTCTTTTTAATAGAGGTTTTTTAGACATATTTATAGGGTTGACATTGTAGCTGTGGAGCATGATTTTGGAATTAATTTGTTGTAATTAAAGACTTCAACATTAGAGGTGTGAGATCTTATCAATATACACCCATTACAACATTCTAATTTGATCAAATTGAGCAAGATTCTGTTGGGAGACAAGTAGGTACGAAAAATACTACAATTTAAGACCTAAAAAAGGGTAACTTTAGATTATCCAATTTTTCCTTTGATCTTGTCTCTTAATTCAAAATTATTGATTTAAATAATAGATAAAAAAAATTAATTAACATTAAAAACATACTTGAACCATTTTCATGTTCATTTCAAGCTCGAATTTCAATTATGGCTATGGATATATATAACAGCTACTCAACAATTAGTTGACTAGTTCATGATTCAGTAGATTGATATTTGTAATCAACCATATTAATTTACATACTTCCCATATCGGTCGACTTACCAATTGATTAAACAAGTATTTTGGACCTATTACTCAAATTGGTTGACTAGTTTCCTAGATCGGTTGATTGATTTCTATATTTGTTTCTTTTAAGACCTCTCTACCAAAATCATTTGATCGAATGGTTTTTATTGATCGACCAATTATGCTGAGTTATTTGATTTTAAGCTACCATCCCTATCGATTGGTCGAGTGCAGGATATCAATCGATCAGATTCTGCAACTTTTGACACTTAAGCTTATTTCCTAAATAACTCAACTTCGTTTTTTACTTATATTTATTTTTAATTATATTTAGCATCTTAAACACATATATATCATAAGAGAAATATGCCATAAAGTATATTCAAGTATGTGTGTATTTATCCTAGATGAGTCAATTGCATAATAGACTTATAGGGAAGGGTTTATCTTATATTCCATATATAAGGTATTCATTTTAACCCTCCCAATCCTCGTGATCTTCATCACGATCGTTTTCGGCTTGACTCTCCGTCTTGATCGCTTGTTCTTCATCTTCTTAATCTTTCTCGATTTATTGATGTATTTATTCTTATTAATGATGTATTTATTAATGTATTTATTAGTAGATCGAAGGGCTCCTTCCTTTATTTCATTTCATGTACTCACACACTCAACATACATGTTAAATACCAAACCATCAAATATGTTGTTAACATCAAAATCTCATTTATAGGGATTCAAACACTTGAGGTCAACAATATCAATTTGGTAAACACAATCACAAATAAAAGTTTCAAATCACGAAGAATAGTAAGAGATATAGACACATTCTGTAGTAGTTTGGCAAGTCTATTGTCCTACCTCTACTCCTCCGAGCTCCTGTGGAGATTTCTAATATACTATATCATTGATCCTCTTTATAAGTGAAGATCAAACATTTACATTTACCAAAAGCTCGTCTCTTGAATTTCATGATCCCCTTTCCCAGGTAGAGATAGAACCCTCACAAATAAAAATATACACAAATTAACATAATACAAATACAGTGCAAATAATAACTCTCAATCGTATAATACACTCACTATTCGATGGATCTTTTCACCAGCAAAATTAGGTCATCTTTCTGCCAAAAGCTCCTTCTTGAGTTCTCACTGTTTTCTAGATTATTCAATAATTTTCTTTTTCTCAAAGAGTTTACAATAGATGATATAATCAAAGACGAACAAAAACTCTCAAGTGATTCAACCCTCGCACTCAATCAAAAGACTTTTGCAATCTAACTCACAAAACCTTGAGAGATTTGAAACACTTTCTTATAGATGTACACAATTAAGAATTCTAGTGTTTGTGCTCACATACAAATTTACTCACAATGATTAACATAGAAAGATGTACACGAATGATGAATGAGAGTGATCCAATCAATTAATAACTTGTTACATTATGCTTCAAAAATGTGATATGATTCACATAGTCATATTCAACTTGATATGGCACAATCTTATTTTTCTAATTTTCTTTTAGTCAAGTTCTTTTTCAACGAGACTTATAAATTACGTTCAATGACTATCAGATCACTAACGATAGATGAATACAAAATTCAACACAATGATGAATATCTAGATCATACAAGTATGTCACAAATCTAAGAACATAAATGTATCATTAAAGACAAATTCCATGTTTGATTATTTACAAGTTTGGAGTTTAATTTATACTCACATGGTGTATATAATTAGTTCAAAAATAACAATGAGACATACATAGGTAGGGATGATCATGGGCTTGGAACTCGCTCAACCCAGTACCATTTTTTTAGGGTTTGGGCTTAAGTTTTAAGCCCATAGACAGTGTTAGGGCTTAGATTTCAAGGCCCGATCAAATTTAAGATCGGGTTTGGACAAGGCCAAATTTGTTTAGGGTCAGTCCGGCCCTGGGCGGCCTGATTATTAATCAAAAAATAATAATAAGATAAATTACATTTTAAACTCTTTAACTATTGACACGTTTTTATGTAGTCCATTAAGATTATGTCAATTCACTTTAAACCCTCTAAACATGTGACCGATTTTAATTAATACTTATGTAATTTTTTTATCATAACTAATAGAAAAATCAAATCAACATGTGCAGTGTGCCCATGCTATTTTTAAGGTTTTATTTTGTCTTTTTACATTTTTGGGTTTTTTTTTTCCTTTTTTCCTTTTTTCCTTTTTTTTTTTTTTTTTTTTTCCCTTCTCGATACTCTCTCTCTCCTGCTTCCTCTCCCAGGTCCTCCTCCTACTTAGTGATAAATAATCGAAAAATCAACAATGGTGTTGTTGAAGGCGGTAGGTATGTTGGTGAATGGATTGTCAATGGTGGCGAAGGAGGCCGCGAAAAGAAATACCCAGAGCGTGGACAATGGAGATTTGCAAACCCTTCTCGCCAATGATCTTCTTGGCCTCACCAAAGGCAAGGTTCGCAAGTACGTTTTTCCTAACAATAACGATAGCATCGTCTATTCCTCTGACCAATTGTCCAAGGAGAAGACGGTGTACATTACGAATTCCACATTGTCTGCTCCCTCGGAAGATCTCAATTGGAGTCGGATACAGAGGTGATCATCGATTCTCGAGGGTTGGCAATGCCTGCGCTAGTGGCGAATCCCATAATTATGCTCAGGCAGAGGGTATTCATGATTCCCAGAAAGACATTCCGGTTTCTGAGGTCAATGCCTTGAGTGAAGGTATCGTACGAGGTGAAGAAACTGAATCAATTACCGTCAGTGGCAGCCGTGGTGTAGAGGCAGAGGAGACCGAGGGAGAGAAGAGTTCCTTGCTTGGGGTACAGTGCAGGAATCTACCAAGAGGCTTGTGTTTGGTGCGCCTAATTCACAAGACAAGCAATCTGCTCTTTCCCCATATCTATCCGAAACAAATATACAACGTTTAGCTCTTGCGTTATGCAGAATGCGTGGAACAGCACTCAAATTAGGGAAATGTTGATTTTTCGATTATTTCTCACTAAGTAGGAGGAGGAGCTAGAAGATGGAGTAGAGAGAGATGAGAGAAGAAGAAGATTAAAAAAAATTCCTTAAAAATAGCATGTGCACTGGATATTAGTTTGGATGGAAAAGCTAACTAAAGAACTTATTAAAATCGGTTACATATTCAAAAGGTTTAAAGTGAAACGATTTAATAGACTATATAGAAATGTGTCAATAGTTGAAAGATTTAAAAGATAATTTATCCAAAACAATATAATATATATATATATATCAAAAATAAATCTTAATATGAAAGATATTGTTTTTTCATGTGAACTCATTAGCGTGGAAGTATGGAAGAATATATTTTATTTTAATGCAGAATGTGGATGAATCTATTTTATAATTTTTATTTGTATTTTAGTTTTTATGTTTTAAATTTAAAAAAAAAAAAAAATTATAAAGTCGGGGCCAGATTTAGGCATGAAAGTAGGGCCCGATCATAAGGCGAAGCTAAGGTCTAGTATTTTTTTTTAATACCCTAGGTAAAGTCCAGTCCATGACTACCCCCAATACACAGGTAAGTCAGAAATCTAAAAAAAAATCAAGTATACAATCAAGCACCCAAAAAAACTTGGGTCTCGTTTGATAATACAATTCAGCAATTAAAACTAATTATTAAGTACTTAATAATATAATTTTTTTTTATATATAATTTTATTTTATAAGAATAATTAATTATACTTAATTAATTAAGTTCCGCCTAAAAATTTAAGTTAGAGAACTTAAAATTTTCAGTCATTGGGCCTTGACTTAATTTTTTAACAATAAGCTTAATTTATTTTTATTTTTTATTTTTTATTTTGAAACATTTTTACCCCTCAAGTATATATAATTAACTTGTGAGAGAGAGAATTGCAATTAAATTATTTAATTCCCTGATTTATTTTTATTTTTTTATTTAAAATTTTACTTGTGATAATTCATATATTTTGAACTTTTTAATTTGTTATTAGTGTTTTTATTTTATTGTTTTGTTTTTGAAATTTTTTTCGGTATTATCTTGATTTTAGTAAAAAAAAAAAAAATTAAAGATAGTAATGTAAATAATTTTCAATTGTTTGACAAAAATAATTCAATACTTAAAAATTAATACTTAAAATTTTAATTTTATCAAACAAACTTTTGATATTTTCAACACTTAAAATTTAAACATTTAAAATTTAGCACTTAAAATTTCAGCCGCGGTTATCAAACATGGTCTTGGTCACAAGAGTCATGATTTCAGGTAATCCTCTATTTCTTTTTAGTCACTTGTTCATCTGATTATGCAATGAAGCACCCAAAAGAACTTGGTCACAACAGTCGTGCTTTCAAGTAATCCTCTTTTTCTTTTTATTTTGTCACTTGTTCCAGAAACAAATGTCAGCAAGTAGTAGAACCGATGACAATCCCTAACAGAACATATATAAGATCATACGGTGGTATGTTTGTTCTCATAAAATTTGGTAAGGATTAAAGAAACCAAATCTAGGAATAATTCTCCTGTTGCCAGATATTTATTCAACAAATTGGGAGCAAAACACAAACAGTAATTTTTTTTTTTTACCCCTTTTTTCGGGGAACAAAAACTGAAATTTGGGAACAGAAATAGTAAACAGGGCCTAATAAAATGGCACTAAAGGAGGAAGGGGCAAAATTTAAATTTTATACGTTCAGGCACATCCATTGTGTTTCTACCCATAGAAACTGTTCGGCGGGAGAAATAGAAGGAAAATACAAACACTGGAAACATAAACTATTGAGCCTGACTTTTTGTCCATAACTTTTTTCCTCTTTCTTTTTGTCTTTATTTTTTTTTTTTTTTTTTCCAAGTAGCACCAAAAAAGTAAAGTCGAAATGTTTTAATGAACCACAATCCTTGGGTTTATTGTGCATTTTAACAGAAAAACAACACAGATTCAATAACCGTTTGAACACTCATGTCGTGGATACCAACATCCAACTCGGGAAAAAAAGGGTACTTCTTTACCGCACAGGCTGTTGGTTATAGTGGTTCTTCTCCTTTTTCTTTGCAGCAGCAAGCCTTGCACTCCTTGCAGCTGCTTCACTAGCAGCAGCTCTTGCAGCAGCATCCATCTCTTTGCTCGATTTCTTCTTCTTCATTAAAGCCACTTTCTTCATCTTCTCTTTCACATCAATGGCTGATATATCCTCTGCAGCCTCCTTATCAGCTCCACTTCCTGCATTTCCAATCTCAACGCCATTTGGCTGATCCTGTTGTTCTTTAGCTTCCTTTGACTTGTCTTTTTTTTTCTTCTTCTTTGCACTTTTACTCTCACCAGCAGCATTGCTTTCCATTTTTCCTGCCTCACCATTGGAATTCTCCACCTTCTTGTCTTCTGCAAAAGTAAGTGAGTGATGAAAAAGAGAGACAACAGCCATGAATGAAGGAACAGTAGCCCAAACCACTGGTCTGTTCGATTATCACAAGACCAAATCCGAAAAGAAATCAAGAAAAAGAAGGGGTACCAGATGCTACAACTCGAGAACAAATTTGACCCACTTTCAGGGAAAAAAAAAACCAACTCATGCGCCGAAATTGAATCCCTGATCCTTTTACCTTTGAATAGTCAAATAATGCATCTAAAAGCATCTCCAAGAGAAGTAACAAAATTTGACATTACAATTGTAGTCTGCTACCACAAGTGGCGCTTTGACGAGTACATTTATCGTGTTTGAGTACTCTTCAATCATATAGAGCATTTATCTTTTTAAGAGAGTTTTATTGGTTACTTTCGAACTACACAAAATTCGAGTAAAAAAATAAATTTAATTTCACATTTGAAGAGTTGCTCATCTCTACAAATTTAACGAGCAAACCACTCTCTTCAAACTAAATTTACTTTGTTAAATAGTTTGTTGGAGTTTAATAGTTTTTATGTTCTGCTACCTCTATTGGAGATGCAGTAAATTACAGTTAGCTTAGAAATATTTTCTTATTACATAAAAGGACAGCAGGGGTGTGTGGTTTACTGTTTTTGTGCAACAAAAAGTGAAATGCGTGTATAATACCCCTATTTACGAAATAATTATTTATTTCACAAGTTCACATTTTGCGAACACATTGTGCATGTCACAAACACTATCACGCATTAAGATGTGGAATGCAAGGAAGGATTGTTTAGCGATTGCTGCACAGATGATCATAAAATTGCTATATTACCATGTGTAACATTTTGTGCACTGGTCTCAGACTTGGCATATCCCAATTCAGCAAGCATAGCTTCGAGTTCCGCAAGCTCCTTTTTCTTTAGCTCCTTCTTTGAAAGCTGCCTATCTGACTCTTTAGGAGCCAAAATTTCAATGGGCTTCTTAACAACTGGTTCTTTTTCAAGGGGTTCAGGTTCAGGGTCATGTTCTTCCTCATTATCATCCTCAGCTTCAGCAAGACCTTCTTCTTCGCTTTCAGTTTCCTGATTTCAACAAATTACCAAAATAAATATAAGGGATGATGCAGAAATTGCAGAAAGAAAAATTAGACTAGTTTACGGTCATGGAAACATCCACGCGTCCAGTTCATCTCAAGCTGAACTTAATTCAGCATATAAATATGTAGTATATATAACATAGATGCTGCATGCGCAGACATGAAAACATTGTACTATGGCCACAAGTAGATAATAGACCCCCCCACCCCTCCACCAAACAAAAAAATGCAACTTTCAGCAAAAAAAACTCACTTTTCTAATAAGCAATAACTTGTATGACCATACAATCTAAGCAATCAATAAGTGAATATGCAGACAATGAAGGGACCACCTAGAATCCTAGGAATAAAACAAAAAAAATAAATGCCAACAGAAACCCCCTGAATAATTTCCTCGTTCCTAAATAATTCCCTACGACTAATTGAACCAAACTTCTTCACTGGGCCTATCTAGAATTCCACCATTACTTACAACAGAAATGGCAATAAATATGCAAATGAGTTCTTAAAGCGTATATACTTGATAGAAAAGACATTTGCAATATGAAAAATCCGAGCACAGCATCTCCTTCTCTTCAGAGAACAGAATCAAAGAGATCTCCAATGGACAACAGATATCGCAATTCAACACGTCTTTTCCAACTACTTGGGGGAGCCAGTTAAATCCTTTTTCATCATTTCTGTTTTGGGATGGGTTAAAACCAGCTCTTTAGTGTGTTACCATCTCATTATTTAATTTAAAAACTCTTTCTCCCACTGTCCCAAAATATCAGCCTTCTTCTAGTCTAGGTAGTATTTTACTATTTCTTACATTACTATCGTTATCTAGCTAGAGTGGGCAAAGGTGCAAATGTAACTTGTCAATTTTCAGAGTGGTTGAAAAGAGGGTTGGTTTGGAAAAAGTGACAGCTTTGTTTGTCTAAAAGGAAAGTGGACAAATATTTTTGGAAGCCTAAAAAGGAAAGCATGATAAATTAACTGACATCCCTTTCTTTATCGTCCCAGTATGTTAGTTCGTATATCCCTCCATTAAAACCGTAGATCAAGTGATCAACACAGATTAAGTGATTATTCTTTCCGCTTGCATAATGATTCAACTGTTCTCATTGCTCAATTCTTCATATTTCCTTTCTATTCGTCATCATATAGTCATCTTAACATCCATATCCTATTGTGTTAATATATCAACATATTGCTTGTTAGCAGCCTAACGTTTTTAGCATCAATTATGGTTAGTCTGCTAACAATACTTACGTATGATATTTCACTACTGACCATACAAGTTTATCACACAAAAAGGGCAACCCAGAGAACAAGACGGGTATGGTTTCATCACAGAATCATGTCATAACTACTTTATCTTTTGGTGTACATCAACATTCATTCTCTACTTCTGTATTATTTCCAATTCACCTAAGTGACTACAAAGAATCCATTTCTGTCATGATTCCTTTATACCTTTCGATTCTAAAATTTTCCCTTCTAATTTATACTTTTTATTTTTATTTTTTCTAATTTCATCTATTACATTGACATTACAGGAATACATCTTGCAACCCATCCACTGTCAAGGCAGAAGGATGAGAAGAGTGCTTAGCTCAATGTATTCAAAAAATGGCATATTTCATTATTCTTCATTCAACAGATCCTTTATGATCTCATTTCCATAAAATGTCACCTAGCTGTCCCTCTTTTGACATGCCATTTGACCTATATGTCGCCCTTTCTCAACTCGGGTTATTCAAACTTAAGACACTCTATAGAAGATTTGTTTGTTGCAGAACATTGAAAGGAACTATTCTGTTATGCCCCTTTGCTAATGCATTGGAGCACAACAACGGAAGTTACATTCCCAACAACAAAATGATAATTAGTCGATCAATTATATCCACAACCTAAATCACTTGGCAAAAGAGCATAGTACTAAAGGTCGTTAAACACCCTTTGATTATTTATCTCAAAACATGAACATTAAATAATAGCACCTCTCCAAGGAGGTCACCCAAAAGGATCCAGTTGTCTCTTATCAGATAACCTATCTGGACCCTAGAGTTTAAACACAGTTCAGCTGCAGGAGTGTCACCTTTCTCCCTATCGTCAAATTTTGGGAAAGATTCCTCAAAATACAGAACTAAAAACTCAAGCTTATAGATCCAATAGTAAAATGAAATTTTTGAGTGATCATCAATTGCCCTCAAAATCTCAATAATCTAGTTTTACTGTGGCTGGCATCTTTAACAAGCAGTAAGCATGATAACTTCAAAATACCTTCAACTCTATCAATTGGACAGTTCAAATGTTGTGGAATTCCCCATGGCAACAACACTTTTGAATGTAGAACAGATAAAATAGATATTTTACCCGGCCAAACTAGTAAATGCAATATGCTTATCTCATTCAATAATCCATGATTTCTAAACATGCATGGTTGACTCATATGGTAATAGGTGTATTCCATTTTTTAATGGAGTCACAGTAATCACTAACCCGGTGGTCTGACAAGTACACCACATATTTAGTTCATCAGCAATGCTGCTTTTGGCAAGACATTTTTTATCTCGTTTCCTCAGACAAACTTTAATTTCTACAGATTCCTGGACCGTGTATGTGCATCGGTGTAAAGTCTAGAAACAATTCCATTACTTTTCTTTCATGCTCCAGGCTTCTTGAAACCCTTTTAACCTTTTTTTTCCCTAAATAATATTATTCAAAATTAGAAAGAAAATCCTTCAATTTTTTAAAAAGTCCATCCTTAACAAATAACAACTAAGAAATGGAAACTGCTGGCACCTTCATAATAGTTTTCCTAGAAGTGTCAACAGCACATTCATGAGTTACTTACCATTCAAATCAGTGATGCTTGGTCTTTTCAATTTGCATCTTTGCTACACGAAACCCTTTCTTCAATAATAAGCCACAATTTGAATTAAATTCCTCCAAAATTCTCAAAGGCCTTTTCTTCACTACTGAGAAATTAAAAACTTCTGCCTACTTCACATTAGTTTCCAAATAGTTCAAGAATAATTTTTGAGTTATTTCCATTTGATTCCCAAATTACTTGGTTGTTTCAATTTTCTCAAGTTTTTAGTAACAATATTTCCTGTTTATATTGCTCCTCAATATTCTGCTTCTTAATTTGACAATGAAAAAACGAAAGAGAAAAGAATAACAATAATAAAATCTACAATCATACTAACATGCTAATAACCTTTTCAATTTAGTTAATCGACACTGCTGCCTTTGGCAGAGCTTTTTTATGTCTTTCACACTACATCTGAGCAGATACTTCACTTGAGTTTTTAGTAACAATATTTCCTGCCATTTCTCATTTTCTCCTCACTTCATGTTCTGCTTCAAAATTTGATAACTTTAAACCAAACAAAAAGGCAAAAAAATAACAATAATCTCGAATCTCACAAACATGTCAAGAAAACTGCTTTAGTTAGTCTAGTGAAAACTGTGTTTTTGGCAGGGCATTTGTATGTGTTACACTCATCAGCACATACTTTACTTTCTATAGACTAATGGATCGTGTATCTGCATCTATCTTGAGAATAGATGCCTCTCAATTACTTTATTGTATCTTGCTCCTCTTAAATAATAATTCACAATTTGGATTAAAATCCTCCAGTTTTTAAAATTCATTTCTTTACTACACAGAAATTAAATGCCCGGCTGCTTGATATTACTTTTCCAAGGTTTTAACAATAGGTTCTTGAGTTACATCCCATTCAACTCCCACTTGGCCTTTTAAATTTGCTCAAAAAAATTCAGTGACCACATTTCCTATTTCCATTTCACATCTCATGTAAAAGTTTGCTTCTAAATTTGAAAACTAAGACCACACTTATTGAGATGCCAAAGTGCATCCCGAAAAAAAGAAAAAAAAGAAAAATCATAGTTGCACGAAATGGGGGCAGGATCAAGAGGGAGGGCAGCAAATCGTTGAAGTTGAAGAGGATCAAATGCTTTAAACCTTTGTAAATTACACAACTTCCTTAACATAGTACATTATTGTCACAAGAAACATGTATTTTGTAAATTGTCCCAAAAAATACTATCCAACATAGGGCAAGAACTTAAAATGATAAATTCATTAATTATTTCTGACAGCATGAATATTAAGAGACACACTTTAAGTACGAGTTCTAAAGGTCAAGATTAATTTCTCTTTTGCAGTCTTTGGATTAGAGATGCTCTTCAAGGAGTTTAAGTTACAAAATTATTTTCTGCAGATTGAGGAGAAAAAAGAGTATTGCATAGATGTAAATAGCCAATCTTAACATCTTTCTAATGGTGCATAAATGAAGTTTCTAACTTTGTAGTCCACATGTGTGAAAAAACTCTTAATTGCATCATTAGATCAACAAAATATTCAGCCACTCTAAGGCACTGCTCAACACCCCTTGCCCCCCCCCCCCCCCCCCCAAAAAAAAAAAACACATTGTCAGCCTCATCCAGTGGTATGGTTACTCCAGCCCCCCGCCTCCCAAATATCAGATGCCACGTCTATTATAATTACTAAGCCGACAAGGATTATAGACACCACTCCAATATCAAGTAGCTAAAGAACTTCTTCCTCCGCATGCATAATAAAAGAAGGTAACAACGAAAAAATAGGACGAGTGGCAAGAGGGTTGAAGGTGACACTTATAGCTACTTATAATTGTGTACTGATTAAAAAAAAAGTGCCGTAATAGGAAGAAAAACGAATAAGAAAGATGAATAATGTAATGCAAATATTTAAACAAGATACATGAAATAAAGAAAATTCTTAACATAAATAATCACGTGATGGTGGTTAAATTATTATCAAGACAGTGATAAATGAAGCAGTACTTTGGTGGCACAAAAACATTTAAAGATCAATCTTCCAAGGCATAATGATTGCCTCTACCTGCTCGCTGAGCATCTCAACTGAAAATATATTGAAAGAAAAAAACATGACCTTGAAATGATTACAAACAGATTATGTAATTAAACCACACTTGTCCTTCCCTACAATCAACAAAAGCTCACACGAAGGGAAATAAAAGGATAAGCATCAGATTCCGAAATCCTATTTGCAATCCTACAAGATGATTACGAAACTAGGCCACAAATGATGTAGCATCTCAACTGAGCAATTGGAAATAAAATAAAAAGAACACAAAAGATCTTGAATTGATTACAAGCAGATTATAGAAGTAAACCATACTTTTCAATCCTACGGATACTTGTAATCCTACAACCATTAAAACCTCACCCGAACAAAAAATCAGCAAATTAGAAAATCCTAATTCTTAAGGAAGTAGGCCATACTTGTCAATCCAGTGGATAAGCATAATCCTATAACCACTCGCACAATGAAGAAACAGATTAACAAGAAGCTGAAAGCAGTCTTTATTCATGCTGCATTGACATCTTCAGATAACATATAAGCATCACATAAAGCAAAAAAGTCCAAGTATTTCAGTCTCTAATTTCACTCCAAAACAAGTTAACCAAGTTAATGAGGCAAAGCCTGAAAATTCCAAATATCTAAAAGCTCTTTAATATTCCTACTGGTTAGAACTCATGAACTAACACAGAACACAACCGAAACACAACATGAATTTTATATACAGAAACTTAACTGAACACACCCCCGTCGGGATTTGAAATGTCATGTAGCACTTTAAGACCCTTAGAAACAAAATTAAATCATAGCGTAAATGCAGCAAGTCACATATAATGAAAAAAATATTAACATAAATCAGTAATATTAACATAAATCAGTAATAAAGCTGGGTTTTTTCAACTTCACACCTCCACAGGTGTGGAGCTCTCCTTGTCCTTAGCCTTTTCAGAGGGATCCATGGCGCCACCCCAAACTGATTGAGGTAGAGCTGTAGTAGCATAGTAGTCATCATCATCCTCGTCCTCGGCATCTGCCCATGATTTCACCGTCAATGGCGCTGGAGCCCAGAAGACCTGTGGCGCTTGCTCTTCTTCCTTCTCTTGCTTCTTTTTCGAAGAGCTTTTGCTCTTTGAAGAGCCTTGCTCCTTATCAGACTTCTTCTTCTTCCTTAGTGTTCCTAGAGCCGCAAAAACGTTAGTGCTGTTCATCACCAATGTATCATCCCTTCTGTTTCCTCCTCCAACCATGTTCACCTCAACCAAACAGCTCCGAGTACTTAATCAATCCAAAATTTGAATAAACCAGAGATTCAAAATACAGGCCGAATAGAACAGAAAAATTCTCACAATTACACGAGCACAAAAATTATATACAGTAAATGAAGTTCGTTTATTGGAAACTATTGAGATTGGGCGGAAGATCGAGAAAATCGGGGGCAGCAATTTGCGCTAAAATGAGAGAAACAAATACGAGGAAAGACAGAGATTTGAGTGGGGAAAAAAAAAAAAAAAGCCCAATTACAAAATGAGGATTCAGAGGAAACTAGAGATTCTCTGGATGGGCGATACTGGGATAGTCGGAATCTGGAAGAAATAATGGCGAAAATTACGATCTAAAGAAACCAAAGAAGTTTTATACAGATGGCGACGAAGAATTCGGTATCTGGAAGAGGAAATTAGTATCCGACGAAGAAAGAAACGATCAGATTGTTACGTTACTCCAAATCACTTCATCTGACGGCGCGATTGTCAGGGTGAGGTTTTTTTGGGGAGAAACAGGTTACAAGAGGAGGCAAGATATTGATAAATCGGAAAGAAATAAATGGGCTCGACAGAGAGGAATGGTCGGTTGCGGTTAAATTTTAGGGTTTGTATTTAGATTACATTAGCAAAATCCGAATCGAAGAAGCGAGCTTCTGAGTCAGTGTGACGTCTTCGAAATTTTGCAAGCCACTGAAGGGATGAGCCACGCGGCACCTATGCGTTGGCCTTTAGATTTTTAATTCATTAAATAAATAATTAAATTATAAAGATAATGGATAATGCTAAAACACCGCTACTTATATCTACTATTCACAAGTCCTAATGCTACGATTGGTTTGACATAGTAATACATCCGATTTCGATCCCTTTCTTTGTTTATCTAATAAAATTAAGAATTTGATTCCAATAAAATTAAAGTAGATAGAATTGGATTTCATATTTCATTAGTCGAAATCGGATTTCACAGTTTATGATAGAGTATTTTTTTGAATTACAACTAGAATATCTCACCTTATTTTGACATATAATTCACAATTTGACAATGACTTTGATATTTTTTATAAATTAATTTTATCAATTTAGTTTTATATTAATTTGAATAAAAAATAAAAACTAAAAAAATATAATTTATTAAATAACAAAATCAAAATATTTTGTTCTCAATTTTATATTTTTATTTTGAAAAAGAAAATAATTTTTTTTCTAATATTCTGTTTTTGTTTCAGGAATAGAAATAGGTTTTTTATGTTCTCGATTTCTTTTATTTTGGAATTGAAATATGTTTTTTGTTTCCAGATTTCTATTTATGTTTCCTAAACAAAAACACAATTTCTTAAAAGCAAAAAATCAATTCATGCTCTTGAAATAGAAACATAAAACGAAGAACATAAATAAATTATTGTTCCTGAAATAGAAACAAAAATCTAAGAACCAAAAATCTTATTTTTTTCCTAAATCAAAAATAGAAATTTCAGAATAAAA
This sequence comes from Eucommia ulmoides, assembly GCA_016647705.1. NCBI lineage: Eukaryota > Viridiplantae > Streptophyta > Magnoliopsida > Garryales > Eucommiaceae > Eucommia > Eucommia ulmoides. The sequence continues at coordinate 28,589,279 of CM028340.1, read as the reverse complement.
AAATTATATAGGAAATGGATGCAGAAATCTAAGAACAAAAAATACGTTTCTATTTCTAAATAAAAATAAATACTTGAGGGAAAAAAAAAACTATGTATGCTCTCAAAGCAAAAACAAAAATTTAAGAACACAACAACTTTAGTTGTTTGAATATTTTTCACATGGGATATTAGTCATATTTTGTAGTCATTTTTTAAAAATAAATTATTATTAGGTATATTTTATGAATGAATTTGTTAAACTTAATGTTTTGATGGACAATTAAACGTTGATATTTTATATGGAATTAATATCTTTATTGAGTGGTTTGAAAGTTAGCTTCCATATATTGAAATGAGAAAAAGATTTGATCGAGAAAGAGAATCGTTGAAAAATTCATAACAAGTGCAAAATGAAAACAATGAAGATTTGAATAGTATTGAAGACATTGAAAACAATTAGGTGAAAACAACCCAATATCTTTGTACTCTATCACGCATGATACGTTAAAATGAATAATTCTTGTATGTGTCTTAATCAAAAGTGATAAATTCAAAAATATAAATGGTTTTTATAATGTGCTAAAGCATAAAGATGTGTTTGGTTAAGGGTCTACTTGAAAATGTTGTTTTAACACTTCAAATTGTGTATTTTAGGTCAATTTGGTCAACTGACGAAAAGGGTTGGCCGACTATCAAAACAATGACTTAAGGAAGTGAAATCGATGATCTACTAGCCAATTCAGTCAACTGACAAGTAGGATCGGTCAAGTAAAAAATTCAAAAAATGGGAGCCTAGTGACTTAATTGGTCAACCAACCAAGCCAATACAACTGTCAGAATTCTGAATGTTGAACATGGTCGGTCAACTGGCGTTGTGGGTCTGTCAACTGACAGTCTCAGTCAAAGGAGTTGACTGACTCGGTTTTAGATCATTTCTCCTTGATTTTGACGATTTCAAATGAAGTTTGCAAGGGAATTAAATGTATTTCTTATATATATATATATATATATATATATATATATATATATTATGCTTCTTATTTATTTGGTCCACATATTTATTTATTCTCTTAATTGAATTGATAAAATACTTCATATTCTTAAGGATTTTATTTTGAAAAAATTTTAAGAACCAAACCGAGCATTTATAAAAATATTTTAAATGAAACATACTTATTTTGAAAGTATATGATATAAGGGATCTTAGAGTGTCATTTAATGACGTATCGTTCGAAAACTAGCAGTTATAGGTCTAGTTCTAGATTTATTAATAGTGATCTGCGAGTTTTATAAAAAGTAATCAAGAACATCAGCTTTTTGGCAATTCTAAGAGATATTTTTATGCCGAAAATATAATTAAGATTGTTAAAGAGAGAAATAAATGAGAAGACTTAACCATTGTGTTAGCTTATCCCTTTATTTATAATAAAAACGAAGAAACAATATAACAAACCCTAAACCGTACAGGAAATCCTAAATAATATAAGAAAGACAGAAATACCCTTTAGCACTCCCCTCTAGCTGAAGCATATATATTGTATGCTTCTAACATGTTACAAATGTACTTCATCCTTGAACTCTCCCCAATGGTTTAGTAAATATATTAGTTAACTGATCAACTGAATTTACATGTTTAGTCTCAATTTACTTATGCAACAATTCTCTCGAATGAAGTGACAATTAACTTCAATGTGTTTTGTTCTCTCATGGAAGATTGGGATGGAAGCAATATGAAGTGCTACTTGATTATCACATACCAGATCCATCGGTGAAGAGTGTTCAAATCCAAGTTCATCCAATAAGTGTTTCAACCAAGTTAACTCACAAGTGGTATGAGCCATTACCCCGTATTTCGATTCTGCACTTGATCGTGCCACCACAGTCTACTTTTTACTCTTGCAAGAGATAAGGTTACCACCAACAAACACACAATATCCAGTAGTAGACTTCCTATTCGAGGGCGATCTGGACCAATTTGTATCTGTGTAGCCCTTTATTTTAGTATGACTGAAGTTTTGATATAGCAAACCACAACCAGGAGCACCTTTCAGATATCAAAGAATATGGATCACTGCATCCCAGTGACAAGTCATTGGACAATATAAGAACTAACTGATAACACTAACAACAATAGAGATATCTGGTCTGGTAACTGTCAGGTAGTTCAACTTCCCAACTAACCGTCTATATTGCACTGAATCTGTCAGTGGTACAACTTGATCTGTCAACAATTTGGTGTTTGGATCCATAGGCGAGTCAATCGATTTAGCTCCTAGCATTCCTGTTTCGATCAATAGGTCAATGAAATATTTTCTCTGAGATAAGTAAATGCCTTGACTTGATCGAGCAACTTCAATTCCCAAGAAATACTTTAAGTGACCCAAATCTTTCATTTGAAACTTATTATTCAAAAACTTTTTGAGTTCCTGAATACCACCGTGACCATCCCCAGTAATCACGATATCATCCACATACGCAATCAACAATATTCTCTCGACTTTACTATGCCTATAGAAGACGAAATGATCTACTCCATATCGTCGGAGACCAAATTCAATGACCATTTCACTAAATCTTCCAAACCATGCTCGAAGAGACTGTTTGAGGCCATAAATAGATTTCTTCAAGCGACATACCAAACCAGACTCCTCCTGAGCAAAAAACCCAAGAGGTTTCTCCATAAATACTTCCTCAGTCAGATCGCCATTTAAGAAAGCATTCTTGATATCGAGGTGATATAATGGCCAACGAAAAGTGGCAACCATAAAGATAAACAAACGAACAGAAGCGAGCAAGGCAACATGAGAAAATGTCTTAAAGTAATCAAAACCATATACCTAAGTATAGCCTTTAGCAACTAAGCGAGCCTTGAGTTGATCAATGGTGCCATTCGGATGAACTTTGACAGTATACACCCATTGACATCCAACTATTATTTTGTCAGGCGGAGGCAAAACGAGATCCCAAGTGCCATTCTGGTGTATGGAAGGCATTTCTTTTTCCATTGCTTTTGCCCAACCAGGGTAAGTGAGGGCTTCTAAAACAAACTTAGGAATAGAAACAGGGGATAGAGAAACAACAAAATAGGAGTATGAAAGAGATAGGTGTGCATATGAAACAAAGTTAGAAATAGGATGGGTAATACATATATGCTTACCATGCTGGATGGCAATGAGCATGTCCAGATCAGACATGGATGGGTCAGCTGGAGAAGAATATGAGGAATCAAAGTTGATGGGCACGATAGCAGATGGTGCCTTCTAGCGACGAGAGTATACCTGCAAAAGAAACTGAAGAACAACTAGGAGAGATAAGATCTGGAGTAGAGAAAGATAGTGTAGGTTTTGGTACACTTGGCAAATGAAGCGTAACATCGAGATCGTCTCGAGAAGAAGGGGCATAAAAGTAAGGGAAAGACTCAAAGAATGTAACGTCCGCACACACAAACGAGTAACATAATGATGGACTATAATAATGATAATCCTTTTGTGTGCAAGAATAGCTAAGGAAGACACATTTTAAAGCACAAGAATCTAACTTGTCCCTGCTAGGAGTCAACTGATGAACAAAACAAACATACCCAAATATTCGAGGAGGTAAACTAAATAAGAGAGAACGAGGAAAAATAATAGAATGAGAAACCTTGCCATTTAGGGTGAAGGATGGCATCCTATTGATCAAGAAGCAAGCTGTAAGAATCGTATCGCCCCAGAAGTGTTTGGGAACGTTCATATCAAAAAGAAGAGTACGAGCCACATTTAGGAGATATCGATTCTTACATTCAGCAACTCCATTTTGCTGCGGTGTGTGAGGACAAGAAGACTGATACAATATACCAAAATGTGACATAAAGGAAGTAAATAGCTAAGAAAAGTATTCTTGAACATTATCACTTCAAAGAATATGCATTGGTACATTAAATTGAGTTTTAATTTTAGCACAAAACGCAAGAAAAATAGAAAATAATTCTAAACGATCTTTCATTAAATGAAGTCAAGTAACTCTGAAAAAATCATCTACAAATGTCACAAAATAATGAAAACCTAATCTAGAAGTAACACGAAAAGGACCCTAAACATCTGAATGAATTGAACTAAACGGACTCGATGCTCGAACATGAGCTGGGGAAGCAAAGGACATACGACGATGCTTACCCAATTGATAAGACTCACACTCTAACGAATACAAATGGCTCAAATTAGGAATAAGTAACTTGAGATAGCTAAGGCAGGGATGACAGAGGCGACAATGGATCTGGTGAGCAGATGCAATAGCAGGGCAGACAATAGGTGGGATTGCAGGACTCTCATCATGGTCATCAAAGTAATAAAGGTCATTTTCCTTACGCCTTGTGCCAATCGTATTCCGCGTCCTCAAATCTTGGAGAATGACAAAATCAGAAAAAAATGATACAGAACAATTACGGTGTTTAGTAAGCTTACTGACTGACATCAAATTAAAAGAAAACGAAGGAATATACAAGATAGATGATAAAGATAAGGAAGGTGAGGGTTCCAGTGTGCCAATGCCACAGATAGGGATAGTGGAACCATCATTAACTATAACAGGAGACAACAAAAAAGATGACTGAATATGTGTAAATAGGGAAGAAGTACCTGAAATGTGATCAGTGGCAACAGAATCTATGACCTAGGGTATGGGAGGGAAATGGTGAATTGAAAGACAAGCAGTAAAAGTACTGCATTGAGCTAAAGAAGCAATAGAAAGAGATGCTTGCTAGGATACCTTATACTAAAGGAATTGAGCATATTCCTCATCAGAGATGTCCTTGGTCGCCTGAGGTTCTGGAATAGTAAGAGTATTTGGATCAGATGTCACTACATTGGCGTATTTGGGTGGATGACCAACTAAATTCCAACATATTTCTCTAATATGATTTTCCTTTCCATAAAAGGAACACTAACGATGTGAGCCACGACCACGAACACTACGTCCACTTCAACGGCCACCACGAGAGGAACTACCACGACCACCACTGAGTTGAGCACTACAATACTATGTAGGAATCTAAGTAACAAGCGTCGAATGCTTAGATGGCGCAGACGAACTCAAGCTAAAAACATTGTCCTTGGTAGTGCTATGCGAGACTCGAGAATACATTTCAGTAATAGTGGAGAGAGTAGCACTAGAAAGGATCTGAGATCGGACTGATTCAAATTCTGGGCGTAATCCAGCCAAGAACTTCATGAAATACATTCTCGATATTCATCGGTAAAATAGTATTCAACTCCTCATAGAGGCTATTGAATGTGGCAAAATAGTCTGTAACGGATTGCGTGCCTTGTTGGAGTTGGAAGTACTCAATCGATAAATCATATATCCTGGTAAGATTACTGGAATATAACACACGAAGATACTCCCATATGACTTTACAAGTATCTAGATGAATACAGATATCAGCAACTTGAGGCTCCATTGAATTCCACAATGATGCTACAATCTACGTATCAGTTTGAATCTATTCCTCATACTTTTTATCACTCTCTGCTGAGGGCGGGTTTTGTGAGATAACGGTGTTTTCCTTGTCTGGTAAGGGCTATTTTTACAGCCTTAGACCAATTTAAATAATTAGTTTCGTTCAACTTGCAGGTTGTTAACAGTTGAGGTATAGCCATTGACATTAGTCCTGCCAATACAACAACTAACAAACAACTGGCACAAGGGAAATAAAACAACAACACAAACAATTGTAGGGCTTAAATGAAAAACATTAGAATCAGAACAATACTCACGAACAGGTGGGACATTTTCACAAACAAGAACCCCTTGTGTCACTGTCGGATCTAGACAAAAGTAGCAGCGACGAAGGCCTTGAGTCTTAAGTCAGATCAATCAATGGCTGGTAAAGGTCCAACGAAGGTAGGAAAAGGTCTATCGAGTATTAGCGAACCTCGGCGAAGCGCCGGTAATGGTCAGCGAGGCTGGACAGAGGTTGCGGCGAATCAGATCTACAAAACGACGGTTGGGAGTCGCAAATCTTGTCAAGCGACGGCTGGCGAGGCACCAGGGATGGCCAAAAAAGGTCAGCCAATGTCGTGCTAGGGTTACGATAGCTGGGAGAGGTGGAGGTGGAGGCGACTAGGAATTGTGGGCTAGGGTTTCGGACTGGTTTTTTTTTTTTTGCCTGAACGAATGGAAGGAGAGAGGAAAAAAATTTAAATGATGATTTGAAAAAAACTATAGGATTAGTATCCTATAACCTACTTTGGATACCATGTTAAAGAGATAAATAAATTAGAAGACTTAACTATTGTGTTAGCCTCTCCCTTTATTTATAATAAAAACGAAGAAACAATACAACAAACCTTAAATCATATAGGAAACCCTAAATTATACAGGAAAAATAGAAATACCCTTTAACATATATCATTGACATAGTTCTTGATCAAAGCGCTAAATGTTTTTGGTCACCAATTTGTGTTTCGTTGTTGAGTTATCATAATCGTTTTCGAAGAATTCCGGGAAAATCTTTCCAAACTATTCATTTTTCTTTCTTAGGTTATTTATTTAATTATTTGGATAAGGTGTGTTGAGAAAAATCATTTTCAAATCTAATTTCTAGAAAATCGTTTAAAACGGTTTTTATTTTAAAAAAATTGATTATATGCTATTTGTGTGTTAAATTATTTAAAATTAGATTTGTGCCTCACATAGAATCTATCACTTAGTTTTTTGCAACATTAATCGAGCATAATTATATTGAGGTGGTAGAAGCTTGTTATAGGAAGGAACTTGAAAATGTTTTGTATTTGTGATTTTGAGTGAATTCGATAAGTTTGGGTCGGTGTCTAATCAGGATAACTAGGTTTTGATCTTTATCATGAGAAAAAGATTGGGGTTTAATCTTTAGCCTAAAAAAAATTAGGGTTTGATCTTTAGTTTGCGGAAATAATTAGGTTAATCTTTAACCTTCAAAAAGATTAGGTTTTAATTCTTCCTGTAATAGAATTTGAGTGTTATAAAGGTTTTTCTTAAGCCTGCGAAAAGGTCAAGTGTAATAGAGTGAGAGAATGATAGGTTTATTCTAAGCATATGAAAAGAATTAGGGTTGTAAAGATTGATTTTAAGCCTTTGAAAAGAATCAAAATTGTAAAGGTTTGGTTCCTACCTAGGAAATGAATCAAGGAATAGTGGATTGCGAAATTCCTATGGAGCTCGAGGGACTGAACATAGGTGAGATTAGCTTGCCGAACCAAAAAATTCTTATGTGTTGCGTTGTTACTTTTCAGTTTGGTTGGGTGTGCACTTAGCTCAACAAATTTCTACTACTTAACAAGATAATAATCAATTAGGAAAGTTAATATCTTGAATTTGAATTTATTATTTAAATTTTTGTAACTACCCAATTCACCCCCCTCTTAGGTAGATATTTGGGCCAATTGAATTTGATTTCAAAATTGATATGTAAAATAGCATTATTCAATTGCATTCCTTTAAATATACAATAACAACCAAATAAGAGAGATTTCATTGCTAAATATATTCTATTTCTTCTCTCATTTTATTTCTTCTCCCATTCTATTTCACCTTGATTCCATTTCATTCAACCAAATGAGTTGTAAAACATAGTTTAGGAGCATCTAAGTAATACAAACCACATCTCCCAAGGTTTTGGGTTATGATGGGGTGTAATTCTCGCCCATTAAATCGAATCAATTGGTGTAATGGGTGGTGGATCAGATTTAGATTGGCCAATATGATGATCCAAAGGAAATTAAACCCAATACCTTGCCCACCAAAGGCTCATCTCAGCATTATTATCATATTTGAGGGTATTTGATCAATATCATACTTGTACCTCAAGCATTTTCCGTTTGCGAGTACACTAAGGCCCCAAAATTATTAGTAATACCATTTGGCACCATCCATAGGAAAATCAAAAAATTTGGTGGCTTGATGCCATAACTAAGATAAGGAAGAGAAGCAAGCAAACAAGGGTAATACAGACCACATCCCCCAAGGTTTTTGGTTATGATGGGGTGTAATTATTGCCCATTAAACCAAGTCAATCAGTGTAGTGGGCGGTGGATCAGATTTAGATTAGTTAATATGATGATCCAAAGGAAATTAAACCCAATACCTTGCCCACCAAAAGCTTATCTCAGTACTTATTCTCATGTTGGAGGGTATTTGATCAATACCACACTTGTATCTCAAGTCATTTTCCATTACAAGTACACTAAGGCCCCAAAATTATCAATAACGCCATTTGGCACCATCCATAGGAACTCAATCAAAAATTATGGTGGTTTGATGCCATAACTAAGATAAGGAAGAGAAGTAAGCAAAGGTATAGGATTAATAAATCCTCTAAATAGAAACGATTAGGAGAATAGAAATAGGTGTCAATGAGATAGGAATTCTTAATAAGCTGATACGAGAGTTAACGGGCCTCGTCCAACAAATGGTTGAAGCTCAGGTATAGAGGCACCAGTCAAAGAGACCAAAGCATAAAGACGACCTAACCTTTGGTGAGACTTCCGAGATTTGCCTCCATGGTCCCAGTTGGGAGGAAGATCAACATAATGTGTCATGGATAAGGATGACCACACTTTAATCCAAAATATAAAATGTTGTATTCTAGCCATGAAACTTCAAAGGTACTCATTGGGCATAGTGAAACATATGTGTGACTATTCGAGTATGCAAGATATAAATATGATTGAACTAGGGTATTTTTTACTGAATCTATACCCTATTGGTTATTTAAGGAACACAAGATAGAAAGATCGTATTGCATGAAAATTACAATTGAGAAGGTTTTCTTGGTAAAATTTCTATCCACTTGATGCAATTGTGATATGTGGGTACACGTCATTCGCAACTTGTAGAGATGCCGAGAAGAAATTGATTCTTTACCGGGGAAAAATTGGAATAGTTTTAGTTGTAGTTAATTTATTAGTCATTTTACATTCCATCTTTTGATAAGATCCTAATAGGTCACACACAAATGGAGATTGGAAGTTTGGATAGTTAGAATGGGCACTAATGTTAAACTGTTTGAAAGTTTAGGGACTGAAGTACAATATCAGAAAGAAAAGAGACGTGGGTTTTAACCCTAGACAATTTATGTAAGGGTAAGACCATATAGTGGTTTCCCCTCTCAAAAAATTCGGCCATCTTTTTTTTTTTTCTTTGTTCTACGATTTTATTTCTTAATACCACCTAGAATCAAAACAAATATATCCTAGAACTATATAATTAGAATATGTTTCTTAGGTATTCTATAAACACCATCCATACAAAGTTTCTCATGTTGATACTTTTAGAAAAGAGACACCAGTGTCACCTCTCAAGTGAGTCGTCTTAAATTAAACCTTAGGAACCGGCTAAGAGGCTGAACCGCATAGAAAGGTATAAGGATCTATTATAGAACTAGATTCTTTATATATGTATATATATATATATATATATATATATATATATATATGTTGATCTCGAGATTTTGATGGACAATTAATTGTTGATGTTTTTTGTGGAACTAATGAGTTTATTAAGTGTTTTAGTATAAAGAGTTCAAATCAAGATAATATCATGAAGTAATTGTGAATGATGCAGAAACGGACATTAAGAGATTAAAAATTCTAAAGAATCTAGGTGAAAACAACTCAAATCTTTTCACTCTTAATGTATCTCGATTAGGATCACACACGACTCAAATTAAATGATTTATATTTATGTGTGTTTAAATTAAGGTTCTAATTATAGTTCAAATATTTGCTCCAATGTGAAATTGAAAAAGAAAAATTGACCTAAGCAAGATTAGTATTTAAAATTGATTATTAGTGTCAATTTGGTTAACCAAGAAAAGAAATCGATTAAAGGGTTGAAAATTTCAAAGATTAGAGTTGAAATCTTGATGTTGAACCATTTATTAGTGCTGTGGGTTGGACCGATTTTGTCATTTCAAATAATAAGTGGATGCATATATTTGGGTATGGATGTTCTATAGCAACCTTAGATTTGATAATATTTATATGACGTCTTTTGTTACGGGAAAAGAAATTAGGTTTGATAGGGCTTTTCTAAGTGAGATTTTGAAGTTGGAAAGAAGAGATGTGTTTCCCTTCAATACCCCTCATTAGATTTCAAGAAACTTTAATAGAAAAGGCATTACATAAAAGTTTGATTTGGATGGAGACAAAGCGAGATCATTATCGCTTGAGCATCTTCTCATTCATTTGGTGATCTCATACACGATTGTGCCTAGAGAGGAAAGTCATGCAAATGTAAATGACTTTGATCTATATTTTTTAAATGAGATTATCGAGGGGAGGAAATTAGACTTAGCCCATATTATGATTGACCACATGAAATACCATAGACAGAAACCCTCTAGAGTATTACCCTATGCTGATGCGCTTTAGAGAGTATTTGATCATTTTGGAGTGAGAGCTAATCAGGAGGAAAGAAAATTCATCTTGATTACCTCGGGATGGATAAATATGGGTAATATTGTATTGATGGGGTATGAGTTTAGGAAGGATAGATGGGTAAAAAAGAAGGGTAAGAAAAGACACAGAATGGTGGTTGAGGAAAAAGAAGATGATGAGGAATAAATGAGCTTAGAGGATAAGATAGACTTATTGCGTTATCAGATTGATGATTTTTAGGTACATGTGGACATGATGGATCATCGAATGGATGGGCTAGAAATCAATATGGCTCAGATAAATGTGAACATGAAGGCTGGATTTGGCAGAATCATGGGCACCTTGGAACAAATGTTTTAGTTTATGCAGACCTCGCAGTACGCATCACAACAGCAGTTTAGTGCACAACAACATTACAGTGGACAAACTTTTTGAAGGACCGTCTGCAATTGGACCATCAGGAGCGGGGCCATCAGGGGAAAGGCTATCAATGCCTTATTATCAACAAATGCCCTCGAGTTAGAATATCCAGCAAGGCGTCTAGTATCCGCAGCAGCCTGCTACCAGTCCATTAGGACCATATTATCCGTTTACCGAATAGGGTCCTCAGTAGCTCATCTTCTATCTTTCTCAGTTTGGTTTTGTTATTTGAACATGTCCCACATTAATATTTTTGGTCTGTAACAGTTAATCTAGGATTGTGTGGAACTTGACTAAGTAGTTTGTGGATTTTGATGGTTTGGCTAGATTTGATCATATTTTGCTAAATATTTATCTCTATGATGATCCACATATATTTTGGAAAATTGAAAATGATTTTTTTGTGCTTAAAAGATGATTTTGTTCTCTTATTAGTTGATATGTTTTAAAATTATTTATTAGATAATATGGTTTTAAAAGAGTTGATATGCTTCAAAGAATTAATATGTTTTAAGAAATACTTATTTGGCTTAAAAAGTTTTTGTTCCCTTTCTCCACTTTTTGAGATGACAAAAGGGAAAAATATATGCTGATGTTTATTGAAAATCTTTAATTGATAAATATGGAAGATTTAAAGAGGAAACCTTGATTAAGCTTAAAAAGAGTTAGTTAATGTTTATGATTTATTCGCTTAAGCACTGCACTGATATAGGGGGAGAACATTGTTGATATGATCATGTTACCTTATTAAATATCTTAATTGTTTGATTGATCATATTTTGTGCTTCGTTGAATATCTGATATGTTTTTTTTAATTATCTTCATGATTATGCTTTAACCAGTTAAAAAACATCGTCCTCAGATTTAAGGAGAGCGTGGTTACATTCTTATTTTGAAAAAAACATCAAAGTTAATTGTCATCATCAAAAAGGGGATATTGTCGATCTCGAGATTTTGATGGACAATTAAATGTTGATGTTTTTTGTAGAACTAATGAGTTTATTAAGTGTTTTAGTATAAAGAGTTCAAATCAAGATAATATCATGAAGTAATTGTGAATGATGCAGAAACGGACATTAATAGATTGAAGATTCTGAAGAATTTAAGTGAAAACAACTCAAATCATTTTTACTCGAAATGTATCCCAATTAGGATCACACACGACATAAATTAAATGATTTATATTTATGTGTGTTTAAATTAAGGTTCTAATTATAGTTCAAATATTTGCTTTAATGTGAAATTGAAAAAGGAAAATTGACCTAAGCAAGATTAGTGTTTAAAATTAATTATTAGTGTCAATTTAGTTAACCAAGAAAAGAAATCAGTTAAAGGGTTGAAAATGTCGCAGATTGGAGTTGAAATAAATTGAGAAGAAAGTGTTCCAGCAACAATCGGTAAACCGACCAAGGCGGTTTGGTCAACCGATGGGCAATGGCTGGAAAAATGATTTCTCTAAATCAATCGGTCAACAGACTAGGGGAGATAGGTCAACCGATGGCCAAAAGTTAAACTCCCTGTATCGATGAGTCAACCGACCAGGGCCGAAATTAGGCCTAAGAATGCATCATATATCGATCGATCAACCAACCCATGAGGGATCGGTCAACCTACCTGTGTTTGAGCAAAGGCTGGGATACATCATGTATCCATCAATCAATCGATGGGTAGAGGTCGGTCAACTGATTGGGTTGTTTCAGATTTCGAGGATTTTCGGGATTTGATCAAAACTAGTTGTTAACTAGCTGTTATTTACTTACCTGAATGAAATATCTTAGGGATTTGCATATATTGATGATATGTTACTCATATTTGGATACCCCTATAGGTATGGTACTAAAATATTGGTGTTTCTCAATTACGTACATTTAATACTTCCTATCTATTTGATTTGAGATTGAGAATTAATTTGGGGACTTAATTGAATATTTTAAAAGCCATATTTAAGTGAATTGGACCAGGATTAAATGGTATTGATATATGGGGTCCATATGTGCATTTAATTGTTATATCTTAAGGGAACTAACCGTTAGAGGGCATATTTCAAATTAGCTTAAATAGACCTGCGTTTTTTTTAGATCAGTATATCACTTCCATCAAGAACTAATTGTTCCTGAGCCTTCTAAGAGTCTTTATTATAATATTTTCTTGAGAGATCATTGTGAGATCATTTTGTAAGAAACGTTCTTGAGTTAAAGCGTTAAGTGTTTTGGCGTCACCGATCTAAGTTATCTTGTGATTCATATTCAATCTTTCGGTGTTATCCTGGTGAGATCGTTTCAAGATTTTGTTCTTAATTGTGATTTTATATTATTATTGTTTGCTTGGATATAAGATCTTTGTGAAATCGGTTTTTGAACTTTAAAGAGTATAAAAATTCTTTTAAAATGATTTTTGCGATACTCTGATTACATGTTTATTTTTATGCTACCCACACTTTATATAATCAGATATTGAATTCTTCACATAAATTCCATCATTAGTAAATTTGGGATATTAATTGAGTTAAATTGATTGGAGGTGGTAGAAGTTCCGAGTGGGGAGAAATTCATTTATTCTTGTAATTGGTAAGCTTGTGTGGATTAGATACTATTGAGAGTATTTAGTCAAGGGTAGCTTGAGTTTCGATCTCTTCCGTTAAAGAAATTGAGATTTAATCTTTACCTATTGCATAAGAAGGTTAGATTACTCTTTTCCCATGAAAAACGTTAGGCTTGATTCTTCGTGATTAGAATTAATTTTGTGTGAATTGTAACAGTTCCATCCTTACTGGTGAAAAAGATAGTTGGAGTGTTTTTTGGTGAGGTTTGATTCTTAGCCTAAGGTATAAAAGGATTAAGTTGTGATTCTTCCTGTAATAGAATTAGGTTAGTCTTTAGCCTGGTAAAAAGATAAAGGTTTTTCCTTAACTTGTGAAAAGAAAATTGTAAAGGTTGATTCTGAGCCTGTGAAAAGAATCATTGTGTAAATGTTTGGTTCCTACCTGTTAAAAGGATCAAGTGGTTTAGTAGGTGTGAATCTCCGTGGGGCTTAGAGGACTAAATTAGTCAAGAGTAGTTTGGTGAACCAGGATATATCCTTGTGTGTTGTTTTATTTAATTTATTAATATTTTGTTGTTTGGGTGTGCACCTAGATTAAATACATTTATCCGCTGCATTACAAAAATAATAATTGAATTAGGATAAATCGATTATTTGATTATTTAAGTGTTGAAAAGATTAAAATCTGATTAAATTTTTTTATAACTACCCAATTCACCCCCCATTTTGCGTAGCTCACTAGGCCAACAATATATATATATATTGTTTATGTTAATTCATACAAATCCAGACTTATGAAATTATAGATATTAAAATAATTTAAGTTTTTATATTATGTTGTGTAAATCTAATTTTTTTTAATAACTATTCCTTCAAGTGGTATTAGAACCATTTCCATAAGTAATGCAAAATAAATAATGATTATGTATTGTGATATATTGCATCGTAGTAATATTGGTAAAAAAATATTAATTTAGGATTTTCCCGAGATAATATCAAAAAGTTATAAGTTTAAAAAAATTAAATTGTCTAAAAACTATTTTTTATTTTTAAATAAAAATTTTAAATTAGGAAATTCAAGAAAATGATGTCGCAACACAAAACACGACACCGGTTGGAGATCCACCCATTTGACTTTGGACTTCTCCAATTGAGTTTTTAGTGAATGGAGGACAGTTCGATTTGTTACCTTGATTTGTCCATTGGATTGCAGATGGCTTGGAGTCGAAATGAGGTGCCAGATTCCCAGGTCGACGTAGAGGTCTTTGAATATGATGCAGTCAAATTGTGAGCCGTGGACACTTATGATGGCCTATGGGATGCCGAATAGGCATACGATGTGTGGAACATTTGTTGGAGCTTCGTAAGATGAACCTGTTCAGGACAACTATTCATCCTGTCAGGCTTTGTACCTCCTTTATGGTTCATGGGGATGCCATGTTTAGGATTGCCTTAACTTGCTCTTGGCTGGTTTCATAAAACGACTTGGTTTTTTAGGGTCTCCATTCAGTGTCTCTTAAAGAGAATTAAAACTAAAATTGAATAACTAATATTTTATTGCCCATAAATCTAAAGTTTTTTACAAATTACGACGATAATTATAATTATCAATTAATCGAATCAATTTTACAATAGTAAATAAAAAATACAATTATTACAAATTAAATAAAAATTCAAACATAATTTTCGGTGTAGATCCATTTTTCATCGACCCTACAACAAATAATGTGGGAAACTAATATCACAAATAGCATATAGGCATGCTTTTCACATAATTTTCATATAATAATTCTAAGTATTTCAAGAAAATTAACAACTAAAATTAATAACAATTTTAGCATGAATCACATAATAAAGAGAGATGTTAAATATAAATATTAAAAGGATCAAGAATTATTCTTGAAATCCGAACTGAAATTTGAACCGAAATCAACGTTGTATAATTTCTTTTGTCATTTTTTCTTCTTTTTTTTATTTTCTTTTCTTATTTTTCTTGCCTTTCTCTCTTCTTATTTTTTTTTTCTATCGAAATCACACCACACAAATCCATATTATATATACATAAATATATAATTTATTGGGACCCACATGCTCTCTCATCTTCTTACGCCTTACACACCATCACTTCCAATTCTACCAAACACCACCAATGTTACACATGGCACACACAAACCAAATTTAATTGCTCTTGCGACCCCCTAAGAATTATCAAATATCTATTTATATCTTAAAGTTTTCATAATATACCAAAATCACCCCCAAAAATTATATCTTATTTTAAAATTAAAAAATATAAATATTTGCCAAAGTCATCCCCTAAGATTTATAATTTATTTAAATAGAATATTATTTTCAAAAATATAAATTTTGGGGGGTATTACAATCTACCCCCCCTTAAATAAATTTCGTCCTCAAAATTTTATTCGAAAAAATAATAATTTAGAGTCGCATAGTCATATTAGTTAAACTCGATTCTAGGGCAATAGTTTTATGTAGGGTTCCATAACCAAAAGTTACCAACAATCCATATCTCACAAAATCCATACTATGCATCGCCACTTCCACATTTGCAATAACCCATACTTCATCCAACAAATCATACACAACATGGTGCCCTTTGGTCAGCGTTCCTCGGCTATCCTTGGTTCACTATTTAAGTTTATTGTTTTCAGTGTTCCCCGGCTACCCTTGGTTCACTATTTAGATTTATTATTTTCAGTGTTCCTAGGCTACCCCTGACTCACTATTAAAATATACTGCACCCGGGCTAATCCTGGATCTCCATTTATTTTACCATTTTCATTTCCTTCCCTATCAAAGCTAACCTAGACTACTCTAGGTTAAGTTCCTTTCCTTTCCATGTCTAGCAAAACAAAATATTTGTGTATCTTATCTTTGTCATTACAAGTGAACTCACATGACAAAGAGGGGCAATTGTAGACACCGCATTTTGTTCCGCTCGTTTTAATTTTGAAAAGTATCGGGTCTAAAGTGCAAATTCGGACAAACATTGAACCAAGGTTTAGAGGGACGAGTTTTTGCCTTAGATTACGCTTTAATATTACAAAAAAAAAAAAAAAAAATCACAATTTGATTGAATTTCTGTATAAACAAATATTTCAGGTCAATTTAGAAATTTTTAAAAACTAATTGGGGACTAAAATGAAAAATAAAATAAAATTAAAAGTGGATTTTCTATTGTATCATTTTTAATATGTTAAATTTTAGTTTCTACACTTTCATTTGAAGAAATTTCACCGATTACAATTACTTTACGTTTTGACCCCAAAAACTTTTGTTTCCACCGGTTTTATCAAATTGACAGCCAAAAATATTTTATTTTTTTAAATTAAACTTTCCAATTATATTTTGATATTTTAATTTCATGTTTAAATTTTTAATTTCCAAAAACAATCATTAATAGAGCCTTAATTAGACAAATGATGCCCAAAATCACTGCGAGCACACTCTCTAGGAATAGGACAAAGCATAGGATGCTTCTTGGGAGTGTTCATAGCCTATTGGGAGCTTCCTAAGAATGTTACCATAAGTAGCGAGTATTTAATGTCATCTTTTGGAATATTCTTCACGCTATACCATATATAGGAGGTCCAAAAAAGTAATCATTCCAACCTAAGATAGTAGCCCCCCATCAATCAAATGGTATTAAATGCCTTCTGGTTTGCCTGCGCATTCATGCATGTGCAGGAAACCAATTGCCTATAAAAGAGTTCCATTTTTCTTAAGGCCACTATACTGATAATTAATCTCTCTCTCTAAGCTCATATCTTCTCTCTTGGGTTTGCTTAATCCGTAAGCATTTCACCTCTTAAACACCTCCAAAAAGCTCCTAAAAATCCATCAAAGCCTAATCTTTACACTCTTTTACAAGGAGTTCAAGAAACCCTACAAGAACAACCAAGCAAAAAAAGAAGAAGATGAAGAAGAAGAAGAAGAAGAAGAGAAAGAAGGAGAATAAGGTAACACATTTACGGCTTGCTTGGTTAGACGGAATGGAATGAGGGTGAAATGGAATGAAAGAAATAATAGATTGAGATAAAGAATGGAATGAAATTATTAATGGAATCACTATTCCATTCACTTGTTCGGTTGGTATGGAATGAGGCAAGTAATGGAATAGTGAAATATAATAAAATTCTTATTAAGCCCTTATAATAAAATTTTATTATATTTCACTATTTCATTCCTTCCCTCATTTTATTATTTCACGATTCCATTCAATTTTCAGTTTTTGTTCTCTAATTTATGTTTCTATTCCCAATTTTCAATATGTGTTCTCAATTTTTAGTTTTTGTTCTCAATTCTTTATTCTCTAATTTTATGTTCTCTAATTTTCTGTATCTGGTCTTAATTTTTAGTTCTCTATGTTTCTATTCTCAATTTTCACTTCTCTAATTTTCTGTTTTTGTTCTTAATTTTTTGTTTCTGTTCTCTAATTTTTGTTCTCAAATTTCTATTCTCAATTTTTAATTTTTTGTTCTCAATTTTCAGTTTCTGTTCTCAATTTTCTAATTTTTTTCTTAATTTTCTATTTTTGTTCTCAATTTTTTGTTTCTGTTTTAATTTTTTTGTTCTTTAATTTCTGTTTCTGTTCTTTAATTTATGTTTATGTTCTCTAATTTCTGGATTGGGCTGGATTAGTGATGGACTTTTTTATAATTTTAATTCTGATTCCATTAGGTTGCATTTGATTCCATCCCATTTCAAATGGAATCACATTCCTTTGATTTTCATTCCAATGGAATCACAAAAGTGATTCCATTGAAAAACCAAACAACGGAATAAGAATCGAGGGCGGAATGCGATTCTATTCTGCCCCCGATTCCGTCCAACCAAACATACCGTTAGGGAAAGACCACCCTCTTAAATTAGGTAAGTCTTCTTCAACCTTTTTTTTTTTTTTTGTGTGTGTGTGTGTGTGTGTGTGTGTGTGTATGTGTGCATGTTATCTTTCACTTTTGTCAATAACTAGAAGAAGCTTTTGGTTTGCATATCATTTTTGTCTTTTGACAAGAAATACAAGAAATCAAACTAAAAGAACCTAAAATAAACAAACTAATTACTAACTATTTACTTATTCTGCGCTACGCCTTTCCGCATTTTAGCTTGGATCATAGACAGACTCTTAAGTCTCAAGTCATGAACTGATGCCCTATATATAAGTCAAGTCTTTGGACTAGCCCTACATAAATCTATGTCAAGACCTTTGTGGCTAAAAGGCAGAATAAAGAGAAACCGTCTATCCTTTATGGGATAATTGTGTGCCTTCTTCAGAAATATTTTCTCCTTCTTACTTATGAGTAGAACTGACTATATATATATAATTTTGGGTGAATTTGTTTGGGCTTCAGAAGCCCACTCTTTCTTAAATTTACACGCGCTCATCTTTCTTATTTCATGAAAACCTCAACTTTAAGACTACATTATTTTTTCAGTCAAAAATACCCCTCAACTAACTTTTTTAATAACAAATAATAATTATCATAGAAAATTTTAAATATTCTACACAACCACCTTAAATATTTCATTTACCACCACCACCACAGTAAATATTTATTATCATCCCGTCACTACTACTGCAAATATTAGTTAACCACCGCCACCACCATAGCAAAATATTTCCAAAAGTCACCACCATAAAAATTTACTATCATAATTACTAAAAATATTCTTATTACCACCACCCCCAATAAATATTTGTTATCACTGTCGTCATCATAACAGTAAATATTTGCTAACAATCACTAACACCACAATAAATATTTACTATCATTATCACAACCACGACAAGAAACATTAAGCTATCAACACGCCACCATCACAAGAAATATTCACCATCACCACCTGCGACAGCCAGATCTGGCCATCACAAAGGCTAGACTAGGCCGCGACGGCATGGTTATTGTCGTCGCACGGCCAAATCTTGCCGTCTCAAAAAGGGAGAGAGAGAGAGAGATGACGTGAATTTGGGTGGCTGGAGTTTCGAGGATGTTGGCATGATCGGTAGTGATGTCGTGAAGGTCGGAGGTTGCCGGTACTATTAGGAGAGCTGCCAACACCAGCTCTGGTTGTGGCGGCCCAGATCTGGCCACCCATGGCTAGAACGCTGACAACCACCATAAATCTAGTAGTGACGGCTATTTATTAAAGAGAGAGAGAGAGGAGGGGCGGGAAGAGGATCGGTTGTTTCGGCGAGGTTTGCTTCATTGGTTGTCTTGGTAGCCGCGAGAAAGAGATTGAAGGCAGGGCAACGTTGGTTGATGGTGGTGACATGATAAAATGGTCGGAGATAGCAGTGCAGTAATGGAGGTTCTCACTGCTCTTAGATAGAAGATAGCAAATTAGAAGGTGGAGTGGTGGGTTGGAGGTGCCAACTGCCGAGTAAAAAGAAAAATAAAGAGATTTTTAGGGTTGGAGGGTAATTTAGTAATTGAATTTAAAAATATGGGTTTTTCTTAGTTTCTTTTTTTATCGATGGTGTTTTATTAAAAAAAATTAGGGCTGGTGGCCCATTCTAATTTTCTTTCTAAATATGGGGCTACCTCTAAAAAATCCTATAATTTTTTTACTAACAAAAAGCAAACAATAACATTAACCTTGCTTAAGAAAGTAAGTTTGGTTGTGATATTTTTGACAAGAACCAAAAATGCATATCATTTCCTTTAGTTTCATGTTTTATCCTTATTTTTCCTTAAACAAACAAAAAAAATAAAAAATAAAAAAATAAAAATAAGAAAAGAAGAAGAGAAAAATGAGTTTGACATAGAAAGTTTTTCTTCACAAAAATGAACTTTTGTGTTTTACTCTAAAAATGAAACTTTA
The DNA here is from genome assembly GCA_016647705.1 of Eucommia ulmoides. Classification (NCBI taxonomy): domain Eukaryota; kingdom Viridiplantae; phylum Streptophyta; class Magnoliopsida; order Garryales; family Eucommiaceae; genus Eucommia; species Eucommia ulmoides. The sequence goes on along the minus strand of CM028340.1, from coordinate 28,569,100 downwards.
GTTTTCTTAGAAATAATTTTTAAGTTTTTTCTTGAAAAATAAAATTTCTTTAAAAAACATTTTTCTAAACTTAATGTATTTAAAAAAAAAAGTATTTTTCTAAACTTGTTTTCCCAAAAATATTTTACATGTTGTCTTTAAAATTTTTTTTTTCCCGAAAAATGATTCTTACAAAAAGTTATTATGTTTTTTCTAAAAAGATGTCGTTAACAAGTTTTTACAAAAACCATGTTTACTTGTTTCATAAAAAAATATGTTTTTTTTCTTTCACTTATTCTTATTGTAGACGCCACATTTTTTCTCGCTCAATTAAGTATCGAATCTAAAGTGCAAGTTCGAATAAACTTTAAACTAAAGTTTAAAGGGAACAAATTTTTGCTTTAGATTACGTTGGATACTACAAAAAAGCCAAAGAACATGAGAAAAACATAAAATTACCAATTTGATTGAAATTCGGTATAAATAAATGTTTAGGGTCAATCTCGAAATTTCTAAAGTTAATGCCGACTAAAATGACAATATTAAAAGTGGATTTTCCATGAAATATCCCTTTTAATATGTTTAAATTAGTTACTACCCTTTAATTTAATTTTTTTTACCAAATACCTTTATTTCCCGTTTTGACCCTGAAACTTTTACTATCACTGGCTTTGTCTAATTGACACAAAAAATATTTCTTTAATTTTCCTGTTTAAAGTACTAATCTCCCAAAATCAAGAAAAAAACCTTGATTAGCCAAAATTCCATCATGAAAACTTAGTTACCTAAAGTAACTAGTGCCTAAAATATAGTTCAAAACTAACCAAACCGGTTTCCATCATGTCAAGCATTTAAGACCCTTCACATCATGCATTCAATTAAACATTAAATGGCAGTTATGAACGCATTAATGGAATTCAATAAGATATCTTTTGTCAAGATTCTCTAACAAATATCTCATGATGAAATTTTAGTTACTTGGAAGTAACTAACGGTTACAAAGCTAACTGAATTGGTTTCCATCTTGTCAATGCACTTAATACCCTTCAAATAATGTATTAAATGGAATTAATAAAGGTATTTAATGAATGCATTAATGAGGGCATTAAATGGAAGATCTTTTGCAAGATTTTCTAATAAAAATCAAATCAAGTAAATTAGTTACCAAGAGTAACTAGTACTTACCAAGCTAACCAAACCGAATTCCGTCAAATCGAGCATTAAAATTGCATTAAATGGCATGTATGATGATCAAGATATTTTCAAAATTTGGTGAATGATTACCAAATCTACTTGATTACCCAGCAGATCTAAGGAGATCTTGAGCACATGCTTAGTTGCTTAGCATTGAATGACTTTTAATGGTTTTAAATAGCACTAAGTGACCATGTGCAATAGGTTGGGCATACCTGTGCATTAGTGAATGTGTTCGCTACCCATTGCCTGTAAATATTATCCTGTTTTCATTTAGAAACAAGCTTGGTGAGATCTTTTTTCTCTCTAGCCTCGAATTTCTCTCTCAGGTCTTGGGATTTCCTAAGTTTTCTACTCCTTAAACATACTTAAAGTTTTTCAAACTGCTCCAAAGAGGTGTTCTTGAGACTTTTCCAACAAGAGCTCAAGAAGTTCTTAAGAAACAACAAAGAAGAAAGAAGAAGATTAAAGAAGGAAAAAAAATAGGGCAAAACACTTAGGAAAAGACTACTCCCCTAAGTTAGGTAAGTTCTTTTAAACTCCTTATTATTTTTTTCGTTTAAGTCGATTTATATTACTTGTATATAGTGTTCTTGGGTAGTTATTAGAGGTTTAGATCATTTCCATAGTGTAAATAGCATGTTTTGTGTCAAGAACATCAAGAACACTATGGTTTGTGCATAGAATCTTTGGCTCTGTCAAGAACACATGAAATCAAACTCCAATGAACCTAAAATAAACTTCTAATGAACGACTACTAACTACTAAAAACTAACATTTACTTTTACTACACTAGCCTAGATCAAGACTGGCCCATGTCTTAGGCTTGTGGACTGGTAGCCTATATATACTATTATGTCGAGACCCTTGTGGCTAAAAGTCGTAATAAATAGAGGACCTCTATTCCTTCAGGGAAAAGTGTGCACCTTGTTCAGAAATATTTTCGTCTTCTTAATTACGAGTAGGACTGGCACTCTATATATATTACTATGTTTAGATCCTTGTGACTAAAAGTCGGAATAAAGGGAGGACCTTTATTCCTTTAGGGATAAGTGTGCACCTTTTTCAAAAACGTTTTTGTCTTCTTAGTTACAAGCAGGACTGGCATGTATATGATATATTTTCTTATCTTTTGGACTAATAAAGTAAAGATTAACACTAAACTTGCCTAAGCAAGTAAGTTTAGTTGGAGTGTTCTTGACAAAATCTACTTGCATATCCACTTGCTATTTATGTTGTGATTGTTCCTGCCTTGCCTTAAATAAACAAAAAAGTAAAAAAAAAAAAAAAAGTGAGTTTTTCACATAAGAATTTTCAATACGTAAATACTTGGTGTTTTATTCTTAAAAAATAAGCCTTTGTCGTTGTAAAATGTTTTTTTATAAATAAATATTTTATAAACTTTGTCTTAAATAAATAAACAAAACGAAAATAAAATCACCTTCTGGTGAACTACGTTTCAACCTGATTCTTGGTAAAGATCAAGATATGCAGCCAACCCCATACGGGTTCGGTCGTCTGTTTAAATAAAACCATCTTGTGGTGAACTACGTTTCAACCTGATTCTCTGTGAAAACAAAGAAACATAGGCAACCTTTATAAGTTCAGTCGTCAACTAAAAATAAATAAACTATTCTAGTTACTTTAAATAAATAATTTTTTCTTGTTTTCTTTACATAAAAATACTTATATATATATATATATATATATATATATATATGGGAATTAGTGTGCTAACCAAAATTGAAGAAAATTACTTGGACTATGTTTAAACGTAAAGATTCATTTAAACTTAGGTACCGTTTTCGGACGTGTGTTTTAGGGTGTCTAACATCTTTCCCAAGTATAATCAACCCCTGAACTTTAAAGAATTTTTTGATAAAGACCAATTGTTTTCGAGTAAAAACTTAGGCCATTTTAAAATAAAAATAATTTTCAAAAATCTCAGTGATCTATCATACCGTTTAACTCAATGCTAGGTGATGGCTCCATTTTTAAATAAATCCCAAATCAAAGAATGTTTTCAAAACTGGCGTCTAGAAAAACCACTGAAACTTGTTTTCTAAAATGAACAGATTTTTAAGAATTTAGAGAGGGAGGAAACGAAATCTTGTTTTCCTTTTCTTCTCATTCTTTTCTTCCTCTTTTCCAAAATCCAAGGTGCACCACTTATTTTTCTAAAAAATATTTTTTATAAATTGTTCTTGGAAGAGAAATGTCCTTCTTTCAAAAAATGATTTTCATGGTTTTCCTAAACAAATTTCTAAAAAAAATTATGTTGTTATTTTCCAAGAACCTTTTTAAATCATTGTTTTAAAAAACTCCCTTATCAAGTTTTTCAAAAGAATATTTTTATTTCCAAGAATTTTTTTTAAATGTTTTTTTCCCTAGAATGTCTCTCCAAAAACTTTTTATTCTTTTATTGTCAAACGTTGTTTTTTTCTTCTTAAATTAGTCAAAATTTAAATTTGTAACTTATTTTCCTAACAATAAATGTTTTAAAGACTTTCTAAAAAAAGATTCTTGAAATATTTTTGTTTTCTAAATTATTTCATTAATAATTTTTTTTATATATTTTTTTTGTTAGAACCTTTTTTTATATTTTGAAAAGTCCTTTAAACAAAACTTAAAAAAAAAATTGTATTATTTTTATTTACTTAAAATATGGATTTCCACATTTCAAATAAAATGTTTTTCTTAATTAATTAAGTTTATTTTACTCTTTCTCTTCTCTTTAAAAATGCATACTGGTTTTGCCATAAAAATTCCCCCGGAGGCCAAATTTGTCGATTCTTCCATAATCGATAGACAGTTTAAAAGAGAGACATTTGTTTTTTTATTGATTTTTAGTTTTTTCTGTTGTTGTTCTTTTTAAAAATTTCTTTTCTTTCACCTTTACGTAAAATAAAAAAAGACAAAAAATATTAAAAATGAGAATTAGTGTGTTAACAAAAATAAAAAAAAATTTACTTGGACTAGTTTGAATTTACATATTTATTTAAACTTAGGTACCGTCTTTAGATTGGTGTCTTGGAGTGTCTAATACCTTCCTTGACCATAACCGACCCCCGAACTTTAAAGAAATCTCTCATTAAGATCAACTATTTGTCAAAACTTGGATTCTTTCTAAAATGAAAATGATTTTTAAAAATACCAATGAACTAGCACACCATTGAACTCAATGCAAGGTGGCAACAACATTTTTTGAAAAAATATCATCCTAAAGAATGTTTTTAAAATCAGCGCCTAGAAAAAACTCTAAAGCCATTTTTCTAAAATGAATGGATTTTGAAAGGGAGGAAACCAAATCGTTTTTTTCTCTTCTATCGCTTTCTTTTTTCCAAAATCCAGGGTGCCTCAAGAGGTCTTCTTCCAGAACAGGCCCCTCATCTTTCCTCTATTTTCCTGGTACAGTCACAGCATGCCCTCGTGCGTCCCCCTTACCATGGAGCCTGGCCCTTCAGACTTGAGAGACCGCCACAGTCACCATTCCAATGACATGATTATTTCCACGGCATCAATAGTCCTCTGTTGCATAGCAACTGCCTCTTACCTTGATATCTCGGCCTCTTAGAGAGCCTTAAAAGCTACACACTTAGCCTCTACCTCCGTGCACTCCTGCTCCTCAAGCTGAGCCTTCGTATCATCTCTCTCTCACTCTAGGATATCGAGCCAGGACACGATCCCCCTATACTCCTCGAGCAGAGCGAAAGAATGCGTTGTGTCCTGGAAACCAACTAAAGAAAATTAGACAAATATCGTTATTGTGACGGTCGACTACAACAAGATTAATGTCGGATCACTGCCCAACTCTGCGACAACCACCTCGACGTCCCTCAAGAGGAATATGGCTTGAGCCCATCTCACCATATCCTCCGTGTGGAAAAAGATCTCCTCACCATCTAGATACCCCTCAATCTGAGGGCCGTTCCTCTGAATCCCAAAATGATGACCAATCCCTAGAAGGTTTGCTCATTTTTTCTTTCCCCTTCTTTGAAGTAGACAAAAGAGACCTCCTTTTCATTGCTAGCTTGTCGTGAATCACAACGCCGATGGCCAGCTTAGCATCCTCTTGGAAGAGTCAAGGACAGGGCAAGGTGCCACTTTTGGGAAAGCTATGAACGGGATAATTGACGCTGTTGCTCCTAGACAACCACCGATGATTCCACCAACAAAGAAGATGGAATCTATCCCCAGCATCCACTGAGACCTTCGACTTAGTATCCAAAAACTCCGTAATAAATAAATTGCTATCCATTACTAGAGGTCGAAGTAGGAAAAAACACAAGAAAATAAAAGGGGAAGGGGCCATACCTCCTTTCTCGAATGACACGTCTAAAAAAGATAACTTAGACCCTGATAAAGAATCCAATTTTGGATAAACACATCCTCAACAGAGGTGGAAAATAGGAGATAAAATGAATTAGCCTTAAGGAAGGCAAAATCCCTCTCAGCCGCTAAAAGCCCCCACAAAAGAGCGGCTTCAACTTCCTCTGCCTCGTTAAGCACTGAATGGGCAGGAACCTCTGCGAAAGAAGAAGAAAGTTAAAAATAGGTAAATCTCTATGAAAAGAAAGTAATAGAATAGACTGACTCAGATGCCTCCACCTCCTCAGCACAAGGTGGGCCCTATCTCCTCTCAAGGGTCGCGCCAAGGACCCTTTCACCAAGATCCACCTGTTCTTCCATCTCAAGTTGTTCTCCGGGATCCCAACAACGAGCCACCCATTGTGGGCCCAAAATCAGTACCAACATTCAAACGGTGTCGTAGTCCTAGAAAGTTGGTAAAAGCAGAAGAATAAATAAAACAAAGGAGGGGCGTTATTCCGCAAGCACAAGATGTGACCCCCACCATCAGCCTTCAAGCATTGGGAGCTATCTACGAAGTTGCCAACTGGACTACATAGAGGACCTTACAAAGGAAGGGGTGAAGTAAAAAAGCGCACCTCACTATGGAATGCTTTATCGTAGACGGAGGTACACCTAGATGAACATTGGAGCACGTTTCACATTGGCTTAAGAGAGATCATATACACGGTCATAAGGATAGAGAACTCTCTATGCATATCATGAATGTGGGCATCCCTCAAGTAGCTCACCATATGTCGGGTTGCTGCCCACTCTTACTCTCCCACCGGTGCCACTTCAAGAGCAACCTTAGCCTAAGGAGTAGGAGGGTGACGGGTTTCTGCCGGTTTCTCCTCCTCCTCTCAAGCTACCACCAAATCAGCCGAACTATTATCGTTAGCCACTGGAATTTGAACTTTAGTTCTCATTAGGGAACCCTGATAGCGTTACCTCGAACCTCAGTAGGGGGCACCCTAGATAAGGGTCCAACGTCAACATTATTGCTATACATTTTGGACGACGAACCAAAGTTGTCGCTACTGCTATACACTCTAGACGATGACCCAGCCTTGTTATCACTCTCATTTTCTAAAGAATGAGAAGAAGATCCAATATCACTCACCATCACAAAATACGCAAGTTGCATGCACCAATGCTTAGAGAGAAAAATAATGCCCAAGAAAATACAACTAGAAAGTTCACAAGCTCTTCCCTTTAAACGAGTCGAACACCATTCCCCATCAACTGTCATTTGAGAAGCTGAATCGACAAGTCGTCAAATCGAGTCATGCCACAGTTAATGCCTAACACTCTTGAAAGACGAAAAACTATAACGTTAGGCCACCACTAGTGCGCTGACACAGTGCAACCCTTAAAGAGACAAAGTACGGAGAATCATCATAACATGCCCAAATATTCAAAAGATGAAAAATCATTTTATCCATAGGAATAAGGCCATCTAAAGAGGGAAAATTAGTCTAGAATATACTAGGGGCCACGTGCCTCGCACGCATGACCAGCTCGAGAACTCCATAATCGGTCGATCGAACAGGCCCTACTCCCCGCTCTAGGTCAGTATACCCATTCTAGGTCATTATATTCGTTTTGGATCTCCATACCCGCTTCGGGTCTCTATGTTTATTCCAGATCTCCATACCAATTATGGGTTGTTCCTTCTAGGGCATAAACGCCTTCATGCTCTTACTCCAAAGACAGTCGGAGCTGCCTCTCCCACAAAAGAAAACACTTTTGCTATTATGGTCCCGCAATTTCCACCAGCCATCTCAACCATTTCTATGGAAAAAGAACTGAGATCTGCGCCCTTTACCATACCTGTAAGACCCTGATTTTTGGTATACGCTCAATCTAAGTTTTATTGTAGCACATTTGAAAATAATGGGGTGGACGACGCTACTAATTGTGAGATTTAAAATTTTAGAGGTTAATTCGTAATTATTAAAACCTTAAAATCAGAATTTGGTCTAAATTTACAAAATAAAAGGGGGATATTTATGTAATTACAACTAAATTAATATATATATATATATATATATATATATATATATACAAAGACTCATACACGCAAGACAGAAGGAAGGGAGAAAGATCGAGAAGCAGTTAGAGAAATCGGAAGAGGGAGTGAGAGGAATGTGTGGCCGACGATGATGGGTTTAGAGAGACGGTGTTGTTCTGGTGTGGGTATATGTATGCCATCGTTGGTGAGTTGGTGTGTGTGTGACGATGTGTATGCTTTCATGTGTGTGTGTTTTTTGGTTCCGCTGTGGGTGTGCCGTTCGGCTTGTTTTGTGTGGGTTTTGATCACCGGCAACAGTAACGAAGAGAAAGAGAGAAGTTATGGCGTGTATGTGTGTGATCCGTTGCTGTTCATCCGTCGGTAGAGTAGGGATGATAGTTCAACATCGTCGGTAAGTGTGTGTTCCCTGTTCTCTGTTTTGGTTTTCTACTGCCGTGTGTGTGTTGCCTTTATGTGGGTGTGTCTTTGCCATCGGTTGTGTAGGTGTCGCCGATGAGCATGAGTTGCCAATGATCGTGTGGGTGTCGTTGGTTTCGGTGGTAGTAGTGTGGTCCGACAGTGGTTAGTTGTGTAGCGTCGCCGGTGTGGGTTATCATGTATATGTGTGTGTATGTGTTGTGTGTGTGTTGTGTGTGTATGGGCCATAGGTGGTGGGGATTGCCAGAGTTAGTGAGGAGAGAGAGAGTGGTCAGCTGAATTTTAGCAAAACAGAGTAGAAGGGAGAAGGAGCATCCGCCTAGGCGGTGGAAAGTTCGCCTAGGCGGTATAAGATCAGTATGCAGATTAAGGGGAAGTTCGCATAGGCGGAAGTTTCTCGCCTAGGCAGTGAGCCGTCAGTGTATAACTCAGAGCTATAAAGGAGCTTGTTCACCTTAGGTGGTGGATCGTCCGCTTAGGCGGTGGGCAGCAGTAAACAATAATCAAGGAATTCGTGACGAGATAGACAACCGATTCGGAGCGAGTAACATTTCTCGTTAAAAAATTTCATGATTTGTTAATTCAATCACTAGCGTCGAAATTGTCGGAATGATGAAAAACAAATAATGAGACCGTTTATATGAATAAAGTTTATATAGTAAACGTAACAGAGCGATGTAAATTAAATGATAATATTCCAAAAGAAAACGTGGGGAATAATTACGGAAATTAGGATTTCATGGTATGGTTAGGTTATTTCTACATAAAATATTAATTTAGGTTCTGTCACAAATAGGTTCACAATTATCGGAAGTTCAGTAGCGAATAGTCGGGGGATCTTTTGAGAGCGGAATATCAGGTGAGTGTACTGCATTCTTGTTAAATTATTTATATATATATAAATGATATGGATCAAGTATGTTTTTTGTGAGTTGAGAAAATAGATTTTCATTAAATTATGGTGGTTTTAAAAGAAAGTTGAAAAAATGAGTTTTGTTGAATTTGGTGGTTTTAAAAGAGAGTGAAAAAATGGTTTTCTTGAAATTAGACGGTTCTCAAAGAAAAGCGAAAAACATGATTTTTGTGGTTTAAATTGGTTTTGGAAATAGAGGTTGATGTTATTGATTTTGGCGTTACTATTGACTGGTAAATTGACGATGATACTATTGATTTGAGGTTGTTATTGATTTGACGATGCTATTGAGATTATCTGCTTCGGCAGAGCGTTGATTATTTATTGAGTTGTACTTGGTGATGATGTTGTTGATTTGATGATGTTATTGATTTTATGTCCTGCCGATGGGCGGTCCGGCAGGCGGTTATTGATATTATGTATTGCCGATGGGTGGTCCGACAGACGATTAATGATATTATATCCAGCCGATGGGTGGTCCGACATGTGGATATTGATATTATGACCTGTCCGATGAGTGGTCTAGGCATATGGTCATTTGTTCTACTAGGAAGGCATATCCTACGGATGGTACGATACCTTTATAACTCCCGATCGTGAGATTAAAACGATCACTATGGCTAGCCAGTATATGTTTGAGATATGGTGTTTTACTTATATTGGGTGATTTATTATTTATTATGGTGATTGGTATGATTTTATATTAGATGGATTTGAATGGAACTTATCTATATCGTTTTATTTTCACTTCTTATATACTGGAGATTTTACGAGCTATGTGGTGTTTATCTACTTACACTTGATCCATTTAGATGTTGTAGAATGATTTATTTTTAAAAAAAAAATTACTAAAAAGGCAGTACACTCCCAGGTGAAATAGCTAGGAGTCGGTCGGTCCCCTACTGGCGCTAGATAGAGTTATGCGGGTCATGTGATGGAGTCATTAGAGAGGAATTTTTTAGGCGAGGTGTCAAAGATGAATCTAAAGTGAGGTTCATGGGATTCGTTTGGTTGTTCTTATATTTGGGACGATGTATCCCTATTAGATGGAATTATGTATATGTTGTATAGATTGAAATTTTGTATATTATCGTATTGTGGTTATCTAGTCAGATAGGTGATGTCACGTCGACGTCATGTCAGCCCCACGGTAACGGGTGTCCAGGGTGAGGTGTGACAATACCGGTATCCAGAGAATTAGGGAATACTTTCCAAATGAGTATTCTCCCTTCCTATAAAAAGACTAGAACCATAAAGGTTTGAGGTATTCAATATTGTATATGAAAACTAATACTCTTCAACTATTCTCTATTTGTGTCATTTTGCAATACAACTCTTACGCTTACTGCATTACGCTATATTTCTCTTAGTACCCTCTATTGATTCTCACATCGAAAATGCAACACCGGCAGGACCACCCACGATGCTTTGTTTTACAAGAATCAGATCGAGAGACAGTGAGACAACTGCAGTCGTTTATCACCTCCCGATCTTAGAAGCTGACGTGTCCGGTGATCCACTACTAGGCATCATCAAAAATCAATTTGAAATATTTAAAATATGGTAAAAAGTAATTAATTTAAGTGTCCAAATGATTTTCCTAATAGTTCAATCAAGATAATATTGGAAAAATTCAAAATTGTGTTTTTTCGCCCTAAATAGTCAACCAACAAAAGGAGAAATCAACATAATAATTCAGGATAATAGTTTTTAGGGTTTCTTGATGAACAGTGGACCATGATAATAATGATTGATTCAAGTTCTAGAAAGTTGAGGAACCGACAGACTGACCTAGGGTTCAACGACAAAAAAAATAACCGTTAGAGTTCAAGCGATCGACCACTTGTGAAGGCAGTCAACCAAATGAATAAAATCAAATATTTGACCAAAACGTTTTAAAAGATCTTATACTCATTTTACTTGGATTTGAACGTATATATATTATATTTAAATGAGTTTTGACTGATTTTTCAAAGATACATCTTATATTTAGAAGATCTTATGATTTAGTTCATGTATTATTTGATTATGTGATTTGTACTAGGAAAACTTCTTTCTATCTTTATGGGGTTTAAATTAAAATATTTTTGGGACTAAATCATGAGTTTTTAAAGTTCATTTATGGGTTAAATATTACTGATTTAATAGATTTTAAGATATAGGGTCTATATATGCTATTTTTTTGGCATTTCTTTCAAAAAATAGCCATTATAAGCATAGTTTAAATTTATATATATACCTGCAGATTTCATATATAATAATCAATAATGTTGGCCCACAGATTTACACAAGAAATGGTGAATTATGTGGTTATAAAAATCTACAAAAATAAATTAATAATGAAACAATCACTAATTTCCCTAATCGATTATTATTTTAAGTTACAGTGGATACGTATTTACTAGATACACAACCCAACAAGTAGGGATTGAGAAATTGACACAGATTTATCTTGGTTCGATAAACTGATTTTGTCTACATCCAGTCCACTGAACTTCTACAGGGATTTCGCAATCCACTTGCCCTGATTCATTTCCTGGGTAGGAACCAAACTCTTACACTCATTTTCACAGGTTCAGGACTAACCTAATTCTTTTACCAGGTTCAGAATCAAACATTTACAATTTTCTTTTTATCAGGCTCAGGAAGAACCTAATTCTTTTGTAGTCTAAGAATAAAACCTATCAAACTTTTTATCAGGCTAAAAACCATCCTAATTATTTTACAGGAAAATATAACACCTAATCCTTTACAGGATAAGAATCAAACAGAAACCCTGATTAGAGACCGTCCTAATATGTATAATTCTTTCACAATCACCAAATACAAAAAATATCTTTTTTTTTCCCACATAAGCTTTTACCACCTCAATACAAGATGCTCATTTAATGTCCTGATAAACTTTGTGATAATATAAATGTGATTTTACTCAATTAAAGAACAATGATTATGTAAACCAAATTATGCAAGCCAAAAATTGTTTCGTAAGATATGCAGGATATAAAAAATAGAAAATATTTTTTCTTAAAACAAATTACTACGAGCTCAGACAAATATTTATGTCACGTAAACAACAAAATATTGAGCACATAAAGTAATTGGAGATATCTCACTAGAGTTTCATTGAAAACAGTGGAAACAAAAGTAAAGCACAAAAACTAGTGACAAAAATTCTGAACACCTTGATGAAGAAATTCTTCAAAAATCTCTATCAAATATAATTTTAGAAAAATGATTCTCTCTTTTAGAAATGTCTTCTTCAAAACTTTTGTTCGTGATTACATTTTCTCCAAAAATGCAGGTCAATGTATATAGATTTCAAACAATGCTTATAACGACTATGCTTCAAAAGATAAGCTAATAAATGTGATATATAGACCCCGTATAATATATTTCTTTAAATATGTAATATTTGAACCAATAATACCAAACTTGAATCTGTCAATTGACCGTTTACCACGTCGGTCAATCATTTAGGTCGAAATCCAAAAACAAACTAGTGTGATTCTTCCAGTCGACCGCCTTTATCGTCGGTCGACCGTTCTGGCCCGAAAAAACATGTTTCCCATTTTTTAAATATTTTCTTGAACAATACTTTAGAAAAAATATTTAGACACTTGAACTTATCACTTCTAACCAAGTTTCACATAATTCAAGGTATTTTATAAGTGTCATGCATAATCCTAATCAGGTTGCACTAAGAGCATAAAAAGTATTGAATTGTTTCTGACTCCAAAATATTCAATTTTTTCATTGCAACCATCTTTAACTTCCTTAAAATGTCATATTGAAACCCATTATTTTTTTTCATTTTCTCAATTGGAACTTAATTCTGAAATCGCTTAACAAAATAATTATTCCGATATAAAACATCAACGTTAATTTATTCATGAAAATATCTAGGGTCAACAATATCCTCTTTTTTTATTATGACAATTAACTTTGATATTTTTTTATAACAATTATGTAACCATACTCAACGGGTTTTATATGCATTCAAGATCATGATGAGAAAAATATTTTCAAGAACATGCAATGATAGATTAAAATAAAAAATAAAAAATTGAAGCATATTATAATCCATAAAATTTTATCACTTGGCTTTTCTAAATATTTTTATGAATTTATGCTTGAAAAACATTATAGATTCTCCTCATTTGTCATCTCAAAAAGTGGGGAGAAATGATCAAAATATCTACTCTAGGCATACATCATTATGCCTAGCCATTCTCAAACCATGAATGATTTTAAAAAATTAGTTATGATAAGTTTAAAAAAGAAAAATCATAGTAATTCAATGAAAATTCAAATTTTGATCTATATAACTCTCAATTAAGCTTATCGAGAAAAACTCAGTTTTTTATTTCAAAAAATTTCAATGATTTAAAACATCAACATATTTTAATAAGATTTAAAAAATCATTTTGCATACGAAATTCACAAGCAAATTTAATCTTAATATTTATATGGATCATCTTGAGGCATTATATGAGATTAAACATTAATTGATCAAAATATAGCCAACCATATCATCATCCAAAAAGCCAATACCATGCACAAACCTAATTATAACTAAGTTGTTTATCATGAATCCTATTTACTATTACAGACCCCAAGATTACTAAGAACGTGTTCATAGATCAAAACATCACTAAGATAAGACAATTTTCACTAATCATTAGAAGAGTCAAAATGAGAAGGAGTTTTATATGCATTGGATGAACCAACAATAGAATAAAAGGTCGGATGATTCTGAATCATATCACAAACTTGATCTACCTTAGTCAATGTGCTTTCTACTTGATTCTTCAAACCCTAAAGTCTTGGGATCCCCACTATAAGCCTCCTGCTTCGAGTATGGAATTGAAACCAGTTATCGAATGGCTTTTCATTCCTCGCGACCAGGTAAAAGTAGAAGAATAAGGAAGACGTGGGAAGTACATCATTCTTCACTTAGAAGATGATGAGCATGACCATTGGCCTCCATGCATTGGGAGCCAACTGGGCAAGTGCCAAGTTAACCTGGTGAAAAATTTCGCAGAAGAAAGAATGAATAGAAAAACGGACCCCACAAATAAAAGCATCGTGTAAAAGGCGATGCAACCAAGCGGGCAGCAAAGCACATGCCATGATAACTTTGGATTAATATAAAATACTCTAAAAATAATAGAGTAGCTCATGTACATCTCGTAAACTTGGGCATTTGTCAAACAATTTGCCACTAGTCTAACCTCCTCCAACTCAGGCACGTAAGCTACCGCCAGAGTAACTACTGCGTTGAGGACGGGAAGGCGCGACTCTCCAACCAGCTTCGCCTCCTTCCCATGATCATGCATAACCGGTGGTTCGGCCACCTCACCACCACCAACATTAGGAGGCCTAACTTGAGGACCCTATTACGAACAGTGCCCTAACCCTCAATAGGGGGCACCCTAGACAATGACCCAACCTCACTGCCGTCATCGCTTCCAGAAGGCCGAAATCACGACTTATAATATATTGACATTGTGAATGTATGAATTGGGCATAACAGAAAAGCTCACCAAGAGAGAAGAATCAAGAACGATTATTCAAAAAAGCACAACTGGAAAGTTCACAAATTTTCTCCCTTTCAAGGGTTCGAACACGACTCCCCTTCCACCGTCGTCTAGAAAGCTGAATCAATCAGTTGTCTACTCAATCATGAGGCATTTAATACCCAGCAGTCTCAAAGGACAAAGGTTGCAACGTTCAGCCAAAGCCAACGTACTAATTGAGTGCAAGCTACGAAGAAATGACAAATATCAAATCCCAATAGAAATGTGATGACCTGGTTTCCAAGGTCGCCACTTGGTTTATCCCTTTATATTTTTACAAAAAAGTAGATGTAAAAGATTAACCACTCCACTACCACATGTCTGCTACGCAACTATAATACAAAAATAATAATAAGCCTGACCTCGATCTAATATTAACTAATCAAAACAATATGTACATAATTAATTGAAATTAAACTATTAAAAAAATCCAAACCACTCGCTTTCGACAACTGTCTTGATAGCCTCAAAAGCTACAATACTCTCTAACGCTACGTAACGCCAGTAGTGGACCTTTCTCTGCTTGGAGCACCTAAAATAAAATATTTATCGGTGTATTATCTTCATAATATCAAAAATAATTTATGAATCAAGTATAATTATCAAACACCACTTTTCAAAGTAAAATATAAATATAACCGCACACTGAGTCGAAATAAAATTCAATGCCTATCATCACAATAAAACAAATGCATTTAAATCAACTAATCAAATTACTTTGATATATAATAAAATACCACATACATATTTCCCTACTAATCATAGAATCATTTCACCTCATAATCGGGAGTTCTAACGGTATCTTAACTTGTACAAATGTGCAATCTAAGGTTGTCATTAGTGTTAGGGCCATCCAATATCTCTAACGTAGGAGCCAACATGTGGTATAAACCATCATATCATGATGATAATCATCATCGTCAACATTAGTGATATATATATATATATATATATATATATCAACCACCAGCAGAATTTTCCCTCCTGTTAGGTCACAACATAACATCCTATAGGACATACCCTTCTGTTAGGACCAACAACATCCCGCAGGACATGCCCTCCTGTCGGGATCACACTATGGCATTTAGGTATAATAATAAAAATCATTTTTCACATTTGAAAATTTACTCGATCCACGTAACGTTATAAAACCATCCATTTTAATAAATCTTTTTCTTTTTCACAACTTAGTGTGAAAATATACTTTGGACAATTTACATAGAAAACAATACACTCACCTCGATAACCGCACTACTATTTTTCATACTATTGTCGTAACATTGATGAAGTCTGCCTTGCCTGAGATCCTAACAACAATAAGGCCTAAACTAAAATATTATTTAAATAAATCTAGTATGCAATGTTTGACACTAAAATGCAATTTTTCTCATTCCCAAATTTTCTTGATTATATGAAATTCATTAAAATTAAAGGTTCTATTTTCTCAACCCAATATTAATTTTATAGCTAAAATATTATGGTTACATTTATAAAATTTATCAATTAATAATATAATTATTACAAAAAATATAACATAACAATTAACAATTTTATTAGTCAATGATATACCAAAAATATCATTCTAATAAAATTTATAATTTTTTTCTTTAAATTAAAAATATTCACAATTTAAATTGTAAATTCAATATATATACATATATATTATATATATTTGTGTGTGTGTGTGTGTATCACATATACACATGTATGCACATAATTACTTACATATATATAAAGAGATAAATATGTGCATGGAAAATGAGAAAACTTAAAGAGAGAGAATTATCTGAGAAATAAATAACCAAGGAAAGAAGAATAATGAGAATAGGTTCATGTTTTTCATTTTTTTTTTTTTGTTCTGTTTTATTTTTAATGGTTTCATGTGTATTATATAGAGGGATAACTCACCGCCTTTGTTTGTTCATTTTTTTTTAAGTTTCCATGTGTCAAGTCTAATCCAACATCATCATTACCCATGTTTTTGTCAATTATATAATAAAATTACACACACCCCACTTAAATCTTTAAAATATTATTTAGGCCCAATAGTTGTAATTATCATTTAATCATCATTATCTATGTTTTTTTGTGAATTATATAACAAAATTACACACACCCTACTTAAATCTTTAAAATATTATTTAGGCCCAAAAGTTATAATTATCATTTTAAAATAGCAATTGACCCATCATTTAAAAAAAATAAAAAATAAACTAACCTATTAGTCCCCAAATTTCTTAAAATTAAATTTTTTTAAATATCAAAATGATTGCTCTAAAGTTTTTAGGTGAAATTAAGAATAACACATTAGACCCACATATTTTTTTAATATTATAAAATGCAAATAAAATATGCATATATAAAAATCAGGACTAACAAGAAACGTCCAATATTCCCAGGATGTGAATGATTACTCACCTAGGAATAGGGGACATTTGATGAGGTAAAATTTGATCAGACTTAAATGGGTATTACATGTCACAAACATGCGACTAGCATGGGGACTCCAAATCGGCTAGCTCAACCAAGCACTATCTCCACACCCAATTAGGGTCATGCCTTCCTGGGCATGGGCACCATGACGCTCCTGCTCGCAAGCAGTTTGAGTTATCTCTGGTTGGTAAAAAAAAAGGTATTGATACTCTCTCTAGATAACAACTCCACGATCTACTCCCACAATCATCGCTCTATGGAAACGGGATCGAGATCAGTGCAATCACCATAATGGTGCACCGACAATCAGGGAAAACTTGTCAAACAAACCTCATCCCCCTCCTATAAATATCATAACACAGGATGTCTAAGATACACTTTTCAATAGGCAATATATGCTCGGAAATACGCTGAAATAATTCCTAACTACTGCACTACTAAATTCATGTTCAGAACTCTCGACTGATTCTCACACCAGAGGTGCAATGCTTACAGGCCTACCTGTGGTACATTATTTTGTAAGAACCTTAGCCGAGGAAAAACAAGAAATACTAGAGGACCTTTCGAGTCTCAAAAGTAACATATTCTATGATCCATTTTCAGACATCATTAAGTATATTACCTTTTTTGAGGAATTTTGGTAGATTAAAGAGTATAGATGGGGAAGAAAGAAGATGACAGAGGATGTGAGGAGGAAAATGAGAAATAGAGGAGAGAGAGGGAAAAATAAGAGGGAACTCTTCTTTCTCTTGGAGAAAGAAGGGCTAAATATATAAAGAAGGAAAAAGAGTTTTTTATTTTTTATGTTTTTTTAAAAAAAAACTGGAAAAAGGATGTGTGGGCAACCTTCTGCCCCCTAGGCTATCCTGCGATAACCTTGTAAATTTTTTAAATTTTTTTAATATAAAGAAGTAGATAGGGGGCTTATTGTACGCCTTCTATCTGAGTGTGGATTGGATACGTGGGTAGGGGGGATATCTACATTTTTTTATGCAGTGCGCGCACAACATATATTAATTTTTTTTACACATATTTCTTTAGTTTTTTTTTTGCTTCTTTTCTATCTTTGTATTTTTCTTATTTTCTCTCTCTCTCTCTCTCTCTCTCTCTCTCTCTCTTTTCTCATGCTCTTTCTCTTTATTTTTTAATCTTCTTTTTTTTCTTATTTTTTCTATTCTCTTTTTTTTTTTTTTTTTTTTTTAAAATGATTAAAAATAAAATAAGTTGCAAAATACAATAAAAATTTTGGGGCGCGCAGGTAAAAATGACAAGGTATATTCCCCTACCATATGATGTATTTGGAGGCATACTCAAAGTGCTCCAATATTACCTCCATATATCTCTCTACACTGTAAATTACCTTCATATATCTATCTACATTGTATATTGTATTAATAATGTATATACCTCCATATATATCTCTACATTATATCAGTAATACATATACATCATGAATATACTATCATATTACTCATAGACCCACATACCTTCATATATCCTTCTACCATTAGAAAAGAGATTTTATGTATATTGTCTTACATTGTTTCTTTCCTGATACAATGTAGAGCATTTATCTAAGATTATTCACTGATACTTTGGAGGGAAAAATTGCTTTAGAGGAGAATTACTCTAGGAATATCACATCTAACTTGTATAAGGTCTTATTTTTTTGTTTACGATCAAGGAGAAAATGATTTTATGCATATAAAATCATCTTGATGCCTTTTGTAGACACCGCATTTTGTCCAGCTCATTTTTATTTTCATGAGTATCAGGTCTAAAGCGCAAAATCGGACAAATTTTAAATTGAGATTTAAAAGGAATGAAATTCCTCCTTAGATTATATTGGATACTACAAAAATACAAAACAATATAAGAAAAACATAAAATCGTTAATTATATCGAAATTCAGTATAAATAAAATTTTCAGATCAATTTCAAAATTCCTAAAGTTAATGGGGACTAAAATGACAATATTGAAAGTAAATTTTCCATGAATATCACTTTTAATATATTTAATTTAGTTTCTACCCTTAACTTAAGGAAATTTCACTAATTACATTTTTTTTTGGTTTTGACCACTGAAACCTTTATTTTCACCAGTTTTATCTAATTGACAAACAAAAATATTTGTTTAATTTTCTTATTTGAAATATTAATCTCCTAAATCATGTAAAAAAAAAAGTCTTGATTAGCCAAGATTCCTTCAGGAAACTTAGTTACCTAAAATAACTAGTGGCTAAAAATAGTTCAAAGCTAACGAAATTAGTTTCCATCACGATTGCATTAAATGTCATTAATTGACACATTTAATGAATGCATTGATGGTGCATTTAAGAGAAAATATTTTGGCAAGATTTTCTACCAAAAAAACTCATGATAAAATCTAGTTACTTGGAGTAACTAGTTGTTACAAAGTTAACCAAATCAATTTCCATCATAACAAATATTTAATACCCTTCAAATCATGCATTTAATGGCATTTAATAGAGCATTTAATTGGGCATTAATGATCAAAATTTGGGAAGATGTTGTGAATCATTACCAAATCTTCATGATTACCTACGCAATCTAGGTAAATCTTGAGCACATACCTAGTGGTCTAGCATTAAATGGTCATCGAAAATAGGCTGGCCATGCTTGTGCACCCCCCAATGCGCAAGCATGTCGTTGCCAATAAAAGCTAGCATGTTTTCATTTGGTAACAAGCTTGGCCAAATCTCTTCTCTCTCTAAGCTCGAATTTCTCTCTCGGGTCCTTGGAATCCTTAAGTTTTCTACCCTTTAAACAACCTCAAATCCTTCCAAAAAGGATCCTAAAAGGTGTTCTTGAGACTCTTTTAACAACAGTTCAAGAAGTTGTTGAAGAACAACCAAGAAGAAGGAATAAGGTTTAATGAATGAGAAGAAAGAAAACACTTAGGGAAATACTACTCCCCTAAGTTAGGTAACTCTTCTTAAACTCCTCTTTAATTTTGATTGTTTACTATTTAAGTTTTGTTTGTACATATTGTTCTTGGATAGTTCTTAGAGTCTTAGATCATGTACATAGTGTAAATAGTATGTTTTGTGTTAAGAATATCGCGAACACTGTGGTTTGTGCATAGCATCTTTGACTTTAAAAAACACATGAAACCGAACTCCAATAAAGTTAAAATAAATCATCGATGATGTACTACTAACCAAACAACTAACATTTACTTCTCTCTCTCTGCGCTTTTTCGCGCTAGCCTAGATCACGGCCTGGCACAAAGTCTCAAGCTTGTAGACTAACACCCTTATATATATAAACCTGGATCGTGGACTGACCCTAAGTCTCAGATCATGAACTGACACCCTTTATATAATATTATGTCTAGACCATTGTGGCTAAAAGTTGGAATAAATGGAGAACATTCATTCCTTCAGGAATATGTGTGCACCTTCTTCAGAAATGTTTTTGTCTTCTTAGTTACGAGTAGAACTGACACTTATATGATATATTTTCTTTCATTTTGGCCTAACAAAGTAAACCTTAACACTAAACTTTCCTAAGCAAGTAAGTTCGGTTGGAGTGTTCTTGACAAAATCAAACGTGCATATCTACTTACCATTAGTGTCATGTTTTGTTCTTACTTGTCTTAAATAAACCAAAAAGAAATAAAAAATGAGTTTTTCAAAATTAAAATACTTGTTTACTCTTAAGAAAACAAACCTTTGTCTTTGTGAAAAGTTTTTCCAAGTGTTTTATATACTCTGTTTTAATTAAGTGTCTTTTTCAGACTTTTATTTATTTTTTATTTGTTATACTTAAAACATGGTTTTCCACATTTCCATGAAAAATGTGTTGTTAAAATGTTTTACTCATTTTCTTCTCTTTAAAAATAAATAAACTAATTTTGTGTTAAATAAGACGTCCAAATAAAACACCCCCCGGAGCCAAACTTGTCTATTCTTCCAAAATCGATAGGCGGTCTAAAAGGAGAAATTTTGTTATTTACGTTAAATCTATTTCTACTTTTAAATAAATAATTTTTCCTGTTGTCCTTATATAAAAATACATTAAAAGACAAAAAAAGAATACAAAAAATGAGAATTAGTGTGTTAACCAAAACCGAAGGAAAATATTTGGATTTGTTAAGATTCATTTAAACTTAGGTACCGTCTTCGGACAGATGTCTCGGAGTGTCTAACACTTTCACCGAGCATAATCGACCCACGAACTTTAAAGGAATATTTGGTAAAGACAATTATTTTTTGAGTCAAAATTTGGGCCATTTTTAAAGAAAAAATGATTTTCTAAAATTTCAATAACCTAACATACCATTTAAACTCAATCTAAGTGGCGACTCCATTTTTTAAATAAACCACGGCCCAAAGAATGTTTTCAAAACCGGCGCGTAGAAAAGCTTCTAAAACCTGTTTTCTAAAAATGAACAGATTTAAGAGGATTTTCGAGAGGGAAGAAACAAAATCTTGTTTTCTTTTTCTTCTCGCTCTCTCCTTCCTCCTTTTTCAAAATCCAAGGTGCGTTACCTTTGTTCTCAAAAAATTTAGACCAAGAACTTTAAGAACTCTAATATAGGGGGAATAATATGTTTATGTTCCTTTGCTAATTTTTAGCATAAAGTTTTACAAATAACACAAAAAGATATTTTCATTGTTCATTTTTTTAACAGATATTAATAAGATAAATGTAGTTTGTGAATTTGCTTATATGAGATCACCGTTTTCATCTTACAAACAAGGAGAAAAAAGTTTGAAGTGTTTGTGCTCTAAACTAGGGAAAACATATGTATCCATGGTGAGGGTTGATGAGGGTGGACGTTAGGAACATGGGCACCGTTTTAGGTGGTTACAAGTGATGGAAAATATATCTTGTTGGCGGTGAGTGTCGAGGAGGATGTTTTGATGGCATAGGGTTGAGAAGTGTCATTTAGTGAAGTTCTAAAATTTGCAGTGGCTTGAGAAGAGGATGTGAGAAGGGATGCCAGGAAAAATTATGTAGCCTGAGAAGAGATTTGATTGTATATTTCGGGTTGTGACCTCTTATTTGGTTTGTTATAATTTTTTTTTTTTTAGGTTGTGAGTAATGTCATTTGTTTCTATACTAGAAATATCAAATTATTTTAAGTTTTTAAAATTGTATAATTAAAATTATCTTTGAATTTAATTAGTAATGGTTCATATATTATAATAATATAGAAAAATTGTATTTTTTTTAAATAAAAAAGTGTCTTAAGGCACGGGGCATAACTAGTATGTGTGTGTGTATATCAACATAAAATAACTATACACACAAACAAAGAGACAAATGTTACATACAGCAGAAAGATATACACATCAACTGGAATTGAACATGGAAAACATATAAAATTGAGAAAACAACTAAGCATAATTAGATAACAAAAAAAATATGACTAAAAAATGCAATATAAATTATTCCACCGAATTCATACAAAAACTAAAATTCAGATACAAATACATATAAAATGTGATAGATACAACGCAAAATTTGTTCCATCGAACGTAGCAAAGTTTAAACCACAAAACAATGTAAATTCAACCTAAAAATATATATATCACAAATATGATTTAACATACAAGCGAAAAAAAATCAATTTTCATAGAATTCACGGGTGAAATTTGAGACACAAATTGATCTAGAAGTGATAAAAAATCAAGCAAATATATCAGTAAATACAAAAATTTATCCAATTATGTAAGGAATTTTCTCCCAAAACTCCTATTTTTGAAAAAAAAACAACTTTTCCACTCCTACCCAAATAAAATTTGTTCAAAACTCATATTTTTTTTAAAAACATTATGCATAGACCCCTATCAATAATTTATAGTGACAAAATTACCCTTTAATGTTCATACATCAAAACAACAATTTTTTTAATAACTCACTCAGCTGGTGGCCCTCTCTCTCAGTACTAGCTCGTTGTCGTCGCTCTATGGCTACCACTTACGCTCTGATTCGATGAAGAATTTTCAGCCCCAACCCCATCGAAATCCATCCCCGCCTCTTTCTCTCTCTCAAACTCCAGTGGCCGCGCCTCCTTTCTGAATCTCCATGACCGCGCTCCGACATGTCATTATCTCTTCTCTGATTTACCATTGCTGCTTCGATTTGGCTAGGTCAAGTTATATCTAGCCTAGATTTAACTATCACCAATCGATTCCGTCGCTCCACCACCACCAAAGACTACATACTGGAGGTGATTGTGAGGTCAACTGATTTCGATGAAGAAGTGGATGACATCGACGGCAATAACGAGGACGGGGAAGAAATGAGGTGAAATTCATTTTATTTTTTATCGATTTGCATTTTTCTGTGGGTTTTTGGTGCATACAATATGAAGTATGTGAAGTTGAATTTGATTAGGTGTTTATTGAAAGGTAAATTTGAGGAATGTGATGTTGCCAAAAATAGTCAACACATGCAATCAGCTCCTCAAGTGCCAAAAACCTTCTCAAGATTTTTTTTTTCAACCTACAAAACCGATTAGTTCTTAAGGGGAACACTGGTGTGGTGTCGGTGATAGGTGTGAAAAACCTATCTATTTTTAAACTGGATTTGTTAGTTTTCAAGCATTTTAATTATATTTAATTGTGTTTTAGTGTAGAACAGGTGAAAGGACGTCAAAGGGCGAGAAACAAGTGAAAAATGTGGAGAAACGGTAAAGTAAATATGCAAAACAGGGTTTCGTTGAATGAAGACTACTGCCTAGGTGGAAGTTCCACCATCTAGGCGGAAAAGAGGCAGAATGTTGGAGTGCTGAAGGGCTGAACCACCGCCTAGGCGAGAACACCACCGCCTAGGCGAGAAAAGATCAGAATGATATGCTAGCATGCATCGCCTAAGCGGAAAAACCACCGCTAAGGCGAAGTTACCGACATAACTTAACCGACTTAAGTCCACCGCCCAAGCGGTGACACTCTGCATGGAAATATCTATTTTTAGATATTTTGAAGATATTTTCCAAATCCCTCCTTTTAATCTTTTTCTCCACAAAACCTAAAAAAACCTTAGACACTCCTTAGACGTGGGAGAGGGCTTGGTTGTTCTTGAGAGCTCTCTTCCACCTTAGTTAGATTAGATTTGTTTAGGAAGTAGATTAGATTAGTTGTAAAGAGTGTTCTTGGCCAATCCTTAAAGAGCTAGAAGAGGAAGTTCATCAAGAGAGATGAGGAAGCCCAGGAGGACTGTTCTTTGGCGAAAGTGGACTACTTCACTTTGAGATTTGGCTTTTCTTCCCTTGTTTCCATCTTTGTATTTAATGTTTATTGTTTATGATGATGATCTCCTTTTGATTTAATATTGTATTCGCTAAGAACATGTTAGTGTAATTTAGAGATTAGTTAGGGAAAGGTGTAGTTATGTAAATACTCGTTTGGTTTAATAGACGTTTCTTTAACGTTTGTTGTTTTAAGTCCGATTGTGTTTATCATTTGATGACGATCTTAATATGCTTGTAACGGCATTAGGGTTGGACTTGAGAATCTAGGGTTTGACACTTGGGAGAGGTAACCCTAGATTCGGACTAGGGTAAACACATCGTTACGACCTAACGACCCGGGAGGGCGTTAGTTAGTGTGCAATCGATGATGTTGGGTTAAGACTCACGCGGCCTAGAGTCGTTAAGACATTGAGGGGGACCTCTTCGTCGACACGAAGTCGCGTGTTCTCTTGTCTTACACTCGAAAGAGGTGGCGGAGGAGTTTACAAATCGAGATTGTCGGATACCCAAACTCCGTTATTGTTAACCGAACGAAATCAAACGTGTATTAAGTGAACGAAATCAATCCCTAATTAATCAACCTAGTTAAAATTAACCCACTAATTGTAGTTTAGCTTAGTTTAATTTCAATTCACGTCTTCCGTCGTCAGGATAACACGAGACTACGTCAATTGCGGTATTCAATTCAATTATTCACACTTTTCTCTGTGGGAACGATATCCGATCTTCAAAGATCCACTATATTAAAACTTTAGATCTCGTATACTTGCGAGCGTAAGTAGGCGTGCGCAAAATCGCACCTACCAAGTTTTTAGCGCCGTTGCCAGGGAAAAATGTGAATTTTATTTGAATATTGTCAAATTCTGTTCCCGTCAATGCCTACCAAGTTTTTGACGCCGTTGCCGGAGAAAAATGTGAATTTTATTTGAATATTGTCAAATTCTGTTCCCGTCAACGCCTAACAAGTTTTTGGCGCCGTTGCTGGGGAAAAATGTGAATTTTATTTGAATATTGTCAAATTTTGTTCCCGTCAACCCCTTCCAAGTTTTTGGCACCGTTGCCGGGGAATAGTTTGAATTTTATTTGAATATTGCAAAAGAAACGCGGTATCGGCTCAGAACTTAAGTTTTAAATAGGAGAACCAAATGTATCGTATCCTAGTTCCGTCAACACACCAAGTTTTGGCGTTGTTGATGTGGGATTAGTGTGAATTCTAAGTTGATATTGTGACTAAGTAGTCGAGTGTTAATCCTGACATTTATTTTTGTTTTGTTTTTAATTTTTATTTTTGTTTCATTGTGTTAATGAGATCAAGCAGAGCGAGAACAGATGAAAAAGGTTAATTCTCAATCCTGAGATCGAGCTTATTGCAAATGTTAAGGACTGAAAGGAGAAGCCGACTTCAAGCCATGATCTTGATTTGACTAAGCATTTGAGCCCAAATTCCTTGTCTATGGCGAATTTTGGTGAAAAATACTTAGTGACACGATAGTCCAGCTGGGGACAGTAACTCAAGCGCTATTTTTTTTGAAGTGAAACTTAGGGTATCAAATTACCTGATTTTTGTTATTATTTATTTGATTATTTATTCTTTTTGGAAGCCGGCATGGCTTCGAAATGTGTTCAGAAGTGAATTTAGGAGTATAGAAGTTTGGGGAAGTATTTTAAGTTTAAACACGTTGAACAAGCGAACTGAAAACATACGAGGTGGAGCCGTATTTTGAAAATTTGAGAAAAACATGAAAGTAGGAGCTTCAGGCCCACCACCCAAGCGGTAAACCACCGTTTAGGTGGTAAAAATATAGAGAAGGTGTTTTTCAGCAAAAAAGGCCCATTGCCCAAGCAGTAAACCACCGTTTAGGCGGTAAAAATACAGAGTAGGTGAAAATAGCCCACCGCTTAGGCGATAAAAATACAGGATGCACAAAATTTTTAAAATACGCTCCACCGCTTAGGCGGAGAAACCAACGCCTAGGCAGATTAACAGCAGAACAAAATGTTTTCACACTGGTGTAATTTCGCTTAGGCGGAAAAACCACCGCCTAGGCGGAATTTCGTCAGAAGGTTGGATTTTAAAGAAAAGAGTTCTACCACTTAAGCGGTGGACCTTCTGCTGTTAAAAGAGCCCGTTCGCTCAAAAATTAAAAACGCAAGGTTCACTCTCCAAATCCTCCACCTTCTCTCTAAAACCCCACTCCCGAACCGTTCTAATATTAAAAAAATCATCTGTCCATTCCTAGAAGTAGTCATTTCCATCACGATTCAACCTCCAAGAATCGGATTTCCACCCCTATTTCCTAAAATTTAGGGTTTTGCGTGAAAGGTGCGATTTCTTCATTTTCTTTTGATTCGACCATTAATTCTCAACAAGTAAGTTTATTTTACATTTCATTTAGTCTAGTTGTTGAAATTATTGGTTGGTTTACATGATTATATCAAAGAAATCAATGGATTTTGAAATTTTGCCCAAAAACCCTTAACCCTAGTTTCCCGATTTTGAAGTTCGATGGGTTTTTGGTTTGATTCTTGATGATACACATGTTTAATTGGATTGGTTGAGTGTATGGACTAATATAGGATGTCACATTTGTGAAATTTGTTTGAAAAATTCAAATGGGTATTCGTTTTGGGATGTATGTGTTCTTGACAATGTGATTAGGGAGGTTTATGTTTTTTAATTATTCATATATGATGAGGTTGTATTGGGTTTTTTGTGATTGTAATTGTAGGAAATGCCAAAAAGAGCAGCAAAGAAGAGGGCCAGAGGAGAAGGGTCGATTTCAAACCCTAGGGTGCCGACCGACGTTGACTACGATGCCACCCGCTTTGTGTCAAAGCAAGCAGAGGTGCACTTTAAAGAACACGAAAAATATCATACCTGCATACGTCAACGGGGTTTCGGTCCGATTGAAGACCTCCCAGTGGAATTTCAAAATGAAATCCGAAGCCGCCACTGGGAGCAATTCTGCAAATCGACACCCCCAGGCGAGATTGCTTTGGTCAAAGAGTTCTATGCTAATGCTACAGAGGCCATTGACAATCTAGCAAGGGTTCGGAACCAACCTATCATCTTCTGCCCCGACTTTATAAATCATCTCTTTGGACTGTCGGCACCGAAGTCACTTGAAAGCCAAGACCCTACTTTACATAGGGTCATCCAAAAGATCACATCTAGCACAGTAAAGTGGAAACACCAAGGGCCAAACGTCGCTACCTTTTTGGTGAGTTGCCTCAAGCCAGTTTAAAAAATTTGGCACCACTTCATCTGCGGAAGCCTCCTACCGACATCACATCTGTCAGACATCTCAAAGGACAGGGCCTTTTTTATCTATAAAATTCAGACCAGACAACCAATCAACGTTGGATTTCTGATCTTTTCTTTGATCATTCATGCTACAATGACAGTAAAGTGTAGGCTCCCGTTTCCATCACTATTGACCCATATTTTCAAATTAGCTGATGTAACTGTATCCGGGGGAAGCCAGTGTGACTCTATCTCTCCACTTACTCTATCAGGGATAAATCAGTTATGGAAGACTGGGGCGCAAGAGGCACCCGAGCCTGAGCCTGAGAAAGGGGAAGAACAAGCAGACGAGATGGTTGGACCTTCTGGAAGCCGAGATGAAACCTCCTAAGAGAGGATTAATAACAAGTTTCAGACCGTCCTCCAGAACCAATATGAGATTGCTTCTTTCTTGGATCAATTTTTGAGGCAACAAGATCGAGTCCAATAGAGGATTTGGAAGGGCCTTGGCCTTGAGATGGACGATTACCCTCCGACGCCATCTGTGCCGCCACATCTACTCCAGAGACCATACTCTCCTTCCCAAAGTGATGATGGTAATGATTCGTCTTCAAGTGAACAGTAGGGAATAAGTCTTACTCCCTAGGTATGTGTTCAACCCATTTTTTGTGCAAGCATGCTATTTGTTTATTGGGTTCGCTGTTGTTGGAACACTGCCATGTTTAGGCCTGAGTGGTATGGATTGGATGATAGTTTAGTGGATGTTCATCCATTTTGACTTTTTGTAGAAAATGATGAACAATTATTATTTTTTGAACAAAATGGAAAAAAATTTGATGTACAAATTTAAGTTTATGTATGTATTTTTTTATAAATATTTTAGTTTTTAAATTTTTAGTTTAGTTAGTTTAATTTTTGTTTTTGCATGTTTAGTGTTAGATTAATTTATGTATGTTAGTATTAGAATTAGTTTAGTATTGTGTATGTATAAAGTTGTATTAGCATGTTTAGTTATTGTGTTCATTTGGGTCAAGACTCGATGATGAGAATTATCCTCAAATTGCATATTGAGGTCGGGGGTAATACCTTCCTTGTGTGTTTTGTGTGCTTAACATGTCGATTAGGTAAAAATTATCTCGATCCTAAAACCACACGACATTTGAACTCAATTTATAATTATCTGAACAATTAGATGTTGATTATTTAATATTAAGTTCATGATAGAAAATGAGGAAACTAGAACTTGATTTGGGGAAAACTTGAGGCAGAATCCTAGGTAAGGTAATTCCGGAGACGTGATTTAGGCCGTCAATTTTTCGCTTGAATTGTTGTAGCTAACCTGAAAATGTTAATTCCTTATTTCCCCTGTCGAAGCCAATAATGTAATCAAATTCTGAAAACGTTCAAATACTCCTTTCAATTAAATTTTTCCTAACCCAATGTCGCTAAGCCTAATTTTAAAAATTTAGTGAAATCAAGTGAGTGATCGGGTTTTTGATAAATTTTTATTGATTCGGTATTAGTGTATTCACTTGTCACTTTTGTATATCTTTTTGCACGCTCCTAAAATAAGTTTGGGGGTGTGTTTCTATTATTTCTTTTTACATATTCCTAAAATTTTATAAATTCGAATAAGTTTGGGGGTGTGTTTCTCTAACTTCTTTTTGTACTCTCCTAAAACTGTAACAATTCGAGTTAACTTAGGAATATGTTAGTGTTAAAAAAAAAAATAATAAAATAAAATAAAATGAATAAATATAGTTTTTCATTTTCTTCTCTTTCGACAAGTGAATACCAGGATTTTTATTTCTTATTTAGAATTGTACTTTAAATGTGGGGTCATGAGAGAGGATAGCGACAAGCGATTTTACCTCGGATATCGAACGATTAAACCAAATTGCTATTTTCAATTCCAGTGATACCCGTGGTCATTCTCTAAAGCCAAACCAAGCCCTATTGATTTCTGTGAATATCCGAGCCTACATTAGTGGATAGTAGACTCCAATCAAGCGTATAGTTTTCCTAAATCCTTAAACGGTTTAAATTATGAGCTTAACAATTGAATAATCAAATCCGGTATTTGACTAGTTATACATTTGAGTTCTCACACACACACTTCAAATGGATCTAGAATGGTTTTTATTGATATTGATCGTTGAAATTTTAGAACACCACTTGGTGTGGGTTACTTCCCGAACTTGATCTGATTTAGGGATGTTGAGGGAGAAACAAATTGGTCATTTCGATTGAACTTTATATTTACATGCATATACTTCTTTCGTGTTAGTTTAATTTTTCATTTTTAGTTGGTTAGTTCGTTAGTTAGTTTAGTTTAATGTTAGTATTTTGCTCGAGGACTAGCAAAATTCTAAGTTTGGGGGTATTGATATGTGTGAAAAACCTATCTATTTCTAAACCGGATTTGTTAGTTTTCAAGAATTTTAGTTATATTTAATTGTGTTTTAGTGTGTTTTAGTGTAGAACAGGCGAAAGGACGTCAAAGGGTGAGAAACAAGTGAAAAATGTGGAGAAACGGTGAAGTAAATGTGCAAAACAGGGTTTCGGTGAATGAAGATCACCGCCTAGGCGGAAGTTCCACCGCCTAGGCGGAAAAGAGGCAGAATGTTGGAGTGCTGAAGGGCTGAACCACTGCCTAGGCGAGAAAAGATCAGAATGATATGCCAGCATGCACCGCCTAAGCGGAAAAACCACCGCTTAGGCGAAGTTACCGATATAACTTAACCGACTTAAGTCCACCGCCCAAGCGGTGAACCACCACTTAGGTGGTGACACTCTGCACAGAAATATTTATTTTTAGATATTTTGAAGATATTTTCCAAATCTCTCCTTTTAACCTTTTTCTCCACAAAACCTAAAAAAACCGTAGACACTCCTTAGACGTGGGAGAGGGCTTGGTTGTTCTTGAGAGCTCTCTTCCACCTTAGTTAGATTAGATTAGCTTAGGAAGTAGATTAGATTAGTTGTAAAGAGTGTTCTTGGCTAATCCTTAAAGAGCTAGAAGAGGAAGTTCATTAAGCGAGAAGAGGAAGCTCGGGAGGACTATTCTTTGGCGAAAGTGGACTACTCCACTTTGAGATTTGGCTTTTCTTCCCTTGTTTCCATCTTTGTATTTAATGTTTATTGTTGATGATGATGATCTCCTTTTGATTTAATATTGTATTGGCTAAGAACATTTTAGTGTAATTTAGAGATTAGTTAGGGAAAGGTGTAGTTGTGTAAATACTCGTTTGGTTTAATAGACGTTTCTTTAACGTTTGTTGTTTTAAGTCCGATTGTGTTTATCATTTGATGACGATCTTAATATGCTTGTAACGGTATTAGGGTTGGACTTGAGAATCTAGGGTTTGACACTCGGGAGAGATAACCCTGGATTCGAACTAGGGTAAACACATCGTTACGACCTAACGACCCGGGAGGGCGTTAGTTAGTGTGCAATCGATGACGTTGGGTTAAGACTCACGCAGCCTAGAGTCTTTAAGACATTGAGGGGGACCTCTTCGTCGACACGAAGTCGCGTATTCCCTCGTCTTACACTCGAAAGAGGTGGCGGAGGAGTTTAAGAACCGAGATTATCGAATACCCAAACTCCATTATTGTTAACCGAACAAAATCAAACATGTATTAAGTGAATGAAATTAATCCCTAATTAATCAACCTAGTTAGAATTAACCCACTAATTGTAGTTTAGCTTAGTTTAATTTCAATTCACGTCTTCCGTCTTCAGGATAACACGAGACTACGTTAATTGTGATATTCAATTCAATTATTCACACTTTTCTCTGTGGGAACGATATCCGATCTTCAAAGATCCACTATATTAAAACTTTAGACCTCGTATACTTGCGAGCGTAAGTAGGCGTGCGCAAAATCGCACCTACCAGTCGGTCAAAGAACTTCCGGCATGAGAATAAGTCAATCTGATTATGAAAATGGATTAAGCACTTGAATCAATCGTAAAGATAAAATAATAATACCTTCCCTTTATATAGACTTAGTAGATCACTGCCGTTTCATTGGTGAGATCGCCCATTTCGTGATTTCCTTCTTACGGCATGGGATATGGTCACAATCTTCTCTATTAAACTAGGGAAAAATCTCTATAATGTTGCTCCCATCAAATACATGCTGTTACAATCAATCCGTTGTAACATTCCTCATGTATGAGGGGACGTGGAGGTCATGGGCTGACTTGTTCTTAGCCTTGTGACTGTGGATTCTAATTACCCATTATTGGGCCTATTTGCGAGACCTGTTTTACCTATATCATTTACCGTCCTGACTTTCGTGACGATTCAGAGAAGAGAGACGAAAGATCACTTCTCCCATTCACGTAAGTTTTTGTCTTCCTTCAATCTTTTGATTGTTATTGCTTGTTCACATCCTTTTTGCTCTGTTTGATATGACGTTGAATCAATCAAACAGTCCTGCTGAGGCTAGTTTGTCGTAAAATATTTGTCCCTGCGGAACAAACGATGATAGCCCAGACTTCTCAGTTCATCGATTTTTTAGTTAACTGGGGAGATCATGATATAAGTTATGTTCCAACAAAATGGCTTGTGCCATTTTGATAATAGTACATCATTCATTCATCTGTGTCTATTTGGGTTCTATCCAAAGAAGAATGTCCTTATAACATCAAAAAGGGTAAAATATGTGTCTTTGTGTGAATGTTCTAATACAGATTCACACTTCCTTTTACTCCTTTCCTCCACAATCTTTTTCGTCAACTAAAAATTACCCCTGTTCAGTTAAACCCCAATGACTTCCATCAAATCATGGGAGCCATTACTCTTTCTAGTGTAAATAATGTCCTCCTTACTGTAGATATAATTAGGAGCATTAGTTCCCTCAAATTTCTTTCTGAACTTAGGAGATTTCACTATTCCTTCCCTAAGAAGTTCTCGTTCCTTACAGACCTTCTTGCTGTGGTAAGAGAAGATTGGTAAAGGCGGTACTTCTTCTTTAAAGATAATTAGGAATTTTCTCTTGAAGAAATAGGGCAACCTTTAGTTGTGCTAAGGCATTTCAATTTCTCAAGTAATTTACTTTACTTATGCTTTCTTTGTAATTCAAATTTAGTAATTTTGCAACGACGGTCTTGACGTCTTCTTGGGTTGTCATATACAGGTAGAGAAGCTTGCAAAAATCTTGGCCTTACAACCAAGGTTAAGGACGAGCTAAAAAAGTTGTTGGTCCTAGAAAAATGATCCTACAAGGTTTTTGCTTCCTACGCTTTCCATTCGCCAGCAATGGACGCGTCCCAATTCAACCAATTGGAAGAGCTAAAAATTAGGAAGAAGAGGAAGAGACTTGCAAAGAAATCCTCCTGCCATCAAGGCAATCATCAACTCAGCCTACTGCCCCTGTCGCTGCCAGGCCTGCAATTCAGCCGCTTGTTCAAGTAGCGGCCAACCCTACAATTCAGCCCACTGCTCAACTAGTGGCTCTTCATCCTCGTCTCATTCTTCTTGCGGGCTCTAAGTCTGACGATGATTCTCAACCCTTAAGTAGACGCAGGCATGGGGTTGTTTCTGTGACGGTTTTTTCAACCCAAGTTCCAATTTCCACAACGATCAGGGGGCTGGAACTTACCACTCATGCTGCTGGCCTTCTTATTAACCGTGCTGCTGAGCCTGCCTCTACAAGTCATTAGCCTCTTCCTACAACAACTGCTTCCAGTCAAAGGGATTTAAGCAATCGTGGCATGTCTTGTGAGCAGATGTGCCAATTGATAAAAGAAGTTGGGTCCTCAGATCCTAATCGCCAAGAGATCTATGACAATACAATCAAATTCTTATACGATAAGTCCTAGAACAGAGGTCAGGAAAATATTGAGGGCCATAGCAAGGCAGAACTCTTTAGGATCCTCGTCTGCGCACTCCTTTAGGTAATCATCCTTATATTCAATAAGTGTTAAATTTTTTGATTTGTTATATTGGTTTCTGAGTAACTGCATTTGTATTGTAGGGTATCCATGTGTCTTCTGCGCTAGTAGGAAGTTATGTTGAAGTGAATGAGTTAGATACTAAGCTCATGCATCAGTTGACTGGAAGAAGACCTATGTGTCAACCAAGAACAGAAGGTCTCTCTTGAGATAGACTTAGTACTGGCGAGGTCGTCTCAAGAGAAGTTTGAAACAGAAATGAGCTATATTGCACAGAGAATAGTAGGCTTCAAGCGGAGATCTTTGCTTTGAGGGAAAAGATCAGCTTAGCACGCTCAAAGGTAGATCACCTGAGGGTTGACCTCCAGTTCAAGGATGTTACCCTTCAAGCGAGGAGGATGCCCTCTAACACCTTCATAATGAGAGGAATCAACTCTCAGCTGAGCTGAACCAGGAGCAACTAAGGTCTACTGATCAAGCATAGACAGTGGAGAGGTTGGCGATAAAGGGAAAAGAGACTGAGAAAAAGATCAAGGAACTCAATGTAGAATTTAAAATTAGGTCAAAGGACATCCAGTTGGTAGGCTTCCACCACTACCAAAGATTGGTGTTAAGAGAATGACCAGGGATAGACTTTTCCTTCCTAGAGACTGAACTGGATGAAGAAACAGAAGGATAAGATTCTGCTAATAAAGAGGAAGAAGGTGTTAACACCGAAGAAGGTACAACTAATGCTGAAGGTGAAGGGCTTTCAATAGAAACTCCTACGTTAGCAGCTAAGGTGCCTGCAAGCATCTCAGATCCAAACCCTTCTGGTTAGCTCACCCCAAGCTTAGCTCAAGCTCATGCTCTATCTGGTGATGTTGCCTCTGATGTTGCTGGTCTGCAGATCTCTAGCCAATCGAATGTTGTTGAATAGAGTGTTGTCCTTTGATTTGACAATACATCTTTTTAATGTCTGTAATTAATTTTTTGCAATGATGAACGCTTTTGTAATTATGACATGTTTTAAAACTGTAGCCGCCAATTAATCTTAGAAATACATTATCGTGATTACAGTACGTATTCTTTCATAGCACGTCACTCACTTCATAAATACACGTTACTTAACGTTTCGTTTATACTTCTCTAGCATTTCACTCTTCATTGGTTTGTCTATTTAAAGCTAAACCATGCATTGATGTTTCACATTCAATGTTTGTCTTTTTTGCTCAAGTCTTTAGAAAATCTTCTCATTTTTTCTCTCTCTCATCCATTTCATCTCTTAACCATGTTGTGGACATCCCCAACTTCTTTTGTAGGCAGTAAGAGATTGAGCTAGGGGAGAATTTTCAAGCTTTGACAACGTCGACAAAGACCCTTACTGAAAAGCATCCTGGTCTCAAAGCCGTAGAGGATACCTGTGTAGTCTTCTATGTTATCGAAGCGGCGTATTTTCATGCTATCTCGTAGCTTCATGAACTCATAGACCATTTGATGAAATCATAGAGGAGGCTCTTGAACTGTCTGTTGACTTGCACTTTCACAAGGAGCATGCCAATTCCATGAAGGAGAAGCGAGACAAACTTTGGGAGAAGAAAGAGGAAAAAAAAAAACAAAGATCTCAGAGTTGGTCCTCAAGATCAACCGATATGAAGAACATGACATCTACCTCTCTTACTCGAACTCTGAAGGACTAGGTCCCCAGCCTTCTCCTAGGTCAAACTAACACAACCCAATCAGCCATGGTTTTCACAAAAGAAGTTTCAGAATTTTTTTTTTTTTTTAAATCAACAATTTTTTGTTCTTTTTCTTCTTTTGTTGTATGATGAACAGTTTTAAGTTCTTTTTTTTCTTTTTCTTTTTTATTTTGTACCGAGGTACCCCCCTGATTGGTGAATTTTATCTATCTATTTCTAAATTGAATTTGGTAGTTTTCGAGTGTTTTTATTAAATTTTAATTTATTTTTGTTCAAAACAGGTGTTAAGAGGGAAAACGGTCGAAAAACGAGGAAAGCAGTGGAAAACGATCAAGAGGATCAAATATTCAAAGTAGCAGTCTCACCTCTGCAGCAGTCATCCCACCGCTGTAGCGATGAAACAACAGAGAGTTACCTAAGTTCTTATCGCTCACCGCTGTAGCGATAATAAAACAGAAAGCCTACCGACATGCCCACCGCTGCAGCGGTCAATGGCCACCTGTTTTAGGATATTTTCTAGATATTTTGTTTGTTCCCTTTTTTCCCATTCGTTCCCACTATTCTAGAAACAATGAAGGGAGTGTTTTTGGAGTGTTCTAAGAGAGCTCTCAACCAACCAAGAGGAGGAACACATTTGGAGAAGAAGAAACAAGATCGAAACGGTTTTTACGGACGCCACCTTTAGATAACGACTATTCTCCCTTGTTTCTCTCTTTATTCTTAACTTCTTTTTGGTTGTTTGAACATGTATATATTGTTTATCATTGAATATACAGTTATGGTCAAGAGATAAACACTGATTATCTATGGGATTGATATAGTTTATTAATATACGTCGTTTGTTTAATATTTGTTTCGTCATCGGTTGTTCTTGCCTATTCGATTGTGATTACCGTTCTTCTTCATTTATATGCTTGTTTAGATATATTGAGAAATCGGGGTTTGACACTCAGGAGAGGTAACCCTGAATTCAAACTAGGGTTTAAACATAATGTGACAATCTAATGACCCGGGAGGACTTTAGAAAGTATGCAATCCATGAGGTTGAGGTGAGTCTCATGTGACCAAGTTTCGTATAGACGTTTGAGGGGGACTTCGGCATTGACGCGAAATCACATATTCATTCACTTTACCCTCAGGAAAGGTAGTGAGTGAGTTTTCAATACTTAGATTGTTGGATAGTTCGAACCCCATTAATGTAAACTAGATTGAATCAAACACATATACGTAAACAAAGTCAATCCCTAAATAATCTATTCCCATATAATATATTTCGTATTATAGTTTAATTAGTTTAGTTTAATTTAGTATATTATTTTATAAAAACAAAAACCAATTTTTGTCG
This sequence comes from Eucommia ulmoides, assembly GCA_016647705.1. Classification (NCBI taxonomy): domain Eukaryota; kingdom Viridiplantae; phylum Streptophyta; class Magnoliopsida; order Garryales; family Eucommiaceae; genus Eucommia; species Eucommia ulmoides. The sequence goes on along the minus strand of CM028340.1, from coordinate 28,532,808 downwards.
CCTAAAAAAAGTTAGGTTATGACAATTACGGTACTCAACGATAATCTAAACCAATCCATGTGGATATGACAACCCTTACTCTTCCCATTATACTAAAACTTGACCCGTACACTTGCGGTGAAAGTAGCGACGTAATTTCGCACTACCACCCCGCTGTTTTTGTTAATAAACAAAAAATATGGGTTTTGATATATTTGTGTTGTCGCTGTGTTGTTTGTTTGTTCCCCTCATGTCTGCCCTCCTTCATAAATTGGTTAGTACACGAAGTTAGTTATTAACCAATTTAGGCTTTTGACTAGAGTAAAGAAGATGTTTAAACACAAACATAATCACAGTAAGACAAGTCACAAAATGAAATTAAATAAGATTTTACCATCATAGAAATCATTCCAATGAGAATTTCTCTTTCATTTTGTTCTATGCCATCCTACTCAAGATATTGCTATTTTCCAGTCTTGAACTTATCAATCCTTAACATGGAGTTAATGTAGACTTTAAACAAGTGTTATGGACTTTAATCTTGACTGAATAAATAATGTGTTGCAAACAAGAAGTCGATATTTGATGGAGTCCTTGTAGAAGTTTATTTGGTGACTAATAAGTTCGTACTGGCCACACTTAGTTTTAAAAACTAAATGTTGCACTTGGCGAACTGATATGCACTTTTATACAAATGAGCTAAGCTATTTTGCTGAGTGAGATGACTTGCTCTACTTTGTGGGAAAGTTGAACTGCTCTGCTCAGTCATGAATGAGTGAATTGATCTGTTATGTCCATGTCTGAGTTGATTTGCCCAGTTGATCGTATGTAGTAAGTGAGTTGACCTACTCTACTCACTTTACTATACTAAGTGTTTTATGAGTAAGATTATCTACTCTGCTCATTTGTGCATGCGTGAGCTAATCTGCTTTGCCCATGTCTGAGTTGATCTACTCAGTTGTTAGTGAGTGAGGTTTCTGCCCTCCTCACTTTTGTCTCACACTTAGTTTTTTTTTTATGCTAAATGTTTTATGAATAAACTGGTCTGCTCTGTCCATCTGTGAATGAGTAAGTTGATCTATTCCGCTCATACCTGAGTTGATCTGCTTAGTTATTTGTGAGTGAGCTGAGCTGAGCTGCTATCTTCACTTTTTTTTTCACACTTAATTTTTTTACATGCTAAGTGTTTTATGAGTAAACTGATGTGCTCTGCTCATCTATGAATGAGTGAGCTAATTTGTTCTGCTCATGTCTGAGCTGATCTACTCAGTTATTTGTGAGTAAGCTGACCTACCCTCCTTACTTTTGTTTCACACTTAGTTTTTTATATGCTAAGTGTTTTACGAGTAAACTAGTCAACTCTGTTGGGCTGATCTATTCTACTCATGTCTGAGCTGATCTACTCAATTATTTTACACTTGGTTTCAGTACCAAATGCATTTATATACATAGTTTCAATTCACTAAATATTTCATACACTTGATTTAGATTAGAGTATGACAAGAATAAATGTTTGCAATAGTTGATGAAGAAAACTTTGTTTATTTGCTTCATTCAATAAATGTCTCACATAAAGATAAAAAGAAATTTCAAAGTTCAATAACATGAAATTTAAAAAGATAAGAAATCTCATATGAAGTACTTTCGCAAGTGAGAGATGTTCTAAGGTCTTGGGATTGCCACGCCATCCAAATCTTCTAGCCAGTAGGGCCCTGGCCTATTTACTCTGGTTACTCGGTAGGGGTCTTCCCAATTAGGGGCTAGTTGACCCAAATAAGCCTCTGGGCGATGCGACATTACTATTCTGAGTACTAGATCTCCTACTGCAAAGTGTCTTGGACGTACTACATGGTTGAACATCTTTGCCACTCTTGACTTCTAAGCCGCTATCCTCATTGTTGTCTAATTATGTCTCTCTTCCAGATGTTCTATCTCTTGTCGTATGGATTCTTAATTCTCCACAAGGTTGATTGTGCCTTCTTGTCTTGACGGCAACCCAATCTCCACTGGAATAATAGCTTTAGTTCCATAAGTCATGGAGAATGGTGTTTCCACTATGGTGGATATTGGTATGGTCTGGTAAGCCTACAATTCTCCTGGTAGTTCCTCTAGTCACTTGTGTTTGGAATCATCCAGTCATTTTTTGAGTGCTTTGTCGATAGAACGGTTTGTCACCTCAACTTGTCCATTGGCTTGCGGATACGTTGGGCTAGATGTACGGTGCTAAATTTTCAGTTTATCATACATCCATGCAATTTTGTCACCGGTGAATGGTGTTCCATTATCGGATATGAGTATCGCTGGAATGCCAAAACAACATATCACATTCTTCCAAAAGAAGTTTGTCTCATCATTTTCTCCTATTGTCACGAAGGCTTTGATCGCACCGCATTTATGCAATTTAATACTGCTAGATTAAGTTTTCTTAATCTTTTAAGTAAATTAAAAAATAGTAATTGATTTATTTTTTTTGTTTTTGTAGATTTTTTGAAATAGAATAAAAACGCGTTAATTCAGAACAAAATGGACAAGAAATTGACGAGAACGAGAAAAGTCTGGACAGATCACGTCCAACAGGGGTGGGCCACGTGCGACCAGTCTGGTCGCACAGTGACCAGTTGCACTGGTTGCTATGCGACCAAATATGCTGGCCGCATATGCGGCTAGGGACAGAGAGCACTGCGCTCTCGTCCCAAGGTGCACCTGGTGTACCGAATTTTGGAGCACCCATCCCCATGTGCCCAAATTTCTTTTTTCCCTGACTGCATGACAGCCTAATTTTCACACCAGCTCACTATAAATAATGAAAGGATCAGTAAGGGAGACAGGTTGATTGGTGATTCACATTTCAGAAGTCCTATTAGTTATTCACATTTCAGAGAAGTTTTGGAACAGAGTCTTGGAAGATGTTAATTGTCAATAAGGTTTTGTTTTATTCTATTATGTATTTCTAAATTTCTTTGTACTAAGATGGAGGATGAAACCATGTGTAATTAATTATTTTTTATGTTGTGTTAATTCCGAACAATTGGCATTTAAATGTTTATGGTTTTTGCTTCAATTAAATAAATAATTTTATCTTTAATATCATGTATTATTAATTTTTATAAATTATTTAATACTTGGGTTCGTATTGTAAAATAAATAATATTTTTTTATTATATGTTTTCCATTAATTTGTATACATATAATGCTTAAGAAATTATATTTTCAAAGTGAAGAAAAAACCAACTTGTATAATTTCTAAAATCTTAATGAGATAGTAAATTTCATTTCTAAAACTATCACTAAAACTTTGGAGTCAACAAAATAATAGAACTAATTAATGATACATCGGTGGATTCTGAGATCTTAATATTTTTCCACCTTCGATCAAGCTAAATTAATTATTTCATATTTATTTAATTTTCTCTTTCTTAAATCACAAATCAAAAACAAAATTATCTTGAACTAGACTATAATTAAGTTAACTAGGGCGGATTAAGTTTTTCCTATAAGCAATCCTCGTGGGATCGACCTCGCTTCCAATAATCTTTACTACTATTGATTCGTGCACTTGTGAGTAAAAAAAAAAAAAACAAGTTTTTTTAATTTTACAACTGGCTTTAGCTTCAACCCACTTGGTGAAGCAGTCATTTACCACCAGTAAGTATTTTTGTTCCATGGCGCTGGGTTGAAAGGCCCTAGCACATCCATTCCCCGTTGAGTAAATAGTCATGGGCTATTTATCGGTGTCTGCTGCTAAGTTGGGACTTTGATATCATTGGAGAAACGTTAGCACTTGTCCCATTTCTTGACGTATTCTTATGCATTAATGCACATTGTTGGCCAATAGTATCCAATTCCAAGTGCTTTGTGCACCAAGGTTCTTTCTTCTTGATGATTTCACAAACCCCTTCATGGATCTCTTGTAGGACATAGGTGGCCTCCTTTGGTCCTAAACAAAGTAATAGAGGTTGGGAAAAAGATCTCCTATACAGTTTATCATTTGTTAGTACATACCTTGATACTTTGTACATGATCTTTCTGGCTAAATCCTTGTTGTCTAGCAGAATTCCTTCCTTTATATACTGAACTAAAGAGGTTCTTCATTCTTTTTCCTAATCCATCTTGCCTATACATGCGCAAAGGTTGGCTGGTGCTACTATGGATGGTTGCTCAAGGAACTCCACTAGTTCAGATCGCTAATTAAATCCAAATGAAGAAGCTAGTACTGATAGTGTATCTGTCTTCTCATTTTCAGCTCTTCGAACAACTTCCAATTTGCAGCCCTGGAGTGAGGAGGTTAGCTCTTTCACTTTCTCCACATAGAGGCGTAACCTTTTTTGGTTCATCATATACACTCCATTTTATTTGCTTAACCACCAGTTGCAAGTCTAATCTCACCTCTAGATTTTGGGCTCCTAATTCTTTAGTGAGAGTCAGCACAATAATTATCGCTTCATATTCTTCTTTATTGCTGGAGGTTCGAAAAGCAAGTTGCACTGCTCTTTTGAGCTGATTCTTTTTCAATGTTTCTAGGATTATGCCTATGCCACACCCATTCATATTTAAGGCTCCATCAATCCATAGCTTCCACGGTGTAGCTGAATGATCAGGACATTCTCCATCTTCCATTATAGTTTCTCCTAAAGGAGTCGGCTCAGCAATAAAGTCTGCTAGAACTTGCCCTTTGATTGCAGTTTCGGGCTTGTACTTGATAAGAACTCACTTATCTCTACCACCCATTTCATGACACATCTGGAAGCCTCTGGTTTGTGCATTACTGCTCTGAGGGGGTAAGAGGTCAACACGTTAATCTCATGTGCTTGAAAATACGGTCTGAGCTTCCGAGCTAAAGTCACCAAATCCAAGGCAAGCTTTTCCAATTTAATATAGAGAGTCTCTGCTGGGGCTAACGACTTGCTTATGTAATAAACTGGTCTTTGCCCTCCTAGGTCATCTTTCACCAGTGTTGCACTTACTGTAACTGAGGTCACCACCAAGCATAGGTAGAACTTATTGCCTAAGTTTACTTTGGCTAGCATTTCAACTGAGCCCAAGTAGTCCTTGATAGACTGCAACACTTGTTCACAGTCCTTATCCCATTGAAATTTTTGCATCCTTTCAAGATTTTGAAGAAAGGGACATACCTATTAGTAACTTGGAGATGAATATGTTTAGAGCAGTCAACCTTCTTGTCAGTACTTGGACTTCTCTTATGGTTATGGGGGACTTCATGTTTCGGATAACTTCTATATGCCCGTAATCCACCATTATTCCTAATTGGTTCACCACAAAGCCTAGAAAGTTACCAGATGCCACACCGAAAGCACATTTTTCTGGGTTCAACTTCATATTGAATTTCCTCAGTATAGCAAATTCTTCTTCCAAATGCCCTAAACCTCCTTCTTAGAGATTTTGATGAGCATGTCATCTATGTAGACCTCTATAGTTGCTCCAATTTACTCTCATAACATACGATTCACTAGTCGTCATGTAATAACCCCAAAAAATTGTATTTTTGAAAATATTATTTTATAAAAGTTTAATATTTTTGGGATTGTTTTGTAAATTTTTGGTATAAATAATATTTGATAATTTTTAGCACTTAAATGTTAATTTAAAATTGATTTTTAAAGTTTTGAGACTATTGTGTTATTTAAAATATACTTTTAAGAGTTTGGGGTATAATTAATATTTTTTTATTTTAAGGGAATATTTGTGTAAATACTACTACTACTACTACTACTACTAATAATAATAATAATAACGTTGTGGTTAGAAATTGATGCTTCCTAAGGAAGCTATCATTCCTAACCACATATGCACATATATTATTTATATAATATTATACGTGTCATGTTTATATTTTAAGTTAATAATAATAATAATAATAATAAGAAGAAGAAGAAGAAGAAGAAGAAGAAGGTTGATCATTAGTGTTTTATATATATAGACATATATATTATATATTATTTTGCTGTGACTTTGGACGAGAAAAAAATAAAGATCAAAAGAAAAACAAAATTATACCGTGGCAATTTTGGTTGAGATTTTGGCTTCGGATTTCAAGTAGAATTTCTAACTCTTTTAATATATGTATTTAATCTCTACACGTATTGTGTGGTCCATGCTAACGATTATAATTGTTGTTTTGTATGAGATATTATGATCACGTATTATGTGAAAATTATGTAAGAAATATACTTATGTGTTTATTTATTGTATTAATTGGATACACATATTAGAGGGGTTTAAATTCTACTAGGCCCTAGCTCACAACTTAACAATTTTGATTGCAAGGTCGGTGAGAATGAAACTGCGCCAGGAATTGTATTTGAATTTCTATTTAATTTGCAATATTTGTATTTATTATTCATTGTTGTAAAATCGACTGGATAATTTGATAATTATAATTATCGTCGTAGTTTGTAAAATTTAGATCTTTATAAAGTAAAATATTAGTTATTCGGTTTTAGTGTTAATTCTCCTTAGAAGAAACCGCGTGGCGGCCCTAAGAAATTGGGTCGTTACAAAGTGGTATTAGAGTGGGTCTGTGTCTACCCTAGGCTTAGATTATGGTACCCATTACTCATAATAAGTGAAGTAATACTTAAAAATAATAATTTTCGTATAACTCATTAAATAAATTGTGAACATGGACACACATGGATAAAAAAGAGAAAGCCACTATTATGAATAGAAAGATGCAATATAATTAGAACAACTCATCAAGTGAGAATCAACTCATTAAATAAAGAATTAGTGAGAATCAACTCATCAAGGAGTTAAATTTGGACCATTGGTATAAGCAATCTTGAGTGGATTGCTTTAGTGGAAAGGTCGTATATTTCTTTTCTTTTTTGTGGCTTGACACTTTGCACCCATGTGTTGTTACCATTATTTTACTTTGGTTACATGCATTGACGTCTTCATCATGTTTTTTGGTGGTTTGACACTTTACACCCATGTGTTGTCACCATTATTTCACTTTGGTCCCTACAGTTTCAATTTGAACAAATTAATATCTTAGGTGGTATTTGATTAATACAACTTACCAATAGTAAGTTACATAAGCCTTGGTAAGTGTCGTGTTAGTTGTAGACTATAGGATATGTTGTTGAATTGAAAGGATCAGTTTAAAGGTATTTACTGTCTTCTATATAAATTATCAAATTATATTTTTATATTCAATTGAAAAAAAAAAAAAAAGTGTTGATGAAAATGAACTATTTTATGATGTTAAACGAATCAAGTAAATTTTTAAAGGTGGATTTTTTTTTTATTATTATTCTGTTGTGATATAGTTGTTTCGTCAGAAGGGCATGTACTACGAGATGTTGTTGGTTCTTATAAGAGGTCATATCCTGTAGAATGTCGTGTTTTAACCTGACAGGAAGGCAAGTCCTGCAGGTGGTTGAATATGTTGTTGATATGTTGAGACCTGACAAGAGGGCAAGTCCTACAGGTAGTTGAATATGTTGTTGATATGGTAGTTTATACCATCGTGTTGGCTCTTACCATTGAAGTTATTAAATGGCTCTAACACTGATAGTAACCTTAGATTATACAGTTGTACAGGTTACGATACTGTCGTAACTCTCGATCAAGAGGTGAAACGATCCTATGGCTAGTAGGAAAATACGTGTACGGTATTTTATTATATATCAAAATAATCTAATAGGTTAATTTAAATGCATCATTTTATTTTGATGATAGCTGTGGAGTTTTATTTCGGTTCAATGTGCGATTATCTTTATATTATGTGTTGGCCTAGTGGAATACCCAAGAGGGGGGTGAATTGGGTAATTAAAAATATATTAGAATAAAACTTGAATAAATCAAATAATTAATTTTATGCCTAAATTAATTATTATCTTTATATCATAGCAGAATTATAATAAATCTAAGTGCACACCCAAATAACAAAAATAGCAAAGTAGTAATGCAACACACAAAAGATTTATACTAGTTCACCAAGCTATTCTTGGCTAATCCAGTCCCCCGAGCTCCACAGAGGTCACACCCACTAAAACCAAGATCCCTTTAAAGGTAAGAATCAAACCCGTATATCGATTTTTTTACAGGCTCAAAATCAATTTTTACAATTTCCTTTTCCCAGGCTCAAGAATAACTTTTATTTTTTATAGGTTCAAGAATAACATATCTTTTACAGGTTAAAGATTAACCTAATTCTTTTTATCACTACGGCTCAAGAATCAAAACCTCACAAAATACTCCAATTATCATTTTCATAGGTAATGATGGAACCTTTACAAAACCACTCATAACACAATTCTTATTTAGGAAGAATTACTACATCAATCTCTTTACAAGAAGAGACTAAAACCTAGCTACCCCTGATTAAATACCCCCAATGGTATTTAACCCGTCACAACTCAACAATACAAAAATTGATCAGAAGTAAATCTCACTCAAAACTTCTACCACCCTAGATAAACAATAACTTAATTAATATCCCAATTAGTGATAGAAATACGTGAAATATAAAAATATAATTTTAACAAGATATAGGTAGCAAATTGGAGCATGTAATCAGATTTAAGAAATTGTTTGTAAAAATATTTTCTTCAAAAATCAGAAACAATTTCTAAGATCAATTTCCAAAATATAAACAAGTAATGCAATGAAAGAATATAATTGGAAAGATCTCATCCAGAATCCACAGAATAATTAGATAAAGCAATGTAACTTTAGATCCGATAGCAGCAAATATTAATCGCAATTGATCTTCAAGATCACTCTTAGAATAACTCACAAATGCTCATAAAGATAACTCTAAGAAAAACTCACTCTTATGATATGATATGATTTCTCTTCTTTACTGCTTAATGATATATAAAATTCACAAGGCTATTTAAAGAAATATGAAATCAGCCTTCTAACGGTTAGTTTACATGTGTCATGACAATTAATAGCACTTATAGACCATTTATATCATAATGATTTCATTTTGGTTCAATTCACTTAAAAATAACTTTCAAATCTCTCAATTAAATCCCCAAAATATTTCTCAATCTCAATTAATAAGAATATAAACTATTTCAAGTACTAAATTGAGAAACATTAATATTTAATATACCAAATCAGTAGCATTTAATTAATATATGAACTATATCTTAAATATCACCAAATCCCTTAAATCTCTCTAAAATCCTAACAAACAAACGGCTACTTTTAGATATAATTTCGGAATCCACATGATCCTGAAATAGAGCCACCAGTCGATTGGTCAGTCGACTGTTCGATTCAGGATATAGCCTGCTGCTTTCATCGGTCGACCGCTCGGTCGACTTGTCAATTCAGAGAGTTTCATTTAATCTCACCGGTCGACCTACCTATCCACTGCTAGATACAGAGAGTTCTCTTCTTACGCTCCGATCGACTTACCGGTCGACTCACCAATGCTGAAACCTTTTCTAAATTCGTTTTAAACTCTTTCTCTTTTACATTTTCGCCCCTTTAACCAATTTCTTTTCTCAATTAGCTCCACTAACTTTCTCAAATTCTATTTTAACCATTTATAAATATTTCTTTTCAAATACACATAGGATCAAATAAATTCATCTTATCAAAACACACATAAATAATAAAAAAAAAATTGTGCCATGTGTGTTCCTAAATGGGATATTAAGAGTTAAGATTCACCTGGGTTATTTTTCCTAATTTTTTCAAACTCTTAAATCTTCAATATCTTCAACTTCATCATTTAGCATCTATTTAATTTGTCATCTTCATCACTGGAACTTTAAATTACTGAAACACTCAATTAAAACATTAGTTCCACCAAAACATCAATACTTAATTGTTCATCAAAATCTTAGGATCAACATTATGTTTTAAAAAATGATATTTGATAATTATGCTTGATCCATATAAATTATTTTTATATTATGAAGATAAGTACACCGATAAAAGTGAGTTTACTATATTGTATGTAAATTGTCAAATTATATTTTCATACTAAAATATGAAAATAAAATATTTATTAAAATGGATGTTTTTATAACGTTATATGGATCAAGTAAATTTTTAAATGTAAAAAGTAATTTTTATTATGCGACTATGCCATAGTGTGATCCCGACAGAAGGGCATGTCCTACGGGATGTTGTTGGTTCTAACAGGAGGGCATGTCTAGTAAGACATTATATTATGATCTGATAGGAGGATAAGTCTTGTAGGTAGTCAATATCTGTTGTTGTTGTTGATGATGATGATGATTATTATTATTATCATCATCATATGGTAGTTTATACCACGTGTTGGATCCTACCATTAAAGATAATAAATGACCCTAACACTGATGGCTACCTTAGATTGCATAGTTGTACAAGTTACGGTACCGTTACAACTCCCAATCGTAAGATAAACGATCATATGGCTATCAATGAAATACGTGGTAGTTTACTTTATAAAAGTTGATCTATTGGTAACCTGACACTAATGCAATATTTTATCTAGAATAATTTAGATAGATATTGGTCTACTACTAACGATTGGTATAGTCGGAGTGTGGAAAAATTGTTGAGACTTTTGACAGACTTTATATAATACTTTTATATACATGTTTTGATTGAGTATTGAACTCATCATGTTACGTGATATTGACCTTTTGAGACATAAATGTGTTTGGGACGAATTTATGTGATTGAAATTAGATCTATTGAGTATTAAGCTCGTTACATTATATGAGTATTGAACTTTTGAGACGAAATATCATTTATATGTTTGAAACGTATTTATATATTTGAGAAGTATTTGATTTTTATAATTTGATAGATATTTATGTGTTTCGAGACGTATTTATGTGGTTGACACGGATTTATGTATTTTGAGATGTATTTATGTGGTTAACACGTATTTATGTGTTTCGAAACGTATTTATGTGGTTGAGATGTATTTATGTATTTTCAGATATATTTATCTGATTAACACGTATTTGGGTGTTTTGAGAAATATTATTATAGTTGAGAAGTATTTATGTGTTTTCTGACGTATTTCAAGTTTGAATTGTGTTGATATCTATGAAAAAGTTTACGAGATTATTGAAATTTTAATGTAGATATTGGAGATGATTATTTTTAATCTCACGGGGCAATCCACGAAATTTGGGCGAATATGTTGGCTTGAAATGTTTGATGGAATTTATCAATGTTGGTTATAGGATTTGACAGTGGACTTGAAATGTCATGTCAAGTAAGAAAAAATATTGAGGTCGTGGATCTAGTAGAATTGAGATAGACCCAATCCAAGTGAGATTATCGTGATATTTTAAAAATATATTTGTTGGTTATAAACATAAAGACATATTGGTCACTATTTTTATCAAAATAGTGCAACGAAAGTATTTATAAACATAAGATTCTTTGACAATTAGTTATCTGTGATAGGTGTTACCGACCAAAGTACACCATGCTGAGTTATGTTGGATAAAGTATGGGCCACCGCAAATACGGAAGTGGCGATACGTAGTATGAATATTGGTGAGATGTGAATTATTGGTGACTTTAGGTTACGAGACCCTATATAGAGAACAATTGTTCTAGAATCGAGTGGGACAACATGATCGTGCGGTGTGATTCTAAATTATTATTGTTTGAACAAAATTTATTTAAGGAAGGTAGACTGTAATACCCCAAAAATTTTGTATTTTTAAAAATATTATTTTATAAAAGTTCAATATTTTTGAAATTGTTTTGTAAATTTATGATATAAATAATATTTGATAATTTTGGGGGTTAAATGTTAAATGTTAATTTAAAATTTATTTTTAAAATTTTGGAACTATTGTGTTATTTAAAATATATTTTTAAGAGTTTGGGGTATAATTAATACTTCTTTATTTTAAGGGGATATTTGTATAAATATTAATAATGTTGTGGTTAGAAATTGATACTTCCTAAGAAAGCTATCATCCCGAACCACATATGCACATATGTTATATATATATATATATATATATATATATATATATATATATATATATATATACACTAGGGCATAACCCGTGCCTGAAGGCACGAGTGAAAAAAAATTTGAACTTCCCTTCTATACAACAATATAAACTTAATAAATTGCAATACATGGAATCTAATCGAGATTAGAATAAAATTCACGAAATATTAAATTGCAACACATGGAAAAAAAAATGAAAATGAAAGTTGATTATCCGAGCCATGTATTTATCACCAAATCCATCAAATCATAACACAATACAAATGCAAATGACATCCTAACATGAACCTTCCAAATTTCAAACAATAATTTTCATATGTGCTGATGTAGATGAAACCATGTTATTGACCTATCAAATCCATGTCTGAAGATAGTTGATAAAATTTCCGTCTATGGTATAACACGTGCCTGAAGGCACGGGTTTTAATTTTTTTAATATAAAATATGATATAGTTTAACAAATTTTTTTTTGACATAATCACATTTTTTATGACTTTTCCAAATTATCAACTCCGAATTTTGTAATGAACATAGCAAAAACAAATAACACAAATAAACATGGTCAACCAAAAATTTCAAATATTTTAGAAGTGAATGCAACCAATAATTAATGTACAAAATAATTAAACATAATCTCCTTTATTTATATGACATTCAAATTTCTCATCTAATGTTTTATAACAACATAATACTAACAAACACAACCAATAAAAATTAGGCACGACAATAACTAACACGATGATACCATAAATAATTATTTTCTAATTTATGATAATACTATAACCTCTGCCTGAAGGCACGGGTTTTAATTTTGAATTTCATATAATGTTTTTGAATGTCATACAAAAAGTTTTAATATTTGAAAATTATTTTCAAATGAACACAACCAATAATTAATGTACAAAAAGTTGAACATAATTTTCTTAATTTACATAACATGTCAAAATCTCTAACTTCTATTTTATAACACCTAACAACTCGACATTAACAAATGCGACAAATACCAATAAGGAATAACAATAACTAACACAATCATATGATAAACAATTATTTTCTAATAAACAATAACACCATAGTCTATAATATGAACTTCATCATCTGCAACATCAACAATACAAAATTAAAAACATAACGACTAAACAAAAGACCATTTAAATCCCAAGAATCTAATGAAAATATGCGATTTGATATAAACATTTTGGGGATTTTGAAAAGAAAATTCAGAGTTCTGACAAAAAGAAGTATAAAATAAAAATTGAAAAAGTAATCTAAAACATAAACATATATTAGACATCGTACAAAAATAAAAAAACTATAGACAAAAACAAAATCAAAAATTTAGTTTTATTTTAAACTAAATTCAAATCTTCAAATTAGCTAATCTCAACTAAATACGTTAACTTCAGGAGGTAGTGTTCTGGTGTCCACCCGTCCCTTTAGTACAGAATTCAATCCCAATTTTTTCGTTTGCTCCAAATGGCCACTTCTTTTATAAGTTGGATCACCTGCATAATTGACAAAACGCAAACTGATCAACAACCCTAAAAAAAATAAAAAGAAAATTGCAGGTTATGACATTTAGTGTTTCTGTTCCAAGAACACTTGGAACACAAACCGAAACGTTGGAACAAAATCAATTTTTTATTGCAAATTTTCCAAAAACAATAATTTTGAGAACAAAAACACTAAACAAATAGCGCGATGAAATAAATAAACACCATAAATGAGGATATAAGAAAATTTAAAGTAACCTTTTGTGATAATAAGGCCTATTATCGGTCGTCCTTCTTAGGCTTCCATGATTTAGAGAACATGCCTCTGAGACTTCCCAAAAGCTTTTCACCCTGAAATTATTCAAATTAAATATATTCATATAGTAATTCAACAAAAAAAATTGAGCAAAAAAAAATGTATATTCATATCGTAATTCAACTTCATATATGAATATCATATTGATGCAATCGAGAAATTACAGTACTAAATTTAGATTCAGGCTTGGAAACTGTAGTTTTGGTTGTAGCTATAGTTGTATCTATAAAGGTTTTATTCATACTATATGTTTCTCATTGTAAAGTGCAAACAACACTGATTCACTGTATTTGTCATTATAGCCCTTGTTCTGATCTTCATTTTCCTTCGACTATTCGATATTGAGTAAATTATTTAATAAATTGAGAGCAATTTTGATGACCGAAACATGAAGTAAACAAATCAAAACAAAAATGAAATGCATCAAATCGCACTATTAGCTAAACATTACCTAATAGTGTAATGTTATTGATTGAACTAACCGTTACCATAAACAAACAACCTAGATAGTTAGCGACGCACTAATCTCAACCATGGAGGCTGCAAAATTGCAGTAACCACAAAAATTTAATTGGATAAGAAGAAAAAAATAACCAAATTAAAACACCACAAGCGAGTTGAAGAACTTTGTAAACAACAATGCATACATTAGTATTTCTAAACAGGTCATTATAGAACCAATGTTGCCTTTTGGTTTCAGAATTTCTAAACAGCCTTACCTGAGCATCGATGCCTTCATCAAACCCATCAGAAACCAGGAGATAACAATACAATATATGTACCTTCATCAATTCTTATTCACAGAAGAAATATATGGGGCAAAAAGAATTTTTTTTTAAAGTTTTAGTTAAAGCAACAGCCGAAGCACCTGACCTAACTGGAGAAACACAAAAGTTATTAGCGGATCATGTATAATTGTTGCACTTCATTGTGTTTGATCTTTTCTAAAAGTAGGGAGTTTGAATTAAGAAGGTTCTTACTATCAGTCAAATACCAAATGGGGGAAAAAATTTCGGAAAAGAAGCAGATACATACCATGCGTTGATCACAAACTCGAACTACTTGAGCATCCTCATCTACAGTCAGAGCAATTCTACCTTGTGTGTGTTTGTCGCAGAAAATATCACCACAGTTCCTGCAATGGTGTTGAAACCCAAAAAAATTAGAAACCACAAATCAAAATAGGCACAATAATATCAAGATGGCTAACCATTTAATATACAAATTGAACCCATTTCTGTTAAAGCAAAAGTCAAATTTAAAAGTAGGAAAACCTTATTTTTCGATGCTCCAAATGAGGAAATTCAAAATAAATGGAAGTTATCAGACTTTAAGATACATACTTTGGCTGAAATGAAATCAACTCGTAGATAAATGAAAATGGCGGCCAGAATCCCAGATACATACTTCAAGTTTAGCATAACTCAATCCCTTGAGAAGCACCTTCGAACCCCTATTTAGAAATTGACTACAGGGAACTAACTATTTAAAAAAAAAATACAAAAATGAACTAAATATCAACATATATTTTGCAAGTAAGATACAGATATGAGCATGTAATCAGCTTACCCAATTGATAGCGATGAGGGTTTTCCCGAATCTATGCAGTGGCTGAAACGAAATGAGTTTTAAAGATCTGAAACCCTAAATGATTGTCATCGTTGCGGAAAAAGGGGGCGGCCAGATCTGGCCAATTGCAACTGTCGACAACGTGTGAGGCGGCAACTACGATGGATTTACAAACGCCGATTTTTGGCGATGGCGATGGAATGGGAATGGCAATGGTGATGGAAATGGCGGAGAGATAGGCGTTAGGGGCTTGAATGGATATGGCATTGGGGATCTGATTGACAAATCGAGCCCATGATCAAGCCCTAAATTGAGTGAACTTGACAGATTTATAGACGCCGATTGCCGGCGATGGGGATGGGGATGGTAATGGCGACGGCGACGATGGAACGATGGCGAAGGGATAAGCGTTGGGGGCATGGGGGCTTGAATGGAACTAACCCTAACCCCTACTAATTAAGAGTTTAATTGAATAATTAATCTATAAAGTTAATCTCAACCCCTGATCTAATCTGATCTAAGGGCTGAAAATATCTCTTAATAATAGTCAATCTCAACCGTTGGATATCGATCTAAGGGTTTAAAATGTCTCAAATGTAAAATATCTTTAGGTGTAATATCAGGCGTACGATATTCGATCCAACGGCTCAAAATGTCTCAAAATGAAAATATGTTAGTGATATATATATATATATATATATATTACACGTGTCGTGTTTATATTTTAAGTTAATAATAATAATGGAGCAAAGAGATTTTTTTTTAAAGTTTTAGTCAAAGCAACAGCCGAAGCACCTGACCTAACTGGAGAAACACTAAAGTTATTAGCGGATCATGTATGATTGTTGCACTTCATCGTGTTTGATCTTTTCTAAAAATAGGGAGTTTGGATTAAGAAGGTTCTTACTATCAGTCAAATACCAAATGGGGGAATTTTTTTTAGAAAAGAAGTAGTTACATACCATGCATTGATCACAAACTCGAACTACTTGAGTATCCTCATCTGCAGTCAGAGCAATTCTACCTTGTGTGTGTTTGTCACAGAAAATATCACCACAATTCCTGCAATGGTGTTGAAACCCAAAAAAATTAGAGACCACAAATCAAAATAGGCACAATAATATCAAGATGGCTAACCATTTAATATACAAATTGAACCCCTTTCTGTTAAAGCAAAAGTCAAATTTAAAAGTAGGAAAACCTTATTTTCCGGTGCTCCAAATGAGGAAATTCAAAATAAATGGAAGTTATCAGACTTCAAGATACATACTTTGGCTGAAATGAAATCAACTCGTAGATAAATGAAAAATGGCGGCCAGAATCCCAGATACATACTTCAAGTTCAGCATAACTCAATCCCTTGAGAAGCACCTTCGAACCCCTATTTGGAAATTGACTACAGGGAACTAACTATTTAAAAAAATATATACAAAAATGAACTAAATATCAGCATATATTTTGCAAGTAAGATACGGATATGATCATGTAATCAGCTTACCCAATTGATAGCGATGAAGGTTTTCCCGAATCTATGCAGTGGCTGAAACGAAATGGGTTTTAAAGATCTGAAACCCCAAATGTTCATATCTAGTGGGTTTTAGAGATCTGAAACCCTAAATGATTGTCATCGTTGCTGAAGAAGGGGGCGGCCAGATCTGGCTAATTGCAACTGTCGACAACGTGTGAGGAGGCAACGATGATGGATTTACAAACGCCGATTTTCGACAATGGCAATGGAATGAGAATGGTGATGGTGATGGAGATGGTGGAGAGATAGGCGTTAGGGGCTTGAATGGATATAGCATTAGGGATCTGATTGACAAATCGAGCCCATGATCAAGCCCCAAATCGAGTGAACTTGATGGATTTATAGACGCCGATTACCGGCGATGGTGATGGAATGAGGATGGGGATGGGGATGGCAACGGCGACGATGGAACGATGGCGAAAGGATAGACGTTGAGGGCATGGGGGCTTGAATGGAACTAACCCTAACCCCTACTAATTAAGAGTTTAATTGAATAATTAATCTACAAAGTTAATCTCAACCCTTGATCTAATCTGATCTAAGGGCTGAAAATATCTCTTAATAATAGTCAATCTCAACTGTCGGATATCGATCTAAGGGTTTAAAATGTCTCAAATATAAAATATCTCCAGGTGTAATCTCAAGCGTACGATATTCGATCCGACGGCTCAAAATATCTCAAAATGAAAATATGTTTGTGATATATATATATATATATTACACGTGTCATGTTTATATTTTAAGTTAATAATAATAATGATAATAAGGTTGGTCATTAGTTTTTTTATATATATAGATATATATGTTATATATTGTTTTGCTGTGACTTAGGACGAGGAAAAATGAAAGATCAAAAGAAAAAAATTTATATCGTGGCGATTTTGGTTAAGATTTAGGCTTCACATTTTAAATAGAATTTCTAACTCTTTTAATATATGTATTTAATCTTTCCACGTATTGTGTGGTCCATGTTATTACGGTTATAATTATTATTTTGCATGAGATATTATGATAACGTATTATGTGAAAAATATGTCTATATGTTTATTTGTTGTATTAATTGGATACACGTATTAGAGGGGTTGAAATTCTACTGGGCCGGCCTTGGCTCACAACCCCCACAGTTTTGATGCAGGGCAGGTGAGAATGAAACTGAGTTAGGAATTTTATTCGAATTTCTATTTAATTAGTAATATTTGTATTTATTATTCACTATTGTAAAATCGACTGGACAATTTGATAATTATAATTATCGTCGTAGTTTGTAAAATTTAGATCGTTATAAAGTAAAATATTGATTATTCGATTTTAGTATTAATTCTCCTTGGGAGAAATTGCGTGACGACCTTGGAAAACTGGGTCATTACACGTTGGTAGGTTGCTCCTGTATATCTGAAGCCAAATGACATCACTTTGTAGTAGTAAGTACCTCATGGAGTGATAAATGTTATCCCTTTCTCAGTTATTATTATTATTATTATTATTATTATTATTATTATTATTATTATTATTATTATTATTATTATTATTATTATGTTCCTAGAAGTGGGATAAAAAAAAAAAAAAAAAAACCTATGGCCATATTTGTGTGCTATTTGTTTTTGAGGTTTGTGTTTTAGTTCAAATAAAATTGTTCTAATAATTTCGTTTTGTTCTCATAAATTTGTTGTTGAAATTTGGGATTAAAATAAATACTGTTTACAAATACTTTATCTATCCAAATAAGGGAATTGTAAATTATACGTTCAAATACTTGAACTCAACAATTATCCAAACAGGAGATTTGTGAAATG
The DNA here is from genome assembly GCA_016647705.1 of Eucommia ulmoides. Taxonomy (NCBI): domain Eukaryota; kingdom Viridiplantae; phylum Streptophyta; class Magnoliopsida; order Garryales; family Eucommiaceae; genus Eucommia; species Eucommia ulmoides. The sequence goes on along the minus strand of CM028340.1, from coordinate 28,514,171 downwards.
AAAGGATTTCAAAATCCAAGATTTTTTATTTCACAAATCTCTTAGATTTGTCAAATCCCTTACCAAACGCAACCTAGTGGAATTTTACTTGATTTGTTTAGTGAATTTCTACTTAATTATTAAGTAAATTTATATAAGTGATTTTTAGGGATATTTAAGGTATTTTAAAAAAATTTTTTTTTTTAATTAAAAATAAAATTAAGTGGATATTAATTTTTTTTTAAGTGAAACGTATATAAGGGTGTTTATGACATTTTGAAAAAATGTATATATTTTCAATTAAAAAAATCAATTAAAATTTTATTAAAAAAAAATTTATGCAGAATTTTAAAAATTAAGTGAAACTTTGAAAATTAAATGTAATTTGTGTATATAAAGTAGGAGTAATTTGAGAATGATAAATTTGTTGGTATTTTTGAACAAATTTAATTTTTGATAATTTTTAAAAAGTTATTTTTTAGAGACATTTAAAAAAGAAGCCAAAAAAAAAAACATTATATAATTTCACACCGCAAAAAGTAAATGAATCACATTCCATTCTTTCCCGCTAATGTTCTTTTCAGATTAGGACTGAATCCCACTAGATGACAACCTTAAAATTCTCGACGCAGCCGCATCAGAAACCTCACCCTCTCAACAAAATTCTATGTGATCACGCGCAATTTCCCAGTTCGGTTCCTTCCGTTCAGTGTATTTCTCGCCGTCCGTCACCTGTGAAAATGCTGTGTTTATCAGAAACTTCTTCAACGACGCTCCGAACGGTCTCCATTTCGTATACGGAACTGCAGGTGAGTTTTCCCAATGGCCCGTTTGGTTGCTGAGATAGTGTGTGTTAGAAGAATAGATGAATTTTGAATACGAAATTCAGGTCTCCACGTCTACGTTTAATCATGGACTCTTAGCCCGGCGCACAACTTTTGATTTCTCATAGTCGACAATTGTTCTATGTAGTTCGATCACGTGCTTTGTGTGTATCCAAATGATTATTGAATTGTTGGATTTGTTCAAGAATTTTATTATATCCATGCTGGCTGGGTGGAGCCAGGATTTATTGGGAGCGAAAAAAAAAAAAAAAAAGAAAGTTCAAAACAGAAGTACTTGTACAAGACATAAAATTCCATTCCTAACCAATTTAGTATCATATTAAGATTGCTCCATGTTTCATTTTCAGGAATGGTCTTAATTGCATCATTGGAAAAGGTAGGATGCATCATTGATGGAGATTTTGGGCTTAAAAGTTGAAAAATTGCCTTTTTATATGGTTGAGTAATTGGATGTAGGGCCGGTCCTAAGAAATCAAAGATTCAAGAAAAATTTGAAAATGGGCCCCTAAATATTTAAATATATATATATTTTTTTATATTTAATCAAAATGTTCTTTGGAAAATATAGTTATAATGGTTAAGCCAGGATTCAGATTTTTTTTGATATCAATGAAAAAATATTTTGAGATTAAACAAACCATATAGGGTATAGGGTAAATTTGAAGTGGCCTCCAAAGTTTGGGGGTGCCTTGGTGGCCTAGCCCCAGGGCCACCCTTGATTAGATGTACATGCATTTGGCAAATTTATGGAATGATGCTAACTGATGATACATCATTTTGGGCTTACAAGTGGAAAAAAGTGCCTTTGTTTATCGTTGAGTAATTGGATGTACTTGCATCCGACAAAGTGATGCAATGATGCTAACAATACATCCTAGAGAGAACTATATGTAATTTTACTAATGATTCAATTAAGACCATTCCAGAAAAGGAAACAGGGATCAATTTTACTTGGAAATAGATTGGTTATCAATGGAATTTTATGTTTTTGAGAAAACCCGTATGGGCGGCTAAATATAAAACCCAGTTTATATAAAACCGGACCCGATTTGTTGCCTTCCTTTAATAAAAACAACCAAACAATTTCAGTAATGGGTTTTCAACTGACTATTTCAACAACTATTTACAGCTTTCATAACAGAAAATGTTCTCTTCTCTACAGAGAAGGTGAAAATAAAATAGTTTTAATATAACTGAGGTAATATATACAGTACCAATGGATATAACTTTTTAACACAGGGTTATTAGCATCTTTTAGCATTATGTTGGGGCCCAAGGCTCCCCTTTTCTGGGTTCATATCCTTCTTTCGTAGTTGGATGTGGGCTGCCACATAGCTGGGATCCACTTGTGGAGCCTACATGCCTGGGCAAGCTTTGAGACATGTCCAACTACTAAAAATTTCAGGAAACACTTTTGCAGAGATGATCTCTTACTTCCCCCTGCCCCATGCATTTTTTTCTTTAATTTTATAAACTTGAATTTATGTTTTCATGAACACACAACGAACTCTTTCTGTTATATGATGCTAAAACTCAAGAGTTTTTCCTCTTGTTGGAATTGATTGAAATAGGAAAAAAATGCGGATTTGTCGGCGAAAATTGAAGAAGGTTTCGGTCCAAATGGGTTGGGTATTCTATCAATCTCAGGGGTAATATATGGATACATGCATGATTATGTTTTCCTTGATTTCTTATTTTGTGTTTTTCTCTTGAGGTTGTGCCTCTATTTAATAGTTAAGTGATGCAATATTTTTTCAAGATAATTATTTAATTTCACTTGCCCGAGCTAAGCAAGGTATTTTAAAATCTTTTGACATGTCTTGTACCCAACATTTCTTTGTGTCAGGCTTTTGACAATGTGTGTGCAATATGTGTTTCATAGGATAATGAGAAGAGTGACTTGCTATGTGACTTGAAATATAGTTGTCAATGGCAAAAGGCGCACCACGAGCTTGACAAAGTTGGTTGCCTATGATACCGAACATGTAAAATGTATTTTTCATTGCTTATAACAATGAAAATGTTATTATTCTAAAGTGAATTATATAGGATAAGTTATTCTAGTAGATTGTTGTAAAGAGTCATATTAGAATTCAGATGATATATATAGTCCAACCCTACTGGAAGTCTTTTTACATAGATAGATGAAACATTATTCAGGATCGCCATTTCCCCCCTAGGATCTATGTGCATGCACCTTGGTTGGATGTGCCTCGTTTGAGGCTACGTAGGCGCACGCCTTTATGGTTTGGAGCCTAATGCTTTCTACAGCTACTATTATTAGAAAGTGTTGTATGAATTATGCAAATACTTGGTGAAAGGAAAAGATTGAAATTCACACACACCCCCACACACCCACACACACATATAAAATAATATATGTTCTTAAAACTTGAACTTACATAGATAGAGAGAGTATCAATTGTTTATGATTTGTCAATGGGCGACCGAAGCTGTCTACATTGTTACAGTTTTTGTGTATCGTCTCCATCAAGAGGCAGGGAGTGAAGGGTGGTTTTTGGGCTTGAGTGAGATATTCTGTAATCATGGAAAACACGAACATGTATCTACCCGAACATACCGTATCACTATTTCCTTATTCACCTATTAATCCCACATGCATTATTAAATGCTACAGTTCAATTGGGCATGTCGTGTGTGGTTCTATAGTACAAGTTGTGCAACTCTGCAAGGCATGTGTTTAAAAGATGGTATAAAGGGGAAGTAAATGTGGCATAACCTTAAGTTGGAAGGGAACAATTGAAATTATATCTCTTGGCAATGTTGCAACCCTAGGTCAATGAACCAATACATTTAAATTTAAGCGGATAAAATAAGAAATTCACATACACAGTGCAAGATGCTAAAAGTGACTGTAATTGTGCTGCTGCTTAACAAATAGTATAGACGTGTTTATGCATGTAATTGGACATGTATTATATTTCCTAAGCAGCGAACTGTCTACAGAATTTCCTTAGAACATGTAGCTAGACATGTACAAGTTTTTCTTTGATATTGTATATTTGCTGTATTTCCAACAAACATTTCCTTGTTGATCTTTGCGTTCTGCCTGTCTAGTTTTACACTTTCTTGTTATAGGTTCCTGGGTATTCTTCACTCCGTCAGAATCTGTTGCATCTTTCTCCTAGGTATAAGTTTTGAAGTAGACTTTTTGCGAACATAAAAGTTCTGAAGTTATTTTTTCTTCAACATTATTTTTTAATGGTACATTCAGATTAGCTAGCCTTCCCGATGAGGTGAAGAAGGAACTAGAAGACCCTCACAGCAGGTAATATAAACTGTTTTGATTTTTCAAATTATTGCTCATCACTTCTTTAGCTTAGGCAACATTGGTGCTTGGGCATCAATCATTGCAATCTTTCCACACTTCGCACTATAAATTGCATTTGCTCCATGTATAGAAAACTATCGAATACATATCAAGCTTTTGGCTGTCATGCAGATACAACTTTGGATGGAGTCATGGAAAAGAGAAGCTTGAATCTGGAAAACTAGGTAACGTTTGCCAAACAGCAATGCTATATTTTTGTGGACTCTAGGCAATATTCATTGCATAATTTTGTGGTTTCTAGCTTCTCTAAAGTATCTGATGTCAAATTGCTTGTATTCTACGAACAATTAATTAAGGAGTGGAATTTATTGGGTGGTATGTGAGTGATTAAAATTGTGTTAACACAAAGTTTGATGAAGCTAGTGATCTTTCTAGCCATACTTCACAGAAGTCTTTAACACAAAAATCTGATAATGATATGTGTGCACGACTTTGCTCACTTCACAAAAATCTTTCATTTAAAGGGCATTTACCAAACTGTAGGATTCCCCTGATTTTTTTTTTGTTTGTCTACCGAATGTGTGCTATGCTTGGGAAATTGATATGATGATGATTCAATGTCTATTAGTGGTTATTTACTGCTTCTTATGACTAAAGATCTTATTATGTCTTAGTTGCTCTTTTTCAAGCAAGAATATCCCTAATCTTTTGTTTTGGAAAAAGGCATGTGATATTCATGCAAGGGCTTCTGCCTTGGCTTTGACTGATATGCTTTTCATCAACGTAGGCTTGATCAAGCCGGTTTGTTTTGAGTCAGCAATTTGCTTACCATTTTAGATCCACCATGGAATAAATGGAAACACTCAGAAGAGGCTTATGTTGTTGCTGCAGGATTTGTGGTCTAATTTGTTTCTGAACTTGTTGATATAGAGGTAGCTATTATAAGGCATGCAAATATTGGTAGATGAACGACTAGATCTGGAATATGGTGGTTTCCTGGTAAATTAGTTGGATAGCTACTATGCTAACATGTCTTCCATCATTTCCTTCATGGAGTAAAATTAAAAAAAATTAAAGTAGGCTTATATTGTTGCTGCAAAATTTGGTGTCTAATTTGTTTTTGAGCGAGAGAACTTGTTGATATAGAGGTAGGTATCATGAGGCAGTACGAAAATTGTTAGATGAACGAGGACATCTAGAGCACGGTAGTTTTCCTAGTAAACTACTTGGACTTCGACTATGTGAATATATCTTCTTCCACTATGATTGTATCTATCTTTTGACTCTGTACTTTTCAACACTTACTCTTTATCCCTTACTTTTTTACTTTTATACAATTTGGTTACTTTCATAATTTGTTAATCATCTTTCCTTTGCTTTCCATTAAATTGATTTTCGTAGGAGTAGATTTAATATAATATTTATTTTCATCTCACAATCATTCACTCACCGTAATAGCTTGAGAGGTTCAATTTCCCCATCTTTTTATTTGAAGTCCTCTTAAATGAGGCAAAGATTGTACACACAATCATTTGATCGCAAATTATAGGACATAGACATCACTTCTAGCACACCTAATTAACCAAACAAGTAGCATAGGTGTTAGCCCCTAACAAAGTTGGAGGACCAGTTGGCACGAACATGGTGCACTTTGCTACTGGACGTAGTGCGGGTGGCACAAATGAAGGCGTTGGCAACAAAGGCTGGTACTTGGTGTACCTCGGTGGATAGCGTTGTGGCACCACACTAGCGGGTGTTGGGCATTGTGTTGGTGATCTCAGGCATAATGCTAGAATTGGTGCTATGTTAGGGACATGGCACTGAACAAGACCTTGGCACTCAGCCAAGGCAAAGAGGACCAAAACATGGCAGCATACACTGGAGGAACGGGGCGGCGTCAGACCAAGCTGTTGGGCATGCGTTGACAAAATGGTACGCCGTTGGGCAATGTGGACGCACATTGGCGGTGTTGGCAGAGGATGCCAAAAATGGGTTTCATAGGGACTCATGGAACCAACGAAAGACCTTGGTGCTGTACCAAAACAAAACGGCGCAACGCTATGTTGTGGGCAGGGTCATGTGCGGGACCTTAGTTGTTAAAGGCTCAAGGCGCATGGAGGCGCACAAGGGTCCCGGAGCCTAGGCGCAAGGCGAGTCGCTAGCCTAAGCGAAACTAGGCACATGACATTAAAAAAAATAAAAATAATTTATAACATTAACATATTGCAAATTTAGAATCAAGAAATAAAACTATGAACTATATTTCAACTATAAAAAATAAAACACACTCACAAGGCACATGTGAGCTAATAAATAAGAAAAATTAACTAATAAAATTTTCAAATAAATTCAATCAATCAAGAATCTAAAAAAATAGAAAATAGGGAATTGAAATTGCTTAAATAAATAATTAATTAAACAAATAAATAATAAAACAGATAAACAATAACAACAGAAAAATAAAATAAACATAAACATACTCGAAGAGGATGGGAAGACCGAAGAACGAAACCATGGGAAGGACGAAGCAGGGTAAGAAGACGTTGAACAGGGGAAGAAGAAACATGGCAAGGAGAAGAAGAACAGGGGCATAATGAAGACTAAAAGAAGAAGAAGAAGAAGATTCAAAGGAGAAGGAGAAGAAGATTCGAAGAAGGAGAAAACGACTTACATGCAAAGTCCAAACAGTGTTGTGAAGAGGAAGAACTGCCATGAAACAAGTGAATGTAATAGACCTAGGGCAAAGTCTTTCATTTTTTAATTAAGACATAACATCTTGAGCAAAGCACGCCCTAGGCTCAAGGCATGCCTTGCGCCTAGGCTCAGAAAGGGCGCGCCTTTCACAAAGCTTGAGCCTTTTTTTGGGCGAGGCGCACCAGGTGAGCCTAGTTGAGCCTTGAGCTTAGGCGCACCTTTGACAACTATCTGCGAGACATGATGCACCGTTGGGTGCAGCAGTGCATTTTGGTGCTGAAAATGCACACGAAGTTAGCAAGTTGTTGGGCACAACGATGCAACAGAATGCAACGGAACGTCAATTGGGCTGGGCAGCTGGGACTTAGTTGATGGGTGAAATTCAGTTAAGTGTGATAGTTTCATGACAGGTGCTGATCAAGTGGGTCAGTTATGGGCATTTTTTCTGGCTGGAAAGAAAACTGCCCATGTAAATTGCTTATGCAAAGTGTCCAGAATCTGTGGGGGCAATTTCTTGCATGTTTGCCTAGCAGTTTGGGGCTGTCAACTGCTATTGTTGTCTATATATACTGTATTTTCGGATTTGTTTGGGAAGAGCAGTGAGATATGATGTTCCTGCCATCCTTAGGCTAGAATTCTGTATGTGTGTTTCCTTATTTTGACCGAGTAATAAAACGAGGTTGGCTGCGGTTGTAAACGTTGTGTTGCGTACTGTTTTCTGGGACGTGTGAGTGCGTCTGGGTGGGTATGACAGTGGTTGTCCTGGAATCATATGAGCGGCTAACTAGTTGTAGGAGCAACTAGGCCATTACTTGGTTAGAAAATTTGTGGTGAAAATTTAACCATGTGACAATGGGTATCAGAATAAGGCTACGAGTGGCCTTTGTATCGGTGTACAAGCATCCTACATTGTTGGACGAATGACAAGGCGTTGGACCAAATTGTTAGGCGCGCGTTGACACTATGTTGTCGGTGGACAACAATCAGACCAGGTGCGGTCTGAAATAAGGTACATGGTGATCTTTGATTTGGGACATAGGATTTCGGAAACTATCCTATGTTCCGTGCTGAAAAGTAATAAGAGGTAGCTGGTTATCGAGGAGTTTCTAAACAGGTTTGTTGTGGCAGTAAACGGACTGTTGGACAGTCTGGTCACAGAAAGCGTTCTGTGGCAAAAACGTTGCAACAGAGTGGAGGAAATACTGCGGGTAGAATGAGAAGACTGTGGCAGTATCGTTGGCATAGGTGTATGTCAAATTTGGTTGCTGTGGAAGCAACAAGCTGGTGGTCAGTCCGGTCACAGAAGACGTTCTGTGGTGAACACGTTGCAATGAGTTGTATGGGCAGATTGAGAAGACTGTGACAGACGTAATTGGCAAACACGTTGCAATGAGTTGCAACAGATTGAGACAAGGCTACTGGTAGATTGAGAAGACTGTAGCAGTACCTTTGGCATAGGTGTATGCCAAACCCAGTAGGCTGAGCTGAGGACAATCTGACGAGGGCGTCGGATGGGGTGGTTTGTTTGCCCCTAACAAAGCAGAAGGACCAGTTGGCATGAACATGGTGCACTTTGCTACCGTACGTAGTGCGGGCGGCACAAATGAAGGCATTAGCAACAAAGGCACCAACTTGGTGCACCTCGGTGGATAGTGTTGCGGCACAACACTAGCGGGTGTTGGGCATTGTGTTGGTGATCCTAGGCATAATGCTAGAATCGGTGCTATGTTAGGGGCATGACACTGAACAAGACCTTGGCACGCAGCCAAGGCAAAGAGGACCAAAACATGGCAGCATGCACTGGAGGAACGGGGTGGCGTCGGACCAAGCTGTTGGGCACGCGTTGGCAAAATAGTGCGCTATTGGGCAATGTGGACGCACATTGGCGTCTTTGGCAGAGGATGCCAAAAATGGGTTTCATGGGAAGTCATGGAACCAACGGAAGATCTTGTTGCAGTACCAAGGCAAAACGACGCAACGTTGGCACAACGCTACGTTGTGAGTAGGGTCATGTGCTAGACATAACACACCATTGGGCGCAACGATGCATTTTGGTGCTGAAAATGCATACGAAGTCGGCAAGTTGTTGGGCGCAACGATGCAACATAATGCAACGGAATGGCTAATTGGGTTGGGCAATTGGGACTTAGTTGATGGGCAAAATTTAGTTAAGTGTGGCCGTTTCATGACATGTGCTGATCATGTGGTCAGTTATGGGCAGTTTTTGTGGCTAGACAGAAAACTGTCCATGTAAACTGCTTGTGCCAAGTGTCTAGAATCTGTGGTGCAATTTCTTACATGTTTGCCCAACAGTTTGGGGGCTATCAAAGGCTATTGTTGTCTACATATACTGTATTTTCAGATTTGTTTGGTAATGACAGTGAGATATAATGTTCCTGCGACCCTAAGGCTAGAATATTGTATGTGTGTTTCCTTGTTTTGACTGAGTAATAAAACGAGGCTGGCTGCGGTTGTAAACGTTGTGTAACTTGTGTTGCGTACTATTTTCTGGGACGTATGAGTGCGTCTGGGTGGGTATGACAGTGGCTGTCCAGGAATCATACGAGCGGCTAACTAGTTGTAGGGACAATTGGGTCATCACTTGGTTAGAAAATTCGTTGTGATAATTTAACCGCGTGACAATAGGTATTGTGATTTTTCTGATAAAAGGATTAAATATCTACCATGACAATGTTATATGCTGTCAAACTTATAGTTGTTCATGTTATATGTCTGTCCGATTTTTATATACATGCTTGTACATGTGCTTGTGAATGCGCGTTGATGTTTAGTAACTATCTTATTAACTTTTTGATGTATTTGGGTTGTTGGGACTAATTTTGTTTTTTCAGTTATATGTGATATTTGTTGAAACTTTTAGTTATATATTATATCAATTATAATAATGCATCTTCATACTTCCAACATGTTAAGGGTTTCTTGATTTTCTTTTTGCAGACATGATGAAAGGGTCCTTTTATGCTAACCCCATTTTAGATACACCTACAACTGACATATCTCTTTTTCAAAGGTAAGATCAACAAAAGACATTTTTTTTCTCTCTCGGTGGTCCAATATCTTCCTTTTGTTAAGGCATTGTAGAACATTTTAAATGCCTTGGCAGTAAACGATCATTTGTGAAAAAAATTAGGACTTAATATTTATATTCCTTTCCAGAATTAATATAAAGTCACCAGTGGTTCATAAAGGAAAGACTCACATGAATACTCTCTAATGATAATTTTTATTTTTTATTTTTTGTTAAAGAAATTTATATGAACCAATTATATGAGTTATTGTTTCTCAAGAGTTGTAAAAGTATGCATCTATACGTAGAGTTGGTTTTGAATTGCAGTTGGTTATGGTTAAAACTGATTCTTAGTGTTGACACTGTATTTTGCCCACAACGAATTTTTTTTTTTTTCATTTGCAATTTTTTTTTTGACAAAGTTTGAAAATTAAGAGTTTAGGGTTAGAATGTGCTGAATTGGTAGACCTTGGCAATTTTATTTGAAATGTTTATGGATTAATTTGGGAAAGAATTGAATCTTCAATGACAACACAACTGACATCATTCATGACATTGAAGGATAATTAATAAATTCCTCATATTTGAGAAGTGGTAAATCCCCCCAAATATACTGTTACATTGAAAATGCTTTGTTTGTTACAATGAAATAGTGTAATTGGAGGTGGATTTAGTAGTTGGTTATTCCAAAAATCCTCTCCAATCGGAAGAGGACAAGTGGCTCAACGTATTGGCAAGAACTAATAAATTCTTTCGCAAATTTACTAAATGTATTTAATAATTTGTAGCCACATTTAAATCATAGATTGGGGAGTAAATTTAGTATTCAGTTATTCCAAAACTCCTCCCCAATTAGAGGACAGTCCCAACTTGTTGGGTAAGAATTGATAAATTTCCTCCAAATCTACTGAATGCGTTAAAGATATTTTAGTCACATTAAGATGATGGATTGTGAAGTAAATTACTAATTTAACATCCACCTATTTAAGAAATCCTCTCCAATTGGAGGACATGGGTCCCCTCCCTCCTCGATAAATAGGGGCTTTCTGTTTATCGTTTCAAGGAATTTGCCTAAGAAAATTATGCAGAACTCTCCCCTCTTGAAATTCCAAGGTGACTTTACCTGGCTAGATTCTTCCAAATCGACTTCCATCCATCCCATTGTGAATCCTTGGGTTGAAGATTGAAAAATTAACATTGTAACTCAAGATCAAAAGCAAGATACAAAGTTATTTGATGTGTTTTAAATGTATCATCCTTGCATTACTTTCTAATACTCCGTGATGATGGTATTTCTGGAAGCCACCTCGTCAGCACTTGGGCCCCAACCATGTGTTCATCTCTCCTCTCCTCTCCTGGTCTCTGGGCGGCCATTCGTAGGGACTTGGTTATTTTTCTCCGTCCGAGCACACCACCCAAGAGCTACAGCCCCGTGATCTCTGAACAGCGGTTTTCGCATACTTGGGCCGTATTTCTCCGTCTGTGCACTGTCTTTCCTCTCCACTTCCTTAGGCCTCCTCGCATAGTTGTTGAAGGCGCGCTTGGGCACAAACCCAAGTGCGAGGCGCATCAAGTCGCAGATCCCGCGACTCGCCTAGGTCTAGGCGATGCATGTAAAAGAAGCGATCGCTTTTACTGCCTGGGCGCTAGGTGTGCCTCACACCTTGGGCACGCCTTGCATGAGATGACCTAGGTCGCAGTTATAACTTAGATTCTTGAGTAGAAATTGCACATCGCAAGTGAATCGTCTTCTCCTTCGACTTTGAATCTTCAATTCTTGAGCAGAAATCGAACATCGCAAGTGAGTCGTCTTCTCCTTCGACTTCGAATCTTTGATTCTTGAGCAGAAATTGCACATCGCAGGTGAGTCTTCTTCTCCATCGACTTCGAATCTTTTCCATTTCGCAGGATTCTCCTTCGATTCTTGAGCAGACAATTTCACAGGTGAATCTTCTTCGTGAGTATATCATTTCGAACCTTCTTCTTCGAATCTTTTATTTCCTCTTCCCCTGTTCTTCGCCTTCGAATCTTCTCCATTTCGTCCTTGGTAAGTGCTTCGTTTTTATTTCATGTTATTGTTTAATTGTTTATTTATTATTTATTTATTTGTTTATCAGGTAAGTGTTTCGTTGTTTAACTAATTGTTTATGCTTGACAAAAAAAGAAAAAAGAAAAAAACTAATTGTTTGTTTATTTATCAAATTTAATTTTATTAGGATTTTAGATTTTAATCTAATTTTCTCTTTTTTTTTTTCCACTAAGTTGATGTTATTGGGGTTCCCGGTTTGTTTGCTCTTTATTTGTGGATGTTTAAATTTTTTTTATTGGGTTTTGGAATGGTTAATTTGGATTCTTGATTGATTGAATTTAATTATTATTTATTTGTTTATTTAGTTTATTAGGGTTTTAGACTTTAATTTAATTTTATTAGTTCATTCTTCTTACTTATCGGCTCATATGCAACTGCGGAGTGTGATTTATTTTTTATAATTGAAATTTAGTTGATAATTTTACTCTTTTATTTAAGATTTGCAATATATTAGTGCTATAAACTATTTTTTAATTTTTTTAATATAGAGAACACCAAGCTGAGTGATAAAGGAGGTAAGCGCAACAAAATCATCCCAGTATTGATGATATCATCAACATAGAGAACCACATATATAATAGTGGCCGAGTGATGCAAAGTGAACAGACAATAATCAGAGTGCGAGCAACAGAAGCCAAGAGAGAAGAGATACTCTTTAAGTTCATTATATCATGCCCGAGGTGCATGTTTGAGACTATAGAGAGCTTTGTGAGGCTTGCAAACATATGAAGGACGTTTAGAGTCCGTGAAACTAGGTGGTTGAGCCATGAACACATCCTCAGTGAGTTTTCCATGCAGAAAGGCGTTGTTGATATCGACCTGTCGTATAGGCCAATCATGACTAACTGCAAGAGAGAGAACAACACGAACAGTAGTATGTCTAGCAACAGGTGAAAAAGTATCAATATAATCAACGCCAGGTCGCTGATGGAAACCCTTTGCAATGAGACGCACCTTGTACTTGCTTATTGAACCATCGGGATTATATTTGATCCGAAAAACCCATTTGCACCCAACAACATTATATGTTGAATTAGGAGGTACCAATGACCATGTTTTTTGAAAGCTAAGGGCATGGAGCTCTTCTAACATAGCATCTTTCCGCTTCGGATATTTGAGTGCTTGAGCCGCTGTGCGAGGAACCTTTACACAATTAGTGTCAAGTAAAACTTTGGCTTTTGAAGTGGGCTTTTGCGTAGGCTTTGGGAGAAATGCAACATTGGGTTTGGTAGTAACAAGAGAAAGACGTTAAACAGGCTTGAAGATTTGATTTTTGGATTGGGTGATCATGTTATGGGTTGGCTTCGGGGGTGAGGATGGTATAGAAATAGGCGATGAATGAGAGGGAGAAGAAGACTGGGTTATAGGTGAGATGTTACCTGATAACATGCCGAAACGATTCTCTGATGTGGCTAATGAAGAAGCTCCCGCCGATTGCACATCCTTGGAAGAAGAATTATCGGGGTTGTCCATGAGTGGCTTGGGCATGGAAGAAGTAAACATATTTGGTGGTGAGGACAAGAAGGGAATTTGAAAATGGTAAGGCATCCAGCTGGGTAGGGTATCTTGGCTTGGTCGTGTATCTTGCGTCTCAATGGTGTAGTAAGGAATTTCGGTTTCAACAAAGTCGACATGACGAGTGAGATATATTTTGGATGTTTTAGGATCATAACACTGATAGGCACTTTGATTGGGTGAGTAGCCAAGAAAGACACATGGGGTGGAGCGAGGCTGTAATTTATGAGACGAGTAGGGGCAAAGCCAAGGATAGCATAAGCAGACAAAGATTCACAGTTTTCGATAATTTGGATGAGAACCATAGAGATGGAGGTAGGGAGAATCATTATGAAATAATAGGGGTGGGCATTCTATTGATTAAAGAGGCAACTGTAAGAAAGGTATATGACGAGAATTTAAGACATAGATAAGCAATATGAAGAAGAGTCAGACCTATCTCTACAATATGGCGATGTCGTCTCTTGGTTGTGGCATTGTGTTTAGGGGTATATAGGGGTGTAAGAAAATGGGAAATGCCATTGGACTCAAAGAATGATTTTAGGGTAAGAAACTCTCCTTCATTATCAGAGTAAAAAGATAAAATTGGGGTCTGAAAGAATTTTTCAACGATGGCTTTAAATTTTACAAAAATATTGGCTACTTCAGATTTTCTTTTAAGAGGATACAACCATATATATTTTGGGGAAATTTGCCCAAAAGTCTCATCCCATAAAAACGCTACTTTATGAAGTCCTGTAATAGTGATTTTTTTATACATGAAATGGTTCTTATAAAGTTGTTTTTGGAATCTTAGGACCTCTAAAAAAGTTTCCTTATATTTTGTATAGTGATCAACAAAAATAGGCTAATATTGAAAGCCATCAATAGACTGTATAGGAGATGCACCCCAAATGTCAGAATAAATATATTGAAGAGGTTTCGTACTTTTTATTGATGATGTAGAAAGAGGAAATTTGTCACTTGCAAAAATCACAAACAAATTTTTTGGATTTATTAAGCGAATGTAAATGTTAATGTTTAAGAACATATTGGAGAACTTGAGTGGATGGATGGCCGAGACGACGATGCCAATTTGGAGTAGAGACTTTGAGAGCAGTGAAGGCGGCTGGCGGATTTGGTAGAGAAGGAGAGAAGTGAGTAGGCCATTCATAGACACCGTCAATTGGTTCCCCTTCCACTAGACGCGCCCCCGTGTGAAAGTCCTTCATAACAAACCAATAAGGTGAGAATTCAACTAAAACGTTGTTAGTACAACATAATTTATAAACAAACACAAGATTATTTTTCATGGAAGGTACATATAAAACATCATTCAAATGAAAGGAAGAGGAGGAAGAGGAGGGAAGAGATGTGGAGCTTGTATGGGTTATAGCCAATTTTTTATCGTCACCAATTTGGAGGTCCTTAGTGCCATCATAGTTTGAGTGTTAGGCCAAATTTTGAAGGTCATTGGTGACATGGTGGGAGGCACCTGAGTCAACTAACCAATTAGAAGAGCCGCCATTGGCTGAAGTAGCAAATTTGGCCCGTGGAAGATGAGAACTCGAAGGAGCAACATTTGAGGAAGGCGGCAGTAGACTTTAAAAGGCCGAAAGAAGACGACGGCATTGCTTGACAAGATGGCCGAGTTTGTCACAGTATTGACAAACAACCCGTGATTTATTGGTGCTTGAATTATTGAATAAACGACCACAATTGGTCTGTTGTGTAGATGGCCGATAATTGGAAGAGCTATTACCATTGAAGGAACGCTGTTGCGTGCGGCCATTCTGGTTGTTGTTGGTGAACAGCTTGTTGACATAATTCACAGTCACCGAACGGAAGAGAAGGCACAAGGCTGCCTTGCGAGTGAGAAAGGCTTTATGATCCGATAGTTTCTGGTGTAACTCAGCAAAGGAAACAGTTGTTTCTCGAACATGTAAGGCAGAGGCAATGTTGTTGTACTCGTCTGGAATGCCATGGAGTGTGTGAAGAATAATCTCATCGGTTTTGAGAGGTTCACTAGCAATAGCTAGTTGATCAGATAGAGTTTTGATCTGCTGAAGATACTTGGAGATCGCCTGGCTTTCTTTAGTTATGGTAACCAACGATTCATTAATATTCATCATATAGGCACGAGATGGTGTAGCATACATCTCTTGAAGCTGGGTCCAAATGTCATAAGAACTTTTGGCTGAAATTAAGAACAGTACAATCTCGGAGGAGAGGGAGGCCATGAGCGCACTACAAATTAATTGATCCTGTCATTTCTAATAGGAGCCAACGGTGGGATTGGCAGGTGGTGGATTTTCAACAAACTGAGTAAAATCATAGTCTTCTAGTAAAGAAGGCTATTGGGTAAGCCAAGAGAAATAGTTTGTGGGTGTTATTTTAAGAGGAGCTTGTGCAACATTATTAATGGAGATAAGTTGATTGGTGGAGTTCGGGTTGGGAAACATGGGAATGATAGTGGGAGAGGTTGGTGTGGCAGCATTGGGAAGAGTTGGTGGTGGTTGAGAAGCGATTGGAATGGGGTTAGAAGTAGCGAACGAATGCTCAGTTGGAAGAAAAGAGGTGGTTGTGTGTTCTCCTTCTGCCATGGTTACCGGCTGCAGATAGGGCAAGAAGAAAGGATCATGAGAGAAAAAAAAATATTATGCCGTTTGGCGTAATTGCTTTAACACCATAAAGCAGATCAATATAATTGGTAATGTGATGATTCTTATTGCTTGCAAGGGAATATATTTATATACAAGATTCCCTAGAGAAATTAGGAAACTAAATAAAGGAGCTGAATCAAGGAGATTGATTACAATCATTTAAATATAGAAGAAGATAAATATAGAAGGTAGTTTCCTATTCTAAGGAATATGTAGCTGTCCTAATACCTGGTAGCGTCCTCGTGAGGGGAATGAGCTGTGACCTCGCCCTCTTCAACATCTCCTTGCTCGGCACCCCCTGCGTCGTCGTCTTCTCCCCCGCCGGCCAAGACACTATCCCTTTGCTCGGAGAACTCCATCTCGACGTGCTCGGCGGGAACTCCAGGTAGAGGTGGTGGATGACCCTCATTGTAGCCCGGTTCCCTGCATCTAGGAAGTTGGAGCCGATTTTCATTTGAAACTTCAAGAAACCGGGCCCCTGCTTCCACTCCTTGACGGCTCCTACCTTGGCGGTCTCGATAGCCACCTCCGCTTTCTTAGCCTACTCCACGACGTCCTGACAATTCTACTCGGACCGATTCAAGCGCTGCCTGAAGTTGTTGAGCTTGGCCTTGAGCATCTCGACCCGGGTGGTGAGATCTTTGTTCTTTGAGCGCAACCCTAGGTTATTGGTCCACGAGGTGGACAAGTCAGTGCAGAGCTCAACCTCTGTCTCATCCTTTCTCTAGAGGGTGGTTCAGAAGGACTCCAGCTTGTGGAGCATACCGTTCTCCGAGAAAAGCTGGGTGGCAAGCCCATGGAACTTGAATATCGCCAACCAAGAGTAACAAGTTAGAAGACAACTATTTTATGAAAAATCACAAGTGTAAAGAAAATGACGAGCACTCACCCCGGCTAAATGGCTCTAGATGTCCCCGACAAGTCGCTTGGGGACGGTGTTCTCGATCTTCTTCCTATCTGCTAGGGGGGTCTCGCAGTTTAGAAACGATGGCACCAACTTCGTATTGTTAAAAAGGCGGGTGCCAACCTCGAGACCCGTGTTTCCAACTCGAAGAACTCAGGATTCGGATCCAAAAATAGGGTCCGTGCTTTCATGCTGAGAAGAGTGCTTGCTCTTCTTCCTGCTCTGGTGAGCTGAGCTCTCAGCGTGACGTTTCCCTCGGTTTTATGAGGCCTCAGGGTGCGGATCCACATCTGGTATGCTAGGTGTGGACTGCCGGGAATCCTTGATCTGTACCCCTATGGGCGCATGAGATCTATTCCGACCCTAGGGGGCTTGCTCCTGTGCGGTGGAGGAGTTGCCAGCACCCCCAGCCTTCCTCTGGGTAGGGATCATCTTGAGGAGAGCAGTAGGGTCCAGTCTTGTGGAAGTCCAACACAAGGTGTCAGACACAAGTTCGAATTGGAATGCAAGTATTAGTAAAATGACAACCAGAAGAGCTTATGTTCAACTTACTATTGGTGGGCTTGGATGGAAGCTCGGCTGGAGGTAGGGAAGATACCCGGTAGAAATATATGTCGAACAACATCGACTTGATGAGTTAGTTCACCTGATGGAAAGTAGTTTGCAACACCCTCTCCTTCTACTCGACGATTTCTGGCCAGAGCTTCTTCTCTTTCTTCTACTTTTTCTTTGTGGCCTTCTCGTTCTCTGCAAAATGAAACAGAAAATTCAAGTTAGACAAAATCTGTGATCTGGTAACCTTTCTCCACCTTGGAGGTTTCCTTACTGACTCTTCCCCAATCTCGCAAAATGGGGTTTAAGCAATCCTTCTCGTCAGGGTCGAACTCCTAGCCATCCCCCTCGAGGTAGAAGTACTTCGGTCTCTATCCATGGATCTTGGAATCCAGGTCTGTTAAAAATGTTGACTTGGAGGACACGTAGCACCACCCAACACCTCTAAGCAGGGACTTAGTGAAGAACATAGCACGAAAGAGCTCCAGGCTCGGCTCTATACCTTCAGCCTTGAAGATAAGGTCGGCAGTTATCACCAGCCTCATGCTGTTCGGAGCGATTTGTGACGGACACAAACTATACTCCTTACAGACCGCCCAGATCCATGGGTGAACAGGGAAGCAGAGTCCGGTCTCGAGTTAGTAAATATAAACGGTAAGAAAACCCATGGGCGACTGGTGTGTTCTCTGCTCAGCAGTAGGGATCCTCGTCACCACCAAACTCGGGAAGGTGTACTTGCTGCAGACCCTCCTCAACTCCTGCTCAGTAATGTTGGATTTGATTTTTCAGAGGGGACTCTGGACAGGAACGACGCCGCTAACGATCAACGGTCTCAGGGGAATCGCTTCTAGAACTCATGTCGCCGTCACAAGGCCCTTCTCCGGAACGGCACTGGGATCCTGCGAAGAACTCGCTCTACCGTGGTCATTAGGGCGGCTAACCACGGTCACCAGTTTGACCACGGATTGGGCAACCTCACTGGATGTGTGTGGCCAGTCCGCCGAGGATGGGGAAAAAGACCTCCAAAGGACCACAGCCAGTCTGTCATCCTGATCAAGAGCGGATACGGTCCTCTTTGAGACTCTTTGAAGAGGTGGACCCTAGGCTACTATCGGAGCGAGAAGAGGAAGAATATGAAAAGGTTACGTATTGGAGAACCATTTTTCACTAAGTGTTTGAGAATGACCGAGCAGGGGAACGAAAGAAGTTTCTCTCAATAAATCTTAAGAAATTGCAAGTGTGGAAGATGAATCCTTCCCACCACTTATTTATAGATGGAATGGGCGGGAAAAACGAGGCGGTGCTTGAATAAACATGACGCGCCAAGCACTAGATGACATGTGGCGCTCTTGAGGGGTTGCATGTTAATCGGTGCACGGGGGCCGAGACCTTCTGGGCGCTCGAGGGCAATTCATTGAGAAGTGCGCCAGGAGCATTGCTCATGGTCGGCGAGGAGCTCGGCGGCTGGCGCGTCATCCAAGGCCACCATGGAGCTCAAGGACCATCTTACCGGGGGCTGTGTCGGGGACGTTGCTTGGGGGTGGCGCACAAAGCTCAATTCGGCGCATCCTCCAAGGCCGACACATCCTCAGATCCTCCAAGGCCGCCACGACTGTTGAGGTTAGCGCACGTCGCTCAATGCCAGCACGACGCTCGACGACGGTGCATCGGAGGCCATCCAGAGCTCTCGTTGGTCACGGACTCGATAAAAAACGAGCGGAGCACGGAGGAAATTGCCAGACCAACAACACTCAGCCCTCAGCCTCCACCGACGATCAGTTCGGCATGGCGAAAAAAGGCGCCCGCAGCGCTGCCGAGTTGCTTCTAGCCGGCAACGGGTGGGTAGGGGGTCTCATCGAAAATGCTGAACAAGAATCAGTGGGACATCCGGTCGGCAGCAGCGAAGAAATGCCAGCGGGATCTCTCGCCGATAGTAGGGAAGAAGTGCCGGTGGGACCTATAGCCAGCAACAACAAAGCTACCCTATCATTCCTGGCCGGCGGGATCTCGTGACGGCAACAACAAAGCGCGCCGTCAGTGAGCTGCCGGGCTACTTCTAGCAGGAAGCGGTTGGTAGGAGCCATCTTTGAAAAACGCCAAGCAGGACCGGCGGCGATGTCTCTAGCTGGCGGATGCCTAGCCGGCATCGACGAAGTAAGCCTTATCATTCCTAGCCGGCTATGGTGGTTGCGACTCTCTCTAAAAAAGCGACGAACAGAGAAATGGCTTCGTAATTCCAAGTTGGCGGGACCCCTGGCCGGTGGCAATGAACAAACCGCCCAACGGCTTGCCATGTAGCTCTTGGTCGGTGGCAGGTGGGTGGGGATCTCCTCCAACAGTCGACGAGCACCTCTGGCTGGCAGGGTTTGTAGGGTGACCCTATCTCCAAAACGCCGACCATAACACGCAAGCCGTGGGAAGTTTTAGCGCTGCCCGTGGGTTGATAGTCCTGAGCACCTCCCTCCTTTCGACGCCCAAAGCTAGGGGGCCAACTGATGATGGTATTTCTTGACGCCACCTTGTTAGCACCTGGGCTTTAGCTACGTGTTCATCTTTCCTCTCCTTTCTTGGTCTCTGGGCGGCCATCCACAAGGACTTGGTCAATTTTCTTCGTCCGAACACACCACCCAGGAGCTACAGCCCCATGGGATTTCACAATAGGTCACAATATCCAAGTCCATAGGGTTATCTCCTTAAGCACTCTATTATGAGCTAAGCGCATGGTTTCAACTAATTAATCGCGCTCAAGACTTCGATTAAGCGATACTAATCGCCTTCCACTCCTATAAATACCAAGGGGTGTTCAATGCCCAAAGGTAATGCTCATTATTTCAATTGAAGCATTTGTGTAGCCTTTTCCCCCTGAGCTCTCACTCTCATGCCGGTGGGGCTTCGCTGGCCACACCCCCGGCGGGTTCTTGTGCGGATACCTGCTTTCTGGATGTTTGTTCTCTGGACCTCAGCTTGGCATTCGAAGAACTCTCGATAATTTCCGAATCTCCAGCTCTCCTGAACTCAAAACTCTACCTCACCACTCCAACTCAACCAAAAAAATTTGCATGAAACCTGTTGTCTATCCATCCTTTGATGCATAATTTCCAAGACCCACTGGCTATGTACGTAGCTAGATGGAAAATGGGAGAGAAGATCAAGGGAAAAATGGGAGAGAAGATCAAGGGACCTTGGACATCAAATGAAACCACTTGCTTGAGCATATTTCAATTTTTTCTATGTACTTTATTATATTATTCTTGATTTATTTCTTTAAATTAAAGTTACAATGCTCATTTTAATTTACTCATTTAGTTTAAATCATGTAGTAATGGTGTTATAGTGTCCAATTAGAGTTTGAAATTTTTAGTTCATAAAATGGTAAGGATACTATGCTAACATTGGATCAAAATTGGGTGTAGAATCCATGATGTTTGAATCAAGATGGCTTTTAGTACATATTTAATTTTTTTATTATTTATTATTAATTTTTTTTAAAGATTTGGTATTCTAGTAATTTTTATTGAGGTTAATACTTGATTCTGCCTACTCTCTAATCATTGGAATGTTTGAGGGGAACGAAGTGGATACCCCTATCCATTAATTTATAAAAAAATGATGTAATTCCATGTCCTTTTCATGTTTCAACTTTCAGTTAAGTTATGTAGAATTCATGTTAAAATTGGGTTAGGACTATTTCATGAAAATGTCCATTTAGTTTTGTTGAGATATTTGCATTTAATGGAGATTTAGCCTAGGTTCTTGAAAAAATGCAAATATGGAAACAAATCTAAATGGACACTTTGATGGAAATGACCTGAATTAATAAATCTAATATTAACGTGTAGATTTTGGCTGAAGTCATGTCAAAATCATATTAAAACTAGATTTATTAGTTTAGGCCATTTCATGAAAATGTTCATTGAGAGTTTTTACCATATTTGTATGTCAGATAGACTTTAAGCTAAACTCATGTCAAATTCATCTAAAAATTCATTACTTTTAGGCGATTTTCATGAAAATTACCATTTAGATTTTTTTCCAAATTTGTGTTTCATGTAGAATTTAGGTTATTTCATGTAAAAAAATTGATTCATTAATTAGGTCGTTTTCATGAAAGTACCCATTTTGTTATTTTTTTATTATTCTTATAGTTGTGGGAAACTTCATGCTAGATTCATGTTTTAATTTTACAATATATCCACGATAAATGCATGTCAGTTTAGATTCATTAGTCTAGGCCTGTGTTTGTGTGCATGTAGAATTTAGCCAACATGTTATGTTTACATTCATGTAATTCTAGCCAAAAATTCATGTTTTAAATTTAGCCAAATTCATATCAGATTGATGTTTTAATTCTAGGACAAATCCATATAGAACTTTTGTGAATAGATCTATTAGTCTAGGCCAAATTTCATGTTCATGTTCTTGTTCATGTAGATTTTTGGCAAACATGTCATGTTTGCGTTCATAGAGGTTTTAGGCCCAAATCCATGTCAAATTCATGACATGCGCATGTTAGTTTTAGGCCAAATTCATGACATGTAAGTTAGTTTGAAATGCTCCAATTCATGTCATAATACATGCCATGTGTAAAGTATTCAAAATGTCAGTTAATGCCATAGCATTAGAGGTGATTTAATGTCTCGTGTCAATTACAAATCATATTGCATCTAATTTGAGTCATTTAAAATTCATCCATCTGATCTGCATAATTAAATTAGGCATCCATGGGCCATTGTTACATGTAACAGTACATGCTCATATAGCTTAGTTTAACTTGAGTTTTATTTGGGGCTTTATTCAAGAAAACTTGCTGTCAAACTTATCTTTTCAAGTATAAGATAGGGGGTCAAATGGGGAACATGAAAAAAAATGTTTTTTAATATTATTATTATTTTTTTTTCAAAAGAGGAAAATAAAAGTAATTGCATTTGACTTAGATAAAGTAAATTTGCATGTACATTAGGTGACCATTTTTAATGGATATTATAGGGTGCTTAACACCTTCCCCAAGCATAACCCAATTATCGAACTTTTGAATCTTTTGGTTGAGACCATTTTGGATGTCATTTTTTCTTTTGTGCAAACACACACACATGAACAGTAGTAACCTTTTTTTTCTTTTGCATCGTTATTTTTTCCGGCACATTTTCAACGCCTTCTGAAAATTCATAAAGAATTTATTCTTTTTGCATAAATAAAACTTCATACTTGTTTTACTGTAAAATCCGGGTTGCATCAATTATTGTGGAGAGATGAAGTGATTTGTTTTTAGTCACTTTGGTATCTTTGGTGTTCCGAATTGCATTTTGATAATTGTTGTGGGTGTTTGCTATAGTTATTTCGTACAATATGACAATTTGGAAAAGTTTATGCTTCATTTTATA